>OX463315.1:11453750-12666666 GCA_949820665.1 Scrobipalpa costella
CAAAAACAATCTATACCACTCTCAATGGAAGGCATTGGAGAAATACTCTCAATTGAACGTACCGACTTAAATGGCAAATATTCAAATGAAATTAATTCAAATGAAGCAACAATTGAAATCGCAATCGATTCTCCTGTTAATAATACTTTACTGGCTGCGAATCAAATTAAAATAAATCTATCTTTAGATGGTTTAAATGCCGTGAGACGTAATGAAATTTCCCAAGATGACAATAACGAGGAGGACATTCTAAACATTTTAGATAATGAAAATGTTTTACAAACACTAAATAGTTTGGATAAAGATACTTCGCAGCGACCTAATATTGATTTAGATAATATGAATTTATTAGCTAGTAACGAAAAAGAAGAAAATTGTGTTTCTGATGAAATTATTACAACAGGTAGAGCTGGTGATGACATCATCGAAGGATACTCTTATAATAATGCTGATGATGATATGGTCAATGAAAATGGCAGACGATTTTTAGATTATATCAACATTAAATAGTAATAAATGTTTTACTAAATACTGCATAATTTGTATTTGTTCCAATCTAATCATTCTTCTGTTTGTGTCAAAGTAATCTTATCTATTTTTTAAATCTGGTTTAAGTGCAACAAATAATTTGAGAAACATACAGAGTAAAAAATAAAATCATATTGATTTCTGTTTTACATAATTATATTTAGACCATTTGTAAATATTTCAGGCTTGCTTTATGCCTTTGGTGTTTCTGATACTTCTATTGATTTAAAACCGGTTTCAAATTCTTCATTGAGGATTTCCATAAGAAAATCATTATCCATTAATTTTCTTAAATCTAGGTTTGAAAGATTATCTTCAGTCAGACGACTGTACTGCCCTAAAGTTAAATCGTCAGATGTAATATTAGATTGGTTAGTATTTAACTGTTCATTTATTATGTCCGCCTTTTTATTCATTTCGTTATCAGATAAATATAATAGGTGAAATAAATTATCATCATCATTTTTATCACTCTCATTTTCCCCCTGTTTTAATATTTTCTTTCGGACTTTAGGATTTTGATTCGTAGTGTAATATTTTTCTGGAAAGTTTGGTACTGGAGTAGTCAAACTTATATATTTCTCTACATAATGTTCTTCCTCCACATTAGGTCCATTTGTAATAATATTTCCATCATCCGACTGCTTAATATGTATGTACAGTTCGTCTTTTGAATCTCCCACGGGTTCATCTGATGATGGATCCATTTCCATCTGTAAATCTGGTGATAGCGACGTTGAGCCTGTATTTTCTTCGGGTGGTACTGAAGATGTACCTAAATCATCTTCCATTGTTATATCCGGAGATACACCATCGTCTGTGCCCACATCTTCTTCTATTACTGAATCTGGTAATAATGTTGAAGCAAAATCTTCATAAAAATTGTTAGTGGCATTAGAATTAAATGGGATAATTACTGTACTATTTTCTTTTTCCGCGCTACTATCACCACTCTTAGTGTCATCATAAGTAGGAAATAGTGTTACTTCTTCTGCTATAATAGCGGTTACTTTAGGTTCTGATGTAAGTTGTTGTTGCATTTCTTCGAATACCTCTTGCACAATAGGTTGCAATATGGGCTTTTGCATTATTAGTTGTTGCATCAGTGGAGATTCCCTTACTGACTGTTCAATCATTGGATTCGGCTCTGTTGACTGTTCATTTATCTTTGATGACGGTTCTGGCATCAAAGGATGTTGCCTCATTGGTTTTTTCTTTTTATGTTTTAATTTCTTTGCCCCTAGCTTTATCGCTTTTAATGGTACCTTTTTCCCTTTTAGATTTTGTTTTATTTTCTTTTTTAGTTTTTTATTAGGCTTTTGTTTGATTGGTGAATTCTGAGCTGATTGATGCGTCACTGGAGATGTCTGTTGTTGTATTAAATTTGGCGGTTGCATAAATTGCAGTAGTTTTATATCTGATCCTGGTGGTTGTAAAAGAAGGTTCTTCGGAATCGATTGTTGCAATATTGGCTGCTTTGGTTTTGGCAATGTCGGTGGCATAATTTGGTTCTGTGTGACTGGTTTTTTCTTTGTTTGCTTTTGTAACACTGGCATTTGCTTTGCTGATTTTTGCTTAATTGTCTGTCTTATTGGCATTTGTACCTTTTGCTTTTCTCCAGGCGGTTCTTCAGGTTTAGACATTTTATCCATATATTCCTTAACCTCGTTACTGTCAAACACAGTCTTGAGAAATTCTTTGAACGATTGTTTGTCTTCTTCTCTCAATAAACGCGTATGAGGTGTTGGAGTAGTACCGGTGATATCAAACCCTTTATCTGTCGAGATTGGTGGTATGAAATAAGGGTTATAATTGCGGTCCTGTAGATGGTACGGGTATGTAGGCATAGGTGTAGTAGTTCGATGCCTTGCTGACGGTACATCCTTGAAACAAAAGATTATGAATGTATCATTGACATGTTTTATTTATGATCGCAAATTCCTGATATATATTTTTCCGTTTTTGAACAAAATAACGTTTGTGTAAGTAAATTATATTTTTTTATTACTTTTAATCATTCTTCCATGCTGGACTAGACTCGAAAGGAAAACATAGGATGTTCCAGCTGCATTTCCTCACGGGTATTCTGTAAAAACAAGCTAAGAGATCCGAGGGTTTCAGTATATTGCAATTTAGGCGATGGACTGACTGACAACCTACAGCAATATACCTACAAATCTATCTTAAATAACCCTAAAAACTTTGTCAGATGTGGCGGAACGACCTTTGTTTAGATCGTTTACGCTCTGCCTACCCCATTAGGGATAAAGGCATGATTATATGTATGTATGTTTAATCATTTACTTCGTCGTACTTTATCGTAGACTATCCAAGATCTGTCTGCCTTAACGTTAGAATCACTAATGTCTTCCTTCATTGTTTGAGTTTCCGAAGGAAACGACTCGATAGGGTCTTGTAGGCACAGTATCTATAAGTATGTCTAAAACATAATAAATTTTTTATGCACCTGGTCCAAAATTTCCTCAATCCAGTTATAGTAGAAGCCAACTTTAGTGAATACTGTGGGCGCGTCAGGGGTGCCACAGACAGGGGCGCCGAAACTGACTATACCTGTCAGTTTCCCACCCACAATTCCTGGGTCACCTACGTCGCGCTGAAATAATAATAATATAATAATAATTAGTTTATTTTCTCCATAATAGCAAATTTTGGTGCTGATCTTCCTCGACTGGGAGCAATAGAAAAATAAATACAAATCACTTTATTTCCACAAAACACATAACAAAAAATTAAAACACACAATCAAGAATAACATAACAAACAGGACAGGTACGCATGTATTTACTTATTACAGAAGTGGAAAAAGGTGTGGACACAGCTTGGCTGTTTTTAAGTCCACCCTACGTCAGGTGTACAGAAGAGGATAGAAATGAAATAACACAGAACAACTTGAACTACAATTTGACAAATCTTTGTAATTATATTCCAGCTGATTCTTCTTCCGGGAATGCTAAAGAAGTAAAAGGGATTAGAGTATTGGTGTATGGTAATTCCATGCTGGTATGGAAGCGAGAGAAAAACATCGAATGTGCCAGCTGCATTTCCTCCCGGGCATTCTGTTATAAAACAGCTAAGGGATCCGAGGGTTTTGGTATATTGTAATTTAGGCGATTGGCTGAAAACCTGTCACTACAGCAATAAACGTACAAATATGTCTTAAATAACCCTCATAACTTTGTCAGACGTGGCGGAACGGCCTTTGTTTTGGCGTGATTATATGTATTTATGTAATTTAGGCGATGGGTTAGCAACTACCAAAACTTTACTGTTAAGTAAACAGATCTATCTGAAATAACCCTTAAAACTTGTCAGACGTGGCGGAACTCTGCCTACCCCATTAGGGATAAAGACTTGATTTTGTGTTGTTGTATATAGAATAGCAAGGCACTCACGTTGCACGCTCCACTGCCAACGGAAATGGATCCAGCGCAAAAATTTTGGTGAGTGACGTACTCTCTGAAACAATAAAAATACTCTAAAATTTACACTTTTTCAAATCGGAATATAAAAATATAAAATCTTTGATCTTGTTCCAAATATCTGTAACTGCTTTTATGCTATGCTAAAGTAGCCAGACCCTTGGGCTCTGAATCTGAAGGCTCTAGGTTCTATCCCAGTCCCACTAGAGATACATACAGTTGTTCTCAGATTGCTAAGGACAATACAGGCTCTAAGATTGTAATATATTTACTTGTCAATCAATCATAATCACTTGAATGACAAGTAAAGAGATTACATACTTATAGTAGCAAGTAAAGTAGTCAAAAGATTCCTTGCTTCAGAAGACACGTTAAATCGTTGAACAAGTAGCAGGTACTATAGGCTACGGTGCTGCTTACCATCAGGTAGGCCGTATGTTTATTTTCACTGTATACATATACATAATCACGCCTTTATCCCTAATGGGGTAGGCAGAGCGTAAACGACCTAAACAAAGGTCACTCCGCCACGTCCGACAAAGTTTTGAGGGTTATTTAAGATAAATTTGTAGGTATATTGCTATAGTGACAGGTTGTCAGCTTATCGCCTAAATTGCAATAAAGAAAAACCCTCGGATCCCTTAGCTGAGTTTTACAGCATGCCCGGGAAGAAATGCAGCTGGCACATTCTATGTTTTTCTCTCGCTCCCAGTTCAGCATGGAGGAATACCACTGTATAACATTTTTTTAAATCCTTGTAGGCTTACTTAGAGTAGGTATCCTGACAGTCTTGAAGCGAGTATAGGTTAAGAGTTGCGAAGCTCAGCTTGTCTTCCCAAGGTCCATGGAGTACGTTAGCACCCTAAAACGTTAAAGGGTATAAGGCTGAATTCAATCCGGATTGGCAGCGAAGCGGCCGGTAGCGGCGCGACGCGGCCGGAAAAGCCCGCCGCGGCAGGCTCGCGTCGCTGCGCGGCACCGCCGGCGTCCTCCCGATTATATAGCCTAATGGTCGCTAGCGGTCGCGCGACTGCTCGTGTCGCCGCGCGACACCGCCGGCGGCGTCCTCCCGATTATATAGCCTAATGGTCGCTAGCGGTCGCGCGTCTGCTCGTGTCGCCGCGCGGCACCGCCGGCGTCCTCCCGATTATATAGCCTAATGGTCGCTAGCGGTCGCGCGTCTGCTCGTGTCGCCGCGCGGCACCGCCGGCGTCCTCCCGATTATATAGCCTAATGGTCGCTAGCGGTCGCGCGTCTGCTCGTGTCGCCGCGCGGCACCGCCGACGTCCTCCCGATTATATAGCCTAATGGTCGCTAGCGGTCGCGCGTCTGCTCGTGTCGCCGCGCGACACCGCCGGCGGCGTCCTCCCGATTATATAGCCTAATGGTCGCTAGCGGTCGCGCGTCTGCTCGTGTCGCCGCGCGGCACCGCCGACGTCCTCCCGATTATATAGCCTAATGGTCGCTAGCGGTCGCGCGTCTGCTCGTGTCGCCGCGCGGCACCGCAGTCGCGCGTCCTATTCACACTTTTCAAACGATACTAGTCTTTAAAAATATGTACACAAAGTTTAATAATCAAATATTATTTAACACTGAATGCGCTCGTTGAATCGGCCCTAAGAGGGTTAGGGATAGGGGTTGCTCGGTCAACGAAACTGAACAACTTTCACAAAGAAATTCTTCCTGAAATTCAAATCACGCATTTATCCTTAATGGGGTAGGCAGAGCGTCAACAACCCAAACAAATGCCGCCGTATATTGCTGCAGTAACAGGTTGTCAGCCCATCGCCTAAATTACAAAACACTGAAATCCTTGGATCCCTTAGCTGTTTTTTACAGCATGCCCACAGATGCAGCTGGTTCAGGATGGTAAAAGAGATAGAGAGTAGCACTGCTTTTCAGCTCTTTCAGCATTACAACTGTTATAAAAAAAAACTTCTGTAATAACCCTAAAAACTTGGCAGACTTGGCGGAACGAACTTTGTTTAGATTTACTATAATTTTGCGGGACGCTATCCCATACGCCCCGTATTATTATTAAGGCTGGCACGAAAATTGAATCCAATACCAACGTTGTTACGTTATAACTCTGAAATGGTTATATCTACCTTCTCTAATAATAATAATAATAATAAGACATTTATTTCAGACCAAGAGTATCCATAGTTGGGTTAGTAACAATTTTCTTAATAACTATGTTAGTGACATAAAAACAAACAAGTACCTAATACTACATAATTACGAATGTTCCAAAGGTAGATGAAACCTCACGACTTAGCGCAATGAAGCTGCATCCACCTTCGGAACATGGGGGAGTCCCACCGCGCCGCGAACACGCCCAGGATGGTGTTGGGGCTGCCGCGGAGGCGGGCCATTAGGGAGGCGCACCGCGAGCGCATTATAGCCGCGAAACCTGCTACATTCTCCTCCGCAAACATGCCCGAGGCGCTGCATCTCCACGGCAGCCCCAATAGCACCCTGAACGAGTTATTGTACTGCACGCGCAGGTCGCTGTATACCCGCTGCCTAAAACTCACCCACAGTCCACACGTGTAAAATGACTGACAGTATGCTTTAAAAAGCGTTATTTTGACTGGTTTTGTACAACGTGCGAACCTGCGGGCGAGCATATTAGCCCGAGCAGCCAGCGATCTACGCTCCCTCTCAATATCCTCATTGTCCTTGAGATCCTCGGTGATCCAATGGCCCAAATACTTAAACCTACTCACCCTATCGAGAGGCGTCCCATTGAGTGAGACGCCACTCGGCGGGAACGAGTAGGTTTTAGCACCAGCCTTAAACACCATGCACTCACTCTTTTTTGCATTATATTTGAGGCCATGGGCCACCGCGTAGGACTCACAAACAGCCAACAGTTTTCTCAGAGCCCCTATTGAAGGACTCAGCAACACCATGTCATCTGCATAACTTATGTTGTTGATACACACACCATCAACATGGCATCCAATCATGGTGTTGCTGAGCTCTTCAATCAACTCGTTCATATACAGGTTGAAAAGGCGAGGCGAGCTCAACCCTCCCTGTCTCACCCCGCATTCCAACCTGTATACCTCAGAAAACGCTCCATTCCACTTAACACTATTACCCTGGTGCTCATACCAGAACTTCAGCAGGGCAATAATATCGGTGGGCACTGTCGTATCACATTGCAACTTATTCCAAAGCCTATCATAGGCTACTAAGTCAAATGCCTTTGACAAATCCAAAAAACAGGCAAATATCGGAGTCTTTCTTGCAGTGTAGTACTGCACAGTCTGCTTGAGGCATAATATTGCAGTCTCTGTTGATAGCCCCGGTCGGAACCCAAATTGAGCATCATGCAATTTTGAATGACCAGCCAGGTGTTTATCAAGCAGACTGTCCAGTACCCTTGCTATTATTGTAGCCAAGGATATAGGCCTGTAATTGGACATGTCAGAGGCATCTCCGGTTTTGAACTAAACTTAGTACACATAATTAAATGCAACATATCTATGCTTATAATTAGTTTTCGTTGGAAAATATCAATCACGAAGAAAATAATGACAGACAGAATGACGATTTTGCGTGAAAATGGCCTAAAATTCAATTTGCTCTTATTTTGTATATGGTTAAAATTTTGATACCAAAAGTAACTATCTGCTTAGATAGATGGACACAATAATTATTTTATTAAATAATATTATGCATGTTCTGGTTTTTAAATTGTATATTTATTAATAATCTGACATTTTGAATGAAAGGTTTTTTTATTATAATTAGTATAAATTTATATCTGTATGTCATGTACTGTGATTGGAAATGGCTTGTACCGTACCTCATTTTATTAAATTGTGATCTTGTATTGTAACCTATTGCCAGCATATAAATCATCTTTATCTTTATAAGTTGGATTTGAATACGTGTACAAAATTTGGCGAGGTTCTTGACTCTAGACACTAGAGGTCAGGAATGACTGTGACATAGTCGACGATGGAGCGAGCTCACCCAGATGATGCCTGTTATGGCACTGGCAATTTCACGCGCCGACGGAACACAGCAAGCTGTTTGGCGCCGGACTCCGGTAAGAGGGTGGTTGCGAGTCAGGTGGCACCTTGCGGAGCCTACTACTACCGCTTTGTTGGGATCGATCAGCCGGATATATTCACATGAAAGCCTGAGTTGCCGTTGCCACGGGTTGGACCACTATGGGGTAGATCCCATCCCACTCCAAAAGTCTTAAGAATCTCACCGTCTTAGCTCCCCACCCCACTATCTGAACACGACCCACGTTGTAAGGCAGTGCGTTCTCCTCTGTATCCAACAATATCTTCTTGACTGCCTTCTTCTTCAGCCTGAAATAAAATAATTGATAGTCTTCAATAAACATTCCATGGAATACCTTTTGAATATCATCTCAACTGCGTCTGTTCTGAACCTTAGGCTCTCTATTCGGAGGTCCAGGGTTTAATTCTCGGTAGGGAAAGACCTTGTGTAGTTGTTTCTAGTTTGGTTAGGTTATTGCAGGCTGATCACCTGATTGTCCGACAAGTAAAATGTCTGTCGCTTAGTTTTCGGATAGGAAATATAGGAATGTAAATAGTCGGTCCTCCGCGTGATGTTTTTTAGGTTGTGTAACTCAATCTGTCCCATCAGAATAACAGATAGAACGGCACTGAAAACTAAGTCCTGCACAGATGTTTTATCTCTGGTAAGGTTTTTTTTAATGTTATGTCAATGCAAATCTAGTAAATTCCCCTTCACAACACGCCGTACTTGAATAACTTGTCTCTACCATGCGTTTTTACCTGATCTTCCGAATCAGCCTCACCACAGCAATATTGTGGTGCAGGTTCTTGGGATTGTAGCTGGGGTGGAAGTATACCTCCATGATGGCTATGTTCTCCCCACCAGCCTCGTAGAAGGAACTGCCTACCCTCACTGAGAGGAATGAGGGATTCTCGCGGTAAAAGCGGTTGTTCCAGGCCCTGAGAAAATAAATGTTTTAGGACATGTTGAGGACCGACGGTTTTAAAAAATTGGTAGACATATTTCCGGACAATTCATACTCGTTTATTTGCATCATATGGTTACTTTTAATATATTGTGCTCACATGACAATGTTAGGGCACTGCTAAATGTCTACTATCGAGTACAAATGCCTTTTTATTTCGGTAGAACTGACCAATTAATATCAATGCCTTTTAATTTGGGAAAAACTGACTAATCAACAAATAAAATAAATAAACATACTTCAAAATAAGTAATTACACTGTTGGTTACATTTTACTATTTTAGCGACCAATGAGAAATTGCTCAATATTTGTGTTATGTATGCATAGCTAAAGTAGCTAACGTCTTCATTACTTCTCTGTACTTCATTATTGAATATTTCCAACCCATTTTTATTATGAATGGTGCAGGATACAATCTAAAGCGGGGCTAACAGTATATGCTGTGGCGCCAATGTTATTCTACCTGGTCTGAACGATTTTGGGTGGAAGCCACTAGAAGCCACTGCTTGTATAAATGAAATAGGAAAAATCAATGCCTGCCTAACTGCCTCCGTAGTCTAGTGGTGAGAGCCATGGCCTCACGTTGCGGAGTTCGATTCCCAGAAGGGGAAAACAAAAAGTTGATATTTGTAAATTTATCACTTTGTGAGATTTTCCCCAGTTCGGTTCGGGCAATGCAGGCTGAATCCTGATTGTTTTGAAGAAAGAAAGAATCCATGCTTCAGAGGGCACGTTATGTACCAGTCGCTGTATTTGATAGTGTTCTTTACACAAACCATGTGTGTCAAAGGCCGATTAGCTGTGCTATTAAGCGGTTTAAAGACTCTGACACGAGGGCTCATCGGGTCAATCGATGCAATACCCACACAACAGAAGAAGAAGTGCCTGATAGGGAGAGGTCAACTCACAACTGTAAGCAAGACGCAGCGGTGATGACCAGATCAGATTTGATGATGGAACCTCCACACTGGAACTTGCTAAAGATCTGTATGCTCGCCATGAATGGAAACTTCTTGATTTTGGTTCTTTTGCTATTGTAGATGCGTCTACCGCTGGTAAGAGCTTCTTCTTCTTCATCTTAAAACAATAACAATTCAATACAGGGATTAAGGGAAAGCGTGGTGACAGCTTGCATAAAACTGATAGTGGTTCTGTCAACTTAAACTGAACAACTTTTATGAAGGAATTTATTGAGGAAAATTAGAAATAATTTGGCATTCCCTTACAAACTGTCTGATCATGTGTTTACTGGTCATTTTATATAGGGTTTACGGGGAAGTGAAAATGTTATGTTAAAAAAAATCTTCACGAAAGTTCTTTAGTTCTGTTGGCTGGGCAAACCATGAAAGGAGCATTCTTGTGTTGGAGTGACTTTGCAAGAAGCCGTCCCTTACACCCTTTATAGCTAGTAATGAACAATAAAACAAGCTTTATGTACTTACGCCAAGTAGGAATATCATCTAAAAGAAAATCAGTGCCAGTATAAAATATTGGTGCTTGAGTCGTAACATTCAGATCTAAAGATTCTTCCTGCTGTAGAATCTTCAGCACTTCTTTATTAAGCTCCACGTTTTTATCTCTCGTTTCTTCATTGTAAAACCTCTTCAAATAGTCAAGTTTCTCTTGAAGGTCATAAACTGTCTTCAGATCTACGTCCATAACAATACTTTGAAGTTCTGCCACATTATCTTCATCAAGAATTTCGTTTAATAAATCTATGTATTCCACAGTGTGATTGGCTAATTGTGTTTTATCTACTCTTGTGAGTTTAGCTATTTCTTTAAGACTATTGTAGTCTTGTAGAGTCAATGATACAAAATAGTTGTGCACAAGAGAATATTGTTTCAATCGAGGTTTGTCTCTTACATTCTTCAGTCCTATATTGGAAAACAAAGTATTGATTGTTGCTCGAATTGCAGATTCAGCTTTGATAATATTATTATCTTCAACTTTTGGTAAAGTCACTAGACTATCAATTTGTTCAATTATATAAAATACAGCCAAAGAAACTATGCACTTGATTCTAAACATTCTAGTTTTACACCTAAAGCAATAAACATTGTGTATGTTTTTTTTACGATATTGAAAGTTGCGAAAACGGAGATAAGCAAGTATACTTGAAAAAATAATAAAATTGAATGACAATAAATTAACTTTTAATAATATAACATAATTATAACTAAATAAATTAACATTGACCCTTATTCCTCGGATCCCTAAAACATAACCAGATGTAAAATCTCCAATCCAGAAGAAATGGCGTATAAAAAGACTCCATTACGAATCACTGAAACAAAATAGAAATGACTAATAATAATACATACATATAATCACGCCTTTATCCCTAATGGGGTAGGCAGAGCGCAAAGAGCGTAAACTAAATAAAAGGTCATTCCGCCACGTCTGACAAAGTTTTGAGGATTATTTAAGATAGATTTGTAGGTATATTGCTGTAGTGACAGGTTGTTAGCCCATCGCCTAAATTGCAATATACTCAAAACCCTCGAATCTTTTAACTGGTTTTTACAGCATGCCCGGGAGCAAATGCAGCTGGCCATTTACTGAGAAAAAAAGTACAAACCTTCCACCTATCATTAGGGTAGTCCCACTTAGAAGAGATGCCGTCGATAGGATTGGTCATAGTCTCCAGGATCTGTCGAAGACCAGCTTCTTGTCTCTCTTGAGACAGGGACTCTGGCAGTGGCTCATTCACTGAAATATGTATTACAGTCATTTTAGTGAATACTACATCGTCATCAGATGAATACATACATAAAATCACGCCTTTATCTCTAATTTGGTAGGCAGACCGTCAACGACCTAAACAGGTCGTTCCGCCACGTCTGACTAAGTTTTTAGGGTAATTTAAGATAGATTTGTTGATAAATTATTACATAAATACATACATATAATCATGCCTTTATCCCTGATGGGGTAGACAGAGCGTCAACTACCTAAACATAGACGAAGTTTTGAGGGTTATTTCCTTTAGCCTTTCACTACAGCAATATACGTGATATGGTATCTGTACCATATCACGTATATTGCTGTAGTGAAAGGCTGTCAGCCCATCGCCTAAATTACAGTACACTGAAACCCTCGGATCCCTTAGCTGGTTTTTACAGCATGCCCGGGAGGAAATGCAGCTGGCACATTCTATGTGTTTCTCTCGCTCCCAGCATGGAAGAAAAGTAATAATCGAGATCATAATAGGCCACAAAGGATCTCACAGGACGAGACAGACGTCAAATTAAGGGTATCCCCGGTGCACGCCAGCTCCCTCTGCCTCCGTGGTCTAGTGGTCAGAGCCATGGGTTCACAATCCGAAGGGCCTAGCTCTATCCCGAGGGGGGAAACACAGAGTTGATATCTGTTAATTTATCACTGTGAGATTTTCCCCAGTTTGCTTAGGACAATGCAGGCCGAATCACCTGATCGTCTGGAAGAAAAAAGGTTACGGAGGGCACGTTAATACGTCGGTCCCGGTCACTGTCTTTGATAGGGGTCGTTACACCAACCATGTCAGAGGCCTATTAGCTGTGCTATTAGGCAGTTTAAAAACTATGACACCAGGGTTTATCGGGTCGATTGACTCGTTAACCCACACGATAGAAGAAGCCAGCTCGCTCATCAGTTAAAAAAATATGACACTGAAAACGCAATTAATCGAAAATCCGGTAGATCAGATTAAAGTAAAGGTCCTGAAGTTTATTGTAAGCATTATAAATTAATAATTCAGTGTTCACTGCAGTTGCAGATGGCAAAAGTGCTAAAAGTGGTCGTTTTTCGCAAATAGTCTATCTGTGACTACAACGAACTATTAGTTGCAACTTTATGAGGTTCTAAACCTTGCTAAACCTCAATCTGATCTACCGGATTTTCTATTAATTGTGTTTTCAGTTGATGATGTTTTTTTTACTGATGGCGGCATCACTTAGCCCAGAGGAGCTCCTTACAGGAAGATTTACTTACCAAAATAGTGAGTAAACATCGTGCACCAAAAGGCAAAAGAGGTCGTGAAGAATAAGCCGCCAAGGATGAACTTCCACTGTCCAGTAGGGTGCTGAAACTCTGAGAAGGTTTGGCAGAAAGAAGCTCGGTAGAGGGCCTTCTTCTCATCACAGTTCATCATCTTCCAATCACCCATCTCCCTCTCTCGTAGACACTGAAAACGCGTATGTCGGGTGTAAGGGACAGCAGGGAGAGCGTACCAGAAACTGATAGGGATTACTCAGTCTACAGAACTGAACAACAACAACCTTAAAGCAGGGTAGAAATCTAACAACTTTAACCAGGTAATTCTTTCATAAATTGAAAATTTAAAATACTATCTTTCTCTCTCGAAAGAAGAATAAAAAGAAGAAATATTATTATTATTAATGTTTTTTGGAACAATTCCATCTCGGCCTTATTATTATGTGTGTTTTTACCATATCTCGGGACTAAAGAGTCCCGGATTTTTGGAAGGCTTACGTGGGGCCGAAGCCAAGTACGTAGAGGCCCTTGTAAAGGACTTTAATATTAGAATGTGACACTAACTGGTGGCTATCCCTGTATGCACTATAGAAGTACACCCAAGGACAACCCCCAGGTAGTGTAGACTATAGAAGAAAGTGGGTTATTTATGTTTTTGGAACAATTCCATATCGGCCTTATTATTATTTCTACTTTTACTTTTCTCTTCTTTTAAAAGAAGGTAATACTCTACGAAACGGGCCTTAGCCAAGTATGGCAGAAGGTTCTGAGGTAATTATGTTAAAAACTTTCTTGTGATGCGGTATGTGCTAAGGATCGTAGCTTTCTTTAAAGTATATATCAGGTTTGTAGAGATGTCGAGAGCAGATCAGATCGTTGTTCGACTCGAGAATCCACTCGCTAAGATTATTATTTTCAGACGGGCAGGCAGTTGGAACAACTGATAAATACCCGCATCCAGCTTTACTTTGTTGATTCTTTTGGTAAAGAATTACTAACACAGATGCAAGCATCATTCTCCCTGAACCGTATCGCCGGGAAAGGAAAGTGGGAGTCATCTTTATACACCGCCGTCCCGTTGCAACCATGGCCGACCACCTCCCGAGCTCCTGAAGCAATAATTCGTATCATCATCAGGACTTAACTGCCTTCGTGGTCTACTGGTCTGAGCCACGGGCTCCCGATCTGAAGGTCGTGGTTTTGGTCCGGGGGGGAGGGGGAACACAAAGTTGATATTTGTTAATTTATCACTTGGTAAGATTTTCTCCAGTTTGGTAAGGTCATTGGTCCGAAAGGAAAAATTAATGTTATCGCTTTAGCTGTCAGTCCATCGCATAAATCACAGTACTGTGATAATGATAACCCTTGAATTCTTTATGCTGAATTCTACAGCATGCCCAGGAGGAATGGATTGGAAAACTAGTTTACTATATCGTTATAACTAACCTTTCTTTTCCTGGAATGCTGGACTGGGAGCGAGGAAAACATAGAATGTGCCAGCTGCATTTCCTCCTGGACATGCTGTGAAAACCAGCTAAGGAATCCGAGGGTTTATGTACATTGTAATTAAGGCGACAGGCTGACGACCTGTCACTACAGCAATATTCCTACATATTTATCTTAAATAACCCTCAAAACCTTGTCAGACGTAGCGGAACGACCTTTGTTTAGGTCGTTTACGCTCTGCCTACTCCATTAGGGATAAAGGCGTGATTATATATATAAGTATAACTAACCTATACGCGAGCAGCCATAAGCATTTCTCGTATTTTCCACCAAAACAGCATTGATTCGTCGTAATGACTTCCACATATTTTGGGAGAACACTAAACCAAACCCACTATTTTATTTATTAGAAAAATATTATTTGAGCATGAAGAAGCAGAATGCAGACAACAAATATATTTATTATTTCTGAATTCAAACAGACGTCAGTTGTCTTACATGACAAAGTCAAATATATGCATGTTATATAAATGCCTCTATGACCTAGAGCCTAGAGTCAGAGGTTACGATCTGAAGGACCTGAGTTCGATTCCCAGGGGGGAACACAAATGTTGTTATTTGTCAATTTATCACTTTGTGAGGTTTTACTCAGTTTGGTTAGGACATTGCAGGCTGCATCACCTGATTGTCTGAAAAGAAAAAGGATTTCGTGCTTCGGAGGGCATGTTAAGCCGTCGGTCCCGGTCGCTGTCTTTGATAGTGGTCGTTACACAAAACCATGTCAGAGGTCTGATAGTTGTGCTACTAGGCGATTAAAACTCTGACACCAGGGTTCATCGGGTCCATAGACTCGATACCCACTCGTCAGAAGAAGATGATATAAATGCCTCTGTTATCTAGTGGTCAGAGCCTAGAGTCAGAGGTTACGATCCGGAGGTCCTGAGTTCGTTTCCCAGGGGGGAACACAAATGTTGTTATTTGTCAATTTATCACTTTGTGAGTTTTTCCCCAGTTTGGTTAGGACATTGTAGGCTGAATCACCTGATTGTCTGAAAAGAAAAAGGATCCCATGCTTCGGAGGGCACGTTAAGCCGTCGGTCCCGGTCTCTGTCTTTGATAGTGGTCGATACTCAAACCACGTCGGAGGCCTAATAACTGTGCTACTTGGCGGTTTGAAAACTCTGACACCAAGGTTCATCGGGTCGTTTGACTCGAGAATCCACGCGCTAAGAAGAAGATGCTTGTCATGCGTCCATTGTCAAATATCCAAGAGGTCGAAAGAGGTCATATCATCTAAAGTGTCAGGTTGTCAGCCCATCGCCTAAATTACAATCCCACCAAAAACATAAATGTAAAAGTGAAAGCCAAGTGCATGGTGGTCTTGGAATTGCACAAAAAGTTATGAGATCTAAAAAGGGAGCTTAGTCTAGGGTTTATTATAATAATTCTTAGCTCTTCAATAAGGTTCATTCCATGTGACTTGTCAGTTGTAGAAAATAATTCGACCTGTCACCTACAACGCCACTCTACAACGGCCAAATCACATGAAATGAACCTTATTGAAAAGCTAAGAATAAACCCTAGACTTGGCTCTCTTTTTAGATCTCACAACTTTTTGTGCAATTCCAAGACCACCATGAACTTGGCTTTCAGTTTTACATTTATGTTTTTGGTGGGAATTCATTATTTTTTGTAGGTAAGTAAATAATTTGATTCTTACATATTCTTCATGATTTTAAAAATATCTTCATTGAAAATTATAATCTATATTCATAATGAATTTGAACTTTCTATGACACCCATGATGACACCCCACTTAAAATTTGTGTCCAAAAAATAAGATATTTTTATTTTTTTTATGTTTCCATTATTTTCATCATAAGCAATCTTCGCACCAAATTTTTATTTTCTAGGTCTTCTAATAGTGGGTTAGGTGTTTGTTTTTCTATCAAATGTTACAACACCTGTCATACGATACTCCACTCAATATAGTAATAAAAAAATAAAAAAATACCCCTTTTCACTTGTATGGGGGGGGGGGTCCAATGTTTTTATTTTTTTATTTTTATGGCGATGGCGACTTAAGAGGCCTAACCAACTTTCGCGACGGGCTGAAGTGACACACTTTTCACTGTCTCTGTCACTTTCACGTGACTGTCGGTTGCAGCGCGTTAGAAAAAGAGAGTAGATTCGAAGTCGCTCGGAATTAAAAACGTAAGCGACAAATGACAAATTATTTAAATTATGAATGAAAATTACATAGTTCGTTAGTTACATAGATTTAAAAAAATATATGTACAACGGATCAAGTTTAGAATGTTTTAAGAAAACTTTTAGGTAGTAGTTCGGTTGTCTTATTCATTAAAACCTGTTATAAGTGTTTCGAGGACCTGACTTTATGATTTTTTTTTAATATTATGACACGATTTTTATTGTGTTTTCGAAAAACACAAGATTTTTTTTTTCAGCAAGAGTAAGTGCAATACTATTGCTAGAAAGCGTTTTACGCAACATCAATAAAAATACAAAGGAGCCTTAAATGCAAATATCTCGAGTAGAACATCTTTAAGGCACCTATAAGTGAAATAGTGTACAGCAGTATTATTGCAACCGAACTAAGCCCAATGCACAGACGTATAAAGGGCACGTCTGTGGCCCAATGACTAACTACACATACAAACATACAAATAATCACGCGTTAACCCTAATGGGGTATGGGGGCAGAGCGTAAACGACCTAATGTCGTTCCGCCTTTCCGTTCACGTCTTACAAAGTTTTGAGGGTTATTTAAGATGGATTTGTACGTATATTGCTGTAGTGACAGGTTGTCAGCCCATAGCCAAAATTGCAATATACTGAAGTTCTTGAATCCCTTAGCTGATTTTTACAGCATGTTCGTAAGGAGATGCAGCTGGCCCATTCTATGTTTTTTTATCACTCCCAGTCCGGCATGGAAGCATAAGTCTTATCATCTGTGTACATATAATTAGTAATTGATGTTGAATCAATTGTACTTTTTTGTAAAAATGCTCCTATATGAAACAAAAACCACAAATAGAAATTAAAATATTTATTAACAAACTTGTCTGCGTTCATGATTCTAAGCAACATAAATTAAATTGTAGCAATAATAAATATAATAGAATATAATGCAATAGTCTAAAAAAGGTAAAGAAAAATAACCTGCATGTCAGCGAAAAGTCAGCATTACTGAATGTTGACGACATCCAGGACAGGATCCAAGTATCATTACCTACACCAGGAGTAAGGGACAGCGTCCTGCAAACTAGTAGGGGATGCTCAGTCAATGACAATGAACAACAATGAGCAGGATTTACAGGAAGTGAACAAAAATATGGCTTTTCCTTACAAAATGTTCACCTCGATCAGACAATTTGTATAGAAAAGTTATATTATATTTTCACTTCCTAAAGAAAATTCCTTGTCTGTTCAGTGTCGTTGAAAGAGCAACCCCTATCAGTTTGCGAGACGCTGTCCCTTACACCTGGTATTCTGTGTCTTTACGTCAAAAATCTGCGATATTATCGATAATTTTCTTCTTTACCCCAAGATGGACTGCTATCGACGCTATGAGCTAATTATCGATACTAGAACTTTTGATCAGCTCACGTTAATTCAGAAACCAACTTAATAGCCTTTACACTTCAGCTCCTAACGCCCAAAGGCCTTTTTTAAGGTCATATTTTCCAAATAGATCAACAATCTAGCCCAGTTGGTCCCAATAGCATACCTATATCTGTCAAATCTTCATACAAAATGACAGATTGATATGTAAAATAATGTATGGCCTTATCGCATGTTACGTGGGCTGAATGTCTCAGTCCTGGAGCCGTATTTATAAATCGCTCGAATCCAAAAAAAATATTTCGTATACGAAAAAACAACATTCGCATGCGATTTTCATACAATTTGGCATGCGAATGTCAGTCTTTCGAATGCGAATTGATTCGAGGGATTCAAAAATGCGGCTCCTGAAGCTAGTAATGACAAGAAATTAAAAACTCTTTGCTACATAGCAGGTACCTCAACAACAATATCCCTGATTAGAGGTAGCCTCTGGAAGCCTGACCATCAACGACTAATCACTTACCCATTTGTGTTTAACGGAGGTGTTTGACTTCAACGTTTCGACTTTTCACGAGAGTGGAGAATGAAAATCACACACCACCGCCCTTCTGTGTGATCTCAAGAAGACTCTCGTGAAGTGTCGAAACGTTGAGGTCCTCCGTTAAACACACTTGTTCGTCGATTAGTGATAAAATATACGATCCATTTCTAAAATAATGGCCGTTCAAGTCTAGGCACTTTTTTGGAGAAAAAGGCATATGGGCGTTACGATTACAAAGTTATAAACTTAGATTAAGGAATGGTCTTCGCGCTTCGACTAGATTCCACCCTACCTAAAAACAGTATAGTGTAAAATACTTACAAATACAAATCCGTCTCGGATATGCCGAAGTCGGCATACTTAGTATAAATTGCCGCATTTTCAAGTACGCCGGCGGAATCTAGTCGCGCGAGCAATTCTTAGGGCCGATTCAAACCGGAATAGCAGCGGAGCGACCAGCACTTTCAGTGTTAAATAATATTAGATTTTGTCTACATACTGTTAAAGACTAGTATCGTTTGATAAGGACGCGTGACCGCTGGAGATAATTAAGCTATACAATCGGCGACACGCGGCTGCCAGCGGCGACACGCGGCTGCCGCGGCGGGCTCCTCTAGCCTCGTCACGCCGCTGCCCCGGCCGCTTCGCTGCCATTCCGGTTTGAATCGAGCCTAAAGGTGTATTCCAACGGCAGATGAGCAGGTAGATTTCAAGATATACAACCATCGTAATGCCTTAAATATCGTGAAAATCAGCGCGCGCTACTGCGTGGCGGTTACGGCCGTGGCCTCGTCAATACTTTGCGAAAAACGCACAAAAATGCTTATTTCCATAAAAACTACGAGTCGGATTTAAAAAAGCTATGTTGCGATTTCAACATAGCTTTCATAATCATAATACGGGTAATTTCCCGAAGGAACCGTAATCGCTCTTAATAGTTCAGAAGGAATATCAAATTTACTGATAAAACAGCTTTACTAAAAAAAAAAATTTATCACACTTATTTATGAACTACATTATTTTAAAATGTTGCAATTGTATACATCAACTAATGTTTTAGTTGTATATTGTTTTGAATTTTCAAATGATTAATTTAGGAGAAATAAGCTCTTGAAAAGAACCATTTGCCGGGAGGAAACACCTTAATCTAAGGTTATAAAGGAAAAAAGAATAAAAAATCTTCTTCTATTATCCTGGCCTAGCCATCTTCTGGTGTATAATCTTCATCTCTGGTGCATCCACCTGTAATAAAGACATACATATAGTCATGTCTATATCCCTAAAGGGATAGGCAGAGCGAAAATGACCTAAACAAAGTTTTATTTATATATTTAACAATTTATTGTACACAATAAACATCATAAACACAGGACATAAAAAACAAAGACACAACAGGCACTGCTTATTTCTAAAAAGAAATTTCTTACAGCAGACCTACAGAAGTGATAATTTTAACGAAACGCGGATAAAACGTGCACAAAATTTAATACCTATCAATAAAATAATGTAATATACTTATATAATGTAAATATTTTACATAAATATAAACAAGAAATAAATAAATACTTCTAATTATATACATAATCAAAAATAAATAAATACTTATAGCTATTTATATACAAATATATATAATACAGCAATACAGCAATATACGTACAAATCCATCTTGAATAACCCTCAAACCTTGTCAGACGTGGCGGAACGACCGTTGTGTAGGTCGTTTATGCTCTGCCTACCCCATTAGGGATAAAGGCGTGATTATATGTATGTATGTATGTATATACATAAATATATACCCTAAACACGGATTACTTTGACAGGGAAAGATAATGTTCTTTAACTCGTCTTTTGAAAATGGCGATAGACGAGCTATCACGAACTGTCGGTGGAAGTGAGTTCCATAATCGGACAGCATGAACAGTAAAAGAGTAGGAGTAGAAATCGGTACGGTGGGAGGGGATGGAAAGAAGAGTCCTGACGTTTGAACGACAGGGCTTATCCAAGGGACGTGAGAAAGTAAAACGGTCACGGAGATAGGGAGGGGAAGAAGGATTGTAGAGGATATTATAAAGGGTACAAAGGATATGAGTATTCCTGCGGAAACGGATTGGGAGCCACTTGAGTTGGAAACGAAAATGAGAGACATGGTCGTATTTCTTAAGCCCAAAGATGAAGCGTATACACAGATTTTGAAGTCGCTCAAGTTTATTTAATAGCTCCTCTGTGGCGTCCAGATAGCAAGTGTCGGCGTAATCTAAAATAGGAAGAAGTAAACTTTGAGAAAGATAAATTTTAGTAGAAAGGGGTAAGAAATTCGAAAGTTGAGAAATTTGATAAAATTGAGAAAGTTCGTTCCGCCACGTCTGACAAAGTTCTGAGGGTTATTTAAGATAGATTTGTAGGTATATTGCTATAGTGACAGGTTGTCAGCTCATCGCCTAAATTATAATATACTGAAACTCTCGGATTCCTTAGCTGGTTTTTACAGAATGCCCGGGAGGAGATGCAGCTGGCACATTCTATGTTTTTCTCTCGCTCCGAGTCCAGCATGCAATAAAGACATATGTGTTGGGTGCACCTCTTGAGGAGCCCAATGGTGTAGTGGATAGGGCCGCTGCCTCCTGAGCGTGAGGTCGTGGTTCGAATCCAACCACGCACCAATGTGTTTTTCAGTTTTAGAATTTCATATGTACGTTTTTTCGATGCCTTTTCCGTGCTTTGTTAAGCCTGATCAATATCGTTTAATACCGAAGATATAAGTCATTAAGCCATGTCAGAAGCGGCCAGTGCGAAGCATTGGCGGCATAAAACCTAATCTAGGATTGCGTCTGGTTTCCCTTCTGGGTTGCGGAGGTCAGATGGCAGTCGCTCTGTGTTAACCCAGTACCTTCATCAATCACCTAGATTAGGTAGCTGCCCGGTGAGGTACGGGATAAGGCTAGAGAAAAGATGAGAGGAGCGCCTCTTGTAGGTTGGTGTAACGATTACTATCAAAGACAGCGACCGGGACCGATGGCTTAACGTATCCTCCGAAGCACGGAATATTTTTGCTTACTGATAAGCAAATGATTCAGCCTGCTTACATTTTCCTAACCCAACCGGGAAAATCTCCCAAAGTTATAAATAGACAAAATTATCATCTTAATTCTTCCCCTCTGGGAATCGAATCCGGATTTCATCCTCCGGGAGCCCACAACTCAGATCCACGGAGGCAGCTCCAAGTAATAAATTACACTACTTCATAGCGAGTGGATTCTCGAGTCGAACAACGACCCGAAGAACCCTGGTGTCAGAGTTTTCAAACCACCTAGTAGCACAGCTATTATAGGCCTCTGACATGGTTTTAAGTGACGACCACTATCAAAGACAGCGACTGGGACCGACGGCTTAACGTGCCCTCCGAAGCACTGAAACCTTTTTTACCTTTCGGACATTCAGGTGATTCAGCCTGCAATGTCCTAACCAAACTGGGGAAAAATTCACAAAGTGATAAATTGAAGAATATCAGCTTTGTGTTCCCCCCCTGGGAATCGAACCCAGGACCTATGAATCGCAAGCCCATGGCTCTGACCGCTAGACCACGGAGGCAGTTATTTTTTATCACTACACTTATCATTATCATCAACTTCATTT
Organism: Scrobipalpa costella; assembly: GCA_949820665.1. Classification (NCBI taxonomy): domain Eukaryota; kingdom Metazoa; phylum Arthropoda; class Insecta; order Lepidoptera; family Gelechiidae; genus Scrobipalpa; species Scrobipalpa costella. Next base: position 11,475,896 of record OX463315.1, read on the forward strand.
CCCGCTCTGGGAATTGAACCCGCGACCGACGGATTCTCTGGTCGGTCGCGGGTTCCAGAGAATATGTCGGTCGCGGGTTCGACTGACGGCGACCGACGGATTCTCTGGCAAAAGAGCCCGATGGTGTAGTGGATAGGGCCGCTGCCTCCTGAGCGGGAGGTCGTGGTTCGAACCCCACGACGTACCAATGTGTTTTTCAGTTTTCGAATTTCATATGTACGTATATTCGGTGCTTTTTCCGTGCTTCGGAAGGCACGTTAAGCCGTTGGTCTCGGTTAATATCGTTTAATACCGTAGATATTAGTCGTTAAGCCATATCAGAGGCCAGTGCTAAGCATTGGCGGTTTGAATTTGATGTGAATTTAATGATTTGTTTAAGGAGATTATTTTATTATCTCAGACTCTATTTTTAGATTAATGTGCCTATTGACTACACCACTAGTGGTAAATTGCATTGTACTTATATTCATATCAACCACCTACTTAACATGTAATTATGGTTAAATAAATGATTTGATTTGATTTGATTTGAAAACTCTGACCTAATCTAGGATTGGGTCTGGTTTCCCTTCTAGGTTGCGGAGGGCAGATGTCAGTCGCTTTGTGTAAAAACCAGTACCCTCGTTCAATCCCCTAGATTAGGAAGCCGACCCCGTGAGATACGGGATAAGGCTAGGGAGATGATGACCGACGGATTCTCTGGTGTACTCACCAGCCACTCGTCTTCATCATAATTCCACAGCGAGCTGATGCCATCAATTGGGTTGGTGCGAATTTCTAATATCCTTCGAAGCTGGAGTTTTTGGTTTTTATAATCACAACTAGCGGGCAGTTCTTCTTGCACTGAAACAACAATAAATCATCATCTCTCTAGCCTTATCCCGTATCTCACGGGGTCGGCTAAATGAATTATAAAAATAAAGAAATTAAAAAATTCAGTCTAGCGGGAATTCCCTTACTTGTCAAAGCTTTTTACAACAAAAACACATACATACATGTAGGATTGGATCTCTATGGTGAATGATCTGTTTCCGAACGATGAAGTATATTATTTTTGAGACGAAGATGTGTGAAAGAGATGATGATTGAGTTACGTTGTATGGGTGCGGAAGAGTGAGCGCATCAGTGAGGGAGTGAGGGAGTGGAGTCAGGATGGAGCTGGCAAAGGCGAAGGATGCAATGTTTTGTGAAGATTATGAAGAAGCCCAATAAAGAAGAGAAATTTCGTTCAAGAGTTGTTTCCTTGTTTCAGTGCCGGCCCACAAATCACACCTTTATCGAGAGCGTCAGAGCGTCAACAACATAAACATAGGTCGTTTGTCCACATCTGACAAGCATTGAGGGTTATTTTAGGAAGATGTATGTATTGCTATAGTGACAGGTTGTCAGCTCATCGCCTAAATTACAATACATTGAAACCCTCGAATCCCTCAGCTGGTTTTACAGCATGCCCGGGAAGAGATGCAACTGGCACATTATATGTTTTTCTATTCCTTCAGGGTTCCAGCATGGAAGAAAAAACACGTGCTGCTCAAAAGTTCCTTGTTTATTTTGAAGCCAAACTGCGACTTTATTGACTAGACATTCACTTTCATGATGGATGCATCCAATTAGAAAAAAATAGAATGTTTCAGCTGCGGGCATACTGTGGAAGTCAGTAGATGGAAACGAAAGTTGTGCAGCGTAGCTTGATTTGGGCAATGGACTGACAACTCATCTCCGTAGCATAGCAATAAACAACACAGTTAATTATCTCTAAAATGACCCGTAAAACTTGCAAGATAATGCGAAAACGCTATTTTATGAAGTCGTTGACGTTCAGCCTATACCGTAAGAAAGGTGTGACTTTTTTCACAGACCAGAAGAAGTCGCTTACGCTGAAGCGCTCCCAGCGTCTTCTAATCTATGCTTATTCTCATAAAAAAATATGTTTCATTTACAAAAATTTTTTGTTTACCTAAAGAAGCATAAAATATCTGGAACCAGAACGCGAACGAAGTGGTGAAGAAAAGACCGCCAAGAATAAACTTCCACGAGCCAGTATTGGCTTGGAACTCCGAGAAGGTCTGGCAGAAGGAGGCTCTATACAGCAGCTTCTTATCTTCACAACAAAGCATCTTCCAGTCACCTTTCTCTTTCAACCGGAGAGCCTGCAAGATATACATCAATAAGAAATTGTCACATGCATCAATATTTTTCCATGCTGGACTGAGCGAGAGAAAAACATAGAATATGCCAACTGCATTTCCTCCAGGACATGATGTAATAACCAGCTAAAGAATCTGAAGGTTTTTTGTATATCGTAATTTAAGTGATGGGCCGGCAACCTATCTACAAATCTATCTTAAATAACCCTCAAAACTTTGTCAGACGTGGCGGAACGACCTTTGTTTATGTCGATTACGCTCTGCCTTTCCCATTAGGGATAAAGGCGTGATTATATGTTTGTATCAACATCGGCCTAAATAACTGAATTCGTGGTCTAGTGATGAGATCTATGGGTCTCTCAACTCAACCTGGAGATCCCAGGTTTGATTGCCGGTGGGGGACAACGAGTTGTGTTGTTGTTTCTAGTTTGGTCAGGATATTGCTGGCTGATTACCTGATTATCCGAACAGTAAGAGGAGTTATGATGTCGGTCAGCCAGTTCTGCGTCCGAATTCTTTCTAGTCATGTCAGTCAGTCTGTCCCTTCAGAATAAAAGATTGAAGGAGTAGAAAGTGCAGTTTTGTGTACTGAAAACTAATTCGCACGCACATGGCCGGTCTCTGGGAGATTGGCCGCCGACGCCGAGGTTGAGAAGACTATACCAGGTGTAAGGGACAGCGTCCCGCAATCTGATAGGATCATATCGTTGCTCATTCAACGACACTGCACAACTATCAGCAGTTTTTTTTTTTTTCAATAAGTGATAAACAATGGCTTTTCATTTACATTTTGAATGAAAAAGCCAATTTCTTTATTCTTTTCCTGGTAGAATTTCCTGGTGAAAGTTGTTCAGTGTCGTCGACTGAGCAACCGCTATCAGTTTTCGGGACGCTGTCCCTTACACCTAGCATGAGAGGAACCCAAAATAACATCACCAGCATTCTATTGGTGAAAACCTGTAATCTATTGGTAAAAACCTGTAATTGGCTTTCTGTCTTGTATTAACTTTAAGTATCGTTATATTAATAGCTGTTGGTTTTCCTCGAAATACAAAATAAAAATCACTTACACAAATATATCGGCTGTTCTCTTGAAACCTGATCGCTGGAAAGGGGAAATGAGCATCATCTTTGTATACGTTCAGCCCGTTGCATCCATGGCCAACCACGTCCCGATTCCCTATCCTGGATGTCCCGTAAGCTGTCCTAACACTGTATGCCGCGGGAAAAAATACCTTGGCTGAACTAGCGAACATTCTCCCAGGGTAAATAAAAATATATAAAAAGCGCTACCTACGAATAGATTTACTATTCGTTAGGTGCGGTGCTGAAGGTAAATTTTGATGTTTTGAAAGTGATTTGACTATATCTGGATCGTGATGCTGTCATGGTCCTGATAGATTTGGCAAGGTTGTTGTCTTTTTGTTTGTGGCCAGGGTCTTACGAATGAAAATTGACGTCAAGACGAATATTATTTTATTTTAAATGTTTTGTATTTCGGCAAGCATATTTAGCTCATGATTTAACATAATTCGACGCTTTGAACCTTCTCACAATTTTTTACCAATGTATAGTAGTATATAGTAAGTATATATAAAAGGTTCCAATAAAACTTTTCTCATTAGTATTTTTTTCATACAGTTCATTTGTCATTTCTAACAAGTTTGTCAAAATTGACATTACTTTGTTTACAAACCAAACAAATAATTTTCCAAAATCTATACGGATCGTAAAATCTGATCTCCTATCAAGAACCAAGTCCATAAACATGTTCAAATTGAAGCCCATCGGAAAACCTGGTGTTCTCATTAACGGAGTCAGGAGTATTTACACTAAAAGAGTGGGAAGCAGAGACATAGTTGGCCATGGTTGTAACGGACAACCTGTTTATAAAGATGATTCTCACTTCCCTTTCCCTGCTATAAGGTTTAGGGAAAACACTAAAGAAATTGCAGTAGGTTGAATTGATTGTCTTATAACTCTTCTAAAAAAAGTGGGGTACCTCTAAGTGAGGCCTCCAGCATGTCTTTTTTATTAGAAATGGGTTTGCTCTCGACACTAGTGACCTAGGTCAGGGATGACCGTGACAGAGTCGACGATGGAGCGAGCTTACCCAGAAGATGCCTGTTATGGTACTGAAAATCACACGCATCGACGGAACACAGCAAGCTGTTTGCCGCTGCGAGCCAGGAGAACCCTTGCGGAGCTTACAACCGCTTTGTTGGGATCGTTTAGCCAGACTTATTCACAGGCAAGCCGTTGTGTTGCCGTTGCCCGGGGTGGATCACTAGGAGGTAGATCCCATCCCATCCCAAATAATAGCCCATTTTTGTAATGACTACAATCAAAGACAGCTACCGCAACCGACAGCTTAGCATAACATATTCCTCCAAAGCACGGATCCTTTTCCTTGACAAACAATCAGGTGATTCAGCCTACATCGTCTTCTCTAAACTTAGGAAGCTACTAAGTAATAAATTAACAAATGTCAACTTTACGGCGCGGGAATCGAACCCACAACCTTCGGATCGGGAACCCATGGCTCAAATCACTAGACCACGAAGGCAATTAAGACTTTAGACTTACTGATAAAAGATCGTAGAAGTAAATTTCTATCATGAAGAGGAAGAGAAAGGTACGACAATACTTTTAGTAGAGATTTAGTTAAGTCGTGTTCTTACTGGATTGCTCTTAATTTCTTTCTCCAGGCTCTTCGTGAAAAAGAGAAAGGTGACTGGAAAGAGCTCAGCAAATCGGAGAAGAAGGTTCTCTACCGGGCTTCCTTCTGCCAGACCTTCGCTGAGTTCCAGCACCCCACTGGACAGTGGAAGCTAGTTCTGGGAAGTGTGCTGTTTTACACCTCTCTGGCGTTCTGGTTTCAAATATTTGTTCGGAAGTACGGTGAGGGGCGTTTAAACTCTTGTTTATGTTTTGCCGATGGTAGAAGGCAGCTTGGCAGGCAGCATACCTATCAATCAGTCGAAGTCTTTCAATGGATATCGAAAAAACTGACTTGCTGACTTCTTCTTCTTAGTGTGCCAATGACCGCAAGAAATTACATCGTCGCGGCCTAGAATTCAGCTACTTGTATTACGGATTGACTGCCGTTCATTAAATCCACTGGCATGCAAGTGTTGGGACATGCCGGGCACGATGTTGATTGTGCCATGGTTGGCACTGCACACATAGTCCACATCCGAGCTAGCCGAAAATCCCCACCTGACCATGTTCTCCTTACTACTGCCAACCTGAGTCCGAAGCCTGTTTAAGGACTTCCAGATTAGCCACGGTAGTTCATCTTGCTGACTAAGGTCTATATAATAAGATATAGCGTCCCCTTCTTCGCACTGCGTTAGCTAATAAATTGGATGGAAACATGGATTTGACTAAAAGTATGCCTACACAAACATACTTTTTTTAATGTTTTCTTTTTCATTATTTTTCTACCTCAGGATGAAAGCTGCCCGTGTTCATCCATGTGGTCAAACTAAAGCAGTGAAAGTAAGTCACTCCGTATTTAAACATGTAGCTAAAATGGCAATGCCAGCCTGTGTCTAAACGATGATGTCTATTGCCTGGTTAGAATAACAAAAAGAGACTTGTGTTCTTGTTCTTGTCTTGTGGGTTTGGGTCGATCGACCCGATGAACCCTGGTGTCAGAGATCTGGCCATAGCCTGGATGGACTCTATAGCTGGTATAATATACTTAATCTTCACAGCTGATTTTCGGTTATGGCTGCCAAAACTATTATTTATTCTACTCTACTACGACTGTTTACATGTCCTTCTTACTGTTCGGATAATCAGATGATCAGCAATTTCTTACCCAAACTAGAAACTATGAGATTCGTTGTCTCCCACCGAGAATTGAACAAAGAAAAAAAAAAGAAGGAGTCTTTTAAAGGAGAGTCTTCTCAGCTGGTATAATTAATAGAAGTAGCTAAAACAGGTTTTACATTTTAAACTGGCACTTCAATTAATTTTTGTCTTCAGTGGCGGAACCTCTACCTTACCAGGCCACGGAGGAAGGCCAGAGTGCTCAGCTGCAAAGAATCTTGGACTTGCACGTCAACCCTATTGATGGGATCTCCTCCAAGTGGGATTATGAACTGCAGAAATGGAAGGTTGGTCCCAACAAAGTGTGATGGTTTTTAAGCACAATTATTTGATATTTTTAGAACTAGTCTTCACCGACACATACCAGTTGTAAGGGACAGCGTTCCGCTAATTGATACGGGATGCTCAGTCAACGAAACTGAACAACTTTCACCAGGATTTTTTTTTTCAGGAGATATAAAATCAAATGGACCTTCCCATACAAAATTACCACGTAAATCAGACGATTTGTATAGAAAATCAAAGAAAAAATCCTTTCCTGAAAAATTGTCTTCATGATAGTTGTTCTGTTTCGTTGACTGAGCAACCCCTATCAGTTTGTGGGACGCTGTCCCGTACACTCCGTATAATAAGTCCATTCCTGACATTTTCTATTGTGAAAAAACAGAAAGGGGCGGCGTTATTTTTTAAAGTATCAATTTGGTAGAGGCAAGACGACATGTCACCAAATAGAATTAAATATAATATTAATATAATATAATATTTCCATTTAATGAAATAAACAGAATTTTTATTTTTTTCTCTGTTTCAGGAGTAAAGATAGAAGAAAATCTTCTGAAATGTTATACGTGAAAATAATATTCAATACATGTACATGCACTACATACATGTACTACATGTACTTATGGAACACATAGTCGAATAAAAGTTTGAATCACATTCAATTGTGTTATTTTATAGCTTCTTTTTTATTGAAAACAAAGGGATTTTTATTTCGATAGACTTAAAAAAAATGAACCGATTCAGAAATATTGTTCGATTTACATAAAAAAATTAAATTTGCTTATTTAAATTTAATATACTGTGATTCGGACGAGCAACTATGAACAAAACATTTAAAATTATAAATTTAATTGTATTAGGATTAATTGGTACAGTTTCATTGAATATAATTCCTGAAGTGGAAGAAGATAATCTTTTTTACGACATCAATCAGCAACTACAAGATGCGATTGACAAAATTTTCACATTCTTAAAGTTAAATAACCAATTTATTGGTCATAATGAGACTCGACTTCTTTTATCAACTATAGCTAGCTTAAAACATATATCAGAGGGTAGATTTGTCATTTATAGCGAAGTTATCAATGCTAGTAAATTAGAACTTAAATTTATTGAGCAAAGAAATAGCAGTCTTTTCAAACTAGATAAACCTATAGACGAAATAATGGCTGAAGAGTTTAATGTAAATAATACTATTAAGCCAAAAGATGTTGATGATATAAATTCAATAGAAATTCCTGATGATTCTAATGAAGCGTTTGTTTTGTTAAGAGATTATTTGGCTAACTTTAATGATGTAGACTTGGCGGACATTTTGAAACCATCTAAAAAAATAAAAGAAATGTTTGAAAGACACAAGCAATTCAGATATGCGAGAAGAAAGAACTTGAAAGTTTGGAGTAAGTTAACTACATACTTATAAACTTAAATAACCTCTTATGATTATAAATGATAATACACATACATAAATATATACATATAATCACGCCTTTATCCCTAATGGGGTAGGCAGAGTGTAAAGTACCTAAACAAAGGTCTGACAAAGTTTTAAGGTTTTTTTAAAGATAGATTAGTGTTTGATATTGCTGTAGTGACATGTTGTCAGCCCATGCCTTAGCTGGTTTTTTACAGCATGCCCGGGAGGAAATGCAGTTGGTACATTCTATGTTTTTCTCTCACTCCCAGTTCAGCATGGAAGTTGATTAATGATAATTATTAAGATGAAAAACTGCAGGGTGTAACTGTAAGGGTGTACGGGTTCCTCGGTCAAAAATACTAAACACCTTTCGCAAAGAACTTAATCTTTCAGTTTTCGGAACACCTTACACGCAGTATTATATAAGCTTGATTGATATCATTATCTACGATCGTTTAAGGACCATCGAATTCTTCTGAGTTGTTGAAGTCAGATGCCAGACGAGTCTTCAGAAGCTCTCAAGCGAAGATTAAGAAGTTTCCTTTCTTGGCCAGCATTCACGTCAAGGGCAAGTTCGTTGGCACCGGCACCATCGTCAGCCGGAACATGGTCATCACGGCTGCATCCTGCTTACTAGAGTAAGAAAGTCAAAGTCAAATCATTTATTTCTAAATAGATTCCTCAGAACCCTTTTGGAAAGTCACAAGCGAGTCTATTACAAAGAAAATTATATCTGTGTCTCAAAATAAAATAAAACTGCAATCTATATCACAATGAAGAAGAAGCATGAAAAATTTTCACTTTGCCCCTCCTTTCGTTTTGTCTTATTCTTACTTTTGTCCTTCCTATTGTTCAAAATAGGGTTTGTGACCGCAATGTGTGCCAATTTCTTAGGGTTCATTGAAATATCAGAGCTCCATACATCTTTGTCATTAGTATAGTCATCTAACTTATAATAGGCTTTCTGACAGATCTTTTTTGGATATACTCTTGACTCCAGTCTAGATGGGGGGTTGAGGTAGAGGCGGCGATGGAACGAGCTTACCCAGAAGATGCTTATTCATACACTCTAACATTGAAGAGCTGAGGGTTATATGCATCTTTTCAATAGTTTACTCGAAAGGCTTAAGATGAAGAAGCCGATGAGAATGGAACGCATGATTATGACCATTTACGAATACATACAATAAAGTCACGCCTTCATCCCTTAGGAGTAGGCAGAGCGTAAAATGCGTATTCGCCACGTCTGACAAATATTAAGGACAATTTTAAATTTTAGATGAAATGTGCCTCATTCAGCCCATATAATAATACACAGAAACCCTCAAACCTCTTAGCTGGTTTTCACAGCATGCCTGGTAGGTGCTATGTTTCTCTATCACTCTCAGTCGAGCATGGAATGGCCTATTTACCCCACCAGAGTAATGCTGGACTGGGAGCGAGAGAAAACAATAGAATGTGCCAGATGCACTTCCTCCATCCGAGGGTTTCAGTATATTGTAATTTAGGCGATGGGCTTACAACCTGTCACTACAGCAATAAACATTTCTATCTTAAATAACCCTCGAAACTTTGTCAGACGTGAACGTCCTTTTTTTAGGTCTTTTACGCTCTCCCTGCCCATTAGGGATAAAGGCGTCACTATATGTATGTATGTAGAATAATAAGACTCTCAATTTAAGTCTCACTTCCGTAGGTCAGCTGGAAGAAATTTCTTAGTAGAAATAAGCTGTACCTGTTGTGTCGTTATTCCTTGTGTATTGTCTTTCTCATGTTACTTGTGTACAATAAACAGTAAATAAATAAATAAACTTTGTCGTACTTGACGGAACGACCTTTAGGCAGAGCGCTGACTGCCTCATTAGGGATAAAGACGTGATTATATGTATGTATGTATGTAGAATAATAAGTATTGCTGATCTTCCAGAGCGTCCCACAACAGGAAATACTTGAAAGACCACCGCCGCTCAGTATACGTGCGAGTTGGAAGTGAGTTTCCTGATCGTTTCGGAGAGTTCATCGAAGCTTCGAATATCATTGTTCATCCGGAGTATGAGTCAGCTACCTTAAGGTATTTCATCTTCGAAGTGTATAACTTTATACTGGGTTTAATTCTAGATTCAACCGGCTAAATCTAAAATTAAAATCTATTTGTCACTTTCAGACTAGAAACATTGGGAAAGGACAGGAGATCTATTCTCTCTGGTTTTTTTATTTATAGTCGATGGTTTTAAGCGTTTTCTGTCAGTTTTATCCGCCGTCATATGATATGGCGGATAAAATTGAAAGAAATACTGGGGAAACGTGCAAATGCGCGTTAAAATCTAGCGGACAAAGTGTAAAATTGCCCGTCTTTTTTCAATTATTATTTTGAAAGACAACAAAACAGATAGTTTTTAATTTTAATATTAGCCGGTGGCATCTAGAATCGAGCCCACAAGGTGTAAAAATAAATGCTGACCAAACTCTCGGGTACAAAAACGTACCCATAAAATTAAAAAAAAAACGAAAGAACTTTATTTATTATTATTTATTAACAGCCTGTGTGTGGTGTGAGCCACTGAGGCCTTTATTTTTTTCGATTCGCTAAAGAACATAGAATAATAAAAATATTGGGTATGCCACACAAAATGATACAAGCAGCTGGTAAATAAGTACTTCCAGACAACCCTTTATTCAACATACAAACCTTAATGAAAAAATATCTCAATAAGTAGGTACTTGATTATACTCAACAACATTAAGATGGTAGCTAGGGCTAATACCCAAGGAAAACAAAAGAAAATGTATCTAAAGTCCATAGAAATGGCATCAGGCATGGCATAGCTACAATCTTAGTGTTTTTCTAAATAACGTGTTCTTCTGTTTAAATTTAAGTGCTGGGCACTTGTCGGTGGAGTAATCGCCAACTTTCTCTGTTTTCTGCCAACGATTTCACTTCCTGATACATGTCATGACATTCACCTTCTCTTTAATTTGGCTAAAATAACTGCGTCTCAGTCTTCCCCTTCCTCTTTTGCCTTCTAACTTCTCATCTATGATGTTTTTTAGGAATTCGTCATGTCGTATCACGCGGCCTATCATTCTTCCTCTTCTGTTCTCTATTTTCGTCAATATATTTCTCTTCTCCTTTACCATTCTCAATACCTCTTCATTTGTTTTCCTTTCCATCCAACTAGAATAAATTATTACTTTAATTTCAGAAATAACATTGCTATTCTTCAAATCAAGAAGCACTTGCATCTGAGGAAGAAGAGCCGGAAGATCAGAAGGATTGAGTTCCACAGGATGAAGGGTGATCTCCCGAATTATGTGAGAGAGGTCATCTTATTGGGGTGGGGAGAAAAGGTTAGTTTATAAGAAGATATGATTATTGTTTAAATACTTTTTTTTTAATAGTGATGGAGATGGTGTAGCGGATAGGGCCGCCGCCTCCTGAGCGGGAGGTTGTGATCGAATCCCACCACGTACCAATGTGTTTATCGGTTTTCGAATTTCATATGTACGTTTATTCGGCGCTTTTTCCGTGCTTCGGAAGGCACGTTAAGCCGTTGGTCCCGGTTAATATCGTTCAATACCGTAGATATTAGTCGTTACGCCATGTCAGAGGTCAGTGCTAAGCATTGGCGGCTTGAAAACTCTGACCTAATCTAGGATTGGGTCTGGTTTCCCTTCTGGGTTGCGGAGGTCAATCACCTAGATTAGGTAGTCGACCCCGTGAGATACGGGATAAGGATAGGGAGATGATGACTGTTTTTTAAATAGGAAAAACAATTTCAAATGGCGAGACAAACACTTCTCTCTCTTGCAATTTTACATGCCCGGCCACTAACAATGTAACAATTATAAAATAAATATTAAATGTAACTATTGTGTTAGACTTAAATATTAATAACTAAGGTAGATACTTAACATAAAACAGTAATGTAAATGTTTATAACAGGGGAGTCTATTTCTGCCAACAAGCTGTTGTACAGTTTGGCGGATTTATTGTTTAGTGTAATGTAACGATCGTTTATCATTACATATAGAATAATTAGTTTATAAAATCGACCCAACACTTAAACAAATAGCATTTAGACTTTTCGTTCAAAAATTAAGACATCTTTACCTGACATGACCCAGCATTTAAACAAGAGTATCAAATGCATAAATACCCATACTTGTTTCTTGGAAATAGAGTTAAATTTTGAATGTTACAAAAGATATTTTACTTTGTCTTAATATAGCATAGAACTTGGAAGATTAAAAAAAACAGAGGAACAGCGGGCATGCAGTGGGGGTTGGCAGTTGCTGACGGGCCGGGACGATGTTCTAACGCGGAAATTGGCGATGCCGAGCATCATGTGTTGTTTATTTTCGGCGTTGTGTTTTAATTCGAAGTCCATCGTTGTGATTATTACTGTAAATGTTTCTTAACCTTACAGATAGACGATTTCGTAATAAAGTGATAGTTTCAGCTTTCTGTACCTGCAGCGTTGCGAGTTTTCAAACATCATTCAATGATAATCGTAGGGAAATGTGTTATTAGACTAGGAAATAGGAGGTGTGTGTTATGTGTAAAATATCAGTGTGCGAGAGTGTGAGGATGAATAAATGCAATAAAAACGAATAGGAATATTTTGATATGTCTTTAAGATACAGTGTTACACGTTAAAACAAAACACGGTGTTTTAAAGATATTAGTGATTAAAATCAATCACTTGTATTTTGAAATATTTAATTATTTTTTATATTCAGGATAACACTTTACATACATTAAATACACATCGACAAGGCTTATGGGCTCCGAGAGTAGCTGGCCCATAATCCCTCTCGAGAATTCATTCGAATAGGTATTCATACAAACCTCTAATGGTCTATTTCTCAGCTGACGTAGCGAGCTATAAAGGTGATAATTTCTTGACACAGTCTCTATCATTTGAACTGACTTCTTAGCGCATATCATGTGATTTTGGTACAGCAGTCCTTGAAAATTATACCATATTGCAAACTGAACAGAGAAATTGATTATTAAAAGGTTTGAACATTAGTACACCGTCACAGGTGATCAAAACTGCAGTTAATAGGTAACTTGTATGACTTTGATGAATGATTGGTAGTATGAAAGAAGTTTGTGAATGAATTAAGATGATCGGAATATTTGATGGAAGGTTTGCAAGTTAGATAAGACTAGGGTTTAGTGTTAGTCTGTGCAAGGTTTTCGCGCGTTGGCATGGTCTGTAGGTTGGAAGGGAGGGCCATTTCATTTGCCTAGATATCCTAATTCTAAATCTTAAAGATCTTTATTCAAATTCCCTTCCCTGGTTATTGAGTCTTTGTACCTTTCAGCACGCTACATTAGCCGGGAGATTAAATATTAAGTATGATTGGTTTTATTTTATTTGGGTTAGTTATGCGCAAGAAGAAAGAAGATGGAGATTCCTGATTCCTGAATTTCAGCTGAAAATATTTTATGTGAGTCGCATGTTTTATATTACTCATTTATATTATTATTTTTTTGTCATTTTGTGTTATTTTTCAGCTGAATTTAATTATGAACTGTTTTTACTAATAATTTATTTACTAACGTCTTCATTTCAATTACAATTACCCTATTCAAACTTAACTTAGATTTGTTTAAATTTTCTATTTAAATACACAACGTATGGGTCTTTTAATTTGACATAAAATCAGTTTTTAGACGATCACATATTTATCTTTGGCTATATTAATTTTATCAGATTACTATTTAATTAGGGATAGGGTGTTACAGTATCATGCTGTCTTATGTGAATAAATGTTTTTTTTTTTATTTACTATGAAAAGATATTTTTATTTCAGGAAGAAGAGAAAAGCCAGCTATCTTACTCATACTTAAAAATGTGCAAATATGAGGACTGCGTTGACGTTTATTCAAAGTAAGTTTTACTATTGAGTTACCATAACAAAGATAGTTAAAAACCCAATGGTGTAGTGGATAGGACTGCTGCCTCCTGAGGAAGGTCTTGGTTAGAATCCCACCACACCACATACCAGTGTATTTATCAGTTTTCGAATTTAATAATTACGTTTATTTGGCGCTTTTTCCGTACTTCGGAAGGCAAGTTAAGCCGTTGGTCGCGGTTTATGCCGTAGATATTAGTCGTTAAGTCAGAGGCCAGTGCTAAGCATTGGCAGTTTGAAAACTCTGACCTAATCTAGAATAGCATCTGGTTTCGCTTCTGGGTTGCGAAGGTTAGATGGCAAGTACCCTTGTTAAATCCTAGATTAGGTAGCTGAACCCGTGGGATACGGAATAAGGGTAGGGAGATCATGAGATGAGAAGAAAGATAGTGAAAACCTGATCAGATTGTTTACCAATGTACGTTTTTATTTCTTCCATGTTGACCTGGGAGCGAGAGAAAAACATAGAATATACCAGCTGCATTTGCACGGGCACGCTGTAAAAACCAGCTAAGGGATCCGAGGGTTTCAGTGTATTGTAATTTAGGCGATGGGCTGACAACCAGCAATATACCTACAAATCTATCTTAAATAACCCTCAAAACTTTATGAGACGTAGCGGAACGACCTTTGTTTAGGTCGTATACGCTCTGTCTACCCCATTAGGGAAAAAGGATTGATTATATGTATGTATGTAAGTTATATTTTTGCTTTACCATAACATAGATCGTTAAAACCTGATCAGATTTTTACCAATGTACGTTTTTATTTCTGCAGCAGATACGTCACCAAAAACAACTTCTGCGCCGGAAACAGTGGTCATGGTGCTGGAGCATGCCAGGTTTGTGTGTATGCCGGGTGTAAGGGACAGCGTCTATAATTTAACCTATCCATACAAAATGACTAACTTCCAAGCTGGACTGGGAGCGAGAGAAAAACATAGAATGTACCAGCTGCATTTCCTCCCGGGCATGCTGTAAAATTCACCTAAGGGATCCGAGGGTTTCAGTATATTGCAATGTAGTCGATGGGCTGACAACCTGTCACTACAGCATTATACTTTATGCTTCGTCCTCAGGATTAGCATACACATGTAGTTGGGTGTAGCAACTCGCCATCGTCGCACTATATTTGAGACAAATAGGTAGTATGGTAGGTACCTACTGCGGGTACCTATTGTTTACATATTTTTTTTTTTTTATTCTGAGGGTAGATGTACCACGAACGCCCTCAGTCGACCGGCCGGCAGAAACTTCATTCGCGTTGTAGTGCGTCGCCATTGTCGGACGTTCGCTTTCGGTTCGTGTTTTTATAGTGAATTTTGTGTTCAAAATGCCTAAAAGGAAGTGTTCACGTGCTGACGACGATGATTACTACTATTTAAAGGAAAAAATTAGAAAGTTAGAGCGGAAAGTGCGTGATTCTCGTTACACAAAACGTAAACACCGTCGGCGTTCTAGAAGACGTTCCCGTACCCGTTCTCCTACGAGGTCGTATACACGATCGCGTACACCGTTACCACGGTCATGTACACGCTCGCGCACGCGCTCCCGTTCGCCACACTCGGCGCGTGGTAGGAGCCCTGCGCGGGGGCGGAGCCCGACGCGCGGTCGGAGCTCAGAGCCCGTTCGGAGCCCGGAGGGTTCTCGGTCGAGAACGCCGAAAACACATCACCAACCAGAAGGTTAGTCCAGTGTTATTTTATTTCGGATATGATAATCAGTGTCTTAGTTAGATAGGTACTTTTGGTATTGCGAGTAGTACTTTGGGCTATCTCTTACCATTATGTATGTGGGTTTGCGGGCAGTACTTTGGTCTGTCTCTTACCCTAATACGCACCTATCACACCCGGGTTTGCGTGCTTCTCTTTGGAGTTGTCACTACCCATAATAAAGTTTTGCGAACAGTATAATAGGACTGTTTCTTAACTTTGTAAGATAGACTTACGTCGATGTGAAAAATCGATTTTTCGATTGCAGTTGGCAAGTCGCAAGAGCCTGAAAATTCGCAAGCTAAAATGCCCTCGACTTCCAATGACGTCCATCTCGTTCCTGACTCTGTCCCTGACGGACCTTCAGTTGAAAATGTAGAATCCATTACACCGGAGTTGGATAATTCTATTTTGGAAATACTCGGAGATGACCCTACTTCAATTAACACGTTTGGCGCTGAAATTCAAAAAGATTTAGCGGTTAGATTGGAGCATTGTGTAGCTAACGGTCTGTCAAAGGAGACAAGAAGGGAATATAAAGATAAATATCTCATTCCCAGTAACTGCAAGATGATCAATGCCCCTGCGTTAAACGCTGAAATAAAAGCCGCAGTTTCCGATGTAGTAGCGAAACGTGATAAAGCTATTGAAATTAAACAGTCACAGCTAGCCTCAGCAATTGCGGCCCTCGGTCAGGCGCTTACGCGCCTCCTTTCTTCTACTGAAAAAGATTCAGATCTGATCAAGCTTCTCGTGGATACGAGCAGAATTTTATGTGATTGTCAGCACTCCGATTCTATAACCAGACGAAATTTTGTGCTTTCCACCTTGAAGAAGGATATGAGAGACCAGTTGCAAAATACCAAATTTAACAGTTTGCTGTTTGGCGAGAATTTTGCAGAAACACTAAAGACCGCGAAGGCCATCAATAAATCGGGTGCTGAGCTAAAGGCCGCCCCTCCTGCAAAGCTGCAATCAGTAGTCAAGAAACCGACGTCAGGGCCATCCAAGAATTTAAACTGGAAGGGTCCATTTCCGACTCGCAGGCAGCCGGAAGCTCCGAGGACGAAGGAGCCTGCGACGACCAAGACTCGGCCCTCGAACTCATCCAGGCCGTCGAAGAATCATCGAGCGTGGCGCAGCAGCCGCCGATGAACCTGGTAAATTATGCTGGTCGATTATCGAAATTTTATAAACAATGGTCTTTAATAACCAATGATCCTATTATACTTTCTTATATACAGGGTTATAAAATAAGTTTTTCCCGCCCGGTGACACAAGCTTATGAACCTCTAGTCCGAAAATATTCTTATGCAGACAGGGTCCAATTTCGTGAAGCTATTGATACATTATTATCATCGGGCGCAATCACAAAGTGTTCACCTTGTAAAGATCAATTTCTTTCCGGCATATTTTTAATACCCAAACCAAATGGTAAAATGAGATTTATCCTAAATTTAAAAAAGTTAAATAAATTTATTGATACACAACACTTTAAATTAGAAGACCTGCGTACTGCGTTAAAATTAATTACAAAGGATTGTTTCATGGCAAAATTAGATCTTCAAGATGCTTATTTTATGATTAAAATTCATCCAAACTCAAGGAAGTATCTTCGATTTCAGTTTGAAGAGGATTTATATGAATTTCAGGTTTTGCCATTTGGTTTGAGCACTGCCCCCTATTTATACACAAAGATTATGAAACCTGTTGTACGTCTTCTCCGCTCCGCTGGCCTGCTGTCCACAGTTTATTTAGACGACTATCTATTAATAGCTCAAAATTATAACGAGTGTTTATTTAATGTAAACATAACGAAAACATTACTTACCTCTCTCGGCTTTATTATTAATCAAGAGAAAAGCTGCTTAATACCTAGTACAAGCTGTGTTTTTCTAGGAAACATAATAGATTCCCATAAATTACAGGTCAAACTACCAGATGAGAAGAGAGTTCGATTAAAACGAGAAATTCAAAAGTTTTTAAATATTAAAAGATGTAAAATAAGGGAAATGGCTCGTTTTGTCGGGTTATTAGTTTCAGCTTGTCCAGCTATTGATTACGGTTGGCTTTATACAAAACTTTTTGAAAGAATTAAATATCTAAATTTAAAGTATGATGATAACTATGAATCTTATATGAACATTCCAGAATCGATAATACCAGACTTAGGCTGGTGGAACATTGCTATTGAGAGTTCAGTTAGTAAAATTAAGCAGGATAGTTATGACCTTGAAATTTACTCAGATGCCTCAACAACGGGGTGGGGCGCGGCATGTGGGGAACAGACGGCAAGCGGGATGTGGAATGACCTTGAGTGCGAAAAACATATTAATTATTTGGAGATATTAGCTGCATTCTTTGGTCTCAAAGTCTTTGCAAATAATTTAAGGAATTGCCAGATATTGCTGCGGGTGGATAACACCACTGCAATATCTTACATCAATAGGATGGGTGGGATTCAGTTCCCACATCTAACAGAAGTTACTAAGCAATTATGGCAGTGGTGTGAATGTCGCAAACTGTTTGTTTTCGCTTCATATATTCGGTCGGAGGACAACAAGAAGGCAGACGCGGAGTCTCGGCGCGTGCACCCGGACATCGAGTGGGAGCTGTCGCCGGTTGCATACCGAAAAATAGAGGCAAAGTTCGGCATTCTTGAGATAGATTTATTTGCCAGCCGAATAAATACAAAATGTATCAAATATGTTTCATGGCATAGGGACCCAGACGCGTTTGCTATTAACGCTTTTACTATCTCATGGTCAAATTTATATTTTTATGCTTTTCCGCCGTTTTCAGTAATTTTAAAAACATTGCGTAAAATCGTCTCCGATAAAGCTGTAGGTATAGTGGTAGTACCTCTATGGCCTACACAGCCTTGGTATCCGCTGTTTCAAACCCTCTTGTTGTCCGCCCCCATTATTTTCAAGCCTGATGAAAACCTGATTTTGTCTCATCATTACAGCAGTCGCCACCTACACACCCATCTTACCCTGGCTGCAGGGCTCTGTTGCGGGAAGCGTGGTTAAAGAGAAGTATTCCTCCTTCTGCTATTAATGTTATGTCAGCATCTCTCTCCGAAAATTCCATTAAGCAGTATAATGTATACTTTAAGAAATGGTTTATATTTTGTACAGAAAATAATTGGAATTGCTATGCAGCATCGATCCCAAACGTTATTTATTTTTTAACAAATTTGTATGAGAGTGGGGCTCAATATAGTTCACTTAATACGTGTAGATCAGCTTTAAGCTTAATATTGGGAAATCAAATAGGCGAAGATGATCGCATAAAGAGGTTTTTCAAGGGCATATTTCGGTTGAGACCCCCGTTACCTAAATATCATGTAACGTGGGATACTTCAGTTGTTTTAAATTACCTGAGTACTTTATATCCTAATGAACAACTGACGATAGAAAAAATTTCTTATAAATTGGTAACGCTCCTTGCTTTGATCACCGCACATAGGGTGCAAACCTTATCTAAAATAAACACCAGTAATATTGAAGTCGGTAGCAATAAAGTAATTATAAAGATTCCTGACTCAATCAAAACATCTCGATTAGGTTCTATACAACCAGTTTTGACTATTCCGTTTTTTGAAGAAAATCCAGAAATATGTCCAGGTAAGACTCTTCTAGCTTATCAAGAAATTTCAAAAAATTTACGCAAAAATGTCACCTCTCTTTTTATTGCTGTTAGAAAACCTCACAAGGCAGTCGGTTCACAAACGTTGAGCCGCTGGATTAAAAGTACGCTTAGTGCAAGTGGGATCGATGTAAGCATATTCACAGCACACAGCACGCGGCACGCCGCCACGTCAGCCGCGCGCCGGCTTGGTGTCAATCTCGACTTGATTCGGCGAACCGCGGGCTGAAGTGCTTCCTCCTCCACATTCTTTAGGTTCTATAATAGAACTTTGCTTAGTAATGTGGCAGATGATGATTCTTTTGCCAGAACGATAATCAGTTCTGTTACAGATGAATAGGTTTGTTAATAAGTAATTAATACTTGTCTAAATTGTCTTTGATGATTTAATTACATGTTTAAATTAAATTATTTATCTTGTTCATATTGTGTTTGAATATTAAAATATTTCACAATTGTGAGCTCTAAAGATCTACATGTGTATGCTAATCCTGAGGACGAAGCATAAAGTATAATTAATGATTAAACGAACTTACCTGTATGTGAAGTTTGATCATAATTATACGAAGGCTTCGTCCGAAGAGATTAGCATCCCTCCCGCCCTTGAGCATGTACTTACGTACATACCTAATTTTCCCTCTACGTTGTGAAATATTTATAATACCTATAATGCATAACTCTAAACTAAATGAAGTTTCTGCCGGCCGGTCGACTGAGGGCGTTCGTGGTACATCTACCCTCAGAATAAAAAAAAAAAAAATATGTAAACAATAGGTACCCGCAGTAGGTACCTACCATACTACCTATTTGTCTCAAATATAGTGCGACGATGGCGAGTTGCTACACCCAACTACATGTGTATGCTAATCTCTTCGGACGAAGCCTTCGTATAATTATGATCAAACTTCACATACAGGTAAGTTCGTTTAATCATTAAATATACCTACAAATCTATCTTAAATAACCCTCAAAACTTTGTCAGACGTGGCCGAACGACCTTTGTTTAGGTCGTTTACGCTCTGCCTACCCCATAGGGATAAAGGCGTGATTATATGTATGTATGTACAAAATGACTACAGACAATTTGTATGGAAAAGCCTTTCTTTTCATTTTCTGATTAAAAATCCTGCTGATAGTTTTTCAGTGTCGTTGACTGAATAACCCCTATCAGACGCTGTCCCTTACACCTGGTATAGTTTTTGTTGAACAGCGACAACTACGCTTACAGCCCTACTGATGGTGAGTAGCACTGTAACCTACTACTAACTGCCTCCGTGGTCTAGTGGCTAGTGCCATGGACTCCCGAACCGGAGGTCCTGGGTTCGATTCCCAGGGGGGAAACACAAAGTTGATATTTGAGAATTTATCACTTTGTGTATTTTTCCCCAGTTTGGTTAGGACATTGCAGGCTGAATCACCTTACTGTCCGAAAAGTTAAAAAGATTTCGTGCTTCGGAGGGCACGTTAAGCCGTCGGTCCCGGTCGCTGTCTTTGATAGTGGTCGTTACTCAAACCATGTCAGAGGCCTGATAGTTGTGCTACTAGGCGGTTTAAAAACTCTGACACCAGGGTTCATCGGGTCGATAGACTCGATACCCACTCGAATGAAGAAGAAGACCTACTACTATCTATATAACTGCCTCCGTGGTCTAGCGGTCTGAGCCATGGTCTCTCTACCCGGAGGTCCCAGGTGCGATTCCCGGCGGGGCCAATGACTTCGTGTTGTTTCTAGTGTGGTTAGGACATTGCAGGCTGATCACCTGACTGTCGTAAAAGTAATCCATCCATGCTGTCGGATGGGCATTCAAATAGTCGGTCCTGCGCCTGATATCTCTCTCGTCGTGTCAGTTAATCTGTCCCATCAGAATAAGAGATTGAAGGAATAGAGAGCGCAGTTGGCCGATCTCTGGGAGATTAGCTGCCATCACCGGAAATCGGTGGGAGGACTATTGTTATTATTTATTGATATACTATATATTTCTTCCATGCTGGACTGGGAGCGAGAAAAAAACATAGAATGTGCCAGCTGCATTTACTCCCGGGCATGCTGTAAAAATCAGCTAAGGGATACAAGGGTTTCAGTATATTGCAATTTAGGCGATGGGCTGACAACCTGTCACTGCAGCAATATACCTACAAATCTATCTTAAATAACCCTCGAAACTTTGTCAGTCGTGGCGGGACGACCGTTGTTTAGGTCGTTTACGCTCTGCTTACCCCATTAGGGATAAAGGCGTGACTATATGTAATGTAATGTAATATTGGTATACTTTTCAGCAAGTCAATGCTTTTTTTATTTGCTGAAAATATTTTTTTAAACAACCTTTTTAGCTAGTATTTTCTCGTTTACTTGCAGAAAGATGTAGGTGGTCCTGCGATCGTCAGCAATATCCTCATGGGAATCGTGAGCTTCGGCCCCCCGGTGTGTGGAGCCCCACATTCCCCCACCGTCTTCACGAATATTGGCAACTACGCAACTTGGATAGAGAGTATTGTTGAAGGGGTAAGATAGCGACATAATGCGCTCGATTCTAGATTTTCCGGCTTAAACTAAAATTAAAATCTATTTGTCATTTTTAAACTAAAAGCCTTGGGATAGGAGAGGAGATCTATTCTCTCAGGTTTTTTATGTATAGTAGATGGTTATATGCGTTATCTGTCATATTTATCCGCCGCCATACGATATAGCGTATAAAACTGACTGAAATACTGGGGAAGTTAGTGGGGAAACGTGCAAAAGCGCGTCAAAATCTAACGGACAAAGTGTAAAACCTTAGAGTATAAATCGCTTGTCCTTTTTTTCAATTTTATTATTTTGAAAGTAACAGATAGATTTTAATTTTAGTTTTCGCTGGTGGGTGGTATCTAGAATCGAGCCCATTGTGATGCTATGGTGTAAGGGACAGCTGCATACTTCATTGAGCAACCCCTATCCAGTTTGTGGAAAACTTTCTCTTACACGAATAGCAAGTATTATTTATTTATTTTATTTTGTTACAAAGACAACAAAGGTCCAATATATTAGTAAACCTTAAAAACTATGTTAGTACTTAATAACTAAAACAGATTTAGTTCTTTGTATGAGGGCCCACATGAGTGGGCTTTCAGGTTTTAGTACCAACGCATTCAGGATAGTATTACGGCTTCCACGCAGCCTGCTCACCAATGATGCTGTCTTTTTTCGCCATAAGGCATCGAAACCATCCACACGAGCTTCCGCAAACATTGAGGATGCGCTGCAGAAACGCGGAAGTCGCAACATCGCCCTAAACGCGTTGTTGTACTGAATCCGCAGAGCGTTGTAAGCCTTTTGGGTATATTTGACCCAAAGACTCCCGGTGTACAGAGATGTGCAATATGCTTTGAACAGCAGTATTTTAACTGCATTTGTACACCTAGAGAATCTTCGGGCCATCATATTACTCCGAACTGACAACGCTCTGCGTTCTCTCTCCATATCTACATCGTCTTTCAGATCATCGGTCACCAAGTGTCCCAGATATTTGAAAACATACACTCTATTAAGCACAGAGCCATTTCAGGTTAAAGGTGGAATAAATATGGGACACCTAGTGCCCGACTTAAAGATCATGTACTCACTTTTACGCACATTATATAGAAGTCCATGAGAAGCGGCATATGATTCACAGATGGCAAGCAATTTTCGAAGTGCACTGATCGAGGGGGCAAGCAGCACCATATCATCCGCATAGCTGATGTTATTCATACAAACTCCATCAACGTGACAGCCGACATGAGCGCTGCTTAGCCCTTCAATCAGTGCGTTCACATACAGGTTAAAGAGTAGCGGCGAGCTCAGTCCACCCTGACGCACGCCACACTCCATTTTCCAAGGTCCCGAGAGCTCGCCCACCCATCTTACACTGTTTTCCTGTGTGCTGTACCAGTGCCTAAGCAGAGATACCAACTCCGATGGTGTTCCTATGTTACTTAGTTTCCGCCACAAAATGTCATACGATACCATGTCGAAGGCTTTCGACAGGTCTAAAAAACATGCGTATATAGGAGTTTTTCTATCGACATAATACCCGACGGTGTGCTTAAGGGCAAAAATTGCAGACTCTGTTGACAACTCAGGTCGAAATCCGAACTGAGCGTCGTGAAGTTGAACAAAGCGATTTAATAGCGAGTTAAGCACTCCGTCAAGTGTCTTTGCCGTGATGGTAGCCAAATATATTGGTCGATAATTTGACTTGTCAGATAGATCTGCTGTTTTATTTTTCACAATAGGTACCACCAAAGTTTTAGTCATCTCTGCAGGTACGTACGAATGACTGAGACAGAAGTTATAAAGCAATGTCAGCACACGAGGTAGGTGCGGGCCAGCATGCTGAAGATGCTCAATACTGAGACCATCGTGACCCGGAGATCTTCCCCTTTTCAATTTTTTTAAGGCTAGTTTTATCTCTTTTACCGTAAAAATAGTAGAGATGTCTTCACTTTGGATCTCAGTATCAGCATTTCCGCATGACGGTCCCAGAGGTGAATGAACCCAGAAATTATCTTTTAAAATCTTTGTTATTTCCTTAGGATCAGAAACTCCGTCGACGCTTACAGGAATACCAGGCCTAATGTTAAGTTGGTTTGTTTTTTTCCAAAATTGCCTAAAATCTGAGTTTGAGTAAAGCATTCCTAGTAAGTCCATTTTATTTTTGGTGGTTTTGACACCATTTTAATTTGCCCTTGAAGTTTTTACGCGCTGTAACAATTTAGTCATAAATTGGACCACTGTCTGGCTTATTGTACCAAAGCCATAAGTTAAATTTAGACTTGGCTTCCCTGTAAGCCTTGCTCACGTGTTTATTCCAGCCTACTACTACCTAGATAACTGGTTGTAGATCAATGCAAGGAGCAAAGTAAATCACTATCGCGTTTAGATTTTAAAACACTGAAATTCCAGCGCTATATTATACAAAAATTTTGTTGGTTAACATTTAATGGATGCCGAAAACGATGTTTTATACTTACAAGATGATAAGAGAAGTGCAATAAGGAATATGATATTATCTTTTTTTGTTATGGTATGTCGTGTTTAAATGAAATAAAGGTTTTATCTATCTATCTATCTATGACCTGAGCTAACAAAATACTAAGTTTACATATTAAACAAGACCTGAATCATTATGTGTAATAAACTCTTGTCTTCTCCAGAATACTGACAGAACGAACCCACCAGCATCAACTTCACCCAATATGCAACTACCTCCAATTGGATACCCAGATGGTCAAATACCTAAACCAGCATTTGATAATAACAACAAAAATTCAAAAGTGGAATACCCCCAATCTGTGAACTCTTTCTCAAACGTGTTGAGGCAATTTATGATAAACAATAGAGAAGTGGACCAACATAATCCATTCGGAAACACCAGTATGACCACGAGGCTGTCAACGAAAAACCATCATAACCACAAAGACCGCAATGAACAGGATCTCATGATACCATTTAACATCAACGACTACACGACAACTCGTAGGACAACACCTACTACATCCCAGCAAGGCCAGGCTAACCATGCTTTTCAAATCAAACCTTATAATAACTATTATGCAAGTCATAAGAACTACAACATGACTACAAATCGACAATATCAATTTATGACATCAAGTATAACGTCTAATCAGCGCTATCCATTCCTTAGCTCAAGAGTGTTGCCTAATCAAAGATATCAATATTCAACTTCAAATGGTATGCAGGCTCCGCCACAGAATTCATTCCCTGGTTTGACTATGGGTAATCCAAGATATCAATTCTCTTATTCTACTTCAAGCTTGTTACATAATACACAATATAGATTCCCATCACCTAAAAATATATTAAGATATGAAACCAGCACAAAAAAATCGACTGTTCATGAAGATTCTTCTAGTGATTCAGATAATTATGAAAGTGAAGAAGAGGCTGGACTAGAAATAGAAATGCCTTCAACCGATTTGTCGCCTCCAAAATTTGATCAATATGAACCACTTATTAATATGCCAATGTTACCATATAGACCTAACTTTGATTTATCCAGATCAGCGGCCAAGGATTCCTTAGAACTTATTAGATATTTCGTTAAAAATAAGCTTGGTCCTGTAGGGTCCCGACTTGGCTTACCTATTATCAACAATTTTGAAATGGAAGCTGAAAAATTCTTGATGCAGAACTATTTGAGGGAGCGACTTAATCCTATGAATCGTTTAAATATACCACCGAGAAATATTCTAAAAACGCTTTCATATCTAGATCAAGGACTCAGTTTGGAAGATGAATCAGAAAAGATTTTAGGCAAAAACTTTTTTAAACATCAACTGCAAGAAAAAGATGAAGTAAGCGATGAATTTGTTTTGTTACTTCTCAAACACACTACTGTCAAAAGAAAGAAAAATAGATATAAAGTTAGTGATAATTTTGGTAGAAAAGATGTTGATATCATTAACTCCTTCACATCATTTCTTCAGGCAACAAGACAAATTAAACTGTTTAAACAAACTACTTTAAATCCTGAACAAGTTTTCATTATAAACGATTCACAAAAGCCAAAAGAGAAAAAAACGCCCATTCAAAGTTTGCAAGACAAAGATAAAGAATTTAAAAATATATTATCACTGTTAAAACACCAAAGCTCATCTATTGAACTAAGAAATAATCCAAAAATAGAAAAACCACCACAAAAACAACAACGACGGACACAAATTCCAAGAGTAGATAAACAGTCTAGACTAGAAGAGGTTGAAGAAACGACAGATCATCTTAATTCAACTGGAGGAGCACAGAAACGTCCGAGTAAACGGATTATTTCAGCAAAATCTCTGATAGATTACGAAGCCTTTATCAATGAGAAAATCCGTCCAAGGCTGATTGACCTTAACAAAACGGATTCATCCAAAAGCGTTTCATATAACACCAATTCTCTTACGGACGCGTATCTCTTCACTAGTGCAGATAATAAAAAAAATATAGTACCGAATTTCGATCAAAAAAAATCAGACGTTTCTCAGTTAGATCCAATTTATGATTCACTCACAAACGCAAAGTCAGAAGATGAAAATAATTTCGATAGCAAATATGTTTCATCCTCTGAACATGTTTCTGCTGGAGATGACAGTAAACAAAGTGATCAAGGTTAACGCAGCTTTATTGATTATATTGATTTATCGTAAATTTTATTTTGTAATAATAATGTATAATTATGAGATAATAATAAATAATAATAATAGAACCTATTTCTTTGTCATATCTCTCCTTAACATTATTAATATACATAAATGAACAATGAACATTATAATTTAAAAAATACTGAGATATCGTTAAGTACTGTTTATTTATTTATTTAAGATATAGCTCTACATTATCTTCGCTACCATTCATAATATTAAAAAAGTCTTCTTCCAAATTTCCAAGATCTTCAGCTTTAAGTTCTGGTAAATAATAATAATAATCAAAAGTTTTTGGCTCATCTTTAAGTTCTGTTTTCTTAAACTCAGCTATGTCGGCTCGAAAAAGACTATCAAGAGGAGTAGCGTTATCAATATCCAAATTTACGGAAATGTAATGTGGATCATACTGAGAATATAAAGCATCTGTTCTATAATTTTCTACAGGCTGTGTAAAACTATATGGAATTTCCGTTTTACTCGTTTCTTTACTATTCTGACGATATGAAATAATATATTTTTCATTTTGATTTGGAGGATCTGGTCTTTTATGTTTTTGCGGAGATGATCTGAGACGTTTTTGTTTATTATTTGATTCTTCGTGTTTGGCCCTTCCTCGAAATTTACTTTCTCTAGATTTTAATTTTGGTTTTGATCTTTTATCTGTTTTGTGTCGTTTCGGGTGTGATCTTTTTCTTTCAGTCGGTTTATTTCTGAATCGTTTTACGATTTCTTTTTCACGATTTGTCTTATAATTAACGTGTGGTCTATTTTTGTTTTCATTGTTTCTTATTATATTTACTACAACACTGTGATCTTTGGATTTAGTCGTGCGTCCTGTAACTTCTTCAGAGTATACTACTGTTTTTACTTGTGCGGGTGTTTTTAAATGTCGTAGTGTATGTTTTCCTTTAGTGCTTCTTTTCAGAGTGTTTTTAGTTCGATTTACAGACATCATATTATCTTGTGTGCTCACATTTGTATTGCGAATTAACTGTATAATACTTTTTATTTTAGGCTCTTCTTCTTCATCATCGGAATTTTGACTTTTTGTCGCCTTACGTATTTTGGGTACAGTTTTCTTCGTCACAGAACTGGAGATAGTGAAGAGACCTCTTAAATCGCGTAGGGGGTGTAGACGACCCTGATTAAAGTTGCTTACTAGAAATTGTTCTGCTTGTAATTCAAAATTGATATTATTATCATCCGGATAAAGATTAGAATTAATGGGGGCCAGTTTATATTTAACAAAATCGCGGATTAACTGAGAATTATTAGCTTTGTTGGGTAAAGAAAATATTGGGGTAGTTAGAAGCTCATCAGAATGGGGATCGTCTAACGACCATTTTATACGATCTGTTAATTTCTCGCCACTTTTTTCTAAATTTTCATAATTATCAGAGCCTTCGGTGGAATCGTCCGGAACGTCATCTTTTTCATAATTTTTCGATGTTTTTGTTGTTCTAGCAGCATTCCTTAAAATATCTGATGGCTTATATTGCATGACTTCTTTCTTTGTGATTCTCACAAATTCTTTTTGGTCATCAAACCCCACGAAAGGTTGGTCGCGAGTTTCTTGGCTTGCTGACGTGAAATTTATGGGAGATGTCTCAGGGTTTGGTTGTGCTTGTTTTTTACCAAGCAGGCGTTCTATCATGGGAAGAATTACTGTGTTCTGCTGCTTAGTTGGTTGATCCGGATCCTTATGTTGAAATATCCGTTTCAGTGATGTTTCCAATAGTTGCACTGCAGCTGCGGAATACGAGTCGAAGGGTACACTGTCGTAACTCTGTTTCTGGGGTTCAGGTGTAGATGGTGCATGGCTGTTTATGGAGTGCATGCGAAGAGCATATTTTGCGGATTTCTGTAATTTGTAATTCAAACTAATAAATTAGTGTCAAATTAAAAAAAATATATAATATAAAATCAAATTACAAATTAAACTGACCGTTGTTGAAAAGCTCGATGTAGGTGCAAACATAGCATCAAGCGGTTCCTGTAACAATAATTCAAAGCAGTTACGAGTATTTAATAAAAATCTTCATCAATACAAAAATGTACATTCATATCACCCACCAGGTATAACTAGAGGAGAGGAATCAAATAAGAGAAATAATTTAATAAGTTCAAAAAACCCAACTACGTAGAATACAACGTGAGCATTAAAACTATCGATATAGATCTTAAACGATGTTTCAAAACAAAACATGATGTAAGAAAATGCGAATTGATTTTCAAATATGTATATTTTAATGATAGTCAAATGGCATAGTTCGTCGACTATATTTTTTAAAATTTTCACAAAATTGCATCTAATTGTCGCCATATTGATTTTTTGACAAAATCATGTCTTCAGTGACACTCCAATGGTAAAAACGAATCGATTGACATAAGAATCATTCAAATCAGCCCACGCGTTAGGTCTCTCGAGCGCCACAGAGGATCAAACATACATGCTTACATACACAGATAGGTTGATAAACACATTACTACTTTTGCGTTGCGCAGTCGGTTAAAATATGTGAATTCATACTTACATCCACCATTGTAACATGATGTGGCTTTTCGTCATCAGTGCCTGCTTCGTTGGATTCACGTTCCTGAAAATTCAGGTGGATCAAATTAACAAAAACCATAACATCTTTAGACATGCTCTCTGATATTGTGAAATTTTTGGAATCGACTTTGTTTACATAATACAAATAATACCATGTAATTTACGTGATTTCAATACCTTGTAATTTACATGTAATTTAGCCAGCTCGATGGTGTAATAGATAGGGCCGCTACCTCCTGAACGGGAGGTCGTGGTTCCAATTCGAATCCCACCACCAATGTGTTTGTCGGTTTTCGAATTTCATTAATCGCTGCTTTTATCGTGCTTCGGAAGACACGTTATGCCGTTTGGCCTGGTTAATATCTTTTAATACCGTATATATTAGTCGTTAAGCCATATTAGAGGCAGTGGTAAGCACTAGCGGCTTGAAAACTCTGACCTTATCTAGGATTGGGTCTGGTTTCCCTTCTGGATTGCGGAGGTCAAATGGCAGTTGCTCTGTGTAAAAACCAGTACCCTCGTTCAATCCCCTATATTAGGTAGGGAGATGATGATGTAATTTACCTGATTTGTTTCCGTAGGATTAGGGTCGTCTAATGATTTCTGCAAACATAAGAGTATTCTCTTGGTTACTTAAATCAATATTCAGATAAAAGGTATAACTACTAATTACTTACCTACTTATTATATTTTAACCAAAAAACTCTATGGAATATCGAAGGGGTTTGACTGGCACGGAAGGATTGCCAGTGCAACTCAACTGCCAGTGGGTTAGCTGGAAGAGATCTCTTCGTAGAGATAAGTTCGCCCTTGCATACCTATCTGTAAACTTCATTTCTTGTATTTTAATGCAATAAAGAATATATATATAAGGATTTTAAATATTGTCTTATTTTTTAAAACCCTATGCTCTATTTATTTTACTTTTGATACATGCTCTTGCTCTTGACTCAGGTTCAGGCTTAGAGCAACGCGGCCTTCTCCATGTCTCTCTAAGAGTTCCGTCCATAGTTGGCCGAATGATGAATGTAAAGTAGATGGTATAGACCAGATATCAGATCTCAAAAGCCTTTTCCTTTTGCTTGTAAACGGAATGGAATGTAACGGTTTGTCATAGTATGTTTTTAGACTAATTACACCCTGCTGAATACAATTCTGCCCGGTGACATACCAAATCCCCCACGCTTTTAGTGAAATTAGATCAAAAGTTATTTTATAAATTGTCAATTTTATTAGCTGTAACAGAATATAACAGTTTGTCACCAGGCGTTGTTAAACTAATTAAGGGTCTAAATAGATCTATCACTACCGTACCCCTTGTAAACGAAAAATATAAAAAAAAACGTTCAAAAATAAAATAAATCTACATAAAATTTCCTACCATTCAATACTTATATTACTTTCATAGATCTAATGGTATTTGAGCAATGCCTTTCCAAACTGTTTCTTGAAATTGTAAAGTCACCGGGCAAAATCATGGTCAGCAGGGTCAATTTAGTCTATAAACACCCGGTGACAATCTGACATCCGTCCATGCCGTTTGAAGTCGTCAAATAATTGTTTGCTTCTGATCTATAAAGTTAAAGTTCCATCATGAAAAACAATTGGAATTCTCGATGGTTGTATTGAGATGGGTTCAAATTACATACATACATATAATTACGCCTTTATCCCTAATGGGGTAGGCAGCGCGGGAACGACCTAATCAAAGGTCGTTCCGCCACGTCTGACAAAGTTTTGAGGGTTATTTAAGATTGATTTGTAGGTATATTGCTGTAGTGACAGATTGTCAGCCCATCGCCTAAATTGCAATATACAGAAACCCTCAGATCCCTTAGCTGGTTTTTACAGCATGCCCGGAAAGAAAAGCAGCTGGCATATTCTATGTTTTCTCTCGCTCCCAGTCCAGCATGGAAGATTATTGTTTATAGATTGTTCAAATTAATAAGGCTCTAACCGATTTGATGATATTATCGATCCAGTCGCTGTAGTACCCGATGTTGGTTAAGATCGTGGGGGCGTTGGGTGTTCCACAAGTCAGGGGCCCGAAGCTGATCACTCCAACCAGCAAACTTCCCACTACAGCAGGTCCGCCTATGTCCCGCTGTAAATTGTTGCTATAAATAAGTGGATCATCTGCGAATACAAGAATCTAAAGAGTTTGATTGAACGAAACCTTACCTGACCTAACTTGATATATGTATATCTTGACCAGTGGCGTAACTATAGGGTGGCAGGACTGGCAAATGCCACGGGCCCCCGACCTAAGAGGGCCCCGGCCCAAGAGGCCGCAACCTTAATTTTTTAACACAAAAATTGCGTGTTTATCTGTCCGTTTTTGTGAAAAGTCGAACTTGCTTCGCTCGTGTTGCGTTTTACTTTTTTTTGCATGTTTAACCATTAATCGTGAAAAGTCCAGCTCACTTCGCTCGCGTTGTTTTTACTTCATTTTTTTGCACGGTTATCTATTATGTTTTTGTGAAAACCTAGCTCTTCTTCTGAATTGTTCTGCGTGTTTCGTGTGCTTTGTTGTTTGAAAAGTCGAGCTCGCTTTGCTCGCGTAATGTATTTTAATTCTGTTTCCGTTAAATATGTATCACGTTTGGGGAATTAAAATAAAATATTAATTTCACTGGGACGCCGGAGGGCCCCATCCGAAAAAATTGCCACTGGTTTCAGATGGTATAGTTACGCCACTGATCTTTATAGCTACATCGTGGAATCAGCTGAAACCTGTGCATATATAATCTTCACGATAACCAGACCAGAGTAGTTTGCATCCAGCGGCTTCTCCGGGACTTGGGCCAGACTGTTAGTCAATGTGTTGTGGGATATACGAGTATCAAATAAAAATGATCTATTCCATACGATTATCGATAACACTGATTTTATTAGCATTTTTATTTAATTCTCTTATGCTGGCCTGGGAGCGAGAAAAAAACGTAGAATGTGCCAGCTGCATTTCCTCCCGGGCATGCTGTAAAAGCCAGTTAAGGGATCCGAGGGATTTAGTATATCTCCAAATCTATCCTTAATAACCCTCAAAACTTTGTTAGACGTGGCGGAACGACCTTAGTTTAAGTCGTTTACGCACTGCCTACCCCATTAGGGATAAAGGCGTGATTATTTGTATGTATATTTTTTTTTTATGGCTGATGATCATGAATGATCTATTCAGTGAAGTACTTACCTGACAAGCCCCAGCGCCTTTGCTACTCAAACCGGCGCAAAAGTTAGATTCGTCTACGTATTTACTGTAAAATAACAAATATATTTTTTTTTACTTACCGGTTCCATGTTTTAAAAATGGGATATGATATATAGATCAGGGGTGGCGAACTATTGTATGTATGCGGTCTACATTTTACCGTCACCATCTCCTTGGGGTCTACCCACCGTCCTGTTTTTTTTTCTTTCTAAAATTTAAAATCAAGACTCAGAAAACTTGCACAAGTCGTGTTGCACAATCTATCTGCTCATTTGTCACACAGAAACGAGTTACTTCTCCTATACAAGCAATGGAAGCATGCCTTTGTGCATCAGTTTTCAAAAAACCGTGCTTTTTGATGCTATTGTTTTGGAAAATATGTCATTGAACTTCACTACATAGTATAAAACAAAGTCGCATTTTTCTGTCCCTATATCTCTATGTATGCATCAATCTTTAAAACTACGCAACGGATTTTGATTCGGTTTTATTGGATAGAATGATTCAAGAGGAAGGTTTATATGTATAATACATGCATAATATAGTAGAGAAACACTGATAGATTCCGTGCGAAGCCGGGGCGGGTCGCTAGTTTTCCATATAAGAGGGATATGTCAGCGGTCGACATCTTGGCCACCCCTGTGATAGATGATAATGATGCGATGTTACTTACGATGTGTAAATATTAACACATTTCTCAATATCGTGCACAAGATTCAAGTGTGTTACGGAAAGCACGTCTGTCTTCAAATTCTTTGTCGACATTTGGTTGTCCTGAAAAAAGAAATCATCATATCATCCCTATATACGTATCCGTCGTAAATTCTGGTCCCACAGAGTCAATCATCTCATCAGTCATCGTCATAATCATCAATCACATACTATACATGTCTAATGTGATAGGTAGGACGGTCAACATCACGTCTGTCACGCCGATTCGTAGTCTGCACTCTAGAACGCATCTGCCCCAACAGCCAGTGTACGGCATCCAAAAAACTCGGTGTGGCAGTGATATTCGTTAGGCAGCGGGGAAGACTGGAAATCGGATAAACGACCGGATCAGATCAGGTCACAAGAACGGCTAAAATCTGAGCTCAGTTGGGTGTCATGGGAGAGTCCTATGCCAGCAGTGAACTGTATTAGGCTGATGATGAACCCAGCACTTACCTCATTCCCCCATCCTAGAACAGTTATCACACTCAAGGACACAGGCAGCTTCTCCTTCACGTGTTGGTAGCTAATCCTCCTGATCTTGCTGTTTTTATCTCTCAGGTGCAAGTGCTTCTTTATCTTTATTATGCCGATGTTGTTCTTTAGAGACTCCTCTTCAAATTGGGGATAGATGTAGAAGTTGGTGGCTTCTATGACATCACCGTCCTTGTCCGGATAGTCACTGCCTATGCGCACTTGCATGACCATCGGGTTCTCTCGGAGATAGTCAGGGTTGTAGTGTATCCTGAAATATAGAGGTTCTTTCTCCTGTTTATCTCAAGCTTTTAGTGAACATTTTTTTAATAAACATTGAATAGATGTGAACAAATTCTTATTCTTATTCCTTCTGAGACTGGAAGAACATTAAACATTGAGAACGCGTATTAACACATTTTTAAGCATTTACATAAAAGAAGTACAGAAACAGTTTCATTGGAAAATAGTTTGTGACAATTTTCATAGGACTTTATGTCTAGCTGAAGAAATTGAAGCCGATGAGCTGATGGCCGCTCTGAGGTGATGTCTGGTCCAGTCGCTGATATAATTTTAAAATTAAAACATAAGAAACAGAATGATTTACGAATTAAAGCAGCTAGCGGCGGTGAGGATCATGTTCCGGCTGATGATGGAGCCGCTGCAGATGCACTGGCCCTTCACGTGGATGCTCACCACGAACGGGAACTTCTTGCTGGTCACCTGTTTCCCGTCGAACACTCTGCGGCTTTTGAACTCCATTTCTGTGGAGTTTGGTGGTACTGCCAAGAAAATAAAAATTGTGTTATCAACAAAACATATAATAGTTGAAGCCAGGCGATATTTCAATCTTTTTCTGTTTCAAATGACAAAATAATAAAATACCTAGTTCAAAAGAGAGACTAAATAATAAAACTATGAACACACATACGAAAAGAATTAAATCAACTGGAAATGTCTTCGGGTCAATTATTTAGAAGTGGTCTACCATATTAGTTGATATGTGATTCTGATTTTGTCTAGTGTATAGGCACTTTGGCCTAAAAACGAAACGTTCGTCGTTTGTTGACCACTGTTTCGTCTCCATTTCGACTCATCAGATGTAGAAGTGTCTGCAAGGCCAAAGTGCCTTTACATTATACATTCCATTATCTCGACAGGGATTCACGTGGGAAATGGGCCCCTTGCGGGACCAAGATTAACGGCAGCTCCTAAAGCGTTGGATTCCGTTCCGATCCAAGCAAGCTATGCTCACAATAGCGAAGCACTTGCAAATCAGATTTTGTCTTTACTTACCCCATTTCTTAAAATTTCTTCTCCTAGCCCGTCTGAATCGTCTATGTTTCTCATAAATCTTCTTTATTTTCTGCGATGGCTTTAATATATCAGCTAGCTCTACATTTTCTTCATTCGTTAGAAATTCTCTCAGAAGTATAACAGCTTCATCAGAGTCGTCAGGAATTTCGATTGAATTTGCTCTGAAGACTCCTTTTCTAGGTTTTCGATTGGTTTTATTTATCACTTGGAAATCATCAGCTATAATTTCATCAACTGGTATATCAAGTTTGAAAAGACTGTCATTTTGAAACCTTTGGAATAGTTTATCTAACCTGCTGGCTTTTTTGATCATTTTGTAATTTTGGTACTTCTTCTCGGACACTTCTTTTAAACTAGCGAAAATGGAAAGAAGCAGTCGGGTTTCGTAATGGTCAGAAAAAGTTTTGTTTAGTTTCAATAAGGAGAACAGTTTGTTTATAGTTTTTTGTAGGTCGTTATTGATTGTATGGAAAAGATTATCTTCTAGAATGGATTTAAATAATTTTTCATCTATGTCTGGAGGATCTGGAGCTATTTTGCATATACTTTGTTGCGGAACAAGTAAGAATGTTGAAAATATAATAAGCATGTACGATTTTCGCATCATTGATAAAAACTAAATTTGATAAAAACTTCATGAATAAAAAAATCGAAATCGCTGCAATACTGACGATAACAAAATATAGTAAATCAGGTTGGAAATAAAATTGTTACTGTTGAAATTGTTACCATTTTATGTCAAGTCAATATACAAAACTAAATCGATATAAAGTAAGGTAAACTGTAGGTACTTTTAAGACAAGTATAAATTGTAAGAGTTAATCATTATTAAGGTAACGATACTAACCAAGTGGGCGCCCTTTCGTAAAAAAATACATTATTCACTAAAAACGCAGTGAATTGAAATTTTATTTTTATTTTATTAAATACCGGTCCACCAGAATCAAGTTATAGTAACTAAGATTAGTGATTAAGATAATTAAGAACCTTATAAATTAGCGATTCATAGTTTACTGTAGCAGGAACAGGAAGAAAAATGCGTTTGGTGGCCGTTATTCGCAATTTTGGGGGCGCCACTTAGCTAGCTAGTATTGTCCCCGAAACACAAGAGGATGGTTTAACAACTTAGGATTTATGAAATAAATCAATTTTAGATATATGTTAAAATCAAACTACACAACTTATTAACAAGTAATTAATTAAATGTCAACTAAACACAGAACAAAAAAATATGTTTTGAAAAGAAGATTCTAATTATTCTTTGGCTGGCTACCAAAAATAAAAATGATAATTTTAAAAAGTCAGTGCTTGTTCGTATCAGATTATTATTGACAGCAAATGACAGTCTTCATTGTCAAAGAATCGCTAACGGTTTTCATATGAATTTTATTTGTAGAAGTTTAAATATTTTTAGATAATCAATGTCGGTGCCCAAAGGTGTAATCATATTTGGCTCACGCGTTTGTCTCTCAAGAGGTATAAGTTTAACCTTCATATTCTTTGTACCTAAGACAGGGAAGGGGCAGAGACCTTTGCCCTGCAGTGGGACACCACTGGCTCATTAATGAATAAGGCAGGGAGGGGCAGAGAGGCCTTTGCCCTGCAGTGGGACACCACTGGCTCATTAATGAATAAGGCAGGGAGGGGCAGAGAGGCCTTTGCTCTGCAGTGGGACACCGCTGGCTCATTAATGAATAAGGCAGGGAGGGG
Organism: Scrobipalpa costella; assembly: GCA_949820665.1. Lineage (NCBI taxonomy): Eukaryota > Metazoa > Arthropoda > Insecta > Lepidoptera > Gelechiidae > Scrobipalpa > Scrobipalpa costella. The sequence goes on from OX463315.1 coordinate 11,512,004, forward strand.
CAGAGAGGCCTTTGCTCTGCAGTGGGACACCACTGGCTCATTAATGAATAAGGCAGGGAGGGGCAGAGAGGCCTTTGCCCTGCAGTGGGACACCACTGGCTCATTAATGAATAAGGCAGGGAGGGGCAGAGAGGCCTTTGCCCTGCAGTGGGACACCGCTGGCTCATTAATGAATAAGGCAGGGAGGGGCAGAGAGGCCTTTGCCCTGCAGTGGGACACCGCTGGCTCATTAATGAATAAGGCAGGGAGGGGCAGAGAGGCCTTTGCCCTGCAGTGGGACACCGCTGGCTCATTAATGAATAAGGCAGGGAGGGGCAGAGAGGCCTTTGCCCTGCAGTGGGTCACCGCTGGCTCATTAATGAATAAGGCAGGGAGGGGCAGAGAGGCCTTTGCCCTGCAGTGGGACACCGCTGGCTCATTAATGAATAAGGCAGGAAGGGGCAGAGAGGCCTTTGCTCTGCAGTGGGACACCGCTGGCTCATTAATGAATAAGGCAGGAAGGGGCAGAGAGGCCTTTGCTCTGCAGTGGGACACCACTGGCTCATTAATAAATAACTAAATAAGGCAGGGCAGGGGTGTTCTGGCGTGACCTAACCTATATAGGTCTCAAGCTGAGTCACGTCCTTTAATTACCTATTAATTAACTGCCTACGTGGTCTAGTAGTCTAGGTCATGGTCTTTCGATTCGGATGTCCCGGCTTCGATTCCCTGCGGGGAATAACGACTTTGTGTTGTTGTTTGGTTATTGCATTGCAGGCTGGTCACCATATTGTCCGAAAAGTAAGATGATTTGTTTTTCCATGCTGGTCAAGAGAAAAACTTAGAATGTGCCGGCTGAATTTCTTCCCGGCCATGCTGTAAAAACCTGCTAAGGGATCCGAGAGTTTCAGTATATAGCAATTTAGGCGATGGGCGGACAACCTGTCACTACAGCAACATACCTACAAATCTATCTTAAATAACCCTCAAAGCTAACCTTTGAAAGACATTAGGGATACAGGCGTGATTATTATGTATGTATGTAAGTAAGATGATCCGTGCCATTGGATGGGCATGCTCCTGTGCCTTGGTTTTCTTTGGTAGTGTCAGTCAATCAGATCTGTTCCATCAGAATAAGAGATTGAAGGAATAGAGAATGCACTTGTGCGTTATGCAAATACACAAGCACTTCTTCTTAGCGAGTAGATGCTCGAGTCGAACGACCCGATGAACCCTGGTGTCAGAGTTTTCAAACCACCTAGTAGCACAGTTATTAGGCCTCTTGACATGGTTTGAGTAACGACCACTATTAAAGACAGCGACCGGGACCGACGGCTTAACGTGCCCTCCGAAGCACGGAATCCTTTTACTTTTCGGACAATCAGGTGATTCAGCCTGCAATGTCCTAACCAAACTGGGGAAACCCTCTCAAAGTGATAAATTGACAAATATCAACTTTGTGTTCGTAAATTTTCAATCGTAAGTGGTCAGAACCACTAACGACTGACCAGTTACGAGAGAAGAGACCAAAAGAGTGTCTACCATCACGGGAAATCGATTGGGAGGACTAATATTGTTATTTCTTCTAATCTTCCATGCTGGACTAGAAGTGAGAAAAAAACATAAAATGTGCCAGCTGCATTTCCTCGCGGGCATGCTGTAAAACCCAGCTAAGGGATCTGAGGGTTTCAGTATATTGTAATTTAGGCGATGGGCTGACAACCTGTCACTACAGCAATATACGTACAAAACTTTCTTGAATGGCCCTCAAGACTTTGTCAGACGTGGCGGAACGGCCTTTGTTTATGTCGTTTACGCTCTGCCTACCCCATTAGGGATAAAGGCGTGATTATATGTATGTATGTATTATTGTTATTTATAGGTATCCACGGGAGGTGTAGAAGTGGGAACCGGGATGTGGTGGGCCACGGCTGCAACGGAATGAATGTTTACAAAGATGATTCGCATTTTCCATTCCCAGCTATCCGATTCAAGGAAAATACTAGAGATATCATGGTAAGTTTATATTATATTAATATGGAGGCCTGGTGACCTAAAATACGGGTATTTTCTTGCCTAGTTTAGGCACCAGCCAGCATCACACTAAGTCCCTAGTAAGAAGAAATTGCTACCTTAGCAATAAGGCCGCATATGTTGTACTTGTTTTTTGTTGTTATTTGTTGCGTTGTATGATTTGTATTCTTACGTGCAATAAAGTATTTTTATGTTATGCTATGTTATGTAATAGTGAATACTATGTTGTGAGGAAGAAAAGACATTTGTTTTTCTTTTTATTTATTTATTTTTTTATATATTGTTTTTTTTATAGTTTAGTTTATTTATTTCACAATACAGGTTTCACAATTAAATTAAATTACAGTCAATAGAATAATGTCCTCCGTAAAGTGATCGTCAAAACAAAATTGTACAATATAAATTCAGTTAATATGTCAAATAGTAAATTAAATTAAAATAAAAACAGTAATAATTTATACAAATAAACAATTCAAAATTCATGTCAATAGTCTTATTACAAAATACATATAAATTAATACTTTAATTTGAATTAAAAATTACCATCTAAATACTCTGTTACAGAGTAAAATGCTGTTTCTAATAAAAGGTTCCTTAATCGACGTCTAAATGCTTCGTCACATGTTTCATTTTGCAAGTCTAGCGGTAGTTTATCATACAACGACGGACCAATCACGCGCGGGTTTCGCTCAGCGAGCGCCAATCGGTGCCGTACGGGAGCTAGTCGTCCTGTTCGTCGTAAGATTCTAGTGCCCGCGCTTACTTGGTCAAACTGAGACAAGTTTTTACGAACAAATGTAATAACCTCAAATATGTAATGTGAATAATGGGTCATTATTTTATGTTCGGGAAACAATTGGCGACATGAGTGTCTAGTTTTAACACATAAGTATTATATGTAGTAATATGCACTATCCTACTTTATGCTTTTGCAATTTCTATACCCAACGGTTGCCTGGTAGAAATTGCTGCTATAACAATAAGGCCGCCTATATTGTATTGTCACTTTTTATTTCTGTTGTATGTGTTTATTTGTGCATTTTTTTTTGTATAGTATTATATTGTACTTTTATGCAGAACTGGAATAAAAAAAACATACCGGGTGTAAGGGACAGCTTCCCGCAAACTGATAGAGGATGCTCAGTCAACGAATCTGAACAACATTCACTAGGAAAACCTTTCAGAAAATAAAAAATATGTTTAATTGTCTTCCCCATACAAAATGTCCACCTCGATCAGACAATTTTTTTTTAGGGGGATTGGGTTAAGCCATTTTCTTTTTCTTTTTTTAATTGAAATTCTTTTGTGAAAGTTTCGTTGACTTGCTCAGTCAACGAAACTGAAGAACTTTGACAAAGTACTCCGTTTGAAGCTGTCCCTTACACATTTTTTTTGTATCCATGGCTTCCCACTCACCTTTAAAAAGTTACCATTTATCACCCTGCCAAATTTTATCGAAATCGGTTCTGCCGATAACGCGTGATAAAGCAAGAGACAATCAGACAGACGGAGTTAATTTCACTATTAAGAATGAATTCTCCTATTTTCCTAGGCACTTAGAGAGAAAGAAAAAGGCGACTGGAAACTTCTATGCTGCGAGGAAAAGAAGGCTCTATACCGTGCTTCGTTCTGCCAGACGTTTGCTGAGTTCCAGGCTAGGACTGGCCAGTGGAAGTTGATCATGGGTTGCGTTCTCTTGACCACCTCTTTTGGATTTTGGGGCATGATATTCGGCCACTTTTATGGTACATTTTAAAGTCATACCCTTAAAAAATAACTCACTTTTTCGAGCAGTATCGGAACAGAACAGCCATCTCCTTAGCCTTATCCCGTAACTTACGGGGTTGGCTACTTAATCTAGGGGATTGAACGAGGGTACTGGTTTTTACACAGAGCGACTGCCATCTGACCTCCGTGACCCAGAAGGGAAACCAGTTCCAATCCTAGATTAGGACAGAGTTTTCAATCCGCCAACGCTTAGCACTGGCCCCTGACTTGGCTTAATGACTAATATCTACGGTATTAAACGATATTAACCGGGACCAACGGCTAAACGTGCCTTCCGAAGCACGGCAAAAGCGCCGAATAAACATACATATGAAATTCGAAAACCGAAAAACCTTTTCGTACGTGGTGGGATTCGAACCACGACCTCCTGCTCAGGAGGCAGCGGCCCTGTCCACTACACCATCAGGCTCTTTCAAACAGGAACAGAACAGAACAGCAACAACTGTGCCCAAGCGTTCGCGCTCCACACAGGTGCACTCTCTATTCCTTCAATCTCTTATTCTGATGGGACAGATTGACTGACACGACCAGAGAAATCAGGCGAAGAACCGAGTAGTTACATGGCCATCCGACAGCATGGATCATCTAACTTTTCCGACAATCAGGTGATCAGCCTGCAATGTCCTAACCAGAAACAACAACACAAAGTCTTTGTGTGTGTGTGTGTCGGGAATCGAACCCGGGAACTCCGGGTCGAGAGCCCATGACTCAGACCGCTAAACCACGGAGGCAGTTAAGACAGGCAGTCCAAGACAGACTAACAAAGATGTCAACGGGTGCGCTGAAGTCGTTTTTTTATAAAGACTCTTGGCATGGAAACAAGACCTTTTTGTCATACGTGGCGAAAACTCTATATTCTAGGCGATTTACGCTCTGCCTAACACAGTTAAGTATAGGCGTAGAGGCGTGATTTTATGTAATTATGTATTAATATAATCATCAATATACCTACAAATCTATCTTAAATAACCCTCCAACCTTTGTCAGACGTGTCGGAACGACCTTTGTTTAGGTCGTTCACGCTCTGCCTACCCCATTTGGGATATAGGCGTGATTATATGTATGTATGTAAAAATTCCGAAGACCGGACACACAAGCCATATAAGTTTGTTCAGCTTATTTTTTACATCCTGAATCATGTTCCTCCACAGTGAACGAACCTCTACCCATTAGCCTGGCGAAGGAATCACAGAAGGCGCAGCTCCGGCGAATACTGGAGATACGTGCTAACCCCATAGACGGCATTTCATCCTTGTGGGACTATGATCAAGACATGTGGAAGGTAAAATATTTATTTTGAGTTTGAATCTCACATCAGTTTTCTTTCATGCTGGACTGGGAGCGAAAGAAAACATAGAATGTGCCAGCTGCATTTACTCCCGGGCATTCCGTAACATCCAACTAAGGGTTTCAGTATATTGCAATTTAGGCGATATTGTTTAAATCGCTCTGCCTACGCAATTAGGGATAAAAGCGTGATTGTATGTATATATCAGTTTTCAAATCTATACAGGGAAGAAGGGACGATGCCCCTCAAACTAAAAGGGGTTTCTTGGTAAACAAATCTGAAATCTGAACCACTTTTACCCTTTTTTCTGAACCCATGCAAATTATCTCATCGTGTTGGTAATTTCGTATTAACCAACGAACTAAAAGGAACTCTTTTATCCTGATAAATTAAAGACTACTCACTTGTTTGTTTAACGGAGGTGTTAGACCTCTACGTTTCGACTCTTTACGAGAGCCTTCTTCATGGAGAGTGAAAATCATTATTATTATTTTTTTATAGTCAACATGACAATAAATATTTTAATTACTTGAAGCGTTATCATATCAAGTTGAATTTATTCTGGAAAGACTCTCTTCGATAAGGAATTCCCAAGGCAATAAGCCGAGTTTCGAGCCCTAGTGGGCGCCCTTAGGCAGTTGTCATTTTAATAAAAGGGTGTAGACTGCGTGTAGCAACTACCCGCCTTTAGCCCGGTGATGCATTATATACACTCTGTAGTATGGTGCAAATAGGTCGATTCAAACAATAACTAATTTCGACGGAGGCATTTGAATGCCCGGTAGCCCAGTGGTTAGGACATCAGCAGGGTACGCCAAAGGTCGAGGGTCTGAATCCCTCCCATGCGAAGTTTTTCGTATGTATATTTAGAGGTTTAAATATTTTACTTTTCTTTTACAGTGGCAAGCCGAAGCAGGAATGAAAAGCAAATAGAATGTCAGTGACCCTCACGTGAACCCAATGACTCCGCTAGGGAATACCATAACGTAGCTGCCCATGTTAAGACAGAAGTACACATATACCTTATGTATGAATTCATAGTAAATGGATTACAGAACAGACCGCACTGGGACGTAGCTGCAGCCGAGCGGCACTGCGCGACAAATGATTGTTTGTATGAAAATGTAGATGTACCGCACTGAAGCGGCAGCGAAGCGACACGGCGCGGCACGTCGCTTCAATGTCAGTAAAATTCCGTTCGCTTAGATAGCGTCGGTACACCGAAACGGAATACTTGTATGTTGATTGATATTGTGACGCCTCGATACAAAATGACAAATTCACGATCAGGCGTACGTCTCAAGCGGCGTCCCTTATTCTCGCGGCGGAATTCTTTGACTAGATGCGGCACGCGCCGAGGCGGCATTTACAAAGGTGACGGTATCTAAGCGTACGGACACATTTTGACAGTTTTTGTCGCGCAGTACCGCGCCGTGCCGCGCCGCTGCAGCTACTTTCTAGTGCGGTCTAACTAGGGGCGAAAACAGCTAACTAGTTGCTTAGAACTATAGAAAGTGCTGCCCAAAGACATTGCTAAATATAAATGTTGTTATAAGTTTATATTAATAATTATTTCAATAAATTATTATTATTATAATTTATTTTTCTTTCGTATCTTTGAGTTCGTATCAGAAATGTCATTTCAGTACAAAATGGCCTGAGTCTGAAGTGTAAGGGGGTCACTACTTATAGCAACGGTATAATTTTCCACTCGCAAGGGTGCGACTATTGCCACGAGTCGTGGCCTGGCCGTAAAAGTTGCGAAAATAATAGAAAATATATATTTTTATTGTTCTGGGTCGCAATGACCAAAGTGTTTGAGCGTTTATACCGAGCGGTGGCTCCCTCACTTGTTAAAAAGTCAAAACTCGCAAAATATACTTTTTTTAACATTGTTCAACTACTACCTTCACCACCGCTCGGTACACACGCTCTTAAAATGACCATGGTACTAAAATGACCAGTGTCAAAGTGACCAAAGTACTAAAATGGCCAAGGGCCGTATTTATAATCAGCGCTCATGAGTGACAACGAGTTTGAATTCGTATCAGAAATGTCATTTCAGTACAAACTGGCCTGTCAAATCCATACTTAATATTGCGCACAAGTTTGAGATCGCTTCATAATTGCGAGCACAAGATACTGAAATGACCAGTGTCAAAATGATCAAAGTACTAAAATGACCAAGGTGCTAAAATGACCATCTGTGCTAAAACTACCAAATGACAATGACAACACTTTCAAAAAGTTTTTTAACATGGCATGAAGTGACTTAGGTTAGTATAGACATTGAAATGGTGCATTGAGTAAAATGCAACCGAATAAACTTTAAAAACTCGACCCCAATGCGTCTAGACGCAATGTTTAAATGCCGTAAAATGATATTCGATCCTTACTCGGTCGATAATTTGATAGTTTTTCCTGCAATTACAACGCAATTAAATCATAGTACTGAATATGCCACTAGCTTTTACACCGTGGCTTCACTTGTGTGCTACTGATGGAATTAAAGGAACTTAGTTTCTTCCATGCTGGACTGGGAGCGAAAGAAAATTATAGAACGAACCAGCTGGGCGTGCTGTAAAAACCAGCCAAGGAATTCGAGGGTTTCAGTATATTGCAATTTAGGCTAACGGCTGACAACCTGTCACTACAGCAATATACCTACAAATCTTAAATAACCCTCAAAACTTTGTCAGACGTGGCGGAACGACTTTTGTTTAGGTTGTTTACGCTCTACCTACCCCATCAGTGATAAAGACGCGATTATTATGTATGTATGCATGAAAGTAAATAGTTTATTCACATATGTTTACTCCTTTGCTGCTGGACAGGGACCCAGAGAAAAATATGTATGTAGTTCCTTCGCTATGTAATTACATACATAAGAATCACGAATTTATCCCTAATGGGTGTAGGCAGAGCGTAAACGACTTAAACAAAGGTCGTTCCGCCACGTCACGTCACGTGTAAAAAAAACACACTACTTGAAGGAATAACAAACATACGTACATACATATTGCATTATGATTATGATAATCATGCTATTGTTGATTCATATATTCGGTAATCCACAGCTAACCTGGTATATGACTAACATGTGTTTCCGTTTAGTATTTATAGTGATCTATGTTATGTACCCTATTATTACTACATAGGTACCTAGTACCTGCACATAGTCACGCCTGTCAACGAGCCGATTTTGTCACGTCTTAAGGCATTTTTTCCCTGATTCTTCCTGACTGGCCTGGGAGCGAGAGAAAAACATAGAATGTGCCAGCTGCATTTCGTCCCGGGCATGCTGTAAAAACCAGCTAAGGGATCCGAGGGTCTCAGTATATTGTAATTTAGGCGATAGGCTGACAAGCTGTCGCTACAGCAATATACATACAAATCTATATTAAATAATCCTCAAAACTTTGTCAGACGTGGCGGAACGACCTTTGTTTAGATCATTTACGCTCTGCCTACCCCATTACGGGTAAAAGGCGTGATTATATGTATGTATGTTAAGGTGTTATCACACTGCTCCGTATTCAGTTCGTATCCAATTCGATTCTTCAATTACAGACTATATGACCGTTGGGCCATTCGTAGTTTGTTTTGGACCTACACGCTTTAACAGTAAGCCAAGAAACTAGCACTTTCTATTACATTTTTTTGCCTATCTTGCTATATTAGCACAAACGTAAATAAATCCTTAAACAAGTCCACAATCGGTCGGGACGTCCGTCAATGCGCATACGCAACGCAAGGAGCGAATCGAGCGCAAATCCGCGTATAAAACCAAAGGAAAACGTATTTTTCGCGCAGTTTCGTGCGCAGGATACTATTACACACATACAGACATGAAGTGCGCGGTAAGTTGTTACAAATTAATGAAAAAATATATGACAAAGTGTGAAAGTGATATAAAAAATTGACTATACAGGGTGAAGTTCCGTTTGTTTTAACGTTGATTGGGGGTGATTCTATCCATGAAACTGAACAACTTTCTCCTAAGGAAAAGGAAAATATTTTCTAGTATTCTTCTAATACTTATGGTGTCGGGAAGAACAATTTATTTCTATGTTTATATACCATCACGCGTAAATATAAAAGGGTAAGAAGCCGGCGTTGAAACTGAACAACTTTCTCCATGCAACATAGGTCGAAAATAAAAATGGGTTAAAATGGTGTTACAAAATGTATTGTTATATAATCACCCAATATTAAGTTCCTCAGGCAAAGATGTTTGGCTTCATGATGAATTCAACCTTTTCGGCTGTAAAATTAAATGAAACACCTTGTATGACCTCTCGTTTGTTAAAGAACCATATTGTGGTCCCACAGACCCGCGCTTTCTAAGATGGCTGGCACAGACGAGAGGATAATTTAGGCTCGTATTTATAATCAGCACTTAAGAGTGAGAGCAAGTTTGAATTTGTATCAGAAATATAATTTCAGTACAAAATGGCCTATTAATTAAGAATAAGAAGAATAAGAATAATTTATTAGGTCAATATTATGATTTACATGTCATATCTAGTTGCAATATTTAGAACTAAACTTAAAATATAACGCTACATTTGTTTTCATAATTACAACTAAAGATCATGCTAAGCATTCAATCGAAGCCTGTGATATGACCATCCTTTATATCGCTCTCAATCTTGAGTTCACTTTATTAATACGAGCCTAAAGCTCTACCTTAATTAATTTTCTTTATTTTACCAGGTGGCAGTAGTACTAGCCTTAATAGGCATGGCGATGGCCAATCCAGTCCCATCATTGGGCCACTATGCTATCGGTGAGTTTGCCAAACATCGGCCAACACTACATCTCGCTAAATATCTTCACGTGAAGAGAAAATAGGATATTGGTACCCTCCTTCTTCGGCCACTTTCCACCAGGTGAGATGGAGGTTGCACGTAGGGCTGTAATCATTAATGTACAGTATTTTTCCATGCTGGACTGAGAGCAACAGAAAAACAAAATATGTACCAGTTGCTGCCCCTCCCGGGCATGCTGTAGAAGTCAGCAAAGAGGTTTTAGTGTATTGTAATTTAGGCGATGGGCTCACAACCTGTCACTATAGCGATACACGTTTCAATCTAAATTGCCCTGGATTGCCCTCGATATTTATCAGACGTGGCGAAACCTCTGCCTTCCCCGTAAGGTATAAAGGCGTGACTTTATGTATGTATGTGTGTCAAACATGGTCTATATTTTCTGTTTTTTAAGTCGATTAGACACTAATACGTTCAAATTAGAAAGTTACACATTACACATTTAGGTCCTTAGCCTCAACACCAACTAAAATTAATTTTATTTTGATCAGCAAAAGACCCAACAACCTTGACCCTCAATCTTCTTCCAACAGCCTCTCCTCTACTGCTACCTTCGGCAGTCTCAGTGCAGTCCAGCGTGGTAAACCATGGCATCACCATACCCAAGGTCCTCGTCACACCTGTGCTTCATGCTCCTGTCATACATGCCCCCCTGATCGCCCCCTTATATACCTCCGTAGGATATGGCTACGGACATGGCTGGGGATTGGGATGGAAGGGGTGGCATTAAAGTCACCAACATCATCATAGGTATACGTCCGTAATGAATTTAGGATCGTATTTTACTGATGATTTATTATGAGAATGCTACTGAACTGCTTAGCTTTTTCATCTTCTGTGATAATACTAATACTCATGTTAAATAGAATGTTTTCTTGTTATTTTGTAAATAAATCAATTTCTGTTTCGAAATACAATCTTTACACCCTTCCTTAATGTGTAGTTTTATGTTTCCTACGCAATCCAATATAATAAAAAATAAAATCGATTTTTGAAGTAAAAACGATGATTTGATTTAAATCCTTCGTGCTTAACAAAATGGCGGACGTCGAGAAAATGGCGGCCCCGCTGTTTTTCCTGCTGAACGTAATTGCAATAGCAATTGCACATAATGAAGCACCGAGTAATTATCTCGTGCAGTCATCCGAATCTGATGGTGGCGGTGGTCAAAGTAAGTATATTTTAAACTACTGAATAAATAATCCACGGTCAAGCAATCCGAGCCTAGACTCTTACCTACGGGGTGATGGGTTCGATGCCAATGTCTTTAAAATGCTTATCAAGTTAAAAACTTGTCCGAGTTTGGTCGGGATAATACAGGCCGTGTAGTAGTTGTTGAAATGATACGGGCTCATCTGATCGTCTGAAAAGTAAGACAAATACGTGTTTCAGAGAGCACGTTAATCTGTCGGTTCCGTCTTTATCCCTAGATAGAAACTACCACAAGAAGTATAGCAAAATATAAGGTGTTAATTTCAAAAATGCGTTCTTAGATAAAAACTCATGAAAAATCAAATTAGATACTCCCAAAAACTTTCCTAAAGTTCACTTTGTCTCATCCAGTGGAACGTGAAAGGCCAAGACGCCGCAAAAACCAAGAGTGGCAGTACGAAGGCATCCCCATAGAACTAGGAAACCGACGCAACAACGATGTGGAAATCGAACCAGAGACTACAACCAGTAAGATCCTTGATACCTTTAGTAGTAACCATGTACCAACAAAAAGCATTGTAACATGGGACTATGACATGATACCTACAACTACAGACAAATCAAAAAAGTTAAAAAAATCTTTCGTGTATAGAAAGGATGGTCAATTTGTGATCATCAAAAAGAAAGAAAAGGATATGAAAAGGAAATCTAAGAAGTATAGACAATATTGAGGGATGGGTATAGTGAAAATGATTTTTGAATAAATAATTAAATGTTTTGTAATAAAATGCGCATTTTTATTGTACCCACACCTCGTTTACCTATCGACTACATCTATATCAAATAGTCGTATAAAATTATAGTTAAAAAGAGAGAAATTTTAAAGAAACTGGATAGGTATACAAGATTGAAAAAAAAATAGAAAGAAGAGGCCTTATTTCCTTGCAGGATTGGGACACTTCATGGAGTTCTATAAAAACGTGCGTGTAAGTTAAAACCTTCTGTAGCGATTCTAGAAAGATAACTGCCTCCATGGTCTAGTGATCACGACCCGGAGACCCTAGGTTCAATTCCTAGCAGGGGACAACGACTTTATGTTGTTGTTTCTATTTAATTATTTAGGATATCCACTGCCCCGTGGCAGTGCCGTCCCTGCGCCTGATTTCTTTCTGGTCATGTCAGTGTCTGTCCCATCAAAATAAGAGATTAAAGGAATAGAGAGTTTACTTGTGTGTTGCTAAATACTCTGGTGGCCGCCGTCACAAAAAAATGTTGATATTGATAGGCCTTTTTATAATTTCTCTAAAATCTTCTAGCAACAAAAGCCTACCCACCTCTCAACCATAAATACCGGCGCATCTACGACCCTGACGAGAGAGCCTCCATCGATGACTTCCCTTTCATGGCTGCTGTCCTGGTGAACAAGGAATTGTGGTGCGGAGCAGCCATCATCGACAAGGATAGAGTACTCACTGCTGCCCACTGCCTTCAACTGTAAGTATTTCTAGATTTGCCCATTCAGAAAACATCCACTGATTATTGTGGTCCTTTTTACAACAAGCTGCACCAAGATGAAAAACCGAGGTACGTCTAATAGACCTCCCTTTCATGGCTATTGTTCTGGTCAACAAGCAGTTGTGCTGTGCTGCAGCTATAATTGATAAGGATAGGGTACTGACTGCCGCGCATTGCCTTCAACTGTAAGTTATTCTAGTTTGTCCTTTCAGAAAACATCCACTGATTATTGCGGTCCTTTCAAAAACAAGCTGCAGCAGGATGAAAAACTAAATTGTGTCTAATAGATGAGCTTCCATCAGGACTTCCCTTTCATGATTTTTGTTCTTGTGAACAAGGAGTTGTGGTATGGAGCAGCTATCATCGACTAGGATAGAGTACTGACTGCTGCCCACTGCCTTCAAATATGTTTTTCTAGATGTGCCCATTCAGAAAACATCCACTGATTATTGCAGTCATTTCTACAACAAGCTACAGCAGGATGAAAAACTGAGGTATGTCTAATTGACCTTCCTCCCTCTCATGGCTATTGTTCTGGTCAACAAGCAGTTGTGGTGTGCTGCAGCTATAATTGATAAGGATAGGGTACTGATTGCCGCGCATTGCCTTCATACATACATACATACATAACGTCACGCCTCTTTCCCGGAGGGGTAGGCAGAGATCACATCCTTCCATTATGTATGTATGTATGTATGAAGGCAATGCGCGGCAGTCAGTACCCTATCCTTATCAATTATAGCTGCCTTCAATTGTAAGTTATTCTAGGTTTGCCCATTCAGAAAACATCCACTGATTATTGCGGTCCTTTCTACAACAAGCTGCAACAGGATGTAAAACTTAGGTATGTCTAACTAATAGATGGGCTTTCATCAGGATCCCTTTCATGACTTTTGTTCTTGTGAACAAGGAGTTGTGGTATGGCGCCGCTATCATCGACAAGGATAGAGTACTCACTGCTGCCCACTGCCTTCAACTGTATGTTTTTCTAGATTTGCCCATTCAGAAAACATCCACTGATTATTGTGGTCCTTTCTACAACAAGCTGCACCAAGATGAAAAACTGAGGTATGTCTAATAGACCTCCGTTTCATGGCAATTATTCTGGTCAACAAGCAGTTGTGGTGCGGAGCAGCCATCATAGACAAGGATAGAGTACTCACTGCTGCCCACTGCCTTTAACTGTAAGTATTTCTAGATTTGCACATGCAGAAAACATCCACTGATTATTGCGGTCCTTCTACAACTAACTGCAGCAGATTGAAAAACTAAGGTATGTCTAGGAGTTGGACTGCCAGTCTGCCACCCAGGTCTTCCTTTTCATTGCTGTTGACCTGGTAAACAAGGAGTTGTGGTGTGGAGCAGCCATCATTGACAAGGATAGCCGCATTCAGTACCCTATCCTTGTCGATGCCTTCAACTGTAAGTTTTTTTTAGATTTGCCTTTTCAGAAAAAATCTACTGTTTATTACGGTCCTTTTCTGTTAACAATCTTCTATCATATCATAAACAAATTCGAAAATACTGAACCGATTATTTATTTTTATTTTCACCTTTACAAAGTTACGTTCACCCTACGAAATATAGGCTAGCTTTAACCCCGTGATAATACCTGGTACCCACGGGAAAACGCACTAAGCCGCGGGTGCAACTGCGGCACAAAAAGCTAGTGAATTATAATTAAAACCTTTTTTGCAGACAGTACAACAACCGTTTCTTCCGTGAATACGTGAAGATGCTGACGGTACGAGTGGGCTCCACCAACGCCACTCACGGAGGAGAGGTGCTCAGGGTAACGTAGAAAATTTAATGAGCTTAATTTACTATCTTTTTAAACTAAAAAATAATGTCGAAACCTCGAAATTCAAACATATAATGATACCTAAATCAGTGTCAATACATTCATTCTAGTCTAGAAGTCTAGACGAATTGGACCCATTCGTAAGAGACGCTTATTTTACGATTTTCGTGGTTCTGAACAGTAATATACCTAGAATCTAAACTTCCTCCGTGGTCTAGCGCTCTGAGTCATGGGCTCTCGATCCGGAGATCCTGGGTTCGATTCCCGGCAGGGGACAATGACTTTGTGTTGTTGTTTCTAGTTTGGTTAGGACATTGCAGGCTGATCACCTGATTGTCCGAAAATTAAGATGATCCATGTTGTCAGATGGGCATGAAAATAGTCGTTCCTGCGCCTGATTTCTCTCTGGTCATGTCAGTCAATCTGTCCCATCGGAATAAGAGATTGAAGGAATAGAGGGTGCACCTGTGTGTAGCGCAAACACTTGGGCACTAAAAACTAGTCCTGCGCAGTTGTCCGGTCTCTGGGAGATTGGCCGCCATTACCGAAACTCGGTGGGAAGACTATCATTATTATACCTAGAATCAGCGTAAATTGCTTACATGCTGGACTGGTTGTAATAGAAAAATATAGAATGTGCCAGCTGCATTTGCCAGAACAAGCTGTAAAAATCAGCTAAGTGTTGAGAGGGTATATCAGTGTATTGCAATTTTTGCGGAGGGCTGACAACCTGGCACTATAGCGATACACATTTCAGTCTTAAATTGCCCTCAAAACTTGTCAAAAACTTGTCACATCAGCAACTTTTTATGATGGTGGGACGACCTTTTCTTTGGTCGTTTACACTGTGCCTACCCCATTCGGGATAAAGGCGGGATTATATGTATGTATTCAACGTGAGTTACTGATAAATGTACCCTCTAGGTACCATTGCATGTTGACTGGGTGGCTAAAAAAAATCAATACGTTTATACTTAAAACTGATGGCTAAAAGTACTGTGGATCTCATTCATCATTTTAAAAAAGTGCACATTTACATTTAAAAATCGAGTTAAAAATATAGAAGTTATTGATTTGAGTAGTCAATATTTACTGGCGATTGACGTCATAATCCAGTATTTCCATACAAAAAAGCATTTTTCACATTTCATAAAAAGTTGCTGATTTGACTAGTAGGCAAAAGCCGTATTAATTTGACGCTCTATCATTCAAAATCGAAAACCGTAGCCTGCGCAGCAACCGTAGCAGTTGTCTACAACAGCTACAAAGATGCTACGACTCTTATTTAGACCCGCACGTAGAAATGAATTCATTTTTTTATCTAGCGGGTTTTCGAGTGGACATGGCTTGTGTAAAGACCACAATCAAAGACAGCAATCGGACTGACAGCTTAACGTGCCCTCCGTAGTTCGGGATCTTTTTTCTTACAGACAATCAAGTGATTCAGCTTGCATTGTCCTAACCAAACTGGGGAAAATCTTGAAAACAGAGCTTATAAAGTGATAAATTGACAAATAGGTACCTACGGGGTGTTAGGGACTTACCGCAAACTGATTGGGGTTGCTCAGTCAACAATACTGAACAACATTCAGAAAATGATTAAAGAAAATGCTTTTTCATATAAATTGTCTGATCGAGGTGGCCATTATGTATGGAAAAGTCAAAATATATTCATCTCGTTGAAGAATTTCCTGATGGAAGTTGACCAGTTTTGTTGACTGAGGAACTCCTATCAGTTTGCGGGAAGCTGTCCCTTACACCCAATACCTTAAGTTTGTGTTTTCCTGTAGTAATCGAATCCACGACCTCCGGAGCGAGCCATGGCTCAGACCACTGAACCACAGAGGCAGTTAATCCTCATTCTTCTTCTTCTTAGCGAGTGGATTCTTGAGTTGACAACGACCCGATGAAACCTGGTGTCAAAGTTTTCAAACCGCCTAGTAGCACAGCTATTAGGCCTCTGATATGGTTGAGTAACGACCACTATCAAAGAGAGCGACTGGGACCGACGAGTTAACATGCCCTCAGATGCACGGAATCTTTTTACTTTTTGGACAATCAGGTGATTCTGCCTGCAATGTCCTACCCAAACTGGGGAAAACCTCTCAGTGATAAATTGACAAATATCAACTTTGTGTTCCCCACCTGGAAACCGAACTCAAGACCTCCGGATCATAAGCCCATGGCTCAGACCACTAGACCACATATACATAAAATCACGCCTTTATCCCTAATGGGGTAGGTAAAACCTAAACAAAGCCCGTTCCGCCACGTCTGACAAAGTTTTGAGGGTTATTTAAGATAACTTGTAGGTACATTGCTGTAGTGACAGGTTGTCAGTCTATCGCCTAAATTACAATATACTGAAACCCTCGGATCTCTTAGCTGCTTTTTACAGCATGCCCAAGAGGAAAAGCAGCTGGCAAATTCTATGTTTTTCTCTCGCTCCCAGGCCAGCATGGAAGTATGATACCACTAGACCACGGAGGCAGTTAATCCTCATTCTGACCCTCAGGTAGTAGAAATAGCCTTCCACCCGAACTACAAGCCCTCAACCCTGGAATTCAACGTGGCAGTGCTGAAACTCCACAAGAATATGACCATGGGCACCGACCCGCCAATCAAGGAAATATCATACGCCAAGGAAATTATCCTGCCGGTTGACAATAATATCATCTTTCTGGGCTGGGGATCTGTCTTGGTAAGTCCAGTTCCTACAAAGAATACATAACATAACATAAAAATACTTTATTGCACGTAAGAATACAAATCATACAACACAACAGATAACAACAAAAAACAAGTACAACATAGGCGACCTTATTGCTAAGGTAGCAATTTATTTCAGGCAACCTTTGGGTCAAAGAAAAATGCGTAGCGGTAAGCGGGATATTGCAAATCTAGTAAAATATGTATCCTAAATACATTACATTACATATAATACATAAACTAATTACAAGCTACTACATAGATATTGTAAAATAAACTAATACATAATATATAATAAACTAATACATAAACTAATGGAAGATACGATAATGCAAACTACAACCAGAACTAGACGAATACATACGTACATATAATCGCGTCTTTATATAAGGGGTAGGCAGAGCGTAAACGACCTAAACAAAGGTCGCTCCGCCACGTCTGACTAAGTTTTGAGGGTTATTTAAGATAAATTTGAATGTATATTGCTAAAGTGACAGGTTGTCAGCCCGTCGCCTGAATTGCAATATATAGAAACCCGTGGATCCCTTAGCTGGTTTTTACAGCATGCCCGGGAGGAAATGCAGCTGGCACATTCTATGTTTTACTCTCGCTCCCAGTCCAGCTTAGAAGTAAAAGAACTACTATTATAACTACCACTAAGCGCTCATGAGTGACATCGTGTTTGAGTTCGCATTAGAAATGTCATTTCAGTACAAACTGGCCTGTCAAATCTATACCTTATATTGCTCTCAAGTTTGAGATCGCTTCATAATTACGAGCCTAAAAGTCCACTACGCTGGACGTCATCATCATCTGGACATGATGATGACTTCCTGAATTTGGAGAGGGTTTTTGACAGATAATATTAGCGAGCGAGCAATCTCCCTAGCCTTACAGGAGATACAGGAGTATCTCTCGGGGTCGTCTACCTAATCTAGGTGATTGAACGAGGGTACTGGTTTTTACACATAGCGACTGCTATCTGACCTCTACAACCTAGTCGGGAAACCAGACCTAATCCTAGATTAGGTCAGTTTTCAAGCCGCCAATGCTTAGCACTAGCCTCTGACATGGCTTAACATCGAATATCTACGGTATTGAACGATATTAACCGGGACCAATGACACGAAAAAACGCCGAATAAACGTACATATAACATTTGAAAACCGAAAAACACATTGGTACGTGGTGGGATTCGAACCACGACCTCCCGTTCAGGAGGCAGCGGCCCTCTCCACTACACCATCGGGTTTCTCTTATCTTCTACTGTTACTATTATAACTGCCACATATAAAATTCACTACGTTATCGGTTATAACCTTCCCCCGGTTTGGCAGATAAAATTGGAGAGTCAAAGATGTTATTTACAACAGGGAACGCTGCTGTCCTTTTCGAACATTTATAATGTACTCGTCTTTTGCGACACCCTGACTTTGGAAGATATGGGTTGGTTGTATTCTGATTCTCATTAGGAAACCAAGTAGGAAGGAACCGAACTGTTTTGATCCGGTCGGTTTCTACAGGCCTGTAAGATACAAGATGGTTAATCTTGTCCGACTCGTATTGTCAATTTTAATTTTATTTTATTTGGGGAGTGTTAATGCCCTAACAAGTGAAACCAACGAATCTTCCAAACAACTGTTTATTATCCAAAAACCATATCAGATACACGTAGTAGTTGGATCCTTAGAGTACAAGAATAACGTAACCATGGCAACGCAAGAAGACAGCAGCTAGAGCTGCGCCATACATTTCTACTTTTTAAACTAGAGTTGTGCGCGTCGGTAACAGGGAGCTCAGAGCTACATTTACAAAATACTTAGATAATAAGCCTCTACTATGTCCAATACTTCTCTTTCCTTTGCGTTAATCTTCTGAGCCTCATGTGTTTCCTGTTTAGGGTGGCGGAGGCACTGGAGGAACGGTGCTGCTCCAGCAAGTAGAGCTACCGATATATGACTTTGCGGACTGCCAGACCATCTACGGAAGGTACGACTTGCTCTTGTCTATGTTTCGAGACCGAATCCTGTCGATTTTGACACATTTAACAGTAACACTTTTTTATTACAATTTATTTTAGCTCTTGACCAAAGCTCTTGACTCAACTCAAGTGTCTTTAGGCCCTATAGACTAGAGTTGATTGATTCTGCAGACAGAATCGATGGTGGAACTAGCTTAATGCCTCGTAATATGCTTTAGGTCTTATATGTGTTGAAGCATTTTAATTTCTGTATTTTATTTTTCTAGAGAGCTGGTTTCTCACACAAACTTCTGCGCTGGGTACATAACAAAGAGAAAGAATGTTTGTAATGTAAGTACCCGTTTATAATGTCTGGTTTTTGAAAAAAGAAAACTTTTACGGACGGCGCGTTTTGAATTTCGGCGCCTGAGTAGTTTTGAATTTCGGCGCCTGACAGCGCGCTCTCATTTGGGTGGCTGCCGGCTCTATCGATGAATTTGGGTGCCTGACAGCACGCTCTGAATTTGGGTGCCTGACAGCAAGCTCTGAATTTGGATGACTGACAGCACGCTCTGAATTTTTACGCTCAGAGTTTAACGCCTCACGGCGCGCTCTGAATTTAAGTGCTAAACAGCGCGCTCTTAATTTAGGCGCCGTGCCCGATAGCTGGTTCTAAATTAAGGCGCTTGTTCATTCATACTACCTACCTACTTTAAATTTTAACTAATGTTGCTCAATGATTCTAAGAATGTTGTGTTTATCTATAACTGTGTAGTATATAAGAACTAACTATTATTGTCAAAAACGCCACCAATGCTTGTATATACTAAATGTTGATGAACCAATAAATAAATAAATGATTGATTTCTAGCATGACGCCGGCGGTCCAGCAATAATGGGCCAGCTGTTGGTGGGAGTGCTGTCCTTCTCCGCCAAGCGATGCGACAATCTGGACCACCCGGCTGTGTTCACCTCCGTCGGGGCCATAGCACCCTGGCTGGACGAACTCAATGAAATCAAACCGAAGGGGTAAGCTTCGATTCTCATAGGAATGGCAGCATTCTTCCATGCTGGACTGGGAGCCAAAGAACATTGAATGTAAATGTGTTTTCCTCCTGAGCATGCTCTAAAAACCAGCAAACGGATTCAACGGTTAGGGCGTTTGTACACTCATCCATATTGGATTCCTATTCAATTCGTATATCAGAAAAAAAACTATATGAAACATAGGTACTTATATAGGTAAGTGCACATGCACTAGTTTTCATACATATAATTACTAAGGGCGGTTTTGCACTGCTGAATATCACTACATAGTATAAAACATAGTCGCCTTCTCTGTCCCTATGTATAAATAAATCTATAAAACTACCTACGCAACGGATTTTGACGCGGTTTCTTTTAATGGATAGAGTGATTCAAGAGGAAGGTTTATATGTATAATACATGCAGAATATAGAAGAGAAACACTGATAATTTCCGTGCGAAGCCGGGGCGGGTCTCTAGTTCTATATAAAACGGTTATGGATAGGTGCACATGCATAAGTTGTCATAGGTACATTTACTAGGAAGGCCAATTTGGATACCAACCGAATACAGAGTAGTGCAAAAACGCCCTAAGATGGCCAATTCGGATACGAATTTGATAAGAATCTAATATCATATTAGATTACTACTTAGTGTATTGTGATTCTAAAATCTATTCAGATAGAGCTCATCTGATAGAATTGCTGCTGTGTTGATAGGTCACCCATCACCAAAAATTATAGATTATTTACATATATAATCACGCCTTCATCCCTAATGGGGTAGGCAGAGCGTAAACGACCTAAACAAAGGTCGTGCCGCCATGTCTGATAAAGTTTTGAGGGTTATTTAAGATAGATTTGGACGTATAATGCTGTAGTGACAGGTTGTCAGCCCATCGTCTAAATTGCAATATACTAAAACTACTAGATTTAAGTAGGTAATTTAGCATGGCTGATTACTTAGAGTAATTCTTATTGTCAGTTTAAGACATGATATCTTTTAATATTGTTTTTTTTTTCAGAAACATGAAAGTGGCGTAGCAAGAAAATTAAAGATGGAGATTTCTACAGAATATTAAAAAAAAATACCAATAAAACAATAATGGAAATTAAATCAGTTATATTTTCCTCTAATACTGTACATACCATCTTCCATTTGACTAACTATAGAATAACAAGAAAAATAAAAACATATAAATATGGTTTCGCAAACATTTTTATATTTAACTATTCAACATACAACACTGAATAACATACAATAAGTATTAGAGTATATTTATTATGTTTTATAGCGGATCTTCAGATGTTCAAATGGAATGATTGAATATATAGCTGATTCCCTCATAATTCATAGTTGATTAATTTATTTCATTAAAATAGGGCAAAAAAGTTAAGCGATCTGTATTTACAGCTGTTTCCCGCACTTTTAAATGTCATTTCAAAATGGCGCCTGTTTCGCGCCAAAACGCCCTGTGGATACGGAACTTTTTAATTTGCAAGCAAAGGGATTATTTTATGCATACTGCCTACGGCGAATCGATTTTTATTCGTTATGAATAGCGGTACAGATGGATATATTAGAACCGTTTCCACAGGGTTTTATCTATTTGTGCCTTGCTAGAGCCTACCGAATTTAACAGTTAACAATAATTATAAGCTATAGATATTGCGTCTCAGCATACTTTAGTAATTATAGCGACGGCTTGATGTTAACTCAAGACTGGAAGAGTTTACTTGAAGCGGTAGTTGACGTGCAGCTCTGGTTTGATGTCGTATACCAAGTTGAGGATATCTTCGATGACCTGTCAAAAGATTTTTTAAATTAGATACCTTTTTAGTGGGGCGATGGCTGCTGGCATGTCGCCAGTTATAAAACACGGAAAATGCGATGGATGCTATAGAGGGGTCTAAATGCAAAGTTAATTCTTATAATACAGTTATCATTATCATAGTCTTTGGCTAAAAAATGATTTTATATTGGACTATTAGATATTATATATCATATTATAACTGCAGTATAGTATATATAATACAGAACCCCATGAAAGAACCATTAAAAGTTAAAACAATAAACAGGGTTCCGCAAACTGATAGGGGTTGCTCAGTCAAAGAAATTGAACAACTTTCACCACGAAATTCTTTCAGGAGATGTAAAAAGAAATTGACATCCCATACAAAATGACCACCTAAATCAGTGTTGACACAATACAGACAATTTGTATGGAAAAGCGTTTTCTTTTTCATTTCCTGAAGAAAATTTCTAGTGAAAGTTGTTCAGTGTCAACCCATATCAGTTCTCGGGACGCTGACCGTTACACCCCGTTTAAAAAGTCCAACTTACTCCGTTCTTCTGTTGTGCGACCAGTCTGTTCATCTCTTCGATCTTGACTTTGGTCTCGGCGTCGATCTTGGCTGCCACTCCTTCCCTGGTACCCATGTGCTGTGGAGACACAAAAAGAGTAATGAGCACAAAGGTGTTATAATTTTTCTGTAACATAATGAACGAAATTTTTTAATAAAAAATTGTTCTCTTGATGTCTGGTCAAAGCTGTTGATGTCTGAATGACGGCATTATTTCTTTAGGAATATACTTTTGACTATATGTATTAACTTCCACGCTAGACTGGGAACGTGCCAGCTGCATTTCCTCCCAGGCATGCTGTAAAAACCAGCAAAGGGATCTGAGGGTTTCAGTATATTGCAATTTAGGCGATGGGCTGACAACCTGTCACTCCAGCAATGTACCTACTAATCTATCTTAAATAATCCTCAAAACTTTATCAGACGTGGCGGAACGACTTTTGCTTAGGTCGTTTACGCTCTGCCATTAGGGATAAAGGCGTGATTGTATGTATGTATTTAGCTACCTGACAATGTTAGAAGGTATATGCTGGAGCGTGGCTTTATACCGGTGTGAAACGTGGACAATGACACGGAGAGATAGAGAAAGACTTGAAGACTAGACTAAGACTATAATTTTAGAGATGTTGTTTGGGGGTAGGATGGAACTAATAAGCTGGACAGAGAAAAAACAAACGAAGAAGTTTTTAATTTAGTTAAAGAAAAGAGGAATATATTGAAAGTCATCGAGAACAGAAGAGGAAAGATGCTAGGACACTTGTTAAGACATGATTTACAACTAAAGACTATATTAGAAGGAAAGATTGAAGGGACAAGAGGAAGAGGCCGACCTAGAAGAACCTACATGGACCAAATCAAAGAAAAGATTGTAGAGATAGAGAAGTTAAGGAGAAGGCTAAATCCAGAGAAAGTTGGTGATCGATGATGAGGGGATGTTAAGTCAGAACTACAGCTAAGAGAAATCAAATGCACTTGTCTGTTGTTGTACAAGTCCAATCCAAACAGTTATTTATAAATAACTAACTGATGACTTGTCGAAGACTGTCACTGAATTCTATCAGGCTGGTATTACTTATATCAGTAATACTTTTAACCCTTCAGAAAAAAACAGTTCTAAGACATTCTCAATTAAAACTGGCTGTGTAAAGTAGTCTTTTATAGAATTAAGTTTCTACTAATTGATTTATACCATGTCAGAGGCTACCTTCAGGTGGTCTAACTCTGACACCAGGGTTCACTGGGCTCATAAAACCTACTCAATAATTAAGTACTAATGTAAGGCGTGATTTTCCGCGTCTTTGAAATGGAAAGTGACGTGTGACGTCTCACTCGCGCTGTCAGTCGGAAGGCCAGTGCGGGTCGGCCATTTGAATTGGTGTGATCGTTTTCATTCAGAAACCTACGAAAATTTATATAAAAGATAGCTGTTTGCTGGAAACTACAATAAAATTACGTCATCCTGTTTTTATTACACTAGCCTACACTGTCCCACTGCTGGGCAAAGGCCTCCCCTTTCTTCTTCCAGACTTCTCAGTCTTTGGCTGTTTCCGACCAGTTCGAATACAATTCTGCTAAGTCATCTCTTTTTTGGTCTTAATCTAGGCCCACACTCTTGTGGGCTGGAGTCCACACACGACTGGAATCGGTAGCTAATTTTGCCCACCGGTAGTGCATTCGGGAGACGTGGCCTGGCCAGTCCCATTTAAGCTTAGCAGCCTTTTCGCCTACGTCTGCGATTTGTTTCTGATACGATCAATCCTTTTGACACCAAGAATGCTCCGCACCATCGCTCGATGACACACCTCGATTCTGAACTTTTGTGAACCGGTTAAGGACAAAGTTTGCTCTCCGTAGGTGAGAATGGGCAGGATGTTGTCTTGTTATACTAATAAATTTAATAAGTGATCGTACCTTGGCCTCGAACTCCTTGAACTGGCGTTCCCTCTCCATCCTGTACTTCTCCACCTCCTCTTGTGCCTCATCCTTGGCCTGCTTTAGGCGCTTGGCCTTTCCTGGAATAAGAAAAAAAAAACAGTTTGAAAATAGTTCATTAAAAAAGAACAAGTACACAATTCTTTGCTGAACTGATTTGTTTTTCCTTCTATGCTATCTGGGAGCAAAAAACAGAGAATTGAAAAAAGCTGCATTTCCTCCTGGGCATGCTGTAAAAACCAGCTATGCAATTGCAATTTAGGCGATAGGCTGATAACCTGTCACTACAGCAATATACCTACAAATCTATCTTAAATAACCATAAAATCTTTGTCAGATGTGGAGGAACAACCTTTGTTAAGGTTGTTTACGCTCTGCTTACCCCCATTAGGAATAAAGGCGTGAATATATGTATGATTTGTTTGGTATTAATTGGATTAACATCTCTTAGGTACAGTTCATACAGGCCAGCAGGGAAGAACAGTATACAGTTCATAGTTGAATGATATATTGCATACAACACTGTTGTGTGTCACAGAAAGACTTGTAGGAATTATCCTACAAGTTTTTCATTACGGAGCCCAGACTGATTTGAAAATTTAATTATTTATAACACCACTTTGTGTTACAGTTAGATCTGTAGGATAATTATCCTAATAAAATATCGTAGTGATATCCATCAATCACACATCTTTTTAATTAAGACTAAGTGGATTGAGAATAAAAGACTTGTATAAGTTACTTCCTTGCTTGCTCCCAGGCCGGGAGCGAGTAAAACATAGAATGTGCCAGCTGCATTTCCTCCCGGGCATGCTGTAAAAACCAGCTAAGGGATCCAAAGGTTTCAGTATATTACAATTTAGGCGGTGGACTGACAAACTGTCACTACAGAAATATACCTACAAATATATCTTAAATAACCCTCAAAACTTTGTCAGAAGTGGCTGAATGACCTTTGGTTAGCTCATTTACGCTCGGCTACCCCATTAGGGATAAAGGCGTGATTATATGTATGTATGTAAGGATAAGTTATGTCATTTTATTGATAAATTAGAGTGTTTTTGTCTTTCAAGGTTATGTTCTAACTAAATTACGTTATTTCCATATACAATTTGAGTATTCAGGCCTAAATGTAATTGTTAATAGATAAAAGTAAAAACACTGAAGTTAATACAGTACCTACTGGTTTCGTAGTAATAGATTTGTACTGGTAGGTACTGGAGAAGTACAAAACTTGTTTCTATGAGTATATTATAGTAACATCAAAATGATGATGTAAAATAAACGAAAAACCAATCAAATAAACAGTATTATACGTTGGGATGGTACATAAGGTCGTTAGACACTATGAAATACCTGTTATCAGCAATCTTATAAAGCTACTATGGTCTTGTAAAGTGACATCATGTGACCAATAATAAATTTGCAATTTCTGGACAAATTTGAGTATGTTTTCGTAAGATACAAGTAGATTTCGCCTTAGAAGTGTAATAAGAATGTATGCACAGACGATCAATTGACGAATATTGTCTGAAATAGAAGGTTTCGTCTAGGTCTAAGGGAGGAGCACCCTACGTAACAAATTAAAGGTTTTTCTACTCACGCTTTCTCGCGTCCGCGACCTTTTCAGCCGCGCGCTTTTCAGCGGCCAAAAGCTGCTGGATCCCCTGGGTCTGACTCGCCATTTCTGAGAATACACAAAACTATGTCGGACAAGGAACGAGACCAAGACACGAATCAATACACGACACAGTGCGACGTGAAGAAAGTCATATGATTAGTTTGGTACCGCCATGTTGTCACAACTGGCGCTGCCGTCGGCTCGTGCTCCGGAACTATGCGTAGAACGAAATGAAAATAAAATTATTTTAATAAATATGTCATTCTTTCATTTCATTTTCATCGATGAAATTACATATTTTGTAAACTCATGAGAATATAAAAATACTAAGTATAAAATAAACTTCTCGAAAAATAATTCATAAATTACATTAAGTGATTTTTAAATGCGTAGAAAGAAAAATCTGACCTATGTTTCTTTGTGATGATCATAGATGGCGCAGGTAGTAATTTCACATAACGCCATCTAGCGACAAAACTTATTAAATTAAAATAAGGTTCTGGAATTCGTGCTTCGCATGGCACGTTAATGGGATCCCCTGGAGTAAGTAGCGCCCTCATCAGTTAAAAAATCATAATTCACTGAAAACACAATCAAAATAAAATCCGGTAGATCAGATTAAGATTAAAGCAATGAAGGTTATAATATAACCTAGAACCTCATAAAGTTGCAACTTATAGTTCGAACATAGAAAATTTGCGAAAAACTACCACTTTTGGCACTTTTGCTATCTGTAACTGCAGTGAACACTAAATTATTAATTTATAATGCTTAAATAAACTTCAGTACCTTCAATCTGATTTACCGGATTTTGAATTAATTGCGTTTTCGGTAAGTAATGATTTTTTGTCTTACGTGCTGGACCGGGAGCGAAAGAAAAACACAGAATGTGACAGCTGCATTTCCTCCCAGGCATGCTGTAAAAACCAGCTAAACGATCCGAAGGTTTCAGTATATTACAATTTAGGCGATGGGCTGACAACCTGTCACTACAGAAATATACCTACAAATCTGTCTTAAATAACCCTCAAAACTTTGTCAGACGTGGCAGGATGGCCTTTGTTTAGGTCGTTTACGCTGTGCCTACCCCACTAGGGACAAAACCGTGATTATATGTATGTATGATTTTTAACTGATGAGGGCGCTGGCGTACACCGGGGCTCCTCTTAAAGTGATAGTAGTAGAGCCATGTCAGAGGCCTATTAGCAGTTACTATTAAACGGTTCAAATACTGAGATTAGGGTTCGTCTGGTCGTCCATCGACTCGAAAACCCACTCGAAAAGTTATGAAGAAGTAGGAAGGTACTTTCTTTCACACACTTCAGTTTTAAAATGGTTTCAAATCAAAGTTTTTTTTATATATCATTTTCAGAAAGGTTGCCTGTAACAGATTTAGAAGAAATAGGTGACAGATATAATATTGCTATCCTTAAAATCACTTGTAGGCAACTGCTTCAATTAAGCGGCACAAAACGCTTATTACGCTCTTAGTTTTAAATGAGTGATAGGTATATCAGAGTAATAAAGGGCAACCCCTTTAGAACCTAAAGTTATTTTAGTTGCCATTGCCACTCGATTGTTTAATTCCTGACACGTAAAAATAAAGACATTTTACATATCCTTCCATGCTGGACTGGGAGAGATAGAAAAACATAGCATGTTCCAGCTGCCCTTCCTCCCGGGCATGCTGTAGAAGTCAGCAAAAGGGACTCGAGGGTTACAGTGTATTGTAATTTAGGCGATGTGCTGATAACCTGTCACTATAGCAATACACTTTTCAATCTAAAATTGCCCTCAATTTTTGTCAGACGTGGCGAAAGCGCATTTTCCGAGGCGTTTATCGCTCTGCCTACCCCGTAAGGGATAAAGGCGTGATTTTATGTATGTATGTATTTCACATATTTTTTATTAGATATATTAATACCCCTGTTAAAAAGGTCAGCCAGGTAGGTATAGTTAGTTGACAAAACATAATAAAATATAATATTTTCAATAATAATTTATTAATTTATGTCGTATGCACACCGGGAAGGGCACTTCAAATCAAACAAGGGGCGCTGCCGCCGCCGTTACGTGAATAGCTTTGTCTCACTTCATCATTACACCGATGACTGAAACAGAATATCGACCCGCGTACGTTGCACTCTCTACAAATAGCAAAGCTATCGCTTTAAACACTGTACATTGCTGTTCTTTATTTGAATACCTTTGTATTTGGTTTGATCGGAGCAGAAATGTACATGGTATTGATGCGAACTTATTGTATTTATGTTGAGAATGGTAGAGCATATTCCGCGCCCCCCGTACAGCGTCACGTCACTATTTTCTTTATCATATCGGAGGCAAACTTACCGTAGTATGGCCGTCGTTTGGAAGTATTCACAGTTTTACTTCCACAAAGAATACGCGATAAACATTGCACAGAGCGAATTAAGAAGGACATTTTTAAATAAACATTTTACGCGAGTGAG
The DNA here is from genome assembly GCA_949820665.1 of Scrobipalpa costella. Classification (NCBI taxonomy): domain Eukaryota; kingdom Metazoa; phylum Arthropoda; class Insecta; order Lepidoptera; family Gelechiidae; genus Scrobipalpa; species Scrobipalpa costella. Next base: position 11,540,472 of record OX463315.1, read on the forward strand.
ATAAATAAGAAGTGTTATAAAAGGATACAAAAGCTACGTTAGCGATCCGTTATATTTTTCTAATTTCTAAATCTTACTATAATTTGGGAAAAATGTGGTTAGTCAGTCAGCCGAATTCTGTGATTTTGGAAGTCAAGGTGGAACCCAATGCCATTGGACAGGATTGCCTGGAGAAGGTGAGCTTCTAGTTTCTTTGTTTATCCTTGCAACAAGTAGGTAGGTATTATTTGCATGCCTTAATTTGAGATTGCATATGTTATTTGGAGATGTAAACAAAGTAGAATAATTTCTAATCATCTTTATCAGTCAGTAGTCAAAAACGCATTCGCTTTCTACAAACAGAAAAGCAGATCTTTCGCAAAATCTGGCAGATTTTGGAGAGGTTTGCTCAAATAACCTTCCTTTTTCTTTTGTTTATAGTTTTAATTTAGCACTTAACAGCTATATCGGCAAATGCTTCATTCTTTATATGCCATGTTGGTAAAATATTAGTTTTATAAGTTGTAACGTTAGTTATTTCATCATTACAAAAGCGTTGTGAAGACACGTTCGCGCTCTACGTCACGATTTACCTTGTGGACTTTGTACCCGGCGTGTTGCACGCTGCTTGTTCGTGAGGCGATCAAAATTTTCATTCTAATTTAATTTTTTATAATAATTTTGGCTTTAATAAGAATGGAACTACGGGTATCCAGATTAAAGCATATTTGCTTTTACTTGCAAACTTTGCCGATATGACAATCCAAGCATATTTCAATGATCTTGAAATCCGTTTTTCCTTGTCCACGGTTCCGGCATAGTTGTTTTTTTTTCCTTTAATTGAATGACACATTCTTTTATCTACCTAGCGTGTGAAAGTACCTTCCTACCTTTGAGTCCTTGATCAGACGTATTTATACGTACATTTATATAATCACGCCTTTATCCCTAATGGGGTAGGCAGAGCGTAAACGACTTAAACAAAGGTCGTCCCGCCACGTCTCACAAAGTTTTGAGGGTTATTTAAGAAGGATTTGTGGGTATATTGCTGTAGTGACAGGTTGTCAGCACATCGCCTTACTTGCAATATACTGAAACCCTCGGATCCCTTAGCTGGTTTTTACAGCATGCCCGGGAGGAAATGCAGCTGGCACATTCTATGTTTACCTCTCGCTCCCAGGCCAGCATGGAAGACGTATTTATGATTGTTGGTTATCCCATATTGCATTGCTTGTATTTCCTTACGTCGCCATTCTGTAGGTTATGCGCCATTCAAAGCAACACATTTAATATTAAAGACTTGCTAATACATTTGCAATTGCAAATATTCTGCGAGAATTTAAAGGCATGTCTTGGGCGCCAAAGCCGATGCAACGGAAATTACTGGCCGACAGCCAAACCACGACGATTTGAATTTAGGACAATTCGAAGGATTCAAATGTAGGTTTAATCAAATTCTTATTCTCAAATCCTAATAACCTAAATTTAACTATCTCTGGGACGGTAAGATTTTTTGAACCATAGACAATAACCTTGTTACGAACATAGGTTTTGCGGCTGACTTTGTCTAAAGCTATAAAGAAAAGGCAGTATGGGCCGCAAAACAAGTTGATATCGATAACTTAACACTAAGTAAATTAATAACAATAAGAAAATCCTTTTTAGAAATAAGCAGTGCCTTTGTTTTTATGATGTTTTTGTGTCATTAAAATGGTAAAAATCAATAAAACATTAGCACAATTTATTTTAAGACAATCTTAATAACACCGCAAGCACAGAATATATAATAGTACTACCCGCAAGTGTTATAAGGGTAACTCCCACCCCATAAACACACAACTTAGCAGTAATGGACGAAGGAGTGCCTTGTCTAACCGGTCGTATTATTTCCCATAAAGTCCGCATATTTATTTGTTTACGCTGTCGCGAGCTCCTACTAAGCAATGGGTAGTAAACTACCTACTATAATACAAGTTATTCTGTACATTTTTAGCCTTGATGACTCTTAAGCTGTGACTCCTGCTCTGAAGGATTACACGAACGAAACATACCTTCACGGGGAAGGGAAATGTTTGTGAAACCCTTCCCCTCTGGCGGGGGTATGTTTTATGTTTTCTTTTAGCTCTGGAGTCACGGCTTTACTCTGTACATTTTTAGCCTTTATGACTCTTGCATTACAGTATTACAGCCGCAATTTGTCTCTTTTAAATATTTTCACTTGCGGCGTCTTTTCGTTTTATATCCTTACTAGCGATCCGCCCCGGCTTCGCACGGAAATTATCAGTGTTTCTCTACTATATTATGCATGTATTATACACATAAACCTTCCTCTTGAATCACTCTATACATTAAAAGAAACCGCATCAAAATCCGTTGCGTCGTTTTAAAGATTTATGCATACATAGGGATATAGGGACAGAGAAAGCGACTTTGTTTTATACTATGTAACTTGATGAACCTTCGTATCAGAGCTTTTAATTTAATTTTAACAGTCTGGTATCGCCGTTAAATAAGCATTCTCCAATTCCCCTAGTGTCAGGCAGCAGTGACACCAGTACTGGTTGGAGGCCGAGGAAATAGATTCTGGTAGGGCTCATGTCCAGACCCTATGACGCGGACTAGCTTCGCTTCATATACTGAAGGGAAGGCAAGAGGGAAACCACTACACTAAATTTCCCTAAAAAAGGGGTAATATTGGCCACTGACAAGAGCAAAACTCTTGAATTTATGATGGCCGCTTACTTCGTATTTTGTTACCTAAGTCGATTACTACTGTAACTGAAGTAACCGAGACTAGCATGAGAGCGATCAGATAAAACACCTAAATAACCGAATCGGTGTTGCCAAGTCCCTATATGATAAAAATACCCTACTTCACCTTACTATTTTTGAACTAGCCTAGTTTCGCATAATTATTTTTTCGTGTTAGCCTAAATTGCGACCAGTCGCAAATCGCAGTTTTTGGTCGCCCCAGCACCTTCCGAGATAGCCTACATACATACATATAATCACACCTTTATCCCTAATGGGGTAGGCAGAGCGTAAACGACCTAAAAAAGGTCGTTCCGCCACGTCTGACAAAGTTTTGAGGGTTATTTAAGATAGCTTTGTAGGTATATTGCTGTTGTAAAAGGTTGTAAATTGCAATATACTGAAACCCTCGGATCCCTTAGCTGGTTATTACAGCATGCCCGGGAGGAAATGCAGCTGGTACATTCGATGATTTTCTCGCTCCCAGTCCAGCATGGAAGAGATAGCCTAAATGGTTAAATCGCCGCACTTGGCAGCACTGTAAATAATCGAACCGAGGCGCGCCAAGGCGGCAGGCGGCCTATTCACGACTCCGTCACACCGGTGATTGTAACTCGGGTCCAAAGTCCATGCTAACAACAGCTGTGAACTCTCTACGCCGCACGTGCGCTCTGCGTGATCGTTTCAACGGTGGTACTTGCCTTTTTGAATTTCGAACGACAAGTGTTTGAGGATTCAGGCCCATTTTGTTTGGAGACCCTTTTGAACGTTATATTATTAACGTTTCCTTCTTGATCTAGAATGTTTAAATATTTTTTTTTAAACTGACATTAGTTAGGTATGTATTTTATTAGTTCTACCTATTAACAAGTGCTTTAAAATTGCCACACCCACAATAATTAAATATCTATCTATACTTAAACTGAACATAACTACTAATATTACTCAACAAAATTACATCAATGTTAAAAGATTTTTTATATATAATATTATTAGAATTTACTGAAACGTAATTCGGTTTTGCCCAGAAACCTATTATAATAATGATGTGTCAGCCAGTATATAGAATCAATCCACTCAAACGCGTACACTGAACACATGTGGCTTGGGAACAAGGAAAACCATACAAAACACAACTCTGACAACCTTGTAATAGGGACTGTATTGTCATTTGTTGTAGGTCACACTGAGTCCAGAGTCCAACCTCTATATTTAACTCAATAAGACGTGTCAGGGTTTGTGCAAGGAGGTTAATGCGATCATCTTTAATTTCTCCCACGTTCGCGACTCTTCTGCTGATCTGCTTTGCTATTTAATCAATTCTGTCATCGTTATTGCATAAAATGAAAAAGTCATCAACGTAAATGCCTTTTACTTCTATGCTGGACTGGGAGCGAGAGAAAAACATAGAATGCGCCAGCTGCATTTCCTACTAACCACGCTGTGAAAACCAGCTAAGGGATCCGAGGGTTTCTGTATATTGTAATTCAGGCAATGGGCGGACAACCTGTTACTACAGCAATGTGCCTACAAATTTATCAAAAATAACCCTTAAATCTTTGTCAGACGTGGCGGAACGAACTTTGTTTAGGTCGTTTACGCTCTGCCTACCCCATTAGGGAGAAAGGCTTGTTTATATGTATGTATGTATTATTACAAAATATTAAAAAGTCATCGACGTAAATGCCTATTCTTTAGCTCGAGTCAGCAACGTCATAAACTAGGTTTTGAACAACGTTGTGCAATCAGCACGTTTTGGCTTCGTGATATTTTACAGGAAATCAAATGTTATATGTCTATGGTAGCCTAATTTCGTGGGTGCCTAAATATTTTGCCTCTGCTATTGAACTTTCCAATTGGTCTGTTAGACTTTGTACTGTGACGTCATTCGGTCGTTGGGCAATGTCTGTTTCATTGTTTGTGACAATCCTCTAAACATTTATGTTTGCCGCAGACTGGTATTGTTCTGTTCCTTGCGTACTATTATAGAGCTATTTTATGTTAAACAAATCTGTAAACGTGTCAAGTAAGTTTAAATAGGACTTAAGTTTTGCATACCAAGTTTTATAACAACGAAGGATGTACCTTCTTCCATGCTGGCCCTGGAGCGAGAGAAAAACGTTGAATGTGCCAGCTGCATTTCCTCCCGGGCATGCTGTAAAAACCAGCTAAGGGATTCGAGCGTTTCTGTATATTGCAATCGAGGCGATGGGCTGAGAATCTGCCGCTACACTAATATATCTACAAAACTTTGTCAGACGTGGCGGAACGACCTTTGTTCAGGTCGTTTACGCTATGCCTATCCCATTAGGGATAAAGGCGTGATTATATGTATGTAAGGATGTAACCTCGTAAGTTGAAACAGAAATCCTCCAGCTTAAAGCGACGAGAACTTTCACTTTACATCATTCATTTCATTATGTTGTACGAAAACCGCTTTCGCGCGCCTTAGAGCAGATTCTTCAATCTTTATCATAACGTTATTTGCAATTGTCCTCATTTCAATAACAGTTACCATAAAATTCCATTAATGAGCTCGATTCTCGATTTGCCGGCTAAAACTAAAATTAAAATGTATTTGTCTCTTTCAGATTAAAAATATTGGAAAAGGACAGGAGATTTATTCTCTCCGGTTTTTGATTTATACGCCGTCATACGATATGGCGGATAACAAGTGACAGAAATACTTGGGAAACGTGCAAATGCGCATCAAAATCTAGCGGACTAAATGTAAAACCATAGGGTATAAACAGCCCTTCCTTTTTCTATTTTATTATTTTGAAAGTGACAGATAGATTTTATTTATATTTTAATTATATTTATTATATTACAGTAGTAGCAATTACATTGTAAGTCGATCTATTTCTAGTTAGTTATTTCGTTAATTTATTGTTCACTTGTACCCATTACTCCAAATGACCTACTAACAATGCTGGCAAAATACAATGCCTATATTTGGTCCTTCAAGCCGGATAAATATAAACAAATTAAAATATTTTTGGTCCTTTCAACCGGTTTAAGACACATACTTTATCCTTAATGGGGTAGGCAGACCGTAAACGATCTAAACAAAGGTCGTTCCGCCAAGTCTGACAAAGTTTTGAGGGCTATTTAAGATAGATTTGTAGGTACATTGCTGTAGTGACAGGTTGTCAGCCAATCGCCTAAATTGCAACATACAGAAACCCTTAGCTGGTTTATACAGCAAGTCCTTCAAGAAATGTAGCTAGCACCAGCATGGAAGAACCGGTTTAATAAAGCCAAAATATCGGTTTTGGGAATAGAAAAAATACCCCATAATCGTGGTCCTTCGAGCCGGTGGTGTGAAGTTGTTTCTAGAAATAATTATGAGCTTAAAATAAGTTAACAGTGCAACATGGTTGCTACGTGACTAAATCCACGGTTCTGCAGCGTGATCGTAGAACCTTGGCTTACATAGTGAAGTGAGTATTATCTTATAACAATTTAGCTCGCAACTTGGGTATTGAATCCATAATTATTATAACTGCACCATTCTAAGAACGGATGGTTTTTAATGTGAGAAAAAACGGTCCATTTGATGACGTCTCAAGGATTGTCTTGTCTTAGCCTTCAATATTAAACAAGTATATTAAAACTGAGGAGTTTAAAGTCCTCTTGACTTGACAATGGTGCTTGAAGTTCACATTTATAATGTTTGCATTATTTGCTTTGTGAGTAAGAGCAACAGAAAAACAACCTCCAAAGGCGTCACGAAGATCATTCTTGAAGAATCATACATTCAATTCGAATGAATCCTTTTATCATGCTGGCCTGGGAGCGATAGAAAAACATAGAATGTGCCAGCTGCATTTTCTCTCGGGCATGCTGTAAAAACCAGCTAAGGAATCCGAGGGTTTTAGTATATCGCAATTTAGGCGATGGATTGACAACCTGTCACTACAGCAATAAACCTACAAGTCTATCCTCAAAAACCCTCAAGACGTCGCGGAACGACCTTTGTTTAGCTCGTTTACGCTCTGCCTACCCCATTAGGGATAAAAGGCGTATGTAATACAAATGAATGAAAATTTTAAACGATACAATCATAAGATTAATCAGACAGATTATCAACAACATCCTGAAAAGAGCGAAGTCTAATTGAGTCAGCGGATGTTATCTGCACCAATATGACGTACAACGCTCGTTGCTAAGCTGATAGTTATCACTTTAGATACATCAATCACTGAGTGTGATCCTGCACTCAGATTTAGGGCCGTATTTATAATCAGCTCTCATGAGTGACAGCGACTTTGAGTTCGTATCAGCAATATTAAGTATGGATTTGATAAACCACATTGTATTGAAATTACATTTCTGATACGAATTCAAACCCGCTGTCAGTCTCAAGTACTGTTTATAATTACGGGCCTAAAATACAAACGGGTACATTTTCATAACAAACAAAATAGATTTCTAGTATCTATTGCGCTCGATTCTAGATTTGGCGACTAAAACTAAACTTAAAATCTTTTTGTCATTTTCAGACTAAAACCATTGAAAAAGGACAGGAGATCTATTCTCTACGGTTTTTTATCATAGTCAGTGGTTTTATGCGTTAAAACTGTTTTACTGTTAAAACCTCAGAACTTTGTCCTTTTCGTTTGTGACCTTTGTTTTGTTCGTTTACGCTCTGCCTACCCCATTAAGGAAACAGGCGTGATTATATGCATGTATGTATGATTATCTGCTCTGATATAAGCTATCAGCATCTTCATTAACATGAAACATCCATGACCGTGATAAACACATATATACATGCATAATATATAATACATGCTTTTGATAACACTGGGGTCAGAATGTGGTCATCTTAAGATGATAAACTCAACACGCTTGGTTACAGATAATCATTTACGTTTATTTGATAAAAAATTGATAAGCTAATTAATAATTATTTAGATAACTTCCATACTGGCCTGAGAGCGAGAGAAAAACATAGATGTGTAAAAACCAGCTGAGGGATCCGAGGATTTCAGTATATTGAAATTAAGGCGATGGGCTGACAACCTGTCACTACAGCAATATCTACCTACAAATATATCTTAACTAACCCTCAAAATTTTGTCAGACGTGGCGGAACGACCTTTATTTAGGTCGTTTACGTTCTTCCTACCCCATTAGGGATAAAAGCGTGATTATATTTATGCATTTAGATAACTAGGCAACAACTAAGTATATCAACATCATTGGAAAATAAGTCCTTATCAGTCATAATTTAACAAGCTTACGTTATCATAAGAAAACACGAATTTTGATAGATCAACCAACACGAGAATTTAGATATGAATCCGGATCTTAGATAGCTTAATAAAAGCATTAAAACAGTAAAGTTGCTAAGCTCCAAGAATACATACATACATAAATCACGCCTTTATTCCTTACGGGGTAGGCAGAGCGTTTAACGCCTCGTAAAAGGCGCTTTCGCCACGTCTGACAAAAATGGAGGGCAATTTTAGATTGTAATATGTATTGCTTTAGTGACAGGTTGTCAGCCCATCGCCTAAATTACAATACACTGTAACCCTCGAGTCCCTTTTGCTGACTTCAACAGCATGCCCGGGAGGAAGGGCAGCTGGAACATTCTATGAAGGGAACAAGGCGTGATTTTATGTATGTATGTATGTTTAAAGTAAAGTTTTACTAACTTTCTTTAAAACTTTATTCTTTACACCTCAAACAATTCATTGTAACTCGATTTTACTGAGAAATGAGCTAAGACGCGTTAGTCATATAAGTAACTATTAAATCTATTAAGGATATGTGTGGTACCAAAGTCCAACTAGTTTGTCTATAAAAAACTCACCGAGCGTGTTTAGAGGCCAGTCAACAGGCTTATTCTGATGTCTATTTCGTTTCGAATCGAAAGAACATAGTAAGAATGATCCTGGTCAAAACAGTTATTTGTAAGAACCCTGTCATTAGTAAGAAACCAATGTTATTTGTAAAGTAGGCACCAAAAGATAACTTAAGGAATTACTAAGATATCCTGGGCAATAGTAGGTACCTAATAGGTATATAGGTAGGTTCTACATTCCGCTATAGACCCTTCTCTTTTTCAACTATTCCAATTTTACGATTGAGCCTATGGAGACAGTCCACATGGAATTTCTCCTTCAATAGGCTCAACAAATTCTAAACAAAGATATTTTTGTTATTCGTATTAGAATAAGAACCGTGCTATAATATTGACTTTATAGCTATACAGTTTCCTTATTCTGTAGCTGAATTTAAACATTATGAGCTGTTACGTTTTATTTTGAACACTTATGCAAATAATAGTCAGAACGTGTTTTTATTGCGCAGAAAGCTAAATTCATTAAATTGAGAACACGCATGTAACCCAAAACTTCGCTTTGATGATAACAGAGAAGTTGTAATAGGAATAATTGCCGCTTTGCAAAAAGCAAATTATTAGTCTACAAGCTAATTCGTTAAAATGTCTCAATTGATAGTTTGCCAGCTAGTCAAATGTTTTGTTTGTCACTAGAATATTCGGAATATGTGTTTTTAAAAACAACGTTTTAATAAGGTACCTCGATCGAGACTCGAATTTTATTCACGATATAAAACTGAATGTGTCAGCTCTAATATAATGAATAGTTACTTCTATCGGAAGTCTAATAAATGTATAACTTTCTGACTGAATAATTGATTGCATAAAGTCTCGAGTAGTAAGTATAGTTTTAAGTACAAAAACAAACATACTATTATCACTGATAACTGATAACATTCAAGGAGAGAACTCAATATCGGATCACATATAATTTCTTTTTCGTTTCCCTGTCCTTCCCAGAAATAATCTGCTCGATCACATTGTAAATATAGGGCCATAAACCTCATTCCCATCTGTTCGGGCACAGTCCAACTGGCCTATACGCCTTTAATATCATTGTTTATTTACAAGAAAGAAGGCCAATGGAATCTTTGTAAGGGCATGCGGGAGACTAATTCATTTCATTAATGCAATCCGAGACGTGATAACAGTTTATCGATTGGTTCTACGGAGTGTAAGGGACAGCGTTCCGCAAACTGATAGGGGAACTATCATCAGGATTTTTTACCAGGAAGTAAAACAATAATGGTTTTCCATACAAATTGTCAGATCGAGATGAACATTTTGTGTGGTAAAGCCATTTTTTTTCTCTTCATGAAAAAAATTCCTGGTGGAAGTTGTTCAGTGTCGTTCACTGAGCAACTCCTATCAGTATATCAGTTGAAGTAAACACTTATTTAGCACTTTTAGTATCTACAATGGGGTAACTAACTTTGAGTCGTTTGTCTCCAAGACAATTTTAGGGGTATAGTGGTCTATTGTATATCACAGCGGCTTCTTGGATGACTGGCAAATATAAATCTCTGACATTGGGCTCGATTCTAGATTACACCGGCTAAAACTAAAATCTATCTGTCAAAATAATATTAATTAAAAAATAATAATTCTTTCAATTTATTTTTTCCAATGTGGCCTTAGAGCGTTGACCATGTAGAAACGCGGTAATGGAGTTATCAATTTGAAGGTTTCCAGTGTAGATAGGTGTTGTGTTGCGTTTCGTTGGTCACGTATGCACTTTACCGCCTGAGATCTAGCAGTAGCAATGAGAAATACTACCACATTTTTATAAATCTGCATCCTATATCACATACCGTCTGACTATTTGACCTAACATATAAATCGATTGAATCATTAATGATATTTTTTACATATAATTTGTCGTAATCAATCACACAATATTTCATAATTAAAGATTTTAATAACGGGCACTCACTTTGGAAAATAAGTCGCGTACTTCACGACATGTTTCGGGACATTCGGAGTCCCTTCGTCAGGTTGAGTTTGTCGGCTGCGGAGAAGTGTATATAGAATGTCTCACTTAAGTTTAAATATTTCATAATGTTGGGTTAAGCCGGTTAAGCAATAGTTCATTGTCAAACTGATAAGTGAGGAATACGTGTCAAAATTCTCACTATCGTGTTGCTGGGCTACAAAAATCGCTTATCATTATGAACTCTGGAAAAACCGAACACTCCGTAACAAAGTTCAAAATTGAATCATATTTAAGAACAAAAAATATACTATGAAAATATTACATACATACATAAAATCACGCCTTTATCCCTAATGGAATAGGCAGAGCGTAAACGACCCAAACAAAGGCCGTTCCGCCACGTCTGACAAAGTTTTGAGGGTTATTTAAGATTGATTTTTGTAGGTATATTGCTGTAGTGACAGGTTGTCAGCCCATCGCCTAAATTGCAATATACTAACCCTCGGATCGCTTAGCTGGTTTTTACAGCATGCCCGGGAGGAAATGCAGCTGGCACATACTATGTTTTTCTCTCGCTTCCAGGCCAGCATGGAAGAAAATATTACATGACTGGTAAAAGCTGCTTTGTCTATTAAGGCGAGAGGTATAGAGAAATGGCGTTTTGTAGATGAGCAGTCCACTTCACCACAAATACTTACAGCATTGATTTAAATTGTATAGTTTACTTTCATTATTTAAGTCTTGGCTCTTAATCGTAGATTTTAAAAAAATAAGTATTTTATTAGAAATAAGAACTTAAAGTGAAGCTGTTTTGTTAGTTGTCCTTCCATTACTGCGTAAATGTCATGGCTGGATCAATATTATTAATGCATGCATATCAAGATAGACATAATAAGGTATCCTTGGAATAGATTTTTAACATAATTTATTTTAAATTTTAAATTTCGCGCCTAAAATTCTTGAGATGCAAGAAAAGGACAGAGTGCGCATTCTGACTTTGGTTAGAAAGTGACAACTGCGGATCAGTATCATCTCCTTAACAGAACCGTTACATTCAAATGCTGTTAGAAATACTCGTGTGCTTCTTGAGTAAACTGGGTAAGGTAGTATCCATATTTGATCAGTCGGGTCCAAGAGTCAAGAGCCAATGAGCCACCATTGTCTATGAGACCTCAATATTGGTTGCTTGACCTCTGGACAAGGTGTGAAGTGAGGTGCACAAAAATTAAAAAATACAAAGATTAGAATGAGGACAGCCGCACAAGAAAGTTCTTAACCTCCGTTGTACATTTGCAGCTAATTTACAAAATCACGAATAAAAACAATGAACAATTATAATAATTACTCGTCTTCTCCTTTCTCAAGCCGCAAATGTAACATTGACCACAAAACCATGTTCTATTTGTACATACGTACGTAGGCAGAGCATAAACGACCTAAACAAAAGTCGTTCCGCCACGTCTGACAAAGTTTAAAGGGTTATTTAAGATAGATTTGTAAGTCCATCGCCTAAATTGCAATATACTGTACCTAACTATGTTTTTCTTTCGCTCCCAGTTCAGAATGGAAGCATGGAAGATTTGTAAACTTTAAAAATATTTTCAATGTAAACTTTACAAAGACAATATTCTAATTGAAAACCAAGCCTCGTCACATTCGTCACAGTATTAAAAATAAAACTCTTTGAATAGTATCCAATACGCCCTATGACGTCATAACACTCCAGCCAGTCTGGTGAGGGTGTAGGCAAGTCAAGCCCACTTGAATGCGTTACCACGCGGACAGCACGTGAAAGCTTGGATCTCTTCCAATGCTATAATTGAGAGAAATGTCATCGACCACAGAAGCGAAAGATTATGGAGGTATTCCTGAGGATATTGTCTCTAGTCTTCTTGGTAGTGTCATTATCTCTGGTGATCACGTTTCTTCCATGCTGGACTGGGAGCAAGAGAAAAACTTAGAATGTGCCAGCAGCATTTCCTCCCGGGCATGCTGTAAAGACCAGCTAAGGGATCCGAGGGTAACAGTATATTGCAATTTAGGCGTTGGGCTGACAGGCTGTCACTACAGCAATATACCTTCAAATCTATTTTAAATAACCCTCATAACATTGTCACACCTGGCGGAACGACCTTTGTTTAGGTCGATTCCGCTCTGCCTACCCTTTTAGGGATAAAAGCGTGATTTTATGTGTATGTATGATCATCAGGTGTACCTTCTACTTTTGCTTCATAAACAATGTAACTTTCTTGCACGTGTGACTTCGCATAACCTTACCTAAATCCTGATAATTTCTCTGACCTTGAGTTAGTCACTCTATTGTCTTCAAAATTGAGGGTACATATTAACTTACGAATAAGTCAGTTGGCTGACAAGATCATAGGTGAAGGAAGGAGGATAAAAGAACGAAAATCTTTAGACTATGGAACCGAGACATACATACATATAATCACGCCTTTATCGAATGGGGTAGGCATAGTGTAAACAACATAAACAAAGGTCGTTCTTCCACGTCTGACAAAGATTTTAGGGTTATTTAAGGTAGAGTTACATTGCTGAAGCGACAGGTGGTCAGCCCATCGCCTAAATTGCAGTATACATATATAAACCCCCGGATCCCTTAGCTGGTTTTTACAGCATGCCCGGGAGGAAATACAGTTGGCACATTCTAAGTTTTTCTCTCGCTCCTAGTCCAGCATGGAAGATTTTTAACTACTATAAATATCAAATCAACACAATATGATGCTATATTCTTAGATTTTAAATGCCCTAGGCGCGGTCCAGCTTATTTTTTTTACTATGGAACTTGAGACTATGGAACCGAAATATGTATGGAAGCTAAAGTGACATGCATTGATGGCCACAAAAAGTAATTACATCACTCGTTCCATTGAAGCGATCATGAACAGGGTCAGAAACCTGCAAGAACGAGTTTCCTTTGCAACTTTTTACTGAGGCCTTAAAGATTTTAAGATTGCACAGAGAATACCTTTTAGCATTGTTAACTTTGCGTTACTTTAAGGCATTTTCATGTATTGTGCTTGTGTACTTTGCATATTTGGAACTGTTTTCGTGGTCTAGTGGTCAGAGCCATGGGCTTACGATCCGGAGGTCCTGGGTTCGATTCCCAGAGGGGGAAACACAAAGTTGAGTTTGGACTTTGCTGAATCACCTGATTCTCTGAAAAGAAAGAGGGTTCCGTGCTACGGACGACACGTTAAGCCGTCGGTCCCGGTCCGCTGTCTTTGATAGTGATCGTTACTCAAACCATGTCAGAGGCCTAATAGCTGTGCTACTAGGTGGTTTGGAAACACTGACACCAGGGTTCATCGGGTCGTTAGACTCGAGAATCCACTCGCTAAGAAGAATAAAGGCCGTATTTGTAATCAGCTCTCATGAGTGACAGCGAGTTTTAGTTTGTATCAGAAATGTCATTTTAGTACAAACTGGCCTGTCAAATCCATACTAGAAAATAGAAATGAAAGATTCACGTGACTACCGGATGAAACAACCAATTTTTAATTTAAAAACTCATAAGTTATTTCGGTTTGTAGTCAATTTGGCAATCATTCAGAAAGAAATGATCTCTGAAATGCCACGCGCGCTCTACGTGTAGATGAGGTTTTCTTGGCATTACTCAATGGAAAATTGGCAATGCAACTAGTTTTGGACTTGGGGAAAGCTAATGGGGTTCAAAGCCCCCTTGTTATTGGCTTCCATTCTGGACTAGGAGAAAGGGAAAAACATAGAATGTGCTGCATTTCCTCCTGGGCATCATGTAAACCAGCTAAGGGATCCGAGGGTTTCTGTATATTGCAATTTAGGCGATAGGACAACCTTTCACTGCAGAAATATACCTACAAATCTATCTTAAATAACCCCCAAAACTTTGTCAGTCGTGGCGGAACGACCTTTGTGTAGGTCGTTGGTGCTCTGCCTACCCCATAAAGTCGTGATTGTATGTATGTGCATTGGCAATATTACTAGTTTTCGACATGGGCTAGTAATTGGAAGCTAATGGGGTTCAAAGACCTCTATTGTTTGGCAATTGTCATTGATGCTTTGGTATAGGTATTTTCATTTATGGCACTTACATGGTTTTTGCACAGTAAGGTCAAATGTATTGCAATTTGAAATCTGTTTCCTGTTATTATGTTCCGGTTTGTGGTTAGTTAGCAGGTTTAATATACATTATTGCTATTAACCACAGTTTGCCATCAATAGTTTCAATTCCTACCTTAAAGTATTCATTGGGCTAGATTCTAGATTTGGTAGCTAAAACTAAAATTAAAATCAATTTGTCACTTTCAGACTAAAAACATTAGAAAAGGACAGGTCCGTTTTTTTTTTTTTTTTTTTTTTTTGTAGTCGGTGTTTTTATGCGTTATCTGTAATTTTTATCCGCCGTCATATGATATGGCGGATAATAACGTGCAAAACCGCGTCAAAATCTAGCGGACAAAGTATAAAACCATAGAGTATAAATCGCCTGTTGTTTTACAATTTTGTTATTTTGAAAATGACAGATAGATTTAAATTTTAGCTGGTGGAACCTAGAATTAAGCCCAATACTATTTAATGGACCTAGACTAAAAGTATCTATCACAGCACAGTCTCTACAAAGAACTAGGAAATTATCAAGCATCTGAAAGATAAGGCTGACAACTAAAAATAAAACGGTTTAACAATCTACAATTTACCTCAAAATAAATAATTTACATATTCGCATCCGTAAACTTTGAACATGTTCTCCAACAATCTGTTACTAAGCTGAGCTCGACAAATGTTTGTATTTCCTTAGCAATTGCAAAAGCAAATATGCTTAGGTATTATTCACATGATATCTATTAAAAACGTGATAATCTATGATATTAATGCTGGTCCAAAGTTCGTAGAACGTTCGCAATTACTGACTTCATGAGGTGGAGTAATTAGGTAGCTGACCAACGTTTATACTTCCATGCTGGACTGGGATGCTGTTGAAGTCAGCAAAAGGGACTCGAGGGTTACAGTGTATTGTAATTTAGGCGATGGGCTGACAACCTGTCACTATAGCAATACATATTACAATCTAAAATTACCCTCAATTTTTGTCAGACGTGGCGAAAGCGCTTTTTACGAGGCGTTAAACGCTCTGCCTATCCCGTAAGGGATAAAGGCGTGATTTATGTATGTATGTATGTACCAACGTTCATCTGATGTGATTACATATTGCTGACATCTGAAAGCTTCTTTCGAAATAAGCACCTATTTATAACATTGGTATGTAACTACGAGTATGTATGGGTGTGATTGTCAATCATTAGACTGCATTGGAGTCTCTCGCTGCACAAAAAATACTTATGTTCCCATACTGGGTGTAATGAACAGCGTCCCGCAAACTGATAGGGGTTGCTCAGCCAACGAAACTGAACAGCTTTCACCAGGCGTACACAACCTTAGGTGACATAAAAGTATAAATAGTTACTCTGTCTGCCAGTCACACGGGGCGACAATACGGGGAGAAGCATCTTAAATAGAAGATTATTTCTTCTAAAGACTCCCGAAATTGGGAATTATATGGACAAAGGTTTTTTTTTTTTTTTTTTTTTTTTAAATGGGTTTGCCCTTGACTCCAGTCTAGGTCGGGGTTTTCACGACATAAATGCCATAAAGAACTACAGACACGATGCCCCACTATGACAATTTATAAGGCCGTTGCCGACAGCTTCCTTCGAAGTCGGGGCAGCTGATAACCTGGTCTTATCAGTTATTTGTCAAGGAATAAATAATGAGGTGATTATTTAAGGTAATTGTAACAAAGATATTTGTTGATGTGCCAGAACTAGGACTACTTTTCAACAATACATACGTACTTATAATCACGCTTGTATCTCTAATGGGGTCGGCAGAGCGTAATCGACCTAAACAAAGATCGTTCCGCCACGTCTGACAAAGTTTTGAGGGTTATTTAAGATAGATTTGTAGGTATTTTGCTGTAGTGACAGGTTGTCAGCCCATCGCCTAAATTACAATATACTGAAACCCACGGATCCATTAGCTGCTTTAATGCAGCTGGCACATTCTATTTTTTTCTCTCGCTCCCAGTTCAGCATGGAAGAAAGAAATCAACAAAGATAATTGATAGATATCTCATCCTATTTCTCACAACAATCACCAACAGTATCTTTGTTACAATTTCCTTTATTTGATTGTAATGTTGCCTAGGTCGTTTATTTCTGTGTATTTAAAGTAAACGATAGTGATATCATAGTCGATACAGTCCAATCTTCGATAACACAAAGATGGCCGACTGTTTGCGCGCGAAAATGATATGCGCATAATAAAAGAACCGGACCGGTGTAGTCAACATTTCGAAGGACAAAAAACATTTAAGTCCGAACACATTATCATAAATATAAACCTCAAATTTATTACCATAATAATATAACAAATGTGGTTACCATAAAAATAAAATAGAAAGGCTCATTTGAGCGCCATCTTATTTTAACACTTGACAAAATGGCGACTGGCGAATTCGATTTAGAAAAATATATAGATTCTTACTCTAAAATGCAGCTTTCAAATAACTTGCAGACTTAGTACTAGCGAACCATCATCGTTTATTGACTATACAAGGAGTAAGAGACAGCGTCCCGCAAACTGATAGGGGTTGCTCAGTCAAATACACAGGACAACTTCTGGTAGGAAGTTTTTTCAGGAAGTGACTATAAAATTTGGATTTTCTTTACAAAATGTTCACCTCGATCATACAATTAGTATGGAAAAGCCAAATTTCTTTTTCTCTTCCTGAAAGAATTACCTGGTAGAAGTTGTTCAGTGTCAATGACTCAGCCATCCCTATCAGTTTGCGGGACGCTGTCCCTTACACCTGTTAGTATATTGGCTGGTAGTTGTTTGGTACCGGTTCTTCAGAAACAGAGGCCTTTTCCACGTATTCGCTCGCTAAACGGTACATAGTGAGTGACTCAATCACAATTGTCTTCATATGAACTCCGTTGACTTGTAGACATAATTTATTGCTAAATACGTTAATTTGGTGCGATTGGATAGCTGTTTTAAGATAGTGTTGTAATTCGAAAGTAGCAGCGTAGATTTCCTATCCTACCTACATACATATAATCACGCCTTTATTCCTAATGGGGTAGGCAGAGGCAAACAACCTCAACAAAGGTCGTTCCACCACGTCTGACATAGTTTTGAGGGCTATTTAAGATAGATATTATGTAGGTATATTGCTGTAGTGACAGGATGTTAGCCCATCGCCTAAATTACAATATACTGAAACCCTCGGATCCCTTAGCCGGTTTCTACAGCATACATATGTTTTTCTCTCTCTCCGAGTCCAGCATAAAAGATTTACTATCCTCAGCAAACAATACCTACAAAACATGTTTTTGTTGATTTAATTAAAGTGAATTCGATACGGTAATAAATGCAGTAATGCGGTCATTGTGATAACAAATATTTCCCTGTTCAATCGTAAACAAACAATTTACCTAGGGGTAACTGCGCAGTTCATAAAGTAGGCAATACTAAGTACATAATACTCAAAAACATTGCGTATTGGTCTATTAGGTATTAACGAGTCAATAGGCTCGATTCTAGAAAACACCGACTAAAACTAAAATCTATCTGTCACTTTAAAAAAATAATTAAATTGAAAAAGGACGGGCGATTTTGACGCGCTTTAGCACGTTCCTGTCAATTTAATCTGCCATAACATATGGCGGCGGATAAAAATGACAGAGAACGCAAAAAACCACCGACTTAAAATAAAAATCAGAGATAATAGATCTCCTGTTCTAAAAGTGACGAAAGAATTTTAGTTTTAGCCGACAAATCTAGAATCTAGCCCATTTTCTTTATCGCGCCTCGTGACCGTAACGAACTGATTGGTTTCTGCAGGTTGTCAATGATTTACTTATTCTAACCTACTTTGGAAGGCATTCGGAAAAACATTATATGTTTTGATAGATGTGTACTTTGGACTGACGATCTACGTACCTATACCTACCTAATTGGAAAACCTTTTAAATGCTATTTAAACTGAACCATGCTGGCCTTGGAGCGAGAGATAACGTAGAATATGCCAGCTCCTCCCAGGCATGTTGTTAAAACCAGCTAAGGGATCCGAGGGTTTCGGTATATTGTAATTAAGGCGATTGGCTCACAACCTGTCACTACAGCAATATTCCTACAAATCTATCTTATATAACCCTTGAAATTTTGCCGGACGTGGTGGAACGACCTCTGTTTAGGTCCTTTACTTTCTGTCTACCCTATTACGGATAAAAGCGTGATTATATGCAAGCACGTAAACTGAACCAGTCAAGAGTTTTAAAAAAATGAATGCTAAAGAGGATTCAAACAATCCTACAAGTTTTTTGATTTAGACTTCCCCATTTTGTAATTTCATTAGCACTTAGATTAACACTTTTCTCGCCATCTTGTTTTTTTTTATATATTGGTATCATCATCATCATCTCCTTAGCCTTATCCCGTATCTCACGGGGTCGGCTTCCTATTTTTTTTTATATTGGTATGTCCTATCCTAAACAAAATTGATTAAAGTCTCTGTTCTAATTTTCACATGACTTTATAAGCGTTGGTAAATGATCATCATCTTTAAACAGATTGTATGGTGTTAAATGAAAAACATATAAACCAACCTTGTACTGAATTCACAAGGCTGTGGAGGTTCATCGATTTATTTACACTTGTAACATTGTTCTTCCATGTTGAACTGGGAGCGAGAGAAAAACATAGAATATGTCAGCTGACTTTCCTCCCGGGCATGCTGTAAAAACCAGCTAAGGGATACGATGCATTTTAGGCGGTGGGCTAACAACCTGTCAGTACAGCAATATACCTACAAATCTTATCTAAATAACCCTCAAAACTTTATCAGACGTGGCGGGACGACCTTAGTTTAAGTCGTTTACGCTCTGCCTACCCCAGTATCGGCGTGATTTTATGTATGTAACATTGTTTCGAATATTTTTGCTTCTAAACAGATTAAAAGTAAATTCAAGCTAAAGTTGCCATATTTTAGGTTACTTCTGGATTCTAGATAGTCATTCCGTTGCCACATTTTATTTTTTTGTTTCAATGTGACTTTGCGAAGGTGAACTTTATAAATATCGATCACTCATTATTTGAACAGCTTGATACAGTTGGGGTTTTTAACATTTTCGGGATAAAACGATTTTACTGAAGAAATCAATTTCAAAAGCGCGCTTGAGAAAATCAGAGAACAAACCTAGAATGCTCAGATTTTATTTTTTATAAAATGGCCGCTGTATCGCCAGTTTGTGATCCTTTAGTAAACTAGGTACTTAGATTAAACAAAGTGCGTTATGGCCTCGTTAACACTCAAGCGATTCTTAAACAAAAAAATAAATCTTTGTTCTTAAAATAGCAATGCGTAAGCCAGTTTTAAAGTTCTCATTTGTTTGTGGCGTTGCATAATTTTTTGGTCACTATACTAACCATCATCTCCCTAGCCTTATCCCGTATTTCACGGGGTCGGCTTCCTAATCTAGGGGATTGAACGAGGGTACTGGTTTTTACACAGAGCGACTGCCATCAGACCTCCGCAACCCAGAAGGGAAACCAGACCCAATCCTAGAAAAAGGATTCCGTGCTTCGGAAAGCATGTTTAGCCGTCGGTCTCGGTCTCTGTCTTTGATAGTGGTCAATACTCAAACCACGTCTGTGGCCTAATAGCTGTGCTACTAGGCGGTTTGAAAACTCAGACACCAGGGTTCATCGAGTCGTTTGACTAGAGAAACCCCACGCTAAGGAGAAGAAGGTTTATAAAATTAAAATTACAAACATCTTATCCAAAAATTGGATCTAAATTCTATTAGTATTAAATTAAATACCTACGTAACGTAGAACTAAACGCAAAGTGTATCAACTCTCAGCAGAGCTTACAATCCTGAACTCCTTCAAACAAACTTATATTTGGCAGAGGATTACATTTATCTTAGCACACACTAGACCCAACAGATCTGCAAACAAATCGGGCAACATGCTAATGCATGTCTGTTGGACTGGGAGCAAGGGAAAAACATAGAACGTGCCAGCTGCATTTCCTCTCGGGCATGCTGTAGAAACCAGCTGAGAGATCCAAGGGTTTCTGTACATTGCGGCTGACAACCTTTCACTACAGTAATATACCTACAAATCTATCTTAAATAACCCTTAAGACTTAGTCAGACGTGGCGAAACTTTTGTTTAGGTCGTATACGCTCTTCCTACCCCATTAGGGATAAAGGTGTGATTATATGTATGTGGAATTCTCAAACAAGCGTCAAGATCAGTCCGTCGACTAATCGACCGATTGCGATCACGCAGTGACTGCATGCACCAAGTCGTGTCCAAGAAAGATAGAGACAAGGCTGTGCGTTAGAAAGAGACGCAACGAAAACATCTGGGTTGGTTCCACTGTGATTTGGTATTCTTTTTGTAAAACTAGGTCTGTTTGCTGTTTGAAACTATTTCTGTGTAGCTCATACATTAAAAATGCGTCGAGGGTAAACAAAATTTCTACCATACGAGTATTATTGAATACATACATATAGTCACGCCTTTATCCCTAAAAGGGTCGGCAGAGCGTAAAAGACCTAAACAAAGGTCGTTCCGTCACGTGTGACAAAGTTTTGACGGTTATTTAAGATAAGATAGATTTGTAAGGTGCTATAGTGACAGGTTGTCAGCCCTTCGCCTAAATTACAATATGTAAAAACCCTCGGATCTCTTAGCTGGTTTTTACAGCATGCCTGGGAGGAAATGCAGCTAGCACATTGTATGTTTATCTGGCGCTCCCAGTCCAGCATGGAGGAATTATTTAATTGGCACGTAATACTTAGTAACTCGTAGATACGAACATTAAATTCAAATTATAAAGTCGTTAGAACTAAAGGCATTGATCTCTAAGCGATTACAATATTATTGGGTTTGTCATTTGTGGCATCGTTTAAAGGAAACAAAGAATTCAAACCGAATAAAATACTTCCATGCTGGCCTGGGAGCGAGAGAAAAACATAGAATGTGCCCTCCCTGGCGTGCTGTGAAAACCAGCTATGGAATTCGAGGTTTCATTATATTGTAATTTAGGCGATGGGGTGAAAACCTGTCACTGCAGCAATATACGTATAAATCTATCTTAAATAACCCTCAAAGCTTTGTCAGACGTGGCGGAATGTTTTGTTAAGGTCGTTTACGCTCTGCCTACCCCATTAGGGATAAAGGCGTGATTATATGTATGTATGTATATGTATGTATGAAATGTAAGCGAACGTGGGTAACCTGATCTTTAGGAAGCATCTAATTAAAGTTGATAAGAAGACTTTCATGGTTTGAAAAAAGAACATTACTATGTCACAAAAACGCTACCAATTTAGCAGAAGTAGCAAGGGGTCACTAAACTACGCAGGATGCGCGTGCGCTGCTTGCCAAGCAGATTTTGAGAGACACGAGGCAAGAGGCGTGGGTTGCGTCGACAAAGTTTCACTTCAACTACCAAAGTATCGCCAACATTGAAATATTACAAAGGTACAACTGTTGTAGTCAGACTAAAATGGCGGTCGAAGATGGAGTCTTTTCGTTCAATGAACATTTTGATATTCGTTAGATCAGTTAAGATGTTGCGAAATTGCAAATTTAAAGTGTTATATGGGGAATAATAGTCCTAATTAACCACACCAAGTCTGAGAAGAGAAAAGACTACGTAATTAGTAATGACCTAATGAGGTCAAGCTGGCCACTTTTACATATATATATATATAGTCACGCCTTTATCCCTAATGGAGAAGGCAGAGCGTAAAAGACCTAAACCACAGATAATATAATACTATACTAGTACAGATGCCTAATGTCATACAACAAAACTGGTCCGCCATAAGTCGGGCCGAGTGACGGGCCGCAAGATTTTAGTACAATCTGACGCAACGGTACCACGTGACAGACCACGGCGGGAAGTGTTCGGTCATAATATTTTGCCGTGATCACAGATGGCCCCACGAAGGTACAATGCACGTTCGAAGTACGTAATTTTCTACTAGACTACTAGATGGCGGTAAGAGAGAAGTGAACGCTGCGCCAGAGCACAGATATTAGCAGTTTTAATCTGTAATTTGTAAGAGATTGAATAATGAAACTTATCTTATGTACTGTCAGCAAAGGCTATTGCAGGGCAGGTCCGTTCGAAACGGATGAGATTGTTTCAGGAAATTATGTATGAATTTTAATGTGGTTTAGTATATTTATTGCAGTAAGTGAATCGTGCAAATAAGAGAGATTTTATTAAAGTTTATCAATAATTTCCTGAAATGATCTCTTTCGTTTCGAGCGGGCCTGACCAGATGTCTCCTCTGCTGACTACGTACACTCTACAATCATATTAGGTGCTATCATTTATAAATTTAATAAACTGCTTTACACGATTGTTACTTTTACTTTTTTTCACCTGGTCTCCTTCCATTTATCGCTATTTTGAGCCTCTATTTTTATTTATCAAGATGGTTCTTATTAATAGAATAGAAATCGGCCTTAAATACACTTTAAAAGTAATAAATTGAACAGTAGTATGACAGTAAAATATTTACCTTAAAAAGTAAAAGAAAGAAAAACTAATACTAAATAAATGTTTTTAACAAAAAGGAAATTGTATTTTCAATCAACGATCGGACTCGATCCGGATAATCACAGCGCTGAAACCCGACCACAGATAATATAATACTATACTAGTACAGATGCCTAATGTCATACAACAAAACTGGTCCGCCATAAGTCGGGCCGAGTGGCGGGCCGCAAGATTTTAGTACAATCTGACGCAACGGTACCACGTGACAGACCACGGCGGGAAGTGTTCGGTCATAATATTTTGCCTTGATCACAGATGGCCCCACGTAGGTACAATGCACGTTCGAAGTACGTAATTTTCTACTAGACTACTAGATGGCGGTAAGAGAGAAGTGAACGCTGCGCCAGAGCACAGATATTAGCAGTTTTAATTTGTAATTTGTAAGAGATTGAATAATGAAACTTATCTTATGTACTGTCAGCAAAGGCTATTGCAGGGCAGGGCCGTTCGAAACGGATGAGATTGTTTCAGGAAATTATGTATGAATTTTAATGTGGTTTAGTATATTTATTGCAGTAAGTGAATCGTGCAAATAAGCGAGATTTTATTAAAGTTTATCAATAATTTCCTGAAATGATCTCTTTCGTTTCGAGCGGGCCTGACCAGATGTCTCCTCTGCTGACTACGTACACTCTACAATCATATTAGGTGCTATCATTTATAAATTTTATAAACTGCTTTACACAATTGTTACTTTTACTTTTTTTCACCTGGCCTCCTGCCACTTATCACTATTTTGAGCCTCTATTTTTATTTATCAAGATGGTTCTTATTAATAGAATAGAAATCGGCCTCAAATACACTTTAAAAGTAATAAATTGAACAGTAGTATGACAGTAAAATATTTACCTTAAAAAGTAAAAGAAAGAAAAACTAATACTAAATAAATGTTTCTAACAAAAAGGAAATTGTATTTTCAATCAACGATCGGACTCGATCCGGATAATCACAGCGCTGAAACCCGACCAACTAACCAACGCGCCATCCCGCCGGTGAACTGAGTTGCGAATAAAAGCTACCCGTGAAGTTGTTATGGTTCATCAATGAGTATATTTGTTTTAATAGTAACGTAAACAACAAGTAGAATATCGACATAATTAGCAGGAAAATATATATATGATTTCTTCATTAATTCGTTTAGGAGAAATAAGATCTAAAAAACATACATATAAGTATGTAATTTTTACAAATTTCGGAATCAACGGAGCGGATTCGCATTTATCCATTCATACGTTGACCGGCAACGTTGCGCGCGGGCCCGCACTGAATGGCAACGACGCCACTTACGGAGCCAACGCTGCACAGTGGGTCAGAAATTGAGATTCATAGAATTAGGAATAAACCAAGTTTCGGAATTTTGCTTACAACTTTCAGAAGACAATCTATAGGTAAACTTAATAAAATTAACGACAAGTATCTCAAAGCAACTAAAACTTAAACTTAAGTATGTTTCATTAGGTTACTTTTAATTTAATAAAAATATATTTATCACTAGGGATAGAGGCGTGACTATATGTATGTATGTATATTTATCACTATTTAACATAAATATCTTTGACATTTTAGGAACACATCGAAGTAAAAGGTGTTACCAAGCAAGGTTTAAGAATCGATATGATTTGTTTTAGGCAGCAGGCAATCATGTCTTTTCATTACAGCTGCAATTTACTCGAAATATGTTTTAATTAAAATATTTATTCTTTTAAAGATTCTTAAATAATTAATAATATAAAAATAGCTCTTATAGATAGTGAGAGAAAAGAGTAAGTTAATCTAATATTTATATTCTTTATGTTAGTTAAATCTAGTCTACGCCGAATCGTGGCCATGTCAATGTGTTGTACATACATACATCACACCTTTGTTCTTAATGGGGTAGGCAGATCGTAAACAACCTAAACAAAGGTCGTTCCGCCACGTCGGACAAAGTTTTGAGGGTTAATCAAAGACAGGTTGTCAGCCTATCGCCTAAATTGTAATATACAGAAACCCTCGGATCCCTTAGCTGGTTTTTTTCAGCATGCCCGGGAGGAAATACATCTGGCACATTCTATGTTTTTCTCTCGCTTACAGGCCAGCATGGAAGAAGATTGTGAATGATTTGTTGTTGGTAAATTAAACAAATATAGAAACAGTTTTCCTGCTGATCGTAAGAAAAATACATACTATCCATACTCTATACAAATATTATAAAATCCGAAAGTAGCTCCGTCTATCTGTTTGTTTGCTGTTCTTTCACGCCTTAAATTCTGAACGCATTTTGATGAAATGTGGTGGCATGGTGATTGATGAAATGTGGTGGCATGGTGATTGATGAAATGTGGTGGCATGGTGATAGATGAAACGGACAAAGGCAATTTTTTACCGTAGGATAAGATCTTATTCCCTCGGGAAATATTTTCACACGGTATTTAGGGTCTAGGGCAACACTTTATGTATCGATTGACTATGACCATGACATTATAACGCTATGGCTGATAACCAGTGATCGGAATTGGTAGATTATATTTACCTAAACTTCTAAGAACAGAAGCGGGAAATGGAGACTTCGTTACTACGTAAACTTTTTGCGGGACATCACATAAGTAAGCAAGAAATATACTTTGCACCATGGTTTTTAATTCTATGGACAAATACAAGCTAAAAATATACTTGGTGATATTTGGCTACAGTGTCACATTGCCTAGATATTTTGAATTAAAGATTTTCTTACTTTATAGCTTTAAAACTGCTGTGTGTGGGAAAAAAAATATTGTGGAAAAAATTACGCAAATTATGTGCTGTATAATTTCTCCATAGGTGTCAACATCGTACGAGCTACAGAAACCAAGATATTTACGAAAAATTGTTTTATTTTTACATTTGACCTTGAATAGCTTATATTCCTGGTTGGTTTTTTTAAGGCACCATTTCGTACGCCGAAATAAATCTGTGAAAAGTCCTGGGTTCGATTAAGATAAACCGATGCTTTTAATAAGTTCCCCTTAGTCAAACATTGATAACAACGCCGTAAAGAGTATGATATAAAACACACAAAGTAATTTTAATTGTTAGAAGGCTTGCACTGATAGTAATATGCTTTTAAATAAGTGCTGTTTATTCACAAATAAACAAAAACTTCGTAAACAAAGCGATTAAATAGAACTACACAAAAGAAGCTCAATTGTCAAAAGGCTTGCACTAATTATTTTTACCTGAAAAGTGATTCCAGGTAAAAAAAACACTGAAAAAACACGTGCTGTAAATGAATGGAATTTGTTTCCGAATTTCGAACCTTCAACTTTGCAAGATAAAATCAAATGCAAATAAAGCAAGTCATAAAATAATCGAACAATAGGAAATGAGGCTTGAATTTATGCATTTCTGTATTATACGTGACTATACGCCACATAATAGAACTAGTAGAGGAATAGTAGGCCCTTTTTGACCGGTTATCTATGGCCAAACGACCAAATCGCAATCTTTAGATCAATGTGTCTTGCTAATGTAATATTTTGTTTTATATTTATTTCATGTTCAAACGTCACACGGTTGATCGTACGCCAGCCAACTTGAACCAAATCTCAGTTAAATATCGGCAAAATATTTAGAATGCCAGATACAATCATACCTCTTTCGAAATATGGATTTTGTTTTTTGTAGTTTTTAATGATAAAAATTAAATTTGTTTTTTTGTAACTTAAGGTATAAATGAAAGAACCAATAAAAATTAAAATAAAGCTTATTTTCATTAAAGTAGACAATTATTCATGTAATGCAGTCCAAAAAACCTGATCACGTAAGGTACATCGTAAACGCGATTAATTTTACTTAAAAAATAATGTATTTTATATGTCGTCAATGTCTTCGTCTTCAGTGACAGAATCTGAAGATACTGACGAAATATTGCTTTCTTGCAGGGAATTGAAGTAGATGAGCATTATTTTTTCTATATTTTCCGGTTTAAGTCTATTCCTTTTTACACCTTAAATCCACTAATAGGTGTAAAAGGACCTTTCAACATCTACAGATGTAAGAGGAGCATATTTAAAAAATACTTCGTCATCTACTTCGATTCCTATTACAATTTTTTCACTTATTGTTGTAATAAAATCGTAGTCCGGAATTCTGTTTAAAACTTTTTCAAATTTATTTTGAATTATCTGATTTGTTGACCAGCTTAAAACATAACTAACATCGTCCATAATATGAAAACTGTCAGATATCGTTAAAACGGTTTTTCGTAAATATCTTGGTTTCTATAACTCCAACGATGTTGACACCTATAAAGAATTTATAGAACACAAATTACGCGATAATTTTTTTCCTTAATTTTTTTTCCTACACACAGCCGTTTTAAAGCTATAAAGTAAGATAATCTTTAATTCAAAATATCTAGGCAATGTGACACTGTAGCCGAAAATCACCAAGTATATTTTTAGTTTGTATTTGTCCATAGAATTAAATGCCATGGTTCAAAGTATATTTCTAGCTTACTTATGTGATGTCCCGCAAGATGTCCCGAAAAAGTTTTAGTAGTAAGGAAGTCTCCATTTTCCTCTCTTCTTTTTAGAAGTTTAGGTAAATATACTCTACCTATTCCGATCACTGCCGATAACATTTCTTCCCCGCCGAATTTCCTCCCGGGCATGCTGGAAAAACCAGCTGAGCAATCCGAGGGTTTCAGTATATTGCAATTCAGGCGATGAGCTGGCAACCTGTTACTACATGAAACTGCCTAAAAATTAAAATCTATCTTTAAATAACCCTCAAAACTTTGTCAGACATGTCGGAACGACCTTTGTTTAGGTCGTTTACGCTTTGCATACCCCATTAGGCGTGATAAAGTCGTGATTATATATGTGTATATATGTATGAGTGTTAAGTCGTCTTTCCTGTTTAGCATACGACGTCCATTCACATGCGCAGTCTTCGGAGCATCCTCAACATATCATGGAAGTACAGGGTAACACACGAGAGAGTGCTAGAGATTGCACAGCTTCCTAGTATCACCGCTCTACTCAAACAGAGACGCTTGCGGTGGCTAGGGCATGTGCACCGAATGAGCAGCTCTCGTTTGCCCAGACAGACCATGTTGAGCCAAGTTGCGTTCTCAAAACGTAAAGTCGAACGTCCCTTACTACGTTTTAAAGATTGCGCAAAACGCGGTCTTTTTAGCCACGAGCGACGATGTTCTTCTCGCATAGGCGTTGCTTGAATCATCTGTCAAGATGAAAAAGGCCTAATGATGTATGAGTGACATAGCAACAGGCTAACCGTTAACGCAGACAAATACTTTATTTCCGCGAGAAAATTCATTTAATCGCGGGTGAAAACGCGGGGCGGAAAGCAAGTGAGTTTTATAAATAAGATACAATATTCATACTTTAATTTTTGTTTTATTGTTTTTTTCATAATTCAATGTGCGAGCGACTCTAAAAGTAAAGTCATATCACATAAACGGCAACCGCTCGATGTAGGTATATTAATTTCATCTGGGGATCGATAATTGTACGTGACATCTATTGGTGAATGGTTGGTACTACCTGTATGTGTTTAGGGTTTGAGCGAAAGTCGAAAAACTTCATATCCTTGACACTCCTGTGTGGGTGTCGCTAGAGTAGCCGCTGAAAAGAAACTTTTAATCTAAAACTTTTTAAAAATGCGCATATTATACGATTTTTAATGCTCAGGGTAATCAGAATTATTTATTAAACAATATATTTGCTGGCTTTAGAAACAAAAAACTTGCTTTATGTAAACTTTTATTTAGAATGACCTGCCCGTCTTACCCGTAGCGCCATCTGCTGATATTTTGTAAAAGCTATTTACTGTTGTTCCGGATGGGACCCCATGACCCGACCAACTAACCAACGCGCCATCCCGCCGGTGAACTGAGTTGCGAATAAAAGCTACCCATGAAGTTGTTATGGTTCATCAATGAGTATATTTTTTTAATAGTAACGTAAACAACAAGTAGAATATCGACATAATTAGCAGGAAAATATATATATGATTTCTTCATTAATTCGTTTAGGAGAAATAAGATCTAAAAAACATACATATAAGTATGTAATTTTTACAAATTTCGGAATCAACGGAGCGGATTCGCATTTACCCATTCATACGTTGACCGGCAACGTTGCGCGCGGGCCCGCACTGAATGGCAACGACGCCACTTGCGGAGCCAACGCTGCACAGTGGGTCAGAAATTGAGATTCATAGAATTAGGAATAAACCAAGTTTCGGAATTTTGCTTACAACTTTCAGAAGACAATCTATAGGTAAACTTAATAAAATTAACGACAAGTATCTCAAAGCAACTAAAACTTAAACTTAAGTAGTTTCATTAGGTTAATTTTAATTTAATAAAAATATATTTATCACTAGGGATAGAGGCGTGACTATATGTATGTATGTATGTATATTTATCACTATTTAACATAAATATCTTTGACATTTTAAGAACACATCGAAGTAAAAGGTGTTACCAAGCAAGGTTTAAGAATCGATATGATTTGTTTTAGGCAGCAGGCAATCATGTCTTTTCATTACAGCTACAATTTACTCGAAATATGTTTTAATTAAAATATGTATTCTTTTAAAGATTCTTAAATAATTAATAATATAAAAATAGCTCTTATAGATAGTGAGAGAAAAAAAGTAAGTTAATCTAATATTTATATTCTTTATGTTAGTTAAATCTAGTCTACGCCGAATCTTGGCCATGTCAATGTTTTGTACATACATACATCACGCGTTTGTTCTTAATGGGGTAGGCAGATCGTAAACAACCTAAACAAAGGTCGTTCCGCCACGTCGGTCAAAGTTTTGAGGGTTATCTAAGACAGGTTATCAGCCTATCGCCTAAATTGTAATATACAGAAACCCTCGGATCCCTTAGCTGGTTTTTTTCAGCATGCCCGGGAGGAAATACATCTGGCACATTCTATGTTTTTCTCTCGCTTACAGGCCAGCATGGAAGAAGATTGTGAATGATTTGTTGTTGGTAAATTAAACAAATATAGAAACAGTTTTCCTGCTGATCGTAAGAAAAATACATACTATCCATACTCTATACAAATATTATAAAATCCGAAAGTAGCTCCGTCTATCTGTTTGTTTGTTGTTCTTTCACGCCTTAAATTCTGAACGCATTTTGATGAAATGTGGTGGCATGGTGATAGATGAAACGGAAAAAGGCAATTTTTTACCGAAGGATAAGATCTTATTCCCTCGGGAAATATTTTCACACGGCATTTAGGGTATAGAGCAACACTTTATGTATCGATTGACTATGACCATGACATTATAACGCTATGGCTGATAACCAGTGATCGGAATTGGTAGAGTATATTTACCTAAACTTCTAAGAACAGAAGCGGAAAATGGAGACTTCCTTACTACGTAAACTTTTTGCGGGACATCACATAAGTAAGCAAGAAATATACTTTGCACCATGGTTTTTAATTCAATGGACAAATACAAGGTAAAAATATACTTGGTGATATTTGGCTACAGTGTCACATTGCCTAGATATTTTGAATTCAAGATTTTCTTACTTTATAGCTTTAAAACTGCTGTGTGTAGGAAAAAAAATATTGTGGAAAAAAATATGCAAATTATGTGCTGTATAATTTATTCATAGGTGTCAACATCGTACGAGCTACAGAAACCAGCTAGAAAAATTGTTTTATTTTTACATTTGACCTTGAATAGCTTATATTCCTGGTTCGTTTTTTAAGGCACCATTTCGTACGCCGAAATAAATCTGTGAAAAGTCCTGGGTTCGATTAAGATAAACCGATGCTTTTAATAAGTTCCCCTTAGTCAAACATTGATAACAACGCCGTAAAGAGTATGATATAAAACACACAAAGTAATTTTAATTGTTAGAAGGCTTGCACTGATAGTAATATGCTTTTGAATAAGTGCTGTTTATTCACAAATAAACAAAAACTTCGTAAACAAAGCGATTAAATAGAACTACACAAAAGAAGCTCAATTGTCAAAAGGCTTGCACTAATTATTTTTACCTGAAAAGTGATTCCAGGTAAAAAAAACACTGAAAAAACACGTGCTGTTAATAAATGGCATTTGTTTCCGAATTTCGAACCGTCAACTTTGCAAGATAAAATCAAATACAAATAAAGCAAGTCATAAAATAATCGAACAATAGGAAATGAGGCTTGAATTTATGCATTTCTGTATTATACGTGACTATACGCCACATAATAGAACTAGTAGAGGAATAGTAGGCCCTTTTTGACCGGTTATCTATGGCCAAACGACCAAATCGCAATCTTTAGATCAATGTGTCTTGGTAATGTAATATTTTGTTTTATATTTATTTCATGTTCAAACGTCACACGGTTGATCGTACGCCAGCCAACTTGAACCAAATCTCAGTTAAATATCGGCAAAATATTTAGTATGCCAGATACAATCATACCTCTTTCGAAATATGAATTTTGTTTTTTGTAGTTTTTAATGATAAAAATTAAATTTGTTTTTTGTAACTTAAGGTATAAATCAAAGAACCAATAAAAATTAAAATAAAGCTTATTTTTATTAAAGTAGACAATTATTCATGTAATGCAGTAAAAAAAACCTGATCACGTAAGGTACATCGTAAACGCGATTAATTTTACTTAAAAAATAATATATTTTATATGTCGTCAATGTCTTCGTCTTCAGTGACAGAATCTGAAGATACTGACGAAATATTGCTTTCTTGCAGGAAATTGAAGTAGATGAGCATTATTTTTTCTATATTTTCCGGTTTAAGTCTATTCCTTTTTACACTTAAAATCCACTAATAGGTGTAAAAGGACCTTTCAACATCTACAGATGAAAGAGGAGCATTTTTAAAAATACTTCGTCATCTACTTCGATTTCCTTTACAATTTTTTCACTTATTGTTGTAATAAAATCGTAGTCCGGAATTCTGTTTAAAACTTTTTCAAATTTATTTTGAATTATCTGATTTGTTGACCAGCTTAAAACATAACTAACATCGTCCATAATATGAAAACTGTCAGATATCGTTAAAACGGTTTTTTGTAAATATCTTGGTTTCTATAACTCCAACGATGTTGACACCTATAAAGAAATTATAGAACACAAATTACGCGATAATTTTTTCCCATAACATTTTTTCCTACACACAGCCGTTTTAAAGCTATAAAGTAAGAGAATCTTTAATTCAAAATATCTAGGCAATGTGACACTGTAGCCGAAAATCACCAAGTATATTTTTAGCTTGTATTTGTCCATAGAATTAAATGCCATGGTTCAAAGTATATTTCTAGCTTACTTATGTGATGTCCCGCAAGATGTCCCGAAAAAGTTTTAGTAGTAAGGAAGTCTCCATTTTCCTCTCTTCTTTTTAGAAGTTTAGGTAAATATACCTATTCTACCTATTCCGATCACTGCTGATAACATTTCCTCCCAGCCGAATTTCCTCCCGGGCATGCTGGAAAAACCAGCTGAGCAATCCGAGGGTTTCAGTATATTGCAATTCAGGCGATGAGCTGGCAACCTGTCACTACATGAAACTGCCTAAAAATTAAAATCTATCTTTAAATAACCCTCAAAACTTTGTCAGACATGTCGGAACGACCTTTGTTTAGGTCGTTTACGCTTTGCATACCCCATTAGGCGTGATAAAGTCGTGATTATATATGTGTATATATCTATGAGTGACATTGCAACAGGCTAACCGTTAACGCAGAGAAATACTTTATTTCCGCGAGAAAATTCATTTAATCGCGGGTGAAAACGCGGGGCGGAAAGCAAGTGAGTTTTATAAATAAGATACAATATTCATACTTAAATTTTTGTTTTATTGTTTTTTTCATAATTCAATGTGCGAGGGTCTCTAAAAGTAAAGTCATAACACATAAACGGCAACCGCTCGATGTAGGTATATCAATTTCATCTGTGGATCGATAATTGTACCAGTGACATCTATTGGTGAATGGTTGGTACTACCTGTATGTGTTTAGGGTTTGAGCGAAAGTCGAAAAACTTCATATCCTTGACACTCCTGTGTGGGTGTCGCTAGAGTAGCCGCTGAAAAGAAACTTTTAATCTAAAACTTTTTAAAAATGAGCATATTATACGATTTTTAATGCTCAGGGTAATCAGAATTATTAATTAAACAATATATTTGCTGGCTTTAGAAACAAAAAACTTGCTTTATGTAAACTTTTATTTAGAATGACCTGCCCGTCTTACCCTTAGCGCCATCTGCTGATATTTTTTAGAAGCTATTTACTGTTCTTCGGAGTGAGACCCCATGCCTAAACAAAGGTCGTTCCGCCACGTCTGACAAAGTTTTGAGGGTTATTTATTATAGCTTTGTAAGTATATTGCTGTAATGAGAGGTTGCCCATCGCCTAAACTGCAACTGAAATCCTCGGATCCCTTAGCTGGTTTTTACAGCATGCCCGGGAGGAAATGCACGTTCTATGTTTGTCTTTCGCTCCCAGTCCAGCATGGAAGGTTTTAAGTGTTTTAAGAGAAATAATAGTCCTAATTAACCACACTGTCTGAGCAGAAAAAAGACTATAATGACCTAATGAGGTCAAGCTGGCCTCTTTGAATACTGGGAAATAGGCCAACTTACTTCCATGCTGGACTGGGAGCGAGAGAAAATCATAGAATGTACCAGTTGCATTTCCGGGAGGAATGCATGGTGCTGTATGCAGGCATGCTGTAAAAACCAGCTAAGGGATCCGAGGTTTTCAGTATATTGCAATTTAGGCGATGGGCTGACAACCTGTCACTACAGCAATATACCTACAAATATATCTTAAATAACCCTCAAAACTTTGTCAGACGTGGCGGAACGACCTTTGTTTAGGTCGTTTACGCTATTACGCGTTTACCTACCCCATTAGGGATAAAGGCGTGATTATATGTATGTATGTATGTAAATAGGCCAAAAAGTTTTTTTTTCTTCAAAGGGGTCGTACCGTACCGTATAATTTTAGTTTCAACATCACCGCGTGGCGCTAAAGTATTTCTGTCGTATATTTAGACACTGTTTATACATACATGCTCTGTATATCACTACATAGTATAAAACAAAGTCACTTTCTCTGTCCCTATATCCCTATGTATGCTTAGATCTTTAAAACTACGCAACGGATTTTGATGCGGTTTCTTTTAATGGATAGAGTGGTTCAAGAGGAAGGTTTATATGTATAATACATGCATAATAAAGTAGAGAAACACTGATAATTTCCGTGCGAAGCCGGGGTGGGTCGCTAGTCTGCATATAAATTGAGAGCGAAAATAAATTTGATGTTTTTCGCAATCTGCCGAAGCAATTTGAACTTTATGTATAAAGTTTTGGAACGTCCATAAAATATACACAAGTGCTCTACCTTGGACGAATGAACGAGAAGAGATCACGGCATTGGGTAATGCTTCTGACAAGGTTTCGCTTTCAAAACATGGATAGATATTCCTTGAGTTCTTAAAAGCATCTTTATACCACTTTAAGTAACAATACAATACTTTATATATAACACCTCAAAAGCTAATTATTAAAAAACAAAGAGCCAGTGTTAC
This sequence comes from Scrobipalpa costella, assembly GCA_949820665.1. Lineage (NCBI taxonomy): Eukaryota > Metazoa > Arthropoda > Insecta > Lepidoptera > Gelechiidae > Scrobipalpa > Scrobipalpa costella. The sequence continues at coordinate 11,575,200 of OX463315.1, forward strand.
GGTCTGTTTACATTGGCATCGTTTTTTTTAATAATGTCCCGAGTGGCAAAAACATGAAAACATTTATCAGTTTTTTTAAAAAAATTTGCTCCACTTTTTGGTCTCGCTAAGTGAGTGAAACGTATGATGGACGAATGATGGTTGAGATAAAATTTACATAATAATCTAGTTCATTTCTCTGCTTTCCTGTCTTTGTAACCATGAAAATTTTACCAGCCAATTTGTGCCAGCTGCATTTCCTCCCGGGCATGCTGTAAAAGTCAGCTAAGGGATCCGAGGGTTTCAGTATATTGCAATGTAGGCGATGGGCTGACAACCTGTCACTACAGCAATATACCTTCAAATCTATCTAAAATAACCCTCAAAACTTTGTCAGACGTGGCGGAATGACTTTGGTTTTGGTCGTTTGCGCTCTGCCTACCCCATTAGGGATAAAGGCGTGACTATATGTATGTATGTATGTAAAATTTTACGATAAATTATTACTGACAAACTTTATAAGAATCCAATCTACGGAATGTCTATCCAATGCTAGTAATTTATTTATCATCGTTAATAGCTTGCAGCAACAACAGGTTTTAGTGTCTATTAATATTCTAGACTGATTTTATTATTCAATCAATTGAATACATCATCAAACAGCTGTATAAGGATCACTTAAAGATAACAAAAGGGCGGAAAACTAATACCTAAACAATACAGGCGTATATACCACGCAGTTGCAACGTGTTCTTCCATGCTGGCCTGGGAGCGAGAAAAAAACATAGGATGTGCCAGCTGCATTTCCTCCCGGGCATGCTGTAAAAACCAGCTAAGGGATCCGAGGGTTTCAGTATTTTGTAACTTAGGCGATGGGCTGACAACCTGTCGCTACAGGAATATACCTACAAATCAATCTTAAACAACCCTCAAAACTTTTTCAGACGTGGCGGAGCGACCTTTCTTTGGATCGTTTACGCTCTGCCTACCCCATTAGAGATAAAGGCGTGATTATATTTATGCAACGTGAAGATTTAAATTAATACAAATGTAAATACATACGCTGCAGTTAGTCGTTAGGAAAACACGATAGTGATGCGTGATGTTAGACATTGGGCTCGATTCTAGATTTGCCGGCTAAAACTAAAATTTATTTATCACTTCCAGACTAGAAACATTGGAACAGTACAGGAGATCTATTCTCTCTGGTTTTTGATTTATACTTGGTGGTTTTATGCGTTAGCTGTCATTTTTATCCACCGTCATATGATATGGCGGATAAAATTGACAGAAATACTGGGGAAACGTGCAAAAGTGCGTCAAAATCTAGCAGACAAAGTGTAAAACCATATAGTATAAATCGCCTGTCCTTTTTCAATTTTAGTATTTTGAAAGTGACGGATAGATTTTAGTGTTAGCTGTTGGTATCTAGAATCGAGCCCATTCTTGTAACAACTAGTTGTAGAACAATAATTATAGGTTCTCTACATTGTACGCGCTACATAAACACATGTTATGCTGCATCCTGAGAATTCCCGCGCTTTCCAACCGCCATCTTAGATTTTTACTCAAATTTTCAGTTCAACATGGTTCAAGCAAGTAACAACGAAAAATATACATAATTTGTTAAGCACCTTTGTTTATTAGGACTTCAGTAATAAAATGCAATGAAGTTATTTGCATTTAAACAAAAGAATTTTAACTTTGCAGCTGCTAATTTAAATTCAAAATGGCGACTAAGGCAATACAATTTCACATTCGGTGACAGTTATTTGGGTAGCACCTACTAAATACGCAGAAACAGCTGTTATAGTCATATTACATACTTACATATAATTACGCCTTTATCTCTAATGGCGTAGGTAGAGCGTAAACGGCCTAACATAGGTCGTTCAAACTGTTGATGGTTATTTAAGATAGATTTGTAGGTATACAGCTGTAGTGACAGGTTGTCAGCCCATCGCCTGAATTACAATTTACCAAAACCCTCTGATCCCTTAGCTGGTTTTTACAGCGTGCCCGGGAGGAAATACAGCTGGCACATTCTATGTTTTTCTCTCGCTGCCAGGCCACACACATTTACCTGTAACTTTGTTGTGCTACGAATGTTTTGAATGTTCTAATGTCCTCAACGACCTTAGGTGCGGTATTACCGCAATATAATCCCTCCATTGATATCTAACCGTGTATAGTAAGCTCTTAACATTTATGGCTGCCTGGTACCTCGTAGTAAATATTTGTCATCGGACCCATCCTGTCTGTTTACATAGTTTGTTATCGCATGCTATATGGACAGAATAATCGCGATTTGCATGTGAAAATGGCATTTAAAGTATTTGGTCAGAATATTCGAGAGACTTGATAGGAGGAAAATTCACAATGCCTACTATATTTTATTAAATTTTAAAAAATCCCCCTGTAGGTATGACTCACAGAATGAGTTGTTTACAAATTCTTTTATAATGTATGCAAAATTAAATTAGGAGCGGTAAACTCTAAAAGATTATTATTCCTATGTTACGTAGACCTCTTTCAATTCAACACGCAAGTCTATTACCTAAAATGATCTCTAATAATGGGTTACCTTCTCAAAGTCGAAACGGCTTTCACCTTCAGAACGACCCACAAGACTTGTATTAGATTTACTTTTCGAAGGATCAAATTACAAGAATTCAATTAGTTTTATGATTTAAAATGTGCAGCTTTTAACTGTAAGCGTTACTACTAGAAACTAGTTTATAACCAATATCTCTTTAAGCACCCGCGAATATTTTCACTCAGGTTGATAGGTTTTGGGCAGTTTCGTACTTTGAGGCTTTTGGACTAAATTTTTGTCTGTCTTTGCAGGTATGCGAGAAGCTGGAAATAGGCGCGGAAGCCGATTACTTCGGGCTCCGTGTCTGCCCAGGGTCAGGACCCGGAAGGTGGTTAAACTTGCGGAACCCCCTTGACCCTCACCGCATCCCTGGCGGCCGTCTTGATCTCCGCGTCAAGTTCTGGGTGCCTCCTCATCTCCTCATCAACGAGCCCACTCGTCACCAATTCTACCTCCATGCTAAACTAGACCTCACTGAAGGGCGACTCGTAGTGGCAGATATAGAAGTAGCTAGAAGGATTATAGCGTACATAGCGCAAGCTGAAACTGGAGATTGCGACCCAGAAGTTCCCCCGACACATATCTACGAAGAGTGCGATAGGATCGGACCACAGGGTGAGAAGCCGGAAGACCATATCGATAAAATCATTGATTATCACTGCGAGATGGCCGGTATGCGAGCATCCCAAGCTGAATACAGATTACTAAAAGAAATTTCAAAATTGGAATCCTTTGGGGAAGAACTATTCTTCTGCAAGCCAGTGACACAAGCTAACAACGCTCACAACCTGTACAGCCATTTGCAGTACCACAGACAGCAAACGGAGGAGCCAATGAGGGCGAGAGATGAGCAGGAGATTGATGGAGGGGCTACAGTGGGATGCCTTACATCCGGGCAGAACATCGGGGGATGCGGCTGCAGACTCAGCACCTGTGTGGGAGTTGGACCACATGGCTTGGTCGTCTACAGGCCTGATTGCAATGGTGAACAGGATATTGGCGTTGAAAAACAAAGGTTAGCATTTACATACATACATATATATATACACGCCTTTATACCTAATGGGGTAACCTAAACAAAAGTCGTTTTGCCACGTCTGACAAAGTTTAAAAGTCGGCACATTCTATGCTTTTCTCTCGCTCCCAGCCCAGCATGGAAGAGTTAGTATTTACAGACGTGAAAACTGCAGTTTTTGGCAAAGATTCAGCAGTTGTATGAAAACAAAGAAACAAGATTATGTAAATACAGACACAATGCAAATTTTAATCACGCTTTGCCCTCTTTTCGTTAAAATTTTAATAAACAGATGGTATCTGGTGTTCCAATTAGATAAAACAGTAATTAATTTTTATTTTGAATGTATAATCAGCAGTGATTGTTTAGCCCTGAAGACCTGAAGTAAACAAGGCCTTAGACGATGTTATTTTGAGCGAAATTTATCTTGACTTAGAGAAACAACGGCTTAGCACAATACGGTTTTCTAGATATTTCATATTTGAGTATGATAGATAAGATAACTGCGCAAACATGTTATTTCACGATTTCTAAGGCAATACATATCAAGAAGGTAACTCTCATAATAAACGACATGACGTCACTAATCTATATTTTACGATGTTATGTTTACGATAGGATAATAGACATTGCACTTTTATGTATAAAACTTTTTTTTCGAGTTGTCTAAAAGAAATATGATGTGATATAAGTGGCCAAGACTCTTTGAGCTATACAAAACATAATAACTGAAATACAATAGTCAATCAGACATGCCCGGCTATTCAAAGATATCTTATTGTCTCCTGGTCATAACCTCATCATCATAAATTCAACTGCAACGGTTTCCACTTTTATAGCAAACAACAATTCAAGTTAAAAATCCAGCAAAACATTTTTCTGTTATGTGAGCAAAACGTGAGAAAAACTTGGGCCTTAAGTACTCTTTGCAAGGAATACAAACTTCCTTCCTTTAAAATCAATGCTGCCAACGTGACAATTTTTTATACACAAAGCTTTTTTTTCTGGACCATTCTGGACATGCTAAGGTCAATACTATCAAGTATCATAGGCAAAGGCAATAAAAATGCAAACATATTAAAAAAAACTTTTTTTTTTTAAGTGATAAATATTTATTTGAATAAACATGTCGAAATACAATATGATGTCACTTAAAACTAAACTTAAGCTACTCAAATAGCCGGCCTCTGGTCGATCTTGCCGCAAAGGTCCCCATAAAGCTCGCTGCATTACCGCGTTGATTTTTTATTCATTTTTCCTTTTGTCTTTTCCAGTATACCGTACACAGCTATCCATCGCGCGCAGCCTCTAAGACGCATCTTCCAAATGTCATACGTGACAGGGGAAGGACACGAAGCAACGTTACACGTCAAGATGGCCACTTCCGGACAAGCAGCCGCGCTGTACCGGGCGGTGACTGAGAAACACGCTTTCTACTGCTGCGAAACCGTCAGGAGTGACGTCACAGAACAGTTCATTAGGGATTTAAAGGTTAGTACTTTTGAAATCGTCTTAATAAACTTTAGCAGTAGTGTAGTGGCTCAGACCAGCGCCAATTTACTTTGTTTTGTCAGTGGAATTTCCAATGTCAGTACATACATACATATAATCACGACATTATCCCTAATTGGGTAGGCAGAGCGAAAACGACCTAAACAAAGGTCGTTCCGCCACGTCTGACAAAGTATTGAGGGTTATTTAAGCTAGATTTGTAGGTATATTGCTGTAGTGATATGTTGTCAGCCTATTACCTAAATTTGCAATGTACAAAAACGCTCGGATCCGTTAACTGGTTTTTACAGCATGCCCGGGACAAAATGCAGATGGATGGATGGATGGAAATGGAGATGCACATTCTATGTTTTTCTCTCGCTCCCAGTCCATCATGGAAGTAAACATTTTTGAAATCCTCTTCTTAATAAACTTTAGCAGTAGTGGCTTGCATCCCACCAGACACCGGCGCCAGTTTAATGTATTTTGTCGGTAGATGGAAATGTCAGTGCCTTTGTTAGATATTAGAGAGAAAATATTTGCATAACACAATATTCCAGTTTACATTTGCATTCGAATGACGTTAAGAAATTTTCCAAGCTGCTCCCCCTGTTGCTCGGTTTCTATTCTATGTTTCAATGCATAATACATGGTGGTTTCCTAAATGTGGTATAAGCCAATGTTTCTGAATAACTTTTGACCAACCTAATGCCAAAACTGTCTTTTGACTGCATTTTAGTAATTCCCCAGGGTATAAACTGAAGTATATTGCAATCTAGGCGATGGGCTGATAACCTGTCACTACAGCAACTACCTACAAATCTATCTTAAATAACCCTTAAAACTTTGTCAGACGTGGCGGAACGACCTTTGTTTAGGTCGTAACCTAATGCCAAATTGTCTTTTGACTCTGAATTTTAGCAAAAAAAAAAATTCTCTCTTATGAAAAAGATTTGATGTACTATTTTATTTTTATTTTGTCAACTTGTAACTAGTCTAAATTAAATTCCTGTTAATTTACTGTATTACCTTTTAAGAATGCTGTGTTTACCTGTTATTGGTACTCATATCAGGCTGTGTCCTAAAATTTGTAATTTCTTATAATTTTTTGCAATATGTTTACTGTTGGTGTTCCATTAAACAAAATATATATACATCAACGACTCATTATCTCGCATTTATAAAGCGACATCAAACTTGAGAGTATTAAGTATGGATTTGACAGGCCAGTTTGTACTGAAATGACATATCTGATACGAACTCAAACTCGCTGTCACTCTTGAGAGCTGATTACAAATACGGTCCACTTTTAATTTTAAACATACATACATAAATCACGCCTTTATCCCTTACGGGGTAGGCAGAGCGTTTAACGCCTCGTAAAAGGCGCTTTCGCCACGTCTGACAAAAAATGAGGGCAATTTTAGATTGTAATATGTATTTAATTTTAAAACCCTATCTTAATCCTTTTTTCTTCTTCTCCAGGGTACAATAGCCTCAATCTTCAACGACTCGACGACCTTAGGCCGTCGTTACGTGTTCGACATCAGGCGCACATGCCGCGAGGTGCACGACAGGGCGAGACGGGAGGCCCACGCCCGGGCTGCGGCCACGCACGAGCCCCGGGTCAGGAGGCGGTCCAGCTCGGGGACTGACAATAAGGTGAGACCACAGAATATATAATAGTACTACATACAGAATGTCCACTCACTTCCTTCCCCAGTCCGATATACGTCACACTCCGCGCCGGATTGTGGGTCACATTGAGCGTACGCTTAGCGGGTATGGCACGGGCATGTTTTCCAGTGTAACGGGAATAATAAAGTTTTGTGTTCCAAAGATGGTTACCATTCTGTGTACGGTTGTCTTTCTACCACAAGATATGACTCCAATAGGAACTTTTTTAGATTCCCAAGTGCTGAGAGACGGTAGTAACTTTATACAAAATATGCAACCTAACGTCTTCTAACCATTCAGTTACAGTGAACTACTTTAAAACGTTGGATTAATCAAGAACCAGATTAATCAAGTGATTTTTCGAGCTAAACTCATATACTCATATTCATATTTCGAGCTAAACTGCCTCCGTGGTCTAGTGTTGAGAGCCATGGGCTTACGATCCGGAGGGCCTGAGTTAGATTCCCAAGGGCGGAACACAAAGTTGATATTTGTCAATTTATCACTTTGTGAGGTTTTCCCCAGTTTGGTTAGGACATTGCAGACAGAAGCACCTGATTGTCCGAAAATAAAAAGGATTTCTTGCTTTGGAGGGCACGTTAAGCCGTCGGTCCCGGTCGCTGTCTTTGACTCGGTCGTTAGTCAAAACCATGCCAGAGGCCTAATAGCTGTGCTACTAGGCGGTTTGAAAACTCTTACACCAGGGTTCATCGGGTTGTTGTCCAACTCGAGAATCCACCCGCTAAGAAGAAGTGCAATGTTAAGATTAGTTAACTTGATTAGTTATCCTGACATCTCGGAACCTTTATTTAAGCAGCAGTGAACTTCGATACTAATTCACTAATACCTCGTTTTAAGTAGGTATAATGTTTTGCCAGCCAACTAAACTGCTATTTCGGCAAACACTTATAAGATTACAAGTAGCTTATGGTTTCTGCTTTACTGGCTCCATACATAATTGGGTTAACAGCTACTTAACCTAAACGATTGACGTGTGACATTAAACCTTCCTTCCTACTTACATTTTTTGCTAATGATGCGACTTTTTAAAGCCTAATTAAAGTCCTTCGTAAGTCTTTATGAAGCGATATCAAACTTGAGAGCAATATTAAATATCATGGAGCAGAACAACCTGGTTGTTCTGCTCCATGTTAAATATGGATTTGACAGGCCAGTTTGTACTGAAATGACACTTCTGATACGAACTGAAACTCGCTGTCACTCTTGAGAGCTGATCATAAATACGGCCCTAAAGCAATAAATACAAATATATCATTATAACACAAATACTCGTATACATGTTCCCCCCAAGATTAGGATATTTGCTATTGTAATATCGTACATACCGGGTGTAAGGGACAGCGTCCCGCAAACTGATAGGGGTTGCTCAGTCAACGAAGCTGAACAACATTCACCAGTAAATTCTTTCAAAAGTGTATTTTATTATTGATAATTTTGAATTTGATTTAAAAAAATTGTAATTGATGAATTTAGTGACGTGTAAATTTTTATTTATTAATAAATGATTGAATTGAATTGATGGAAAAAAATACCTTTCCATACATAATGACCTCCTCGATCCGACAATTTGTAAGGAAATTCTTTTTTTTTTTTACTTCTTGAATAAAAAAAACTGCTGATTTATCTTAAATAACCCTCAAAACTTTGTCAGACTTTTTTGATTAGGTCGTCTACGCTCTGCCTACCCCCATTAGGGATAAGGGATAATTATTATAGTCTTTGCGTACTCTCTTGCCTGCTGTTATCTATATATTTTTTTCCTCACACACGGTAAGCTGGAAGACAACTCTGATAATGAAATAATGTATCTAGATTAAGTTAATTTTAAGAATATCTGTGTGTACAATAAAGAATTAAGAATTAAAAGGCATGATATATGTATTTCTGTTCTAAAATACTACTCTTTCGGTACTTTATCGATGTTATTAACCGTGCCCTTGCGTTGTCCCCAGGAGTCCCGGTCCCGGTCCCGCAGCGGTAGCGGGGGCGGGGGGTCCGACGCGCTGGCCTGCCGCGTGTGTATGGACCAGCCGATGGACACGCTGTTCCTGCCGTGCCGACACGTCGTCTGCTGCCGAACTTGCGCGCCACGGTAAATAATACTTCACATTCTTCTATTGACTCGAACGACTTATTGTTTTTTTTAAACCAGCAACTCCGCTCCGCCTCTGCAATACGAATTAATCATCCTGTACCACTTACTTAGCCATATAGGAAAACGTAGTGTAGGATATCCTGAAACCAGGTGGAGCGATGATATTCGTGAAAAAGCGGGCAGTAATTGGATGAGAAATTGAAAGAGTCCTAAACCAACCCAACTGGAGAAATCCTCACAATGTAATATTTTTATTGTGTTATGATGGAAATCAAATCAAATCAGAGGCTTCCAAATTTCTTCAAAATCTCCATATTCAGACCACAAGACCACAGAAAAGATATAGCAATTTTTTTTTTAATAATGTCACAATTGATAATATTCATTCGCACAATCTGATAATATATTTTTTTTATAATATTAAAACTGAATACAATTCGTAAGAGTAAGTTAAATTTTCATTAAAGTCATTCGTAATTAAAATTATGCATTGCTAATTGATTTTATAATTTCAGTTCCAATTCCATAAATTCATCATATTCTTACTATCAAAAGCTCACATGAAGAAGTTGTTTAGTAAATAGATCAAAAGCAAGTTAATAAGTATTGTCTTTAATTGTTCCAGATGCGAAAAGTGTCCTCTTTGCCGAGGCGCCATCGACAACGTCATGCATATCTACCTGCCAGTGGAATACGACAAGAATCCTCCAACAACAGCGCCGATTATAGTTAAATGAACGGAACGACAACCTCGCTGAAACCGACCACCGACATTTTGCGTAAAATGTGACGTTAACTCCGGATTCCAAATCCGCCATTTTGAATTCGACGCGCCGCCATTTTGGAACGGTTGACGAAGAAACATTTAAAGTGCCCTAGTCTTAGACGTGAAACTGTGGCCTTAACAGACTATAATGTGTGTGTGTGTGAATGTCTAGTCAGACCTTTTTGACTCCATGTGTTAAAAGTGCATTTTTCTATTTTGTAATCAATATTTTCTAAGGAGTGCATAATCGGATGAAATTACAAATTCGCATTCCAAATTGTGGAACTTGAATGTAACGGTTTATTGATACTTACTTAGATTTTATTTTAATATTCATTGTTTTGGATCTAAGTTTCCAGAAATGTTTAAAGGAATAAATGTGGAGCATTACTTACGTTAAGTTGATTTCCTTCGTTTTAGAAGGCGCAAGTTTTTAAATTTACTTGAGGTCTATAGTTTTCTGAAATTCTTTAAAAGCGTCTTCATTTTTCTAAATGTTAAGTTACATCCGCATTTCTTGTTATAAAAAATTGCCTTTATTTTAACATAATCAAAGGTTTGGAAATATGTTTCCTTTTTAACAGTATGAATAATTTATAAGTTTAAAAGTAAGACCTGTGGTCTATAAGTTATACCTACATAACTAATAACAAAAGAGAGAAAATATTTCAAAGAAAAATATAAAATATGCAATAATGACTGTGTTTAATTTAAGATCATCCACCCGTAATATAAACAAAAAATATACATGAATACATACATACATACATACATATAATCACGCCTTCATCCCTAATGGGGTAGACAGAGCCTAAACGACCTGAATAAAGGTTGTTCCGTCACTTCTGACAGAGTTTTGAGAGTTATTTATGATAGATTTGTAGGTATGTTGCTGTAGTGACAGGTCAGGCCATCGCCTAAATTGCAATATACAGACACCCTCGGATCCCTTAGCTGCTTTCTACAGCATGCCCTTCAGGAAATGCAGCTGGCACATTCTAGGTTTTTTCTCGCTCCAAGGCCAGCATAGAATAAGTTTTCACCTGGCTAAAATAAGCTTGCCGCAGTAGGCTGACCACAAAATACCGACTCTGCAGCCAGATTATCCATTATAGTGGCTATCACAAAGCCTGATTATGATCCTCGATGTTGTGATCGAGTAGTTTTGTATTGAGGATTATCTGGCTGGGATGACCGAATTATTATTTTTTTCTTCATGTAATGTACATAGGTTACAATTGTGTACAAAATGTAACGAAAGGGTAAATCTTATAAAAAGAGTCGCCCTTTAGATAGATAGCATAATCTTTTTGATTATTTTTTTTTTTGGATGTCTTAAAATATAATACAACTAATTTCTTGATAGCCAAATGGCGTCGAAATCTTGTTATCGTGCGCTGCTAACGACATCTGTTCTTGATTTTGGCAATGTGGGGTGGGTTGGGTTAGGAGGATTGCAGATGGCGCTACTATTGCAATAAAAACTTCGTAATGTTGGCGACATTGTTTGACGTTCCTTTTCACAGTAAAATTAGACACTTGCAATAACTTAAAATTATTATACATTAATTCTAATATTATCATATGTATATTTTTAGTTTTTTCAATATCATACATTTAAAATCATTAATCATTTTGTTTTACTATTTTCCCTAAGAATAGGCTGTATGGACACAATTCCTAGTCATAAAAAAAAACATGCCATTGAATTGTGTTGCCCACGTGTAAATAAATCCCCATAAGTAGGTACTATTCAACAGCAATCGCATATGTATAACTATCATTTTGTTGTTGTTGTTGTTGGTTAAGATACGGTCAACGGGCAATATAAATTCTGGAATAACGGAAAATAGTATTTAAGTAAGTCTGTTAAAATACAAACCACGATATATTTTTTATTCTTTTAAGACCCGACTTTCAAACGTGACGCAAAGCCTTTCTTCATCATCTCATGATCATCACTCCCTAGCTCTTTTCCGTTTTTCAGCGATCACCCATCCATGATGGCCTGGCCATGACCATGATGAGATGACCACGGCGATGGGGTAAAAAATGCTCCAAACTCCCAAAGATTAAAAGAAATTCTATTTAAATACGCATGTTATAATATAACTGATTTCTACGTAGGTGTCAAACTGATTGTTGACCAAGACACACGATTAAAATATGAAAATGAATATTATTCGACACGTAAATTATTTAATTTATGAAATAAATCTGAACCTGATAATTGCTGAACATTCGCTAGCAGAATAAATTACCATTTGACCAACGAACGCTTCCACGTGAAGACATTAATTATGAACATACTGACTGAGCGGTTAAGCACGATTTATGTTTTAAAAACACTGTTTGGTTCAAAGTAAAAGTTCGACTCTATTCTGTGAGGTTATTTTTATTTTATTATAAATAGGAACACGAACATCTTAGGTAAGTAAGAGTGACTAGCGAGCGATCGAAGGTAGTGACTAGGTGTGAAGTTACAAAACAACGAAGGGGGAAGAATGGTCACTGCCACTTAGGAAGAAAATGGGGTTATATATGTTAGATAGGCGAGTCTTAGATTAGAGGATGAATTTAGACTTTTTACTATTCCCAATCTGTTCAATCAAGTACCCCTGAATAGTGGACTTTTAATTAAAATATAAAAGTGGTGGGCGCGCTCACTCAGCTCACGGTGAAGAGTTAGTTGTTGTGTTGTTAGGGGGACGTCTTTCCACTACCGCTTACATTCCTAGAACCCTCGCTCCCATATTCAAAACGAAATACTTCTTTCTTCACAGCCCCATTAAATTTATTATTGTTATACTTTTTGTGTTGACGCTGTCTGTGGCCATTCGTCTTTAAAAAAAGTAATTATTTACATTATAGGGAAAAATAATATAGTTTCTGGCAACATTATTTACGAATCGTCCCAAACGCAAGATGGCCGCCGATTTATGTGAACGCAAGGACAAGTTGAAAAGTGATATCCGTTACTTTTAGTGATACTTCGCTTTTATTTGTGATAATAACTTTATAAATATCTTCCCGTACTTGTGTATGTGTTTTACAAATGGTTTTGTGCAATTTGTTATAAGTTAAATGGTTATAAAGTCCTATGTGCAATACTTCGTTGAAAGAAAAAAAAAATGTTCTGTGTTGAAAAGTGATTATTTATGCGGTGATATTCGTTATTGGATCAGAATGACGCTTGTAATTGGATGATAGTAGTGTTTTCTGGTGAGTAAGCATGTATTTTTACGTATATAATATGTTTAGGAGTAGTTTTTATGTGGCTGAAGTTGTGGTAACCTATTTGGGCAAATCGGACTTGTTTGTCGTGGCGTGGCTACGTAGAAGCGCCGCTGGTGTGCCGGTATAGCGATTCAGCTGTCCCTAATGCCAGCCGCTATATTCTCGAGTCATAAATACGTTTATTCTTCGACAAATTCTCAAGTCCACGTAGCAATTGTGATGCTACCAATGTTTTTCCGTACCAGATGTTTGATAGCGACTTAAGCCTGCCCCGGTAATTTTCCAATACTACTGTATTACGAGTTTTTCTATCATCTGTTAGTTTGCTAGTCTTCGAAATGCAGGGGAATTTCCATATACTAAAGGTTCTAAAGGTTGCTTGACTGACAGCTTGAATAATGGTATGTTTATATGACTGTCAATATTCTATTCATTGGATCTTGTATTCAGTAGGCAGCTATTCTCGTAACTCCTCTTTGGAGGCCCCTGTGTATACATAATATTCCTATTGTTTGAATCTTGGTGCTAAAGTGTAAACAAAGTGACAAAAAACATGTTTTCCTTATAGTAAACTATGCCCTCTGTTATCTCTATGTTTAGGCCAATCAAAATAAAATAAAATATCTGAACCAATATAAACTATGTTGCTACAGCTAAAATTAACAGTCATAATTATAGTGTGTTTAACCACAAACTTTTCTACAAAGAGCATTTTCTAGAAAAACTAAAACTTATTCTGACTTAGGTGCATTTTGTACCCACGCATACAGAAATAAGATATCATACAGTCAAAAGTTGCCTACATTGCTTCTGGTTAACATAGCTTCCTAATGCTGAAAGAATGAATGAAAATTGGCCAAGCATTTTAGGTTTATCTGTGTCAAAACATACCAAATAATTTTCAGTTTACAGATAACAAGTAAATACACGTAATTTTTAAGTGTTTGGTGTACACTGTTAGGTTAGGTAACTATTAATTAAGTATCCATAGAATTTCATGGTTTATTGAATAGCTTGTGTTATGAATATTTGTTCAGAGAGTCATCACCATAAATTAAAAAAAACAAAACAGCATTACATTCATACCTAGGAGTATTTATTTTTCCCTCTATTATCTTATTAATTTTATAACTATAAACTTGAGCATCACACTAAGTCATATATCCAATCCATCTATCACCTATCACAAAGATATCATCTAAGGAATATAAAGTAAACAGAAATTGTATTTACTAAGAAAAAAAAAGGACAAAAAGTATGTAAAAACCAAATTACCTATATACTATTACTTACCTACAAAAAGTAATGATATCCCACCAAAACCATAAATGTGAAAATGAAAGCCAAGTTCATGGTGGTCTTGGTGCATGGTTTACACAAAAAGTAGTGGGATATAAAAAGAGAGCCAAGTCTAGGGTTTATTATAGTGATTCTTAGCTCTTCAATAAGGTTAATTTAATGTGACTTGGCCATTGTAGGTAGCACATGGAATTATTCTTGGCAACTGCCATGATCCATGAAATGAACCTAAGAATTCCTATAATAAACCCTAGACTTGGCTCCCTTTTTAGATCTTACTTCTTTACACCAAAACCACCATGAACTTGTTTTCACTTTCACATTTATGTTTTTGGTCGATTGTTTTTACTAAGAATGTCTTTCTTTTCATCATTTCTTATACCACAATTACAATGCTGACTAAGTGTCAGTCACAGCTATTATATTATTAAAACACATTCCTGCTGATTAGGCATCATGGCAATTTCCTTTGCTTGCTAAGTGTTTTGTAAATATCACAGTGTCATATTTAAATATGTGATGGTTTAAGCTAATCATTATAATAATGAAGTTGTTAGTGGGTGTTGAATAATAAAATATTTGCTGAGACAGTCTTACATTTTTTAATTTTGCTACTAGCTTCACTGGTAGCATGAAAAAGAGTGGTTTTGCAATGGATTTCTCTAGGAAGGCCGATTCGGATACAAATTGGATACGAACCGAATATGGAGCATTGCAAAAATGCCCAGAAACAGTATTTGTTGTAGAAAATCGGATCTTGATTTGAATATCTTGCAAACTATTTATACCCAAGCCCAACATTTTGGACATAGTTTAGCAGAACTCTCAGTCCATACAAGGTCAGGTCACATTTGTAAATTGTTTCATCTTGAAACCTTTTGTTGAATAAAGGACTACTAGATCACTTTAGTACCCTTCTCAAATTTTTGATCTGTTTGTGGATTAGTTGCCATCCTATCTGGTCAAAAAAATTAGAAGTTTAATTAAAAATAGTAAATCCGAGCTGAAACTCAAGATAGATACTAAATATATTTTTAATTTTATGGCCAAAGATGATTTAATGCTAATTTGTCACAATAAAAAGAAACATAATTGTTCAGCAAATACTAGAAGCATGTTTAGCACAAATCAAAGTCTGCTTCTCATGGCAATAATAGGAATATAATTGCCAAATGTAATTTTCCATAAATTCAACAGTAAAAAAAATATGAGAACGAAAAACTGCTTAGTCAACGAAACAAAACAACTATCACAAAGAAAAAAAAACATTGGCTTCCCCATACAAAATGTCTGATCAAGGTGGTCATATAGGGAGGTAAATTTTTTATCATTTCCTGAAAGAACCCTTAGTTCGGTTCAGTTTTATTGACTGATCGACCCCTATCAATCTGTCCCTTACACCCGGTATTCAAAGTACTCTTAATTACTTTACATTAGTTCTCATCTCGTAATTGTTTTTCCAAGGAATATGTTGGTTTATTTCCATGGAACTTTTTATAAAAATACAGAAAAAACATGATTATACACATAAAATAAAATAAAACTTACAAGCTATTTAATTGAATCAAACATTCCGTCCCGACTCGTACTAGGTCCAAACGTGCCCATCACGCTTGCCGCGTTGTCACGTTGAATAGCCAACGATATTTGTTGGACCAGGTATACCAGGTAGCCGGCTCAAGGATCACCACCACGGTCCCGCAAACAAAGCTCGATCTGATGGACAAACCTTTTACCTTCCGCACCCCAAGCGCCCGAAGTCTCCACCGCGAAAGGAACAATTTCGAAATTTTGCACGTGGTCATGGTAGTTTGACTTGCTAGCCACTCTGCCGCTAAATCAGCTGAGCGAGTCGTTTTAGGAAGGTGAGAGGCAGCGTACGTACACGCTCACGCCGCATCCCATAGGAGACATTGGAGACAATTGCCTCCGTGGTCTAGTGGTCAGAGCCATGGGCTTACGATCCGGGGAACATAAAAGTTGATATTTGTCAATTTATTACTTTTTGTAGTTTACCCCAGTTTGGTTAGGACATTGCAGGCTGAATCACCTGATTGTCTGAAATGAAAAAGGATTCCGCGTTTCTTTGCTTTTAGGGCACGTTAAGCCGTTGGTCCCGGTCTCTGTCTTTGATAGTGGTCGTTACTCAAACCACGTCAGAGGCCTAATAGCTGTGCTACTAGGCGGTTTGAAAACTCTAGACACCAGGGTACATCGAGTCGTTTAACTCGAGAATCCATTTGCTAAACGATAGGAAATATTTTCCCTTTTTCCATGGGACTAGCGTGAGGATATCGGGTCTCCTTCCATCAGTCCGTGATAACCCTGGTGGCTCGAGGAAGCAGGGAATGTTAGCAGACTCCATGGCACGCCGAATTAGGTGATGTCTTGGTTTCATCCATGCTGGACTGGGAGCGAGAGATAAATATAAAATGTGCCAGCTGCATTTTCTCCTGGGCATGCTGTAAAAACCAGCTAAGGCATCCGAGGGTTTCTGTATATTGCAATTTAGGCGATGGGCTGACAACCTCCTACTACAGCAATATATACAAATCTATCTTAAATAACCCTCCAAACTTTGTCAGACGTGGCGGAACGTAGTTCACGCTCTGCCTATGCCATTAGGGATAAAGGCATGATTATATGTGTGTATGTCTTGGATGTCTGCCCGCGCTGAGTCTTCAGCTTAGTCCATGGTGACCAGAAAACTGCGTATCCATCAAGTTACTAGGTGATTCTAGTAAACCAATAATCTATACCAGGTGTAAGGGACAGCGTCCCGCAAACTGATAGGGGTTGATCAGTCAATGACACTGAACAACTTCCACCAGGTATTTTTTTAAGGAAGTGAAAATAAAAGGTTTTTCCATACAAATTGTCCGATCGAGGTGAACATTTTGTACGGAAAAGCCATGATTTTTTTTCACACCCTGAAAAAAAAACCTAGTGTAATTGTTCAGTATCATTGACGGAGCAACCCCTATCAGTCTGCGGGACGCTGTCCCTTTCACCTGGTGTATATTTTTGTAATGAATAAACTTAAAAAGCTTCTCGACTAATTTTATAATTTCTTTCACCATTAGATATCTATGTTTACCCTGAGTAACTTAAGTTACTTATTACCGCGGTAAAATGATTTCCTCGGAAAACTCGTTAATTTGCGGGTGAAAATGCGGCGCAAAAAGCTAGTATAGGTACTGTAAATTCTATAAATTTTAGTTCTCATGTCGTAAAATTATAATCGGTCCTATTTAGTCGATGAGAGTATAACTGCATCCGTGGTCTAGTGGTCAGAGCTATGGGCTTACGATCTGGCGGGACACACACACACAAAGTTGTTATTTGTCAGTCTGTAGGCCGAATCACCTGATTGTCCAAAAAGAAAAAGGATTCAGTGCTTCAGAGGGTTACGTTGAACCGTCGGTCCCGGTCGCTGTTTTCGATAGTGGTCGTTATTATAACCATGTCAGAGATCTTATAGCTGTGCTACTAGGCGGTTTGAAAACTCTGACACCAGGGTTCATTTCGAGAATCCACGCGTTTCAAAGAAGACGAGAGTACATCCAGTTGCTAGGTGATTAACTAGTAAACCTATAATATTGAATATTTACGAACACTTAATTATTTCCACTTACTTAATTTCTTCCATGCCGGCCTGGGAGCAAGAGAAAAACATAGAATGTGCCAGCTGCATTTCCTCCCGAGCATGCTGTAAAAACCAGCTAAGGGATCCGAGGGTTTCGGTATATTGTGATTTAGGCGATGGGCTGACAACCTGTCACTACAGCAATATACCTACAATTCTATCTTAAATAACCCTCAAAACTTTGTCAGACGTGGCGGAATGACCTTTGTTTAGGTCGTTTGCGCTCTGCCTACCCCATTGGGGATAAAGGCGTGATTATATGTATGTATGTACTTAATTATTTATAGCGAGGTACATAGTTACCTACTAATTTCATGTAATTACTACTGCTGTAAGCATAAAATTGTTGACGGGAAATTTCCACGAAGCTTGTAATTAAGTTCAATTATGCCCCAAAATTGTAATAAAATTCACGATGAGGCAATACCGACCGCCCCCCTCCCCCTTCGATCGTTGGCACGGAAATAGCCCTCGGTAGCTGAAACATAAAGTTTATACATACATATAATCACGCCTTTATCCCTAATGGGGAAGGCAGAGCGCAAACGACCTAAACAAAGGTCATTCCGCCACGTCTGACAAAGTTTTGAGGGTTCTTTAAGACAGATTTGTAGGTATATTTCTGTAGTGACAGGTAGTCGGCCGATCGCCTAAATTACAATATACTGAAACCCTTTCGGGTCCCTTAGTTGGATTTTACAGCATGCCCGGAAGGAAATGCAGCTGGCACATTCTATGTTTTTCTCTCGCTCGCAGGCCATTTTGGAAGTTAATGTAAATATAAAGTTTATGCTAATGTAATATTTTAAATGCGAAAGTAAGTCTGTTTGTTACTCTTTCACGTCTAAATGGATGAACCGATTTTAATGAAATTTAGCGGGACGATAGATAGTAATCTGGAGACGGACATAGGAGTTTTTTTACCGCAGGAAAATATATAATATCCATGGGAAAAGTATTTAGCCGCGGGTGAAACTACGAGGCGGAAAGCTAGTTTTTTATAGAGTACTGTGTTGTTTTAAACAAGCCTTTTCTCGCGACTTTGTCCGTGAACCAACAAACAATCCTCCATACATAATTATATTATATACAGTTACGGAGCGGGCAGAGCCTTAACAGCCTAGCAAAAAGCTTCTTAACAAAGATTAATATAAAATGTCTTAATCCCACGGATACACTATCGCGACACCGGGTATCGAAAATACGCAAATTTTCATAAGGCCACATTTTTTGTAAATATTTAATTTTGATTCATGTTACGTAATCAAATCACTTATCACGTTTTCCTCACAAATTTGCCTTTTCTATTTCTCGTCAATGCAATATTTCATTAAAGTCACCTAGAAAAAAATACAATAGAGAAACAATGAACATCCCTACAATAAAGCTCATTTTACACCTGCAAGGAACACCTGGCACTTTCGCCGCCCTTTTTTGTTTGGCATTACGTATTACCTCGGCCGAGACCGCCCCTTTGTGTAAAAGGGCCTGATGGGCTATTTGCGGTCGTTGTCGAAATTCATCATTTGTGTTTTATTGGGGGAGGATAGCAGTGAGATTCTGAAAATTTACGAATTTAAGAAAATTTACTAAAACGAAGGGAGGGGCGCAAAGTGCAAGTTTCTCATGCTTCTTCTTCATTTTGATATAGTTTTATTTTGTGACACAGATATAATTTTCTTTGTAATAGACTCGCTTGTGACTTTCTAAAAGTGTTCTTAGGAATCTATTTAGAAATAAATGATTTGACTTTGACTTTGACTTACCTTTGTAAAAGAAGGCTAGATTTTCGGGTTTCTGGATGGAATGCAAAAAATCTTGTTAAATTGATTTATTGATATCAGCGACTTCCAGGACATCCTGTAAAAAAATATTTACCACGGTAAGTCCAGACCAACTAAAGGTTTTGTAACGCATTACGTGTTAAGGTAGGCCGACAATGCCTCTTTGTGTAAAATGGCCTGATTTGCTATTTGCGGTTGTTGTCGAAATTCGTCATTCGTGTTTTATTGTGGAAGGATAGGAGTGAGATTCTGAGCATGTTTTAACTTGAAAGAAGCCTAGGCTTTGGGTTTCTAAGTTAGAGAGGCCATAGTACATACATACATATAATCACGCCTTTATCCCTAATGGGTAGGCAGAGCGTAAACGACCTAAACAAAGGTCATTCCGCCATGTCTGACAAAGTTTTGAGGGTTATTTAAGATAGATTTCTAGGGATATTGCTGTAGTGACAGGTTGTCAGCCCATCGCTTAAATTGCTATAGCTCTATGTGTAAAAGGGCCTGATGAGCTATTTGCGGTTGTTGTCGAAATTTGTCTTTCGTGTTTATTGGGGGAGGATAAGAGTGAGATTCCGAGCATATTTTATTTTGAATAGAGTGCAGATTTTTGGTTTCTAAGTTAGAGTGACCATGGTTCTTTGTGTAAAAGGGTCTCTTGGATAAGCCATTTAGGACGTCCTGCAAGGAATAAATTACCGTTAGGGAAAAAAAACAATATCAGCCCGATCTAGACTGACCCGTAGGTGCCGGTTTCGATTCCCCGCGGGGGACCATGACTTTGTATTGTTGTTTCTAGTTTGGTTAAGACTTTGCAGGCTGATCATCTGATTGTCCGAAAAGTAAGATAATCCATGCTGTCGGATGGGCATGTAAATAGTCGGTCCTGCGCCTGATTTCTCTCTGGTCGTGTCATTCAATCTGTCCCATCAGAATAAGAGATTAAAGAAATAGAGAGTGCATTTGTGTATAGCGCAACCACTTGGGCACTAAAAACTAGTCCTGCCAATTGACCGGTCTCTGGGAGATTGGCCGCCATCACCGAAAATCGGTGGGAGGACTATTATTATTAAGGCAATCCTTATACCTAACCTACTATGTTATATAAGTACAGTATAGGGCAATGAATTTGCGCTCTGTGTCGATGCATCACTTCCTGACACTGACGGATTAACGGCTCCGCAGTACATGAGGACATGAGCTATTGAAACTATGAGTTATATCAACTAGTATATTGTGTGACACCGCCTATGTGTTTGAAGTGTTGTCTGATAGAAGATATAGGGTCACAAGGATAGGCCTTATGTAATAGAACTTAAAATAATTGTATTTATAAGTCTGTAATACGTGGGACACTCAGAAAGATTTGCGACACTAAAAAAAATTGTTCTACAGGTACATATATTTTTATTAAATCTTTTCAAAGTACTCTCCACCAGCCTCTATACAAAGATTCATGTGTGTCATTCAGTTTTCAAAACACTTTTTCCAGTCCGCCGTAGACACCTCGTTTACAGCCTGCTCGAACGCAGCCAGCGCATCTTCCGGCGACGAAAATTGTATCCCCTTGAGCTGATTTTTTATTTTTGGAAATAAAAAGAAGTCACACGGTGCTAGATCAGGGCTGTAAGGAGGGTGACCCAGGAGTTTGACTGGTGTGCTGTCCAGGAAGTCCCTCGTTTTGAGCGCGGTGTGTGCAGGCGCATTGTCGTGGTGGAGCAGTAGTCCGCGGAGCCCTGTGTTTGGTCGCTTGTTGCTCACAACAGAAAAAACTTCTGGTAAACATTTGGTAGTATACCATTCGGCGTTAATGCTTCTTTGATCTCGTAAGGGAATTGAGGCCAAGTGGCCAGTCAAATTAAAAAAGCTGGCGATCAAAATCTTCCCCCCGCTTCGAGATCGCTTCACTTTGGTAGGCGTTGGTTCATTTTGAAACACCCAAACTGTCGACTGGCGCTTGGTTTCTGGATCGTATTGATAAATCCAGGACTCATCACCTGTTACGATGTCGTAAACACGCCGAGACGAGCCTGCTTCAAATTTGTTCAGCTTATCACGGCACCATTCCACCCGGGCCTGCTTCTGAGCGTCGGTGAGGTAGTGCGGCACCCAGCGCGATACTATCCTCCTCACGCGAAGATGCCCATGTAGAATCTCGTGAACGCTTCCCGATCCAATCTTTAATATGTGCTGAATCTCCTGATATGTAATTCGCCTATTATCTTGGATTAAATTTTTCACTGCTAGCACGTTTTCTTCCGTAATAGCCGTCAAAGGGCGACCGCTTCTTTCTTCATCCCCCAAGGTTGGTCGCCCGCGCCTAAATTCGTTATACCAACGATACACGGTTGCCTTGGAGGGGCTTTCATCCATAAATGCCATTTGAAGTCTATCGAACGATTCATCCGGTTTCAGGCGACACTTGAAATCGTAAAAAATCATAGCTCTAAAATGCTCCCGGCGCAGATCCATTTTTCAGTAAGACACGATACTTTGAATTGGCTCGCAAAAATTGTGAAAGGAAATTTTGAAAATGGAACACACATATTTTTACTTACAAGTAATCATATTTTCAAAAAAGATTCTAACCGGCCAGTCTGCCACATATAAAAACTATTTATCGCAATACTTTCTGAGTGGCCTGGTATGTTCGAAGACGTATGGAGCGACATCTTCGTTACTGAAAAAGCTCCTTAATAAAGAAAAAAAAAAGGGTAGGGTCTAAATATAGACTGAACGTCAACTTACATCATACATACATGAAGTCCCGCCTTTTTCCCTTAAGGAGTAGGCAGAAGGCAAAACATATTGAAAAACGTTTTCGGTACACCTAATAAATATTGAGGGCAGCTTTTGATGAAAATTTGTATTGCTATAGGTCCTATTGCCTAACCCTCAAATCCCTTTGCTAGTTTTTACAGCATGCCCGGGAGGAGAATTTAGGTGTTGTCCTCCCGTTCATTTTCTGTTTGTCTATCGCTTCCAGTCCGACATGGAAGAAATAACACAAGGATAGTAAATACAAACTGAGCGTCGGTTAACATCGAATTGAATTTAATTGGTAGACCTTCTCTCTATAATATATTCACTATCATTCTGTATGTTATGTTTATGTTGTTTGTCCCAATGATATTTTAAGAAAGATACGTTACGTTCATACTGCGTGCACATTTTAATTGTTCCGCGACACATATACATACATACTTATAACATTGCATATCTAAACAAACGCTGAGTGCGACAGAAAATAGGCAAATCGTAAGAGTGAAACAGATAGCTATTTGTAATCAGTGCAGCTCGACTGCCTAAAATGGTGACAATTAGCACCATTTGACGGCACGAGTTTCTCGCGTTGGTAACGTATCTACCTATATATAATATCATTGTGTTTGTCCACTCCTTGCAGAGTCCTTCCATTTTGCAATTTGCTCATCATCACCACACATCACGATCTAGCTAATTATTTTATCAAAGTTTCCGGTTCGTATGTTAGCCAAACTGGCGCTTAGATTGTGTGCCGTAAGATGCCGCTTATTTATTTAAATTATATTTACTTCACGAGTAGCGAAAAAACCAACTAGGTTTTTACGTACTCGTGAAATACAATATTGTCTTAACCTTCAGACATATTTGATCCTTTTTGCAATACCATCCATTACGTACCTAAATGTGAACATAACTACTATACATACATACATATAATCACGCCCTTTATCCCTAATGGGGTAGGCAGACCGTAAACGACCTAAACAAAGGTCGTTCCGCCACGTCTGACAAAGTTTAGAGGGTTATTTAAAGGGAGGCCTTTTTGGATAACTTTCAGTTAATTTGATTCGTTATTAAATGTACTTTCAATTGATATGTAATTTATTAAAAATTTACTGGTCCTTTTTTCATAATTATTTTTATATATGACAGAACTGTGGACCGACTACGTAGATGTCGTAGGATGATTTGATGATTTGAATCTTCGCGAAAACCCTAGGGATTTTGTGAAAACACGATTAATTAGACAGTGGTGATTTTTTATTATATTAGCCTTAAGCGTCCCACTGCTGGGCGAAGGCCTACCCTCTCTTTCCAGGCAACTCGATCCATGGCTGTTTCCGATCAGTGGGGTTCAAAGTCGACCAGGTCATCCCGCTATCGCATCTTCGGTCTCCCTCTGCGCCGACGTTCTTGTGAATGGTCAAAATATTGTCAAATCTTACTGGAAAAAGACAGGTATTTTGCAAAAAAAACTTGTCCTTCTAGTCACATTTGATATCCTGAATACGCTGATTGGTCGGTGAGCGCGTCAAAAACAAGATCTCATCTGATTGGTGACGTTTTAAATGTAAACCATAAACGCATGTTATTTTACCCATCAGAAGGAGATACATGTAATTTAGAGTAATTTTTAGTTTACATTGCATTATATTTGTCTTGCCATTAAAATGTTTCTCATTCTCATAACTGCCAGTGGGTTAGCTGGAAGAGATCTCTTCATAGAGATAAGTTCGCCCTTGCATACCTTTCTGTAAACTTAATTTCTTGTATTTTAATGCAATAAAGAATATATATAAGGATATTTAAGAATATCAAATGTTTCTAGAACGTCGAGATTTTTCGCAATAATCCTGAAATTTTTCGGTAACTTTTGACGCATTTGTCTAGTTGTCCGTGTTTTCGCAAAATTCCTAGTATTTTCGCGAAGATTCAAGTTATCAAATCTTCCTACGACATAGAAAACTTAAAAATTAATAAGCCAAATAATTAACCTACTTTACCTAAGCATAATATTATAATACTATTTGTATTGATTGATTCCTCAGTACTCATATATAACAAGTAGTTATGTACATGCTGACGTCAATGTAAATCAGCAAATCGCATTAACTCTAATGTAATGGTACAGTCACGCTGGGGGCGCGACTGGTGAGGTCAAAATGTTAACTGGTTAAATTACATATATACACATACTATATCACGTCTATATTCTATTTACAGTACATACTGGTGCCGATTTACGACAGTCATATTTTATTTCTAAAAATATAAGACATAACAAATCAAAAATTCGACCGCTGACGGGATTAACTTATTTTAGTCGTTCTTAGTTTGGTCCTGTCACGTTCTAACATCATCGTCTCCCTAGCCCTAACCTAGCCTCATCCATCTCATGGGGTCGGCTAGTTAATCAAGGGGATTGAACGTTCTACCATTTGAATAAAAAAGAGGCAACACAACATACATACATACATTTAATCACGCATTTTTCCCTAATGGAGTAGGCAGAGCGTAAACGACCTAAACAAAGGTCATTCCGCCTCGTCTGACAAAGTTTTGCGGGTTATTTGAGACAGATTTGTAGGTATGAAAGGTTGTCAGCACATCGCCTAAATTGCAATATAATGAAACCCTCGGATGCCTTAGCTGGTTTTTACAGTATACCCGGGGGGAAATGCAGCTGGCACATTCGATGTTTTTCTCTCGCTCCCAGTCCAGCATGGAAGAATCATCTTATAGTGGAACAGAACGACAAGAAACTGGTAAATGTACACACAATTATTGTGGCGTGGCCAGCTAAAGTATGAATAATATTGTTTGTCTGCATAAAGCGGGTATATTTTTATCACTAAACGCACGAACTATGACCGATAGTAGATAGTACATCCGAGGTCGGGAGCGATCGATTGTTCAGATCTTTGATATCATATATTAACAATACATTTCGTGAATTTTAGTTTATTGTTTTTACTGCCTCTATGATCCAGTGGTCTGAGCTTCAGTCTTCGGTTCTATTGCTGCAGGATTATTGTTTGTCTGACTATAGCGCGAATATGCTTATCACTGAACGCACGAACTATGACCGATAGTAGATAGTACATCCGAGGTCGGGAGCGGTCGATTGTTCAGATCTATGATGTCATATATTAACAATACATTTCGTGAATTTTAGTTTATTGTTTTTACTGCCTCTATGATCCAGTGGTCTGAGCTTCAGTCTTCGGTTCTATTGCTGCAGGATTATTGTTTGTCTGACTATAGCGCGTATATGCTTATCTCTGAACGCACGAACTATGACTTATAGTAGATAGTACATCCGAGGTCGCGAGCGGTCAATTGTTCAGATCTTTGATGTCATGTATTAACAATACATTTCGTGAATTTTTGTTTATTGTTTTAACTGCCTCTTTGATCCAGTGGTCTGAGCTTCAGTCTTCGGTTCAATTGCTGGAGGATTATTGTCTGTCTGACTATAGCGCGTATATGCTTATCACTGAACGCACGAACTATGACCGATAGTAGATAGTACATCCGAGGTCGGGAGCGGTCGACTGTTCAGATCTTTGATGTTATTAATAAAAAAAAAACAATCATCACTAGCCAGTGCCAATCCACTGCTGGATAATCTTTACATAGACCTCTTCCAAAGCTCACCACTAAGCCCGGTTTTCAGCTTTTCGTATTTAGTTCCTCCGTTTTCATTCAAGAACTCTATGGCTAGTTTTATTGCGAGCCAGTATTTCGTAAATGGTGTTTATTGTTGAATTTTGTCTGTGGTCTATTGGTCTGAGCTTCGGGCTGTATCGTGTCGTGGGTTCGATTACTGGATGATTGTTGTTTCTCTGCCTATAGCGCGTATATCGTTATCACTGAACGCACGAACTATGACCGATAGTAGATAGTACATCCGAGGTCGGGAGCGGTCGATTGTTCAGATCTTTGATTCCAGTTTATTGTTTGAACTGCTGCCTCTGTGGCTCGTTTTATTCACGATTTGGAGATCGTGGGTTCAGTTCAATCCAGGCTGGCGATGACAACTTTAGAGTTGTTATTTTTAGTTTGGCTTAAATATTACACTGATTATCTAACATTGAACATTGAAAAACATTTATTGTACATAAGAAACAAGCAACAAGGTAAAGGAACCCTACTATCTTATTGTTTGATGATAAGAAGATCCATGCTGTCGGATGTCCTTTACATTACATTATATAGTCGCGCCTTGAGAAAGTGTAATGTGTAATTTGAAATTCATTTTAAAATACGAGGTGCATTCAATAAGTACCGAGCCTCATCGCCAGAGGGCGCTGTAGTTTCAAAAGAGTTTAAACACAGTGTAGCACATTCTTTTTTAATTCTTTTTTCAAATTTTCATTCCAGTCCCTTCATTTGTTTTAATTTTACAACTTATGGAAGCGAACGTGTCGATCGGTTTTACAAAAATGGAAAAAGAGCAATATCGTTCGGTGATTCGATTCCTATTTTTGGAAGGGAAAACGCGCTTCGAAATCAAAGAGCGCTTGGATGCTGACTCTCTGTGTACGGTGACTCTTCTCCATCGATGGCCACCGTCAAGAATTTGTTCAACGAGTTTGCACGTGGCCGTACGTCGGTTTTTGATGAACCACGTCCAGGTGCACCGAAAACAGCTACTACGGAGGAAAACATTAAAAAAATCCATGATCTCGTATTGGCAGATCGCCGATTGAAGGTTCGGGAGCTAGCTGAGACTGTAGGCATTTCAATAGGAACAGTGCATCATATTCTTCACGAGGAACTCGGCATGAGAAAGCTGTCGGCGCGATGGGTGCCGCGTTTACTCACACCGGAAAACAAGCGCAACCGTGAGACCAGATCGGAGACGTGTTTGGCGCTGTTTAAGCGGAATCCAGCGGAGTTTTTGCGTCGTTTTGTGACCGTCGATGAAACCTGGATCCACTGGTATACACCAGAGACCAAGGAGCAATCAAAACAATGGATCCAGACCGGGGAACGTGCTCCAAAGAAGGCGAAAACTGTAAAATTGGCGTGAAAAGTTATGGCCACCGTTTTCTGGGATTCACAAGGTGTGATCTACATCGATTACCTCCAGAAGGGTAAAACAATTACAGGGCTTTACTATGCCGATTTATTGGGCCGATTCGACGCCGAATTAAAGAAAGAACGACCCCATCTGGCGAAGAAAAAAGTGCTGTTTCACCACGACAACGCACCGGTTCACACGTCTGCCGTTGCCATGGCCAAATTGGTCGAATTACGCTACGAATTGCTGCTCCATCCACCGTATTCTCCAGATTTGGCCCCTTGTGACTTCTTTCTGTTTCCTAATCTGAAAAAGTCACTCGCCGGGAATAGATATGGATCAAATGAGGAGGTCATCGCCGCCACGGAGGCCTATTTTGCAGAGTTTGACAAAAACTATTTTTCGGACGGGTTAAAAAAGTTGGAGCATCGCTGGGCTAAGTGTATAGAACTAAAAGGAGACTATGTTGAAAAATAAATTGCCACTTTTCCAAAATTTTCGTTTTCTTTTTGTAGGCTAAGTATTTATTGAATGACCCTCGTATGTTAACCAAGAATGACTTGAAAAAGTACGCCGAAAAATCATCATTATCGTATGATGGTTTTCTAATATAGAAAAAAAATACTTGTCATGCTCTGAAAGTGCTATTTATTTCACAAGGGCAAAAACTTATCTACTCATAAATGGATATATTCTAAGGCCAAGAAAGTTAGGCCGTACAGCCAAACACAATAAGAAGTTCATAGATAGAACTTGTTATTTTAAAAGACTTACTTCAAATTATTTGCCTTTTCTGTTTTTTATGACATAAACGATATTTTTTTAAGTTCAATTGTGTATTTGTTTTATTATTACAAAATTAATTTAATAGCAGGCTGTATAGGTCTCCAGCCCAAGCCTAAAATTTCATGTCGAAAGATTTAAAAAGTTGAATAAACGTCGGAAATGAATCGTTTAGTTTACAAAATTATTTTAAAATTTCCTCAATTTTCCTCGCAATCGAAGTGAAAAGCAGAGTTTATAACTCGTGCACAAAACCATTTTTGTCCTCGACTTAATATCAGCCCTCGCCTTGCGCCCTTGTTTTGTGGACTTGTCGTAAAATCTAATATAAAGAGAAGCTCACACGAGCATTTTTTACGTTGCATTATTTTAGCTACACGTAAGTGTCGATATGCCCGTTATATCATTATAAAAAAAAGTTAAACAGAGATAAGAGAGAAAGGCATAAATGGAACAGTCTTTTAATCCTTAATCTCGTAACGACCTGCTTTTATCACAGCATCGTAAAACCAGTTAACACACATGTTTTGAGTCTTGAAATAACCGTTCAGGAATCAATTATAAACCTGGGTTGGTATTTTCAAACTTCGTATCGAGAGTTACTTCCATTCTGGACTGGGATACAAAAACATAGAATGTGCCGGTTGCATCTCCTCCCGAGCATGCTGTAAAAATCAGCTAAGGGATTCTAGGGTTTCAGTATTGTAATTTAGGCGATGGGCTGACAACCTGTCACTATATATGCATTATACAGATCTATATGGAATAACCCTCAAAACTTGTCAGACGTGGCGGAACGACCTTTGTTTAGGTCGTGTACGGTCTGCCTACCCCATTAGGGTAAAAGGTGTGATTATAAGTATGTATCGAGTGAGCTTTCGAATCCACATACGACCTAATAAATCCTTGTGACAGATTTTTAAACCGCCTATTAGTAACAGCTAGGCTTCTGACATGGTTTGTGGAACGACCATTATCAAAGACAGCGACCGGGTCCGACCCTCAGATAATACAGCTTGCATTGTCCTGACCAAACTGGGGAAAATCTTACCAACTTTGTGTGTATCCGAATCGGTAGCCCATGGCTAGGGCCACTAGTAGGCCTTAGAAGCTAGCAACAAAATCCACATTAAACTGAATAAACACCAGATATTTTCCTTCATACATAATTTATCAATATTTCGTACAAACCGATTAATCCAGTAGCCTGTATTTCTTTACGTGGAGAGCAGAACGTTAAGGATCTAAATAATAGGGCGTTTTCGCCACGTCTTTGGTTTGATGGTCGTTTAGTAATAGGTTGTCAGCCTAAACTTGAATACTTTTCTCCCTCTACTGATACTGCAGTATACCCGGGAAAGAGAAGCAACTGGAAAATTCTTTGATTTAAGTAAGTAAGTAAAGTAAAGTAATAACTATATCAACCCATATGGAACTGAGTAAACATCAGATCCTTCATACATAATTTATCGGGCAGACTCATCAATATTTCGTTACACAATCCGATTAATCGCACATCAGAATATTGGATAAAGCTGTCTGTATAGGGTTGCTAGGCGGCCTATAATTCCCGGCTGAAAATTTTGTGAGCCGAAATCGAATTTTGATAAGTTGTAGCCCATTTTAATTCCGAGTTATAAAGTTTGGCAAACATAATTTATACGTATGTGTGCAGACCGATTATTGGGCTTCGTCAGCCAGTTTGCTAGGATAGGTATGCTTTCTATTAAACAAGCATACAATACGCCATTTAAAAAAAATATATAAATGGGTTTGCTTTTGACTCTAGACACTAGGTCAGTGATGACTGTGACTGTGAGTCTATGATGGAGCGAGCTCACCCAGAAGATGCTTATTATGGCACTGGCAATCTCACGCAACGACGGAACACGGCAAGCTGTTTGCCGCCGGAGTCCGGTGAGAGGCCCGGTCGTGAGCCAAGCGACCCCTTGCGGAGCCTACCACCGCTTTGTAGAGATCATTCAGTCGGACTTATTCATAGGCAAGCCTGTGTTGCCGTTGCCCGGGATCACTAGGAGGTAAATCCCACCCCACTCTACACCTGTTTGGAAGCGGGTAACGCAATCTATCATACCTACTATCCCACCTTAGCAAGACAGCAATGTTTATATCGTGAACCCTTAGGTAATTTTACTGACTACCTCGTCCTTTAGACCGGAACAGAAGAACACTTCTGCTTGGCGGCAGAAGTAGGTTCACGCTTGTTTTTATACAGTTTGAAAACCCTGCTTGCTTTCACGCTGGACTGGGAGCAAGAGAAACACATAGAATGTGCCAGCTGCATTTCCTACCGGGCATGCTGTAAAAACTAGCTGAGGGATCCGAGGGTTTTAGTATATTGAAATTTGTCAAGCTGACAGGTTGTCAGCCCATCGCCTGGGCGGACAACCTGTCACTACAGCAATATACCAATCTCGTCGTCATCGCCTTTGGGATACACCTTCAATTACCCTCAAAACTTTGTCGAAACGACCATTTTTTAAAGTAGTTTACGCCCTGTCTACCCCATTAGAGATAAAGGCGTGATTATATGTATGAAAAGCTTGCGTGGTCTGTGCCTGCATATCTACAATACAAACAGAAATGTACAATGTATAAAACAAATCAATAACCAATCACATCGGGCCTGCGTAGTCAAAATTTGGGTCAGGGCATAAAATTGAAACTGCCAATGTTTTGTGTTTTGTGAAAATTGTAGCGGAAGTTGGTGTGTTTGACAAGGAAGCGAAAGCCATGACAGCGGAATGATAATAATAATAATAATTAAATAACTGGAAGATGGTAGCTGTGCAGATGCCATTAGAAAACAAAAGAATATGTACCAAAAATCCACAGAAATCGCATCTGTTACAGCAACTATCTTACAGTTTTCTAAGATAAGAACATTTCGCCTGAAAAAAAAAGAAAAAAAAAAGGCACAGGATATTTATCTTATTTTTGAAATATGTGGCACCATTAAGGCTGGCATGGAAATCGAATCCCATACAAACGGTAGTAACGTAATATTTTTTCTTCAACCAACTTTGTACACATAATTAAATGCAACATATCTAAACTTATAATTAGGTTTCAAACATCAATCACGAACAGAAAACATGAACTTACTCTCTGACTGAATTTATTCTCTAATTTTGTATAATGTTGAAATTTTGATACCAAAGTAATTAGAAGCATCAATATGTTGGATCTGAATACGTGTACAAAGTTCGATGAAGTTCGGTCTTACCGTTTAAAATTACGTGTTGGTTAACGAAACTACGTTATGTTTCGTTCTCATTCGTATGGGATTTTGTACCTCCGGCCGACTCTGAACCACTCTTTGAGCGTCCAATTATCCTGTGGAAACTACTGTAAAATTCGTTTATTTTACGTTGAGTTATCGATACCAACCAGTTTGGCCGCCTATAAACTGCTTTTTCCTCATAACTTTAAAGAAAGTAATCCGTAAACATACCTATGTTAAAATCTGCGGATCCGAAATTTTAACCTCTGCTAAGTTGCAAAGAAAATGCGGTTTACGGGCCGCAAAGCACGTTGATATCTATAACGCAACGTTAAAAAACGAATTATAAACATGCATACTTCATTTCTTCTTCCTTGTTGACCATATTGTTTCTTTTTTATGCCTGGTTTCCAAATGTCGCTTTAAAGCAAGAAGGAGATTTGAGTCTCATAATATCCAAAAGCTAAATAGATGATTAGTCTTTGCAAAATTAAAAGGCGAAAATAACCAACAGAAATGTTACATCACTATTTAGCATGCAACGTCATAAAGTTCCGTATACATGTAGCTATATTATGTGCAATCATGCGCATAGCGCTTTCATATCTAAATTGGCACAAAAAATATAACAGCTTTGTATCCAGATGGTTCTTTATTTGGATTCCATTCGGTATTTTTGAACGATCCGCCATTGTATTGAGTTTATGACTAAATTGGAAAATAGCGATGATGGAATAAAAATACAGAGTATTTTTAATAACTTCAAATACATGTGAATGAAAATAGTTGCGCAAGTTTGTAAAGATATCTGCTTATTTCCCGAACATAAAATTGGATTATACATACATACATATAATCACTCCTTTATATCTAATGGGGTAGGTTGTTTACGGTCTGTAAACAACCTAAACAAAGGTCGTTCCGCCACTTCTCACAAAGTTTTGAGTGTTATTTAGGATAGATTTGTTGGTATACCTACTGCTGCATTTCCTCCCGGGCATGCTGTAAAAACCAGCTAAGGGATCCGAGGATTTCAGTATATTGTAATTTAGGCGATGGGCTGACAACCTGTCACTACAGCAATATACCTACACATCTATCCTAAATAACACTCAAAACTTTGTCAGACGTGGCAGAACTACCTTTGTTTAGGTCGTTTACGCTCTGCCTTCCCCATTAGGGATACATGCGTGATTATATGTATGTTAATTTATTGCTCGTTATGTACTTACTTCGTTTAATCCGCACGTATTACCGGATTGTAAATTGATGATTGATTAATAAATTACCAGACTGATTACATAACTATTCGAAATAAATGATATATTGTGTGTCAAATTAGTGTACTTTAATGAATAAATTAATTACTTTTATTAATATTTATTCTTATTCTATGTACTCCAATAATCTAAGGTTGCCTGGAAGAAATTGCTACCCTAGCAATAAGGCCGCCTGTATTAAACTTACTGTTCTTTTCTTTGTTTTGTTTATCTGTAATAATTTTAATGCAACTGAGATGCCTGGAGAGATGAAGGGGAGCCTTTTGCCCAGCAGTGGGATAATTTATAGGCTATAAATAAAATATATTATTGTATTGAATGAATGAATAAATAAATAAAATTATAAGCTAGAATTTCGTATCATAAGTGTTATATTCACAAATTCAGAACAGATTAATATCAACTCTGTGTTCCCCCCTGGGAATCGATCCAATGACTTCGCATCGGGACCCCTTGGATCAGACCACTAGACCACGCAGGCAGACAAGTTAAGTGCATAAATCCATGTTGCTACTAGACGATAAGTGGTTTTATAACTTGAGGTTTAGTTCAAGGTTGTTATTATGTAACCGGCTTCGTATTTCCCATTTGATTAGTTAGCAAATAACTAGCGGAATATTAGCGAGAAAATATGATTTGCAAGAAAAAAATAAAAGGGTGGCCGAAGAATTATACATACAGCTGAAGTTTACGGGCTTACGGCCTGCTTCACAGGGAATTCCGAAATAAATACATACATACAATCACACCTTTATCCCTAATGGGGTAGAAAGAGCGCAAATGACCTAAACAAAGGTCGTTCCGCCACGTCTGTCAAAGTTTTGAGGGTTATTTAAGATAGATTTATAGGTATATTGCTATAGTGACAGGTTGTCAGCCCATCGCCTAAATTACAATATGCTGAAACCCTCGGATCCCTTAGCTGACTTTTACAGCATGCCCAGGAGGAAATGCAGCTGGCGCATTCTATGTTTTTGTGTCGCTCCCAGTCCAGCATGGAAGTTTTATAGGAATAGGACTGATAATTGCTTTACTGTGAATGCCGGTTATCAGTTTGTCGCCCAAATTGCTATCTCGGTAATTACAATCCTACTTAACTCTCGCGTCCAATTACTGGCTTTAACAGTATGTCCGGTAAAAGAGGCACCTGTTATATCTATATTGTATCACTACATAGTATAAAACAAAGTCGCTTTCTCTGTCCCTATATCCCTATGTATGCATAAATCTTTAAAACTACGCAACGGATTTTGATGCGGTTTCTTTTAATTGATAGAGTGATTCAAGAGGAAGGTTTATATGTATAATGCATGCATAATATTGTGTAGAAACACTGACCATTTCCGTGCGAAGCCGGGGCGGGTCGCTAGTGTTTTTATAAAAGTAAATCCTACTATATTTTTGCTAAGCGGCGGCAAGTCAAGGTCTCGCTAAATAGGGTTTTGCTAATCGTCTTACTACCGATTTGTAAACATAACCTCTAAGCCTGTTTGACAAGGTTCACAATATTCTGAGGGGACTTTTATACTTCATCTCTGTTCGTGTTCGTTACACACGTAAGAGGTGGTTTAAGAACCCAGGTGGTTTAACAACAAAGTGGTGAGAAGAAGAATTAGTAAAAATTAATTTGGCTTGATAGGGGTTGCCCTTTTTTTTTTCATCTCCTGAAAGAATTTTCTGGTTAAAGTTGTTTAGTTTTGTTGACTGTTTGTTGACTGAGCAAGCCCGTATCAGTTTGCGGGATGCTGTCCCATACACCCGGTATATATAGTCACGCCTTCATCATTTACGAAATAACAGAGCAAATAACAGCTTATTTTTTTTTAATGGACCTGTTTGCAAAATACTACAAAGTGTATATAATGCGTCACCGGGGTAAGGCGGGGAGTTGCTACACGCAATCTACACCCTTAATGAAATGGCAACTGCCTAAGGGCGCCCACTAGGGCTCGAACCTCGGCTGATGGCGTTGCCTTGGGGACTCCTTATCGGAGAGAATCTGCCCGGTACGTGCCGGTAAACCACAAAGTGGGGAGCAAAGGAGGGACCTCCGCGACCCCGCCGGCGGGGTGCGCGGTTGCTGGAAGAGCTTATCGCAAATAACAGCATTTTGGCCACGACTGACAAATATTGAGGGCAATTTTGCAATAGTGACTAGTTGTAAGTCCATCGCCTAGCTGATGTTTTACGGCATAACCGGGTTTTTTATCGCTCCCAGTTAAACAGAGTACATCCATACATAAAATCACGCCTTCACCCCTTATGGGGTGGGCAGGCAGTGCGTAAAACGCCTCGTTTAAGGCGTTTTGGCCGCGTCTAACAAAAAATTAGGGCAAGTTTAGATTGTAATGTGTGGTGGCCTATGGTGACAGGTTGGCAGACCATCGCCTGAATTGCAATAAACATAAACCCTCGGATCCCTTAGCTGGTTTTTACAGCTTTTCTGGGAGGAAATGCAGCTGGCACATTCTATGTTTTTCTCTCGCTCCCACGCCAGCATGGAAGTCTCATATAGGTATTCCATATCTTCTCTTTCCTATCAGTAGCAGCAAACATTACGTTTGATCTGCGCTGCAGTTATACGACCTATAACTATAAACCGGGCCGTCAAACCGACGACACGGATAAAATAAATATAGCCCATAAAACGTTTCGCCGTTCGCTATATTGCAGTATGTCTTGTAAGTATACCGCTATATTACAGTATACATATAATCACGTCTTTATCCCTAATGGGATAGGCAGAGCGTAAACAACCTAAACAAAGGTCGTTCCGCCACGTCTGACAAAGTGGTTATTTACAATATATTTGTGGGTATATTGCTGTAGTGACAGGTTGACGACACGGATTAAATAAATCATCATCTCCCTAGCCTTATCCCGTATCTTACGGGGTCGGCTACCTAATCTAGGGGATTGAACGAGGGTACTGATTTTTACACAGAGCGACTGCCATCTGACCTCCGCAACCCAGAAGGGAAACCAGACCCAATCCTAGATTAGGTCAGAGTTTTCAAGCCGCTAATGCTTAACATTGGCCTCTGATATGGCTTAACGACTAATATCTACGGTATTAAACGATATTAACCGGGACCAACGGCTTAACGTGCCTTCCGAAGCACGGAAAAAGCACCCAATAAACGTACATATGAAATTCGAAAACCGAAAACACATTGGTACGTGGTGGGATTCGAACCATGACCTCCCGCTCAGGAGGCAGCGGCCCTATCCACTACACCATCGGGCTCTTCCAAACCACGGATAAAATAAATATAGCCCATAAAACGTTTCGCCGTTCGCTATATTGCAGTATGTCCTGTAAGTGTACCACTATATTGCAGTCAGTATACAGGGTGTCAAAAACATGTGACCAAACTTTAGGGTGTGATCCTAGGACGTCGTACCCATCATAGTAGTATGTTTACTTCTTTCAATGATGAAAAATAAAATTTGACTTTCCCATACAAAATGACATTCCAGACAATTTGTATGGAAATCAAAATATTCATTTTAACTTCCTGAAAAAAAGAAAACCTGCTGATAGTTGTTTAGTTTCGTTGTGTATTGTATTGTCTCCCTAGCCTTATCCCGTATCTTACGGTTGACTACCTAATCTGAACGAAGGTCCTGGTTTTTACACAGAGCTACTGCCATCTGACCGCCGCAATCCAGAAGGGAAACCTGACCTAATTCTAGATTAGGATTTTTCCAAGGTTAGTGACCAACCCAGATGTCAGAGTTTACAAGCCGCCAATGCTTAGCAATGGCTTAACGACTAATATCTAAGGTTTTAAACGATATTAACCGGAACTAACGAAGCACGCTTGCTTTCCGAAACACGGAAAAAGCACCGAATAAACGTACATTTGAAATTCGAAAACCGAAAAACAGGGTTTGATCCTACCCAATGAAACTGAATCACTTTCACCAAGAAACATAAATCGAAATATTTAAAAAAAATAACGCCTTCCATACTAAAATATAGCCTACTTATTTAAACTTTGAAGTTGGAAATAGCAATTATAAAGAAATGGCAATCAATTTCCTGTTCGGGATATAATTAATAACTCAATTAATTAAGATTCTAAGGAAAACAACTTTTTATAGACCTGTTGTGTAAGTTGATCAGAACTGGCTGGTTCGATAGCGCTGTAGAGTGTGATCCTGTTAGCTGTGAGGTCATGGGTTCAATCCTTTACAGGGTAGGTTGACGGTTTTGATCAAGTTAAGAACAGAGAAGCTGCTGGTATATATTTTTCTGTCCATCCAAAATTTCGACCACACTGCCCAGGGGCGGTATTTTTGAATCACTCGAACTCTGCGCATACGAAAGAGTAACTCTTGCATGCGATTTCCATACTATTTGACATGCGAATGTTTTCGAACGAATTCGATTCTAGCTGTTCAAAATGCGGTTCCTAGGCACCATATCACGGGTAGGAAAAGCGCTGGCTACACGTCGTGAAGGCGGACATTGAAGACAACGATCTAACACCAGCGAATGCCAAAGACCGGGCGAAGAAGAGTAGAAAAAGCCGGAATCTGGAGTGTGAAGTTCCCACTCCCAGTCCAGGATGAAAGATCTTCTTCTTCTGCCCTGCGTTTTCCCGGCCTGATGCTGGGATCCGCTCTCCGGCTTTTTCTGCTCTACTTGGCCCGGCCTTCGGCATTTGCTGGTGTGAGGTCGTTCACAATTCACATCCACGTCCGCTTTTACCACGTCTAGCCAGCGCTTCTTAGGTCAGCCGCCTGATGTTAGG
Organism: Scrobipalpa costella; assembly: GCA_949820665.1. Taxonomy (NCBI): domain Eukaryota; kingdom Metazoa; phylum Arthropoda; class Insecta; order Lepidoptera; family Gelechiidae; genus Scrobipalpa; species Scrobipalpa costella. The sequence goes on from OX463315.1 coordinate 11,612,662, forward strand.
CCTTGAAATATATACAAAATAAAAAAAAATACAATGTGGCGCTAACATACGCGGTGGTTGTTTGTTAAACCCTCTTTCTGGGAAACCTTGTTGAGATGTTTGCGAAATTGTGTTTCAAATTATTGTTAGCAAACAAACAAAGGATTTAGGCTTGTTTTCGTGGAAGTTACGGACCTTCGCATCTTTTATATAATTATACTAGCGACCCGCCCCGGCTTCGCACGGAAATTATCAGTGTTTCTCCACAATATTATGCAAGTATTATATTTATAAACCTTCCTCTTGAAACACTCCATCCATTTAAAGAAACCGCATCAAAATCCGTTGCGTAGTTTTAAAGATTTATGCATACATAGGGATAAAGAGACAGAGAAAGCGACTTTGTTTTATACTATGTAGTGATATTATATATCTATTGTTTCATGAAATGGCTTCTCTATTGCACAGGTATGGGGTTGGTTGACTATGAAATATCTTTATTAAAGTAAAAGTAGACTTCACTGTTGATTCATACATACATACATATAATCACGCCCCTATGCCCAATCGGGTAGGCAGAGCGCAAACGACCCAAACAAAGGTCATTCCGCCACGTCCGACAAAGCTTTGAGAGTTATTAAGATAGATTTGTAGGTATATTGCTGTAGTGACAGGTTGTCAACCCATCGCCTAAATCACAATATACCGAAACCCTCGGATCCCTTAGCTGGTTTTTAGAGCATGCTCTTTTTCTCTTGCTCCCAGGCCGGCATGGAAGAAGTGTTCATTCAAAAGAATTAATTTGAGTTAGCCTGAAAAGTCCTATAGCCGCACGGTGGTACTTTTGCAAATTGAATTAGGAACGTATGTATTCGTCTTATTGTTATCGGTATCAGAAAGGTTAGAGAGTTAAATCTCCCATGTTCCTTAGAGAAACTAATTCAGATTCACAAATTTTATCTTTTTATAAACCTACTTGTAATTTTACCTATGTTATAATTGTACACGCCTTATCTGCCTCATTTATGCACTCTACTACCGTAGGTCAGCTGGAAGAGATTTCGTTTTAGAGATAAGCTGTACCTGTTGTGCTATTGTTCTTTATGTTTGTGTCCTCTGTATGATTATACATACATACATAAAATCACGCCTTTATCCCTAATGGGGTAGGCAGAGCAAAAACTACCTAAACAAAGGTCGTTCCGCCACGTCTGACAAGTTTTGAGGGTTACATACAGATTACTACAGAGTAATCGTCTGATTATGTTGTACTATATTGCTATAGTGACAGATTGTCAGCCCATCGCCTAAAATTGCAATACACCCTCGAATCCCTTAGCTGGCTTATACAGCATGCCCGGGAGGAGATGCAGCTGGCACATTCTATGTTTTTCTATCACTCCCAGTCCAGCATGGAAGCAAGCTGTATGATTATGTGTGCAATAAACTGTTAAATAATAATAATATACTTATACCATTTTAATGCACCTACTTACCTTTGTACTAGAATTGTGGGGAAGACACTTGTTAGTGTCTTCCTGGTGTAAAATAGTTATTTCATAGCTAGCACAGGCTGTAGGGTTCCTATACCATTTTGCTTGTTTATTATCTACAATAAATGTTATCACTGGCTTTTGGTTTGTAAAGAATGCCCTTTTTCACTTCTCATGCTCGGAAAGCGCCATTTTGTGCAGGGTATAGGCTGCAAAAAGCAAGAACTACAACTCTTTTTTTTTAAATGTATTGTTTGCTACATAAAATTACAGGGCAATAATTATTTAATAATCTCCCAAACTTCAGAGAAGTTTATCGGGAGATCTACAGTTACTGCGCGCAATAAACCAAAAAAATACAATGTTGATTTACAAAAAAAATACTAAAAAAAAACTAATAATATTAGCTAATACTCATAAATGCATCGCTTCTAAGGCAAAGAAAATTAGGCCATACAGCCACACATAATAAGTAGTTCATAGACAGAATTTGTTATTTTATTATATTTACCTTACGTGTTTTAATGACAAAAACGATATTAAAAATGTAATTCAACTATGATAGTTTATTTAATTTAATATTACAAAATTAATTTAATAGTAGTCTGTATGGGTCTCTAGCCCAAGCATAATATTTTGCAATATAAGCATAATAGGTTTGAATTGTTTATAATATTCTTAAATTTTCCTCGCAATCGAAGTGAAGAGCAGAGTTTACGACTGGTGCACAAAACCATTTTTGTCCTGAAATAATATCAGCCCTTGCCTTGCGGGCTCGGGCAGCTAAAATTCTAAAACAGAAATAACTTGTTTTGTGCACTTGTCGTAAAATCTACTATTGTTACACACTATACGTATATTCAGCCCAACATGGCAGATTAATACGAATAAAAATTCAATGAGTTAGGAAACTGTCCTGGTTTGATTCATTTATTCACCAGACTCGAGAAAGAGGCTGTTTGACAAAACGGAATACCAAATCCACTGTAATGAACGAGTCGATCGAAACAACCGGTATATAGGGTGTTTCTGTTCATACAGGGTGTAAATTACTCGCCTTAAAAGGTGTTTCTGTTCATACAGGGTCTAAATTAGTCGCTTTAAAGGGTGTTTTTGTTCATACAGGGTATAGCGGGTATGTTGTATTATGTTTTTATTATTATTATTTAATATGCACAACTTAAGTACCGGGTGTAAGGGACAGCGTCCCCCAAACTGATAGAAGATGCTCAGTCAACGAAACTGAACAACGCTCACCAGGAAATTGTTTTAGAGGATGAAAAAAATAATTGACCTTCCAATACAAAATTGCCACCTCGATCAGACTATTTGTATGGAAAAGCTTTTTTATACTTCCTGAAAAAAAAAATTATGCTGATAGTTGTTCAGTTTCGTTGACTGAGCTATCACTGACTGATCACTTTGCGGGACGCTGTTGTTTATCTCCAACTAAATCGTATCAAGTTTCAGTCTTTTACATTTTTTTTCCCCTCAATAATTGTACCTTTAACTCCTCAAAAATAAGAAACTAGTCAATTATCATCAGTGCCTCACTCGTCAAATACACGGCTCATTGAGTCTTACCAATAAACGTATTTTAAAAGCACCCTTACCTGTATTTACGAAGCGTAATTGCTAGCTACCCTCAGAATAATGTAGATTAGGGCCGCCTATATCGGTGTACCGGGACGGGATCCCGAAATACTGTTAGTGACTGTTTCGTCCCGCGTTTCCACCGACGGATTTATAAGCTTTCCTGTGAGGATGCGGTATTTTCCCGAGGTAAAAAGTAGCCTATGTCTGTCTTTAGGTTACCATTGCCATGCCAAATTTCATTAAATTTTGTTCAGCCGTTTATGCAACAAAATATTTTCTGTTTTATAAATTAGAATGGGTTTTTCAGACCCGCTGATACTCAATAGAGATGCGAGATCCAACGGGGTTGAAAATTGTTACGGACACGGATATTTTGGTTGCTATCGGCGAAAACACTTCCTAAACGCAAAATGAATGTCTTATCCGCCTATCGTATAATTCTATTTTATTTATTTCTGCAGGACGTGAATTATTTTTATAGATAAGCAGTAGAGCAGAGCCTTTTTATATGTTTGCCCTGTTAGCATAAATAGTTAAGTTATTCAATCCTGTGTACCGGGATCCCGTGCCATTAAAAAATCTCGATCTCGCTGATACTGAGATCCCGAAATGTTTTACGTGATTGGAAGCCCTTACCAGCCGAAGTACAGACGGGGGTGGTATTGACAGAAATAATATTTCGATGGTTTGAATATTTCCAGATAGGTAGGGTAGGGTGACAATGGTAGCAATTCGTTGTTGCAAAAGTCACGACTTAACTTATACTAGCGACCCGCCCCGGCTTCGCACGGAAATCATCAGTGTTTCTCCACTACATCATGCATGTATTATACATACAAACCTTCCTCTTGAATCACTCTATCCATTAAAAGAACCGCATCAAAATCCGTTGCGTAGTTTTAAAGATCCATGTATATATACATAGGGATATAGGGACAGAGAAAGCGACTTTGTTTTATACTATGTAGTGATACGTCTATACCTGTAATTTTCTGTCATGAGAGAACAGAAAGAGACGGAAATGATTTTAGTCAAGATTTAGTTAAGTCGTGTTCTTCCCGACTCGAAAGCAATAGCCAACAAATTGAAAGGACATTCTTTTTAGGTTCTTTTGCATTTCATCCTTAGGTTTTTGGTTTTTGAAAAAACACTGCTACTCGCTTGTGGGTTTGACAGAGGTATTGAGCTCGACGTTTTTTTGGGTTACGGTTTTTTGGTACTGGACTGGATTCAATATTTATTTTAATTGAGTCCTTGGTTCTACTAGTACTAACATAGAATAGACCAGCAGCTTATTTTCGCGGGTCGACAGTTCAAGCCCGTAAAAAAAGAGTTAGCACTTAATTTTTAAAAGCTTACATGACATACTTATCAAAATTTTCCAGATAGGCCGAAAACTTCTACTAAGCCGTTGGCGCTCTGCCTATTCCATAATGGCGGAGTTAAAAGCAATTTTTAATATAAAAGTTGCCAAAAAGTTCTTCCATGCTAGTCTGGGAGCGAGAGTAAAACATAGAATGTGTCAGCTGCATTTGCCAGCTGTAAAAATCAGCTAAGGGATCCGAGGGTTTTAGTTTATTGTAATTTAGGCGATAGGCTAACCTACAGCAATATACCTACAAATCTTGTCAGACGTCAAAAACATTGTCAGACGTGGCGGAACGACCTTTGTTTCGGTCGTTTACGCTCTGCCTGCGCCATTAGGGGTAAAGGCGTGATTATATGTATGTATAAATTAGAAACTTTGGTTACCGCAACATACAGGGAAGGTAAATGATGGACTGTCTACAGTAGGTAGTCTGTTTCTTAGCGAGTAGATTCTCGAGTCGAACAATGACGCGAAGAACCCTGGTGTCAGAGTTTTTGAACCGCCTAGTAGCACAGCTATTAGGCCTCTGACATGGTTTGAGTAACAACCACTATCAAATACAGCGACCGGTACCGACGGCTTACCGTGACCTCCGAAGTACGGAACCCTTTTTCTTTTCGGACAATCAGTTGATTCAGCCTTCAATGTCGAACCCAAGACCACCGGATGGTAAGCCCATGGCTCTGACCACGGGGGCAGTTTCGATGTAAAAATACATATTCTGCCATAATTTGTACTATCTGAGTGCAACACTACTAGATTTATTAAGCCAGATGACAATTATTGTATGACATTATGTGGATATATTGTTTATTTTTATTTATTTATTTTATTTAATGTATTTCTATTGACATTTTATTTTTAATATTAATTAAATTATGCTGATTTACCTTAATTATATTTTGACATTATGCGTTTCTAAATTGAGTTAATGTAATCACTAAATGGAGTGATTAAGATTTTACATGGTTTAGATAATGTGATTTATAAATTTTCATGTAACTTTTAAATTTGCATGCTATTTGTAATAGCTAAACAGGAGGACTTATAAAAAAACAATTAATCAATAAATACAAAAAATAAATAAACGATTATCTTATATTCACTACATAGTATAAAACAAAGTCGCTTTCTCTGTCCCTATATCCCTATGTATGGATAAATCTTTAAAACTACGCAACGGATTTTGATGCGGTTTTTTTTAATGGATAGAGTGATTCAAGAGGAAGGTTTATATATATAATACATGCATAATATAGTAGAGAAACACTGGTAATTTCCGTGCCGGGGCGGGTCGCTAGTATCACTATAAAGCTTCGTCTGTACTGTTATTTGCTCCGGAATCTGAATTATCCTTTGGGGTGCCATTCGTATTCTTCTTTAGTAATTTTGGCTCGGTGTCCAATATTTTCTCGTTTTTCTTTCGAAAGTGCTGCTTATTTGATATTTATGTTCCCGTTGAGATGAGTTATCTTGAGTTATTCCGCTCTTTGGAGAATCATAAAATGGGTGTTTTTTTTTTTCTAATTACACTTTTTTTTTATTTAGTTGTACATACATACATACATATAATCACCTTGATCCCTGATGGGGTAGGCAGAGCGTAAACGACCTAAACAAAGGTCGTTCCGCCATGTCTGACTAAGTTTTGAGGGTTATTTAAGATAGATGTGTGTAGCCTATTGCTATAGTGACAGTTTGTCAGCCTATCGCCTACATTACAATATAGTAATCCTCGGATCCGTTAGCTGGTTTTTTCAGCATGCCCGGTAGGAAATGCAGCTGGCACATTCTATGTTTTTCTCTTGGACATTGGAGCATGGACGCAAGCTGCATTAACTTGTGTGTGTAAATATGATGATATAATATCTTCCATGCTGGACTGGGAGTGAGAGAACAACATAGAATGTTCCAGCTGCATTTCCTCCCGAGCATGCTGTAAAAACCAGCTAAGGGATCTGAGGGTTTCAGTATATTGTAATTTAGGCGATGGGCTGACAACCTGTCACTACAGCAATATACGTACAAATCTTTCTTAAATGGCCCTCAAGACTTTGTCAGACGTGGCGGAACGGCCTTTGTTTAGGTCGTTTACGCTCTGCCTACCCCATTAGGGATAGAGGCGTGATTATATGTATGTATGTGTAAATATGCCTACACGCCTGCTTTAGTCTTAGTGTGCGTGAGTTCGCCATAGCAAACCTGTAGTTACGCACACATTGGCACGTGTCTGTACGCACTAACACAAGTATGTCCGAGCGGCAGTCGTGAGGTAAATCAACTATTATACATTGTCGTCGATTCTCGCGACAAAATCCTAATTCTAATTCTTAGCTAGTGCTATCACTTTCTTAAATTTGACATAAGAACAGGATAGTAAATGAACACGTGACTTTAAAATTCCTAATCAGCATAAGACTGCTTATTTGACGTAAAATAAGGAAGCATACTCTACGCTCAGTTCTAATTTTAAGCATCTTACGTCAGATTAGAAATGTCAAAGTCATGTGTTTATTTATTATCCTGTTCTTAAGTCAGAGTTAAGAAAGTGACAGCGCTAGCTAAGAATTCGTTCAGGAATAGTGCGTGCAGAATTACCGCCATTAGTGAGGCTGTGGAGTTTCAAGGCCAAGACTCTGGCTTAACTTAGTTGGCAGCGTATAGTTGCTAGAATCACTACATAGTATAAAACTACGCAACGTATTTTGATGCGGTTTCTGTAAATGGATAGAGTATTTCAAGAGGAAGGTTTATATACATAATACTTGCATAATATTGTGGAGAAACACTTATAATTTCCGTGCGAAGCCGGGGCGGGTCGCTAGTACAAGGCATATTCTTGTTGGCTTCAGACTCAGGCTTACCTTGGCAGAGTTGAGTCCCTAGAATAGGAGGCAAATTCTAACTGGCTTCAGTCACGCCACGTGTCTTAAAGGCCAGTCATACTTAAAAATGACAATATATTAACTTGCTTTATAGTAACGATACGATACGTTTCTTCCATGCTGGACTGGGAGGGATAGAAAAACATGGAATGTTCCGGTTGCCAGCTAGTAGAAGTCAGCAAAAGGGATTTGAGGGTTACCTATCACTACACCAATACACATTCTAATCTAAAATTGCTCTCAATTTTTTTGTCAGACATGGCGAAAGCGCCTTTTACGAGGCGTTTTACGCTCTACCTACTCCGTAAGGGATAAAGGCGTGATTTTAAGTACATAGTATCTATAGGTAAAGATATCAGTATTTGTTCAGCTATCGCCAGTTCGGTGCCCCGGCACAAATCCCTATTGATTTACGCTTACAACTCGGCGGGGCGCGGCAGTCGCTCTGCTATTAAAAAGTATTTAGCGGCTTTATTTCCACGACGAATCATATTTTTACTTATGTTGGGTATGACGGATTGAAGGGACCGATGAACTCTGGTTTTAAAACGACCTATTATCCCTCTAACATGGTCTTGTAAATGTTGTCGTCAAAATGTGTACTGCTGCGTCCTCATTAAGTCAGCTCTCGATTTTCTATTAGATACTCGTACAATCCCCTAGTTTAGGTAGCCGACCCCGTGAGATACGGGATAAGGCTAGGGAGATGATGATGATGATGACTCGTACTTTATACTTCTCGTAAATTGTCTGTACAAATCCAATTCTTCCACGCTGGACTGGGAGCGAGAGAAAAAGATACAAGGTGTCAGCTGCATCTCCTCCCGGGCATGCTGTAAAAACCAGCTAAGGGATGCGAGGGCTTTAGTGTATTGTAATTTAGGCGATGGGCTGACAACCTTACACTACAGCTATTCACAGATCTATCTGAAATGAGCCTCAATACTTGTCAGACGTGGCGCAATGACCTGCCTACCCCATTAGGGATATAGGCGTGAATATGTGTGTGTGTGTTATGGTGTCTGAACAAATTTTAACGTACTTTGCCCCTCACAAAGTTTTGCACTCATATTTACCGAAATATCGGACTTTACTTATACAGTCATACCTATAACTAACCTATGCTTTAGTGGGTGATATCATAAGTTTGTATAAGGATAAACAAAATACACATTATAATGATATCACTGGTTTAGGGAGCCACTGTCCAAATAAGCTGATAATGCAAAACAGAGAAAGATAATGGACTCTATTCTAAATATCACTTTTACTTAGCTTAAAGCTATACAGGGTGTAAAAAAAGAACTGCAAACCACTTTTCATGAGCGCAAACATTTTGCTCGAAAGAAAAGAACATTTTGGCATCTCTACGCAAAATTATTGATGTATGTGAGCATTGTACGGAGACGGAAAAATATATGCTTTGGGGTAGTTGTGTAGTAGGTATCGTTAATAGATTGTTGTGTTCACTGTTTTTTATACTCTGTATTCTACAAATATATCATACATGACCCGCAAAACTTTGTCAGACGTGGCGAAACGACCTTTGTTTAGGTCGTTCACGCTTTGCCTACCCCATTAGGGATTAAGGCGTGATTATATATATGTATGTATTTTGCATAGTCCTGTCACTTTTAGTAAAATAAGTTCACCATAACATAAGATAGTCCGCAAAATAACGCCTGATGCGAAAAATTACTAGTACTTCAAATCATAATCAATCACTTATAAATCACTTATCTTAGCCCGATGGTGTAGTGGATATGGTCGCTGCCTCTAGAGCGGGAAGTCATTGTTCGAATCCCACCACGTACGGTGTACCAATGTCGGTTTCGGTTTTCGAATTTCCTATGTACGTTTATTTGGCGCTTTTTCCGTGCTTCGGAAGGCACGTTAAGCCGTTGGTCTCGGTTAATATCGTTTAATACCGTAGAGATTAGTCGTTAACCCATGTCAGAGGCCAGTGCTAAGCATTGGCGGCTTGAAAACTCTGACCTATTCTAGGAATGGGTCCGGTTTCCCTTCTGGGTTGCGGAGGTCAGATGGCAGTCGCTCTGAGTAAAAATCAGTACCTTCGTTCATTCTTCTAGATTAGGTAGCCAACCCCGTGAGATATGGAATAAGGTTAGGGAGATATAAAATCACTTATCTTAGTAACTAATAAATAGTTACTCCCATGTACAGTATTGTATCGTCTGGTAAAACCAGTTACAACCACTTACTTGACTCACCGACACCAATTAGCTAATGTAACACTTCTATTAACAACACGGCAGCGAGTATGCAAACTCGTTTAGTATGTTACAATTTCATTTTTAATAGTAAGCATAGTCGTACAATATTAATACATAATTACATATAAATCACGCCCTAATCTCTAATGGGGTAGGTAGAGCGTCAAGGATCCAAATAAAGATCGTTCCGTCACGTCTTACAAAGTTTTGAGTTTTGTAGGTGTATTGCTGTAGTGACAGGTTGTCGGCCCATTGCCTACATTACAATATACTATAACCCTCGGATCCCTTAGCTGGTTTTTACAGCATGCTCGATAGGAAATGCAGTTGGCACATTCTATGTTGTTTTTCTCTCGCTCCCAGTCCAGCATGACTCACCGACACCAATTAACTAATGTAACACTACTATTAACAACACGGCAGCGAGTATGCAAACTCGTTTGGTACGACACATCGCCTTATGTTACAATTTCACTTTTAATAGTATGCATAGTCGTACAATATTGATACTAATGGGGTACGTAGAGCGTCAAAGTTCCAAATAAAGGTCGTTTCTCCACGTCTGACAAAGTTTTGAGGGTTATTTAAGATAGATTTATAGGTGTATTGCTGTAGTGACAGGTAGTCGGCCCATTGCCTTCAGTACATTACAATATACTGAAACCCTCGGATCCCTTAGCTGGTTTTCACAGCATGCTCGGGAAGAAATGCAGTTGACACATTCTATGTTGTTTTTCTCTCGCTCCCAGTCCAGCATGACTCACCGCCACCAATTAACTAATGTAATACTTCTAATAACAACACGGCAGCGAGTATGCAAACTCGTTTAGTACGACACATCGCCTTATGTTACAATATCACTTTTAATAGTAAGCATATTCGTACAATACCAGGTGTAAGGGACAGCGTCCCGCAAACTGATAAGTGTTGTTCAGTCAACGACACTGATCAACTATCAGCAGAAGAAAATGGCTCTTCCATACAAATTGTCTGATCGAGGTGAACATTTTGTATGGAGAAGCCTTTTTTTTTCACTTCCTGAAAAAAAGAATGCTGCTGATAGTTGTTCAGTGTCGTTAACTGAGCAACCCCTATCAGTTTGCGGGACGCTGTCCCTTACACCTGGTATTGATAGGTTAATGTAATCTAAATTAAATTATTCGTGTTATTTTATGAAATTAGAAATAAAGTAGTTTTTCTCGTCGGAGTTATACCCGCGGCTAAATAAGGTATCCCGTGGAAGTGAGGCATTTTCTCTCGGTAAAAAGTAGCCTATGTCCGACTCCAGGTTACCTTCTATCACCGTGCCAAATTTCATCAAAATCCGTTTAGGCGGGAGAGAACACCAAACAGACAGTGTTACTTTCGCTTTACAAAGACAACGAAGAAATAAAATTACATTAAAATATTATCATTACATTAGAGCCAAATATTTTTTTATATAAAAAATGCCAATTACGTAAAACTGCACCACTCTCGTTTGCAATAACATGCAAATAAAAGTCAAACCGCACATTTCACTATTTAGCACAGGGGTGGGCAACCTTTTGAATATTGCGGCCGGGTTTGCCGATATTAATGAAGTCGCGAGCCGTATAAACAATATGCATTATAAGATATAATATGAAAGAAAGAAAATAATAAATTCGATTCAGGCAGGGCTTGAACCTGTGTCTCTGGAATGCGAGCCGAATGCCGAATGAGCGCCAGGTATAATTATGGCAAAGTATCGCGAGTGGAGCAAAAAGACCCAGAACAAAACTGAAAGTCCTTGTCAAAGATCGCAACTACGTTTCGGTAATGACAAGAGACTCGCACGCTTTCTCAAAATCCTACCGCGGCCCAGATAAACTGCTTTGGCGGGCCGGAGGTTGCTCATATATGATTTAACGATATAACAGGAATTACCTACTATCCAATCGACATGCTCTGATTGTGTCGCTATTTGCATAGCGAAATTGTACACTCGATTATAATTACCTAGTTATACCTACGATAATGTTACCATGATACTTAGCAGTCGTAAAGTCAACTTTGATTTGTTTTCATTTAGTAATTTAAGAAAGTGCCAGCAATGTTTTTATTAATATTTCATCTAATGTAAATCAAGTGGGAAGTATGTAATCTACCTCCTAAAGTTTCCTACAGGATCACATATTTTGTCTAGGGTAAAGTCAAAAGCTACATACATACATACATATAATCACGCCTTTATCCCTAATGGGGTAGGCAGAGCGTAAACGACCTAAACAAAGGTCGTTCCGCCACGTCTGACATAGTTTTGAGGGTTATTTAAGATAGGATTCTAGGTATATTGCTGTAGTGACAGGTTGTCAGCCCATCGCCTGAATTACAATATACTGAAACCCTCGGATCCCTTAGCTGGATCTTACAGCATGTCCGGGAGGAAATGCAGCTGGCACATTCTATGTTTTTCTCTCTTTCCCAGGCCAGCATGGAAGTAAAAAGTCAAAAGCTAACCCATCGCAAATCTTTTCTGCCTGTCTATTGTTTTGGTCGACTTGCCAACTCCGTCTACTCCTCTTTGCCCGGTCTTCGGCATTCGCTGGTGTAAGATGTTTCTCTTCCATGTCTGCTTTTAAGACGTCCACGCAGAACTTCGGGCCGCCGCGTGATCTAGTTTGTTAATTTAAAAAAATATATAGGTATAATGTAAGGGACAGGTCGACTGATAGGAGTTGCTCAGTATGTTGAGGCAACGAAACTGAACCACTTTCACAAAGAAATTCTTTCAGGAAGTAAAAATAATACTTCCTTAGGCTTGTTCAGTTTTGTTGTCTGACCTAGCTTAGCTCTTATCTAAAGAAAGCTGTCCCTTACACCTTTTATAGATAGGTACCTGTCAACAATCGAATACCAGTAAATCTGTATGAGTAATGCGATGCAAATTAATTTTGCGTTTCGTTGCGTCATTGCATTGTTTCATTAATGCAGTTATACAACTCGTTCGTTTAACAATTAATAATAAATGGTATCGCAAATAAATTATTGCGGAATTTAAATTATTGTGTTCGTTAATTAAACACTCGGCATGTTATTCAAACATAATTACTGATAGTAAAAATAAATAGGATCTATCTGAAAAACGTCACGACAGGCTTAATTTCCTCTGCATAAGTCCTTCTATTCTAAAACCCGATGGTGTAGTGGATAGGGCTGCTGCCTCCGAACGGGTCGTGGTTCGAATCCCACCACGTACCAATGTATTTTTCGATTTTCGAATTTCATATGTACGTTTATTCGGTGCTTTTTCCGTGCTTCGGAAGGCACGTTAAGCCGTTGGTTCCGGTTTATATCGTTTAATACCGAAAATATTAGTCGTTAAGCCTTATCAGAGGCCAGTGCTAAGCATTGGCGGCTTGAAAACTCTGACCTAATCTAGGATTGGTCTGGTTTCCCTTCTGGGGGATGGCAGTCGCTCTGTGTAAAAACCAGCACCTTCGTTCAATCCCCTGGATTAGGTATCCGACCCCGTAAGATACGGGATAAGGCTATGGAAATAATGAAGTCCTTCTATTCTAAGTGGTTCGATGCAAGTCTCTGCAAGGGTTTCTTGAACTTGCTACCACTCTTACTATGTAGCAAGGTGTCTTTGGAGTAAGGTTCCGTCATCATCGACTCCTTCCATCACCTCAAGTCTAAACTAGAATGGAGGGTCAACATTTATTTGTTTATCAGGTCAACTCCCGACATTTTTTGGTGGTGAAAACATAGCGAGTAAACCTTTTTCTCACATTAGCTCGGACACAATATCGCAGACGCCAAACGACAACAATGAAATTAACGACCGCTTCGCGAAGTTACACTAGTATGGTTTAGGTGTTTTTAGTTTGCATTATTAATCATTATTGTAAGGCTGAATGCGCATACAACTTTTTTAATTTACTAAATGGACGAATGGAGTGGCGTTCATTTCAAAGGCGCCATGCAAATCTTAAATGTCAAAATATTATGGAGGAATCGCAAGTTTGATGTTTGTTTTTAAGTGTATTGTTATTGATTCCTCCCAAATAGGAGAAAAGACTACACTTCTCTCAGCCAAAATAGCAATTTAAGGTCTCGTTGCATTGGAAGGCCTCGGCCGACCTTAAATTGCTTCTTTTTTTCGACCTCGGAATAAAGTACTTTAATCGCGACTTCGACTAGGTTACAATGAGTGAAAATAATCGCGAGTGCTTCTTCTCCTACTCATATTAATGGCAAAAGTCAACGGTTATATGGAGGGCAAAAATATTGCAAATAAAAGTAGTAAAATATCTTCCATGCTGGCCTGGGAGCGAGAGAAAAACATAGAATGTGCCAGCTGCACTTCCTACCGGGCATGCTGTAAAAACCAGCTAAGGGATCCGAGGGTTTCAGTATATTGTAATTTAGGCGATGGGCTGACAACCTGTCACTACAGCAATATACTTACAAATCCATCTTAAATAACCCTCAAAACTTTGTCAGACGTGGCGGAACGACCTTTGTTTGAGTCATTTACGCTCTGCCTACCCCATTAGGGATAAAGGCGTGATTATATGTATGTATGTATGTAAAATATGCTGTTTACTATCGCAAATAATCACCAAGAACCATGAACTACAAAAAGTTTATGTCCTACACAAACAAACGAAAAAGTAAAAACCGATGTCAACGTCCATTAAAAACGTCCTTTGTTTTGCGAACCCGCAACGTCTGAGTCAGCAAAACGTAACGGTACCGCCACCGGTTTTTCACCGGACGAAAAACCGCGCTCCCAATCATGGAAACGGCATTTTTGGAAACCGCCGAAAGCGGCCACCGCGATTTAAATTGCTTGCGGTTATCATTTTTGGATTTTGGTTTTGTGAGCAATTATAAAATGTCTTCCAGTCCAGGTAGCGATAGAAAAACATACAGTGTGCCAGCTGTTTCTACTCCCATGCATGCTAGCATGTTGTAAGGGTTACAGTGTGTTGTAAATTAGGCGATGCGCTTACAACTCTAGCCGTTATAGCATTACATATCACTACATAGTATAAAACAAAGTCGCTTTTTCTGTCCCTATATCCCTATGTATGCATAAATCTTTAAAACTACGCAACGGATTTTGATGCGATTGCTTTTTCTTTTAATGGATAGAGTGATTCAAGAGGAAGGTTTATATGTATAAGACATGCATAATATAGTAGAGAAACACTGATAATTTCCGTGCGAAGCCGGGGCGGGTCGCTATTTTCTAGATAAAATGCACCTCAAAATAAGGTAGGAACTGGGAACAACTTCTATTAGTCCGGTAAAACTCTTTCAGATCCGTATTTATAATCAGCACTCGAGACTGACAGCGAGTTCGTATTATTTATTTAATTTAATTCATAAAAAAGGTATTTACAGAATTATTTGTTACATTCTCGCCAAACTGCAAGAACTAGAAATGACATTTACAAACTGGCCTGTCAAATCCATACTTAATATTGCTCTCAATGTTGACATTGCTTTATAAATACGACCCTCATTGGTGCAAATAATAAAGTCCGGATTGTATACATAAAATAGACTCTTACAAGCTCGCGCGTACAAACGTACATTCATCTATAATCGATCAGTAATCTGGCTACGTCATCGACATGGCCGCACGTATCTCTGCTGAATACGTGATGGCGTGACAATCAGTAATCGATGTGTTTATACCAAATTATGAATGTTATGGGACGTAGGTTCGATTCTTGGTTAAAAGGGAGTTGTTCACTGTAGTTTACCCACATCTTAGTAGTTGTTCATTTAAAGGATGTCCATCGGGAAACTTTTCAAATTTGAAATTAAATAAATTAAAAACTAAACAATGTTGCTCAAGTTTTTTGTTTCCAAATCGAGCATTCATGTTTTTTATTTATTAGTCGCGAGGAGTTACTGATCTGAAGGACATCGCGCGTTTGTGGTTGAGCAATATCTACATGCATACATTTAATCACGCCTTCATCCCCAAAGGGGTAGACAGAGCGCGAACGACCCAAACAATGGGCGCTCTTCCACATCTGACTAAGTTTTGAAGGTTATTTAAGGTAGATTTGTAGGTATATTGCTGTAGTGACAGGTTGTCAGCCCATCGCCTAAATTACAATATACTTAAACCCTCGGAGCCCTTAGCTTGTTTTTACAGCATGGCCGGGAGGAAATGCAGCTGGCACATTCTATGCTTTTCTCTCGCTGCCAGTCCAGCATGGAAGTATAGTCGAGCAATATCTGAAACGAGTAAATCGACGGAAAGGCGCGTCGCCATTTTTGTTCGCACATCAATATCTGCAAGCTTGGTGATGGCTCGAGCACGTAACTTATCTGATTGTGGGCGTAATGAATTAGGACCGTATTTATAATCAGCTCTCATGAGTGACAGCGAGTTTGAGTTCGTATCAGAAATGTCATTTCACTACAAACTGGCCTATAAAATCCGTACTGTTGCTCTCAAGTTTGATATCGCTTCATAAATACGAGCCTTAGACTTGAAGAGACAGCGGTGAACTGAACTCCTTCGGGTCTCAACGTCTCCAACAACACCGGAACATGGGGCTCCATTTCTCTTAACGTATTAAAATACACACCATTTTGGGCCTCACCGAACACTTTCCAGCTGTAAATTTCTATCTAGCTAGGGTTTAAAGCTCCCATTCAGTCATCTCCCTAGCCTTTATCCCGTATCACACGGGGTCGGCTACCTAATCTAGGGGGATTGAACGGAGTTACTGGTTTTTGCACAGAGCGACTGCCATCTGACCTCCGCAACCCAGAAGGAAAACCAGACCCAATTTTAGATTAGGTCAGAGTTTTCAAGCCGCCAATGCTTAGCACTGGCCTCTGATATGGCTTAACGACTAATATCTACGGTGTTTAACGATATTAACGGGCACCAACGGCTTAACGTGCCCTCCGCACGGAAAAAGCGCCGAATAAACGTACATATGAAATTCGAAAACCGAAAAACACATTGGTACGTGGTGGGATTCGAACCACGACCTCCCGCTCAGGAGGCCCTATCCACTACACCATTGGGCGCTTTATCTCCCATTCAGTCTGGCCCAGGAAATCGAATTATTGGTACAGGTATTTGATCATATAACAGTATTAAAGTCTACATGCCATGTCTGAAATTCGTTTGAATAGGCACTGCACTCCCGGCACCCCCCTTTAATCCAATGTTGTATGCAAAGCAAATATCTCCCTGTTTCATACATATTTACACGTACATGTACTAAATCTTGTACAGGAGGCTCTCTGCATGCATTCATAAAATCACGCCTTTATCCCTAATGGGGTAGGCAGAGCGTAAACGACCTAAACAAAGGTCGTTCTGCCACGTTTGACAAGGTTTTGATGCTTATTTAAGATAGATTTGTATTGCTGTAGTGATAGATTGCCAGCCCATCGCCCAATATTCAGAAACCCTCGTATCCGTTAGCTGGTTTTTACAGCATGCCTGGTAGGAAATGCAACTGGCACTTTCTATGTTTTTCTCTCGCTTCCAGGCCAGCATGGAAGGGAGCTCTCTAGGATAGTATAATTCATCCATTTACCACTTCGTGAAATGAAATGACTGTCTGTCGATCAAAACTACCTCTGTCATCATCTCCCTAGCCTTATCCCGTATCTCACGGGGTCGGCTACCTAATCTATGTGATTGAATGAGGGTACTGGTTTTTACACAGAGCGACTGCCATCTGACCTCCGCAATCCAGAAGGGAAACCAGACCCAATTCTAGATCAGGTCAGAGTTTTCAAGCCGCCAATGCTTAACACTGGCCTCTTATTTGACTTAACGACTAATATCTATGGTATTTAACGATATTAACCGGGACCAACGGCTTAACGTGCTTTTCGAAGCACGGAAAAAGCGCCGAATAAACGTACATATGAAATTCGAAAATCACATTGGTACGTGGTGGGTTCTAACCACGACCTCCCGCTTAGGAGGCAGCGGCCCTATCCATGAGTATTTTTTTTGTGTGAGATTATTTTGTACCTTCTACTTCTGCGTAGCGTTTTCCCGTCTTGATGCTGGGGTCCGCTTTCCGGATTTTTATACTGCACTTTGCCTGGTCTTCGGCGTCCGCTGGTGTAGTCCTTTATTTATTTATTTATTATTTATTTATTTATTATTTAACAGTTTATTGTACACAATAAAATACAAAGAACATATACATATAAAACAAAAACACAACAGGCACAGCTTATTTCTAAAAAGAAATCTCTTCCAGCAGACCTAGGCTAGTGAAATAGCATTCTGAGAGGCAGATACGACGTGCACAATTAAAAATATACTTATTAAAAATATATTATATCCTTTTGTACCGATTTCCGAAAAACGGAGGAAGTCCTGTGTTCGATTGACATTATTCTATTCTGTGTTTTAAATTACATGTGCACTGATTGCTCCGCCAGTTGTTTAAAAAATATTGAATTGTCTCCTGAATGTTTTATCAAAATCGATTCGTGATTTTTAAAATGTGAGGCAGTCGCCGTTCGGGACATTAGGGCGAAATTAAGAAGTTATTGGTAAAGAGAAACGTATAAAGTGGCGTCCCCATCAGTTAAAAAAAATCATAACTCATTAACGCAGTGAATCGAAAAACCGATCCAACAGACTCAAGTAATAGTAATTACGTTATTTTAGAACCGTATAAATTCGCGATTCATAGTTCGTTGTAGTAACAGGAAGAAGAACAATTGCGAATAACGGCCACGAACTGCAATTTTTCCAACTGTTACTACAACGAACTAAAAATAGATAATTTATAAGGTTCTAATTTATCTTAATAACCATTACTTAACTGCCTCCGTGATCTAGTGGCTAGTGCCATGGACTCCCGATCCCGAGGTCCCGGGTTCGATTCCCAGGGGGGAAACACGAAGTTGATATTTGAGAATTTATCACTTTGTGAAATTTTCCCCAGTTTGGTTAGGACATTACAGGCTGAATCACCTGATTGTCCGAAAAGAAAAAGATTTCGTGCTTCAGAGGGCACGTTAAGCCGTCGGTCCCGGTCGCTGTCTTTGATAGTGGTCGTTACTCAAACAATGTCAGACGCCTGATAGTTGTGCTACAAGGCGGTTATAAAACCCTGACACTAGGGTTCATCGGGTTGATAGACTCGATACTTACTAGAAAGAAGAAGAAGACCATTACTTGAGTCTAGTGGACCGGATTTTCGATTCATTGCTATAAATAGTTTGTCGTACGTAATATCCCCCTGTATGCGAACACTACTGGACACAACAGCCTCCATACCTACGTATAATAAAACATGTCCGGATTGGACATGACGGACAGACAGACAATCCAATCGATGGCCAGGGGGCCCTAATTGCTGGGCCTTTGTTCCTGTATTCACGTGTGGGGATAGGGAATTGAATATAAGGTAGGGTTAGGGTGAAATTCAGGTGTTTTATAGGTATAGGTGTAATATCACATTTTTGATTTGTAGCACTCACAGTGTAATTTATTTCATATAATACTAGCGATTATCAGTGTTTCTCTACTATATTATACATGTATTATACATATAAACCTTCCTCTTGAATCACTCTATCCATTAAAAGAAACCGCATTAAAATCCGTTGTGTAGTTGTAAAGATTAATGCATACATAGGGACAGAGAAAGCGACTTTTATACTATGTAATCATAATGCGAAAGAAAAAAATAATAAATTCGGGTGACGCAGGTTCGAGCCCTGCCCGAAACGAATAAATAATTTTCTTTCTTTGTAAAATCATGTTTAATTTTCTTTGTACGGAAGCTCTACCTAACTATTAGACATTTTCACGAGTTCTTACCAAGATGAAGCATCATCTACCATTATTATTATCAGAACCACGATCATGGTTATCAAACCATGATCGTGGTTCTGGTAAGAGCGCCGAAATATCGGGAACTCAAAAACAAATAAATCGTGAGGAGATATACGAGGGGCGGCTGATATAAAATCTACTTTGTTAAAGAAAGTTTTGAAAATCGAACTGGCCATTGCAAAATCATATTCTATATTTATTCCTTTTTCAAAATTATGACGCTTATTTTTTTTCGCTTGCTTTTGTTTTTTTGGCGCGGCTTTGATTTCACCATGTCGAAAGAAAATTGCAAAATGATGAAATTTGAGCATCGAGCAGTGATTAAATTCCTAAGTAAAGAAGGAAATACGCCTACGCAGATCAGAGAGCGCATGTTAAAGGTGTTTGGTGATTCAAGTCCTTCTGAATTCGTCATTAAGTTTTGGTCGAAGCAATTTAAACATGGCCGTGAGAGCCTGGAAGACGACACACGTAGTGGAAGGCCAATTTCTGCTGTTACCGCAGATAATGTTGAAAAGGTGAAGAACCTGATTCTTGCAGATCGGCGAATCAAGCAGTGGGAGATAGCCAGAGATGTGGGCATTAGCAAGGAACGAGTTCATGAAATTATTCACGAATATTTGGGCATGTCCAAGGTGAGCGCGCGTTGGGTCCCTAGAATGTTGACCCCCTTTGACAAACAAAGGCGAGTAGAATGTTGTCAGGCATTTCTAGACCTGGTCAAAGGTAAAGAAGAAGAGACTATCTCTCGAATTGTGACCTGTGATGAAACTTGGATTCGCCATTGGGATCCGGAAAGCAAACAAGAGTCAATGCAATGGAAATTTAAAGGAGAAAATCCGCCAAGGAAGTTCAAGGTTCGGCCGTCGGCTGGAAAACTAATGGCCACCGTATTTTGGGATGTCGAAGGGATTTTGATGATAGATTATTTGCCTAAAAATACAACAATGAATGCTGAATATTATGCAAACTTGCTTGACCAGCTTCGTGAACAAATCAAAGAAAAGCGGAGAGGCAAACTCAGCAAAGGTGTTCTGATTTTACAAGACAATGCTCCTGTACACACAGCCTTAACGGCGAGATCAGCCCTGAGCAAAAACGGCTTCACAGAAATTAACCATCCACCTTATAGTCCAGATCTGGCTCCCTGTGACTATTTCTTATTCAAAGATTTAAAGAAAAAATTGAGGGGTCGCAGATTTTCGACGGACGAAGAAATGAAAGAGGCTGTGACTGACCATTTTGAAGAGCAAAATAAAAAATACTATTATAACGGCATGATGTCACTTATTTGCAAATGTCATAAGTGTATTTCACTTGCAGGAGACTATATAGAAAAATAAAAAATAAACTAGCCATCAAAGTCTTTTCTTTCATAGTTAGGTAGATTACTTATCAGCCACCCCTCGTACATACACACATATAGTCACGCGTTTAGCCCTAATGGGGTCCTAAATAGGGATTGCAATCCAGCGGCGTTTTCAATCCAGCTGTGTTCTTGATGGATTGACCTGAATCCAGCTGGATCCAGCAAAATGGGGAATGTAAACAAAAATACCTAATTTTTAAGTACTTTTTTAATAATTTATATTTCTTACGATAAAGTATGAGATGTTTTACTCATTTGATGATATTTTATATCTGCTATATGCTTTGGTTTCTTATTCATTTGAGATCAAAAGAATCAACTTAAAATTAAATAACTTATAACCTCATATAACATTTTAGATAACGCTGCTAAGTAGGTTATGTTAAATGTAATAATGTAGATATCAGTCTTACTAATTCTCTTAAAATTAAATTAAAAAAAAGGACAGTAATAATAGATACTCTTTAAATCTACAGTGTATTGTTTGTACCAAAAAAATGTTCCAAAATAATCTAGCCTGCACCCGTAAATAAATGTTATGAAAATCGAAAGCTGATAATTAGGTAGTTTAAACTCTCATCCTGACGACAGTAGACGAGTATAAACTATTTTTTTTTTCCTCTAGAAGTAAGACCTTAGAAAACAAATTTTATCTGTAGTCTTATCTCCCAACATAACTGCATATGTAGCCTGCTAAGAATGCCCTTTCGGCTTCGACACTGGTCGGTTTTAGGTAGTCATTAAATAGTCATAAACCATAGATAAATGTTCATCTCGCACTCCATCAGTCTTATAACCGCTCATTTATTCTTTCAGGACCTATTCGTAATCTAATTAAATCAATTTGAAACTAAATGATAGAAATTGATACGTTTGCTGGATCCAGCATGTTTAAAAAGGCGCTGGATCCAGCAATTGCAATCCCTAGTCCTAAACCCTAAAAAAGGTCGTTCCGCCATTTCTAACACAGTTTTGAGGGTTATTCAAGATAAATTTGTAGGTATATTGCTATAATAATAGGTTATCAACCTATTGCCTAAACTGCAATATACTGAAACCCTCGGATCCCTTAGCTGCTTTTTACAGCATGCCCGTGAGGAAATGCAACTGGCACAACGTGGGACGAGCCTAATAGTTGCGGTGAAAATAGCCGTAAAGATTTAAATTCAGTGCTTTACCTAAAGTAATACAGCCAACAAGAACACAATGAAAAATATGCTTAAATTAATATTAATACAGAACAGCTATTTTAATAGTTAAGAATATTTAGTGTAAAGGCACTTTGGCGTCTGTGATGACTGTGAGAGAAATCGAACGCGTCGGTTCGTCGTTTGTTGACTACTGTTTCGTCTTTATTTCGACTCATCAGATGCGGAAGTTTCCGCATTACAGTTGAGACATAGCATTATTTCGACAGGGATACACGTGGGAAAGGGCCCCCTTGCGAGGACCACTCTGCGAAGAACATGCTTAACGACTACTCCTAAAGAGATGGATTCCGTTTCGATCCAAACAAGCTAAGCTCACAAGAGCGAAGCACTTGCAAAGTTAAGAATATCTTTGGCAAATATTTTTTTCATTTAAACCATTCCTTTCTCGCTAAACCGTCGGTCCCGGTCGCTGTCTTAGATTGTGGCCGTTACACAAATCATGTCAGACGCCTATTAGATGTGCTATTAGGTAGTTTATAAACTCTGATACCAGGGTTCATCGGGTCGATTGACTCCATACCCACATGAAAGAAGAAAAAGAATTCCTTCCTCTTGGTATTCTTTAATATTAAATGTTCCACAGTATAAAAGCCTAGTGCATAACATAGTACCCTTTTCAAGCCGCGTCTTAAAGCGACCTAGTACTTACCCTGAGTACTTAAGCTTCTGGAGACCTAGGCTCTAGACGAAAAACGCAGGCTTTTAGTACTTACCCGAGCCTAAAGGCTTTAAACTTTGTAGGGTGGCTGCAAAGTTTCCTTCCTATATACATACATAACATACCTTATATGTAGGTAGAACTGCCTCCGTGGTCTATCGGTCTGAGCCATGAGCTCTCGACCCGGAGGTCCCGGGTTTTATTCCCG
Organism: Scrobipalpa costella; assembly: GCA_949820665.1. Classification (NCBI taxonomy): domain Eukaryota; kingdom Metazoa; phylum Arthropoda; class Insecta; order Lepidoptera; family Gelechiidae; genus Scrobipalpa; species Scrobipalpa costella. Next base: position 11,635,487 of record OX463315.1, read on the forward strand.
GCGAGGGACTGGTGGTTTGTGTTGTTGTTTCTAGTTTGGTTAGGTCATTGTAAGCTGATCACCTGATTGTCCGAAAAGTAAGATGATCCATGCTGTCGGATGGGCATGTAAATAATCGGTCCTGCGCCTGATTTCTTATTCTGTCACATCCGAATAAGAGATTGAAGGAATAGAGAGTGTACCTGTGTGTAGCGCAAACACTTGGGCATTAAAAACTAGTCCTGCGCAGTTGTCCGATCTTTGGGAGATTGGCCGCCATCACCAAAAATCGGTGTGTTATTGTGTATAGGTAGGATTTTTGTATAGATGTGTATTTTTGGCAGGTACCTATTTCTTATATTTCGATATTGTCTGTGAGCTAGTAGAATACTTGTTAATTCAAAATTTTTTTTTCGCGTTAGGCAGGTTTTTCTAATGGGAATAGGATTTGCTTCTTCTTTCCTGCCAAGCGTTTTCTCGGCCTAATGTTGGGTCTGCTTTCCAGCTTTTCTACTCCACTTTGCCTGGTCTTCGGCATCCGCTGCAAGATTGTTCTCTTCCATATTCATTGATCTAGATCCTGGGTCAATGAGCTAGAGGCTTAAGGACCTTAAAGAAGTGGAGAATAGGATTTACTAAATAGTTTTAAGTATTTTTAGTTGTCGTTTGTTTACGTTGTGTTAACAGGATATCTCTATTGTCCACAGTGCGGGCGGCATGGAGAAGGCGAAGGCCTACATAAAGAGCTCGCTGGGGGTGTCGCGGCCCGCGTCCCCCCACAAGCCGGCCGGTCTGCCGCCCCCCGAGACCCGGGTGTGCTTCGTGTGTGGCGGCGGCGGCTTCAGCGAGTGCTACTCCGTGCGCCACAAGCCCTCCGCACAGGTGAGTCCAGGTTCACACTAAAATCTGAAAACCTCCGGACATTTGGGTAAAAGCGAAAATGTAAGTTATGTGTTACACGAGCGAACTGAGCGGGACATTTCATAAAAGATGAATGTATTGATTGATTAAAACTTTTATTGACTGACACAAAACACATACAGGAAATGGTACAGACAAGAGAAAAAGTTACAATAAAAAACAATGAGGACAATAATATAACGAACATAACATTAACAAACGTAACATGACAAAAATACAAAACAAACTTATTATGTAACATACAAAAACAACAGTGCCAGTGCCACACTGTCCACATTGTGTCAGTCAACTTGGCGCTGACTCAGCATTGTGCTGTAGTGTAATACTACAGCGCTGATATCGCTAGTGTATACTATAAACTAGCGAAGCGAGTGCGACAACTCACAAAAGCTATATAAATACGTTCCGTGAGTGAAATACGAATAGCGAGACATTTAACTAGGGCCGAAATTAACTGAATTTAAAGCGACAGAATTTCTGACTATATAAAAAAACAATACAAACTATCGCCAAGCAATAAAGCACGTATATATATGCACGATTAATCAAATACAATATGCATTCAGATTTCGTCCGGCGATAATATTGATTTTGTTCGACAAACAGTCCGCCCGTGTTATTGCATCACGGATATGCAAAATACATTATAGCACGATTGATACAACACTATATTTCATGTAAAACAACATAAACTGTTTAGTTGTTGGCCATTCAAGATGGTGCTTCTCAAACTGGATGTGAGCTTAAGCAGGGGGTCATTGATTATTATCAAATCAGGCGCAGGGAAAAATACATTATAGCGCGATTGATACAATACTGTATTTCATTTGAAACAACATCAACATAAACTGTTTAGTTGTTGGCTATTCAAGATGTTGGCTCACCCGATTAAATCACCCGCAGAGGACACTGTTGGCACACAGGATTTTATTAATAGGATTTCAGCGAATTACGCTTTTTAAGTCGCGTGTCAAATTCTGTACTTAATTCACATGCAACGAATAACATCGTATCTTTTTATTAATATAATACAAGGTACAATGTTATTATATGCAGGTATACTTGTACTATGTCTGACTATTTCTGACCCAGTATGCAGGCCAACCAAATAAATTAAATATTGTTTTAGTTGCCAAACCTTCTCTTTTAATGGTCAAATTAAATTTAAATTATGAATGATTTAGTTTTCATAATTTTATGCTTTGTTGTCATTGTCAGTATCCAGTCAAATAAACAGTTAGAAGGGGAAGCTTTATGATAAAAAGTTTGAGAAACATCTTTTCGCTGGTTGTAAAACAGCTGATGCATTACCGGAATCAGGTTAACGGTTCAGAATGTAATATTCGGTAACGGATATTGCTTAGCTATTATCGCATTATAAACTCCATCAAATACAACGTGTAACAGAAAGGGTATATGCACCCGAAAGGATGTGAACCAGCCCATGAAACTGAACAACTTTTCCAAAGGAACATTATGTCGAAATAAAAGAATAATTACATACAGTTTTTTTAAGATAAATGTTTGAGAAACATATTTTCGCTGGTTGTAAAACAGCTGATGCATTACCGAAATCAGGTTAACAGTTCAGAATGTAATCTTCGGTAACGGATATTGCTTAGCTATCATCAGCATTATTAACTCCACGAAATACAACGTGTAACAGAAAGGGTATATGCACCCGAAATGATATGAACCAGCGCATGAAACTGAACAACATATTAATGTCGATATACGAAAAAAAAAACCTTACTACACGCGCTACCAGCTGCTGCATTTTGCATGGAACGTATTTTTTTCGTATTTCGACCTATGTTCCTTTGGGAAAGTTGTTCAGTTTTTTAGGCTGGTTCATATCCTCTCGGGTGCATATACCCTTTCTGTTACATGTTGTATATGACTATACTCTCCCTTGCTGGACTGGAAGCGAGAGAAAAACATAAAATGTGCCAGCTGCAGTTCCTCCCGGGCATGCTGTAAAAACCAGCCAAGGGATCTAAGGGTTTCAGTATATTGCAATATAGGCGATGGGCTGACAACCTGTCACTACAACAATATACCTACAAACGTATCTTAAATAACCCTCAAAACTTTGTCAGACGTTTGTTTAGGTCGTTTACGCTCTGCCTTCCCCATTAGGAATAAAGGAGTGGCTATATACCATAGGTCGTTCCGCCACGTCTGACAAGTTTTGAGTGACAGATTGATTACAGTATACTAAAACCCTCGAATCCCTTAGCTGGTTTTTACAGCATGCCCGGAAAGAGGTGCAGCTGGCACATTCTATGTTTTTCTATCACTCGCAGTCCAGCATGAAAGAGCAATTCTCATTCATAATTTCATCATTTATTCTGCAATCAAATGGTAGGTACACAGTTGTTACATAAATAAGTTAGTCTCTCATATGAACCCGGGTGAGGGTGCTGCATATTACATACAATTTTCTAATTAAATTTCAAAATAATTACATTAGTAATATACAATCATCAAGTATAACGTTTTCAATTTCAAAAAAAAAAAACCAGTAGTCATAAAAAAATAAACTTTATAGTTCATTCATTACATCTATCTATCTTCTATCTATCTATATATATAAAAATTAATCCCTATTTCCCTTGGTCACGGCATCACGCCTGAACGGCTGGACCGATTTCGCTAATTCTTTTTTTGTTCTGTTCGTTATTATCAGGAGAAGATTCTTATGAAAGAAAAAAATAAGGAAAAAGCGCGGAAAATTAGAAAATTTAAAATTACTTAACCACCATATAAAATTATTAAACTTTTTTAATGTAACCTTAAGACATTTGACATAGAATTGACTGAAAGCGTGCTGCAAATATAGTCAAAGAGGATGAAAAAAAAAATACGTTTATTATTTTATTGATAAACAATACATTTAAAATAATTAATTTAAAGGATCTATGAAACCTGATTTTCTTAGTTCACATGACGGTTACTTTAGAGCCATCAGGCCTAATATTAAAAGTTCAATTTAATATGGAACTTTAGTAAGTTTGGATAGACTAACATACACGTTACTAACATAACAAGTGGTATATACCTACTTGGTTATAAAGAAGAATACAATAGTTTTATTTTAAATTACAGATGAATTTTCGTTTATAAAAATGCCAGCAGCTAGACGTACAAACTAATAAAATCAATAATCTGCTCATTTATGGCGTCTAAGGCGGAACAAAGTTCGCCGGGTCAGCTAGTTAGTCATAAAATAAATAAATCATTAAATTAATACGTTCTTAACTTATAAATGTCATGATTAATGCCTCAATTTAATGATTTGTCATTTAAAAATTCGTCGACGCTATAATAGTGTTTATGTACAAGTAGTTCTTTCAGCTTATTTTTGAATGTGGATACTTTCGTTTCTGATCTGATGCTTTGAGGGAGTTGGTTATACTTTTGCTGCTGTCGAATTAGGCCTGGTTCCAAATTTTTTAAGCCTTGATGGTTTTTCAAGTAAGCAGTTCTTTGAGCGAAGATTGCGGGTTTGTACTTGACTATTCTTCTTACCTTGAATTTTAGTGCAATTAACACCCGGTCTGTAAAACACAATATTATTATTTTAAAATGAAAGAAAAATGTCTGACTAGCAGAAATATAACATAGTCTTAACTTCGACCCGACAACCCAAAAGACAAAAAGTATAATTCGCTTTTGCGATAAAAACTTCGTGACTGTCGTTTTAATACAAAGCAATCAATCATGCTGGTCTTGGAGCGATAGAAAAACATAGAATGTGCCAGCTGCATCTGATCCTGGGCATGCTGTGAAAACCAGCTAAGGGATTCGAGGGTTTCAACATATTTTATTTATTTATTTATTCATTCACAGAAAATCTTACAGCATTTAAGTATAAAAATAAATCAATTACATTAGACATCGCGTTTGCCAAATAAAGATTTTACATATTAATTTCACTATACACATTATAACAGCTAATTAATTTACCGATAAAGTTACAAAATACAAAATAGATATACAATAACAACAAAACTAATTATATAAATTAAATTCAATGAAAGTGTGAGCATGTGTGTGTGCGTCTGTAAGTGAGTGTGTGTGTGTGTATGAGTGTGTGTGTATGTATAAATGAGATTATCCAGCGACCTGATTTCCACCATCACAAGGTCTGTTTGAAATTGCAGTATAAAGGATTCTTTTATACTGGCTTATTGTGAGATGGAATATATCTAACTCCTGAAAACTTGAGTTATAAGTGCGGACGCATCTGTTTATGACACAGTTATGAGCATAATTGGTAAGAGCTCTAGGTTGATGAAATAAGCTTGTGTGTCGAGTGCGCTTACCGGGAACGCATAGACCTATACTCGCAACAAGTTCTGGACTGTCAATTAAATTATTTATAATTTTAAAAAGGAACATCATATCGCTCATCTTTCTTCTATCTTCAAGGGACATCATTTTGTATTTCTCCAGTCTATTTTCGTATCCCGCAATGTTACCACCAAAACGTCGGTTTATAGTTCGCAAGTACCATCGCTGGATTCCCTCCACCTTGCCCACGTGAACAGCATAATTTGGAGACCATATTAATGACGCAAACTCCAGTATGCTCCTCACATAAGCAAAGTACAGGGTGTTCATGGTTTGAATGCGTTTAAAGGGTCTCGTTATACGCAAAATAAAACCTAACATTTTATACGCTTTTTGCACGATACGATCACAATGCAGTGAAAAAGACAACTTATCGTCGAGAATTACACCTAAGTCCCTAACGCTGGTAAGTTTTGTAAGATGCTCACCATCAATCGAATAATTGCAGTTAACAACATTAATCTTCCTAGTGTAGGTGATGCAGTGACACTTGTTGACGTTCAGGTCCAGAAGATTTAATTTACAATAATTGCTAAGACTGTCCAAATCACGCTGCATATCCATGCAGTCATGCTCACCACTAATAATACGGTAAATTTTCATGTCGTCGGCATACATGGAGAACTGCGAGTGACGGAAGCATGTGCATATATCAAAAATGTATACATTAAAAAGTAACGGGCCCAAATGGGAACCCTGGGGAACGCCAGATGGGATTGTAGCATAATTTGATACACATGCTCCAATTCTGACCGCTTGAGACCGATTGTCCAGATATGATGAAAACCACCTAAGAAGATCTCCATGTATGCCCACGGACCCCAGCTTATGAAGTAAAATGGTATGGTCCAGTCTATCGAAACATTTCGAATAATCCGTATAAATCGCGTCAATTTGACCACCACCATCCATATGTGTAAGCAGATAGTTGGTAAATACAGCTAGATTAGACTGAACGGACCTTTTGCGCATAAAACCATGTTGCTGAGTCGGAATTGAACGTTCAAGGAATGGATAAATATGGTCGTGGACAATGAGTTCCAGAATCTTGCTAAACACGGACAAAATAGACACTGGTCTATAATTATTAAACCGTGACTTAGACCCACTCTTGTGAATTGGCACAACAAGAGCCTGTTTCCATTTGGAGGGAAAAATACCTTCGGACAAAGATCTATTGAAAATAATTGAAAGGGGTTGCGCAAGTTCTCTAGAGCAGGCTTTTACAAGTAATGGTGGAATGTTATCACTACCAGGACCCTTGTTAATGTTAGTTTTCTCCAGATACTTTAGGACCACATCTATAGTCACTTGAATACTGTTATAACTGAAAGTAGTATTGTAATCAGGCACATCCAGACTAGCAGACACAGTTCCATGCCTGTAAACCGAGTGGAAGTAATCTAAAAATCGTTTACTAATGTCTTCAGGGTCAGTAAAAATAACAGTGCCATCTTTCATCTGTTTAGGAATAACCGCACAATTTTTTAAGTCCTTTGAATACTTCCAAATATATTTTGGGTTTATTGTAAGTGCTGTTTCACACTTCAGAACGTATTTGTTCCAGCATTTATCCTGTGTAACCTTTTGGCGCTTACGTAATAGTGAGAACGAGTCGTAGTCTCGGGGATTATTAAATATCTTCCATAATCGATGATAGTGCAATTTTTCCTTTACAATGTGTATAAGACTACGACTATACCATAAAGGATACAAGTTATTATGCATGAGGATGAAAGTAGGCACAAATCTATCTATTAATTTATGTAATTCTCCGTAAAAATATTCAACAGCTTCATCAATGGTACACCCACGGAGCTTAGAATCCCAGTTAATTGCACCAAGATGTGATTTGATGGCCTCATAGTCACCTTTCCTAAAAACATAGACAGTTCTAGGAGGTTCATTAATAGGTTGTATTGAGATATCAGGTAGTTCCAGCTCAAATGCGTAATGATGAGGTAAATCCTCACGGGTAAAGGGAGCGAGACTTCTTAAAACACTGACATAAGTATTACTAAAAAATAAATCTAAAAAATTATTATTATCATTAGGCATATGATTGTACTGGCCTAATCCTGACAAAGACATCAACTCAATAAATTCCTGTATGTCTCCCGAGATAGTACCGACTGCCACTAATTCGTTGTTTGAATCTGTTACCCAATGTATACTTGGCATATTAAAATCACCCACACACAGGAAACAATCATCCGGATATAATTCCATAATGTTACCCAGGTACTCGTTAAATTGACTCAACATCGGGTCGTTCAACTTACACGTGTCGGGCAAATATACGCAAATAATATGCAAGTCATAAGGTGTCTTTATTATTTTAGCTGGGATAATAACATGAACCACATCAAATAACGCGTTTGCCGGTAGGCATGAATCGTCCAAGCGAGCGGCAAGCCGGCGCTGGGTGAGCAACATGACGCCCCCCCCGCGATCGCACTATATATATATGTATTGTAAGTTAGGCGATGGGCTGACAACCTGTCACTACAGCAATATACAGATCTATCTTAAATAACCCTCAAAACTTGTCAGACGTGGCGGAACGACCTTTATTTGGTACGTTGACGCTCTGCCTACCCCATTACGGATGCAGGCGTGAGAGTATATATGTATCAATCATTGATTCAAGCAGAAATCTCCGAGATTGACAAGTCAAGTGTCAATGTCACCTATTTCGACGTCTTCCAATTATTGTCTAGCGACGTACGAACCGGTTCAGAACTGGTTCGAGGCGGTTGTCAATCCAGACACGAAGCAATTCCGACCTAGAGGCAGTGTTGCCAACTCCGAAATAGAAGAGCAAAATCGGTAGTAAATAAAAATAAAATTGTGTCTATTTCATATTTAAAATATCTTTACTACTCACACACTTAAAACAGAACACATTAAGGTCCGGGTTTGTAAACAGCACTTGAGATTGACAGCTAGTTTGAGTTCGTATCAGAAATGTCATTTCAGTACAATGTGACCAGTCAAATCCTTACTTAATATTGCTCACAATCCTAAGATCGCTTTATGAATACGAGCCTAAATAACTATCACAATAGTACGGTTTGAGAGTAAAAGGTAAAGGGTATTCTTACTCAGTATTTTGCTACCATGTTACTCAAAGCAACAGTGGTAGCACTGATTTCCAGTCCTTACCCTTTTTATACACCATTTAAAAACATCAGAGTAGAGGGCGTATAGAATTATGATAAGATAAAACATTAAAAGTCAAAATATAACATGCTTAAACAATTTCAGGTTTTTTGTCACTACATTATAATTTACGTTTTGTAAATAATAGGTCCTGCGCCTGATTTATCTCTGGTCGTGTCACTTAGTCTGTTACATCAGAAAAAAGATTTTAAAGGAATAGGGAGAAAGTGCACTTGTGTGTTGCGCAAACCCTAGGGTACTAAAAACGAAGACCCGTAAATTGGCCGACGCCACCGAAAAGAGGCTGAGAGGACTTTTGTTAATATCTTTATTTATTTATTTATTTACTGTTTATTGTACACTAGTAACATGAGAAAGACAATACATAAGTAATAACGACACATCTTTTGGACGTACGTATACATATAATCAAGCCTTTATCCCTTATGGGGTAGGCAGAGCGTAAACGACCTAAACGAAGGTCGTTCCGCCACGTCTGTAAAAAAATTAAGGGTTATTTAAGATTTGTAGGTATATTGCTGTAGTGACATGATGTCAGCCCATCGCCTAAATTACAATATACTGAAACCCTCGAATCCCTTCGCTGATTTTTACAGCAAGCCCGGGAGGGAATGCAGCTGCCACACTCTTATGTTTTCCTCTCGCCACCAGGCCAGCATGGAAGAAAAGTAAAGATCATAATTTATAGGATATGTTTTGTAGAAGGTTATCAAAATATTCATCGGAGTTGGCAACTCAGCCTAGACACCGTCGAGAGTGAAATTAATTTGTTTTGGTACGCGCTCCGCTGTAAGACATTTATGTTTGACTAGCGACCCGCCCCGGCTTCGCACGGAAATCATCAGTGTTTCTCTACTAAATTATGCATGTATTATACATATAAACCTTCCTCTTGAATCACTCTATCCACTAAAAGAACCCGCATCAAAATTCGTTGCGTAGCTTTAAAGATCTAAACATACATAGGGATATAGGCACAGAGAAAGCGACTTTGTTTTATACTATGTAGTGATGTAATGTGCTGGCCTTATTTTGCTTCTTACTATTTTAGTCATGCTTGTTAAAGTGTTAAACTTCATAGGAAATTGGATTCAACCATAAATGCCAAGCTGTTAAAGTGCTATTTAATTAAGTAGGCCAGAGAAGTGTGTGGGTGGTCTTTTAGCTAGATCTTCTTAGCGAGTGGATTCTCGAGTCGAATAACGACCCGAAGAACCCTGGTGTCAAAGTTTTCTAACCGCCTAGTAGCACAGCTATTAGGCCCTTGACATGGTTTGAGAAACGACCACTATCAAAGACAGCCATCTGGACCGACGGCTTAACGGATTATTCGGACAATCAGGTGATTCAGCCTCCAATGGCCTAACCAAACTGGGGAAAACCTCACAAAGTGATAATTTTACAAATATCAACTTTGTGCTCCCCCCTAGGAATCGAACTAAAGTCCTCCGGATGGTAAGCCCATGGCCCTGACCATTAGACCACGGAGGCAGTTAGCTAGATGGGTTGAAGACATAATAAAGTATCCTTGCAAAATCTAGACAAGGCTAGTCTAAACTAGGCAGTCATGTAGAAACCTTGTTGACCTGCAGTAGTGGTAGCCAGGGGAGTCAATGATTTTGAGTAACTGAGATGAGTGCTTCCATGCTGGACTGGGAGAGAAAGAAAGTCATAGAATGTGCCTCGGGCATACTGTAAAAATCAGTTAAGGGTTTTGTAATTTATGCGATGGGCTGAAAACCTGTCACTACAGCAATATACAGGTCTATCTGAACTGAAATAACCCTCAAAACTTGTCAGACGTGTCGGAACGATCTTTATTGTTAAGGTCATTAACGCTCTGCCTACCGCAATAGAGATATAGGCGTGATTTTATGTATGTATGTGTGAGACAAAAATAAGCGGTACTCACAAAATATCTCAAAGGCACTGGTATTATTAACAAGTCGAAGGAACACAATATGCTACTGTTCAGTCGAATGAATAAATAAAACAATTCTTCTTCTTCTGTCGAGTGGGTATCGAGTCTATCGACCCGATAAACTCTGGTGTCAGAGTTCTTTACCGCCTACTAGCACAACTATCAGGCCTTTGACATGGTTTGAGTAACTACCACTATCAAAGACAGCTTCCGGGACCGACGGCTTAACGTGCCCTCCGAAGCACGAAATCTTTTCCTTTTTCGGACAATCAGGTGATTCAGCCTGCAATGTCCTAACCAAACTGGGAAAAAAATCACAAAGTGATAAATTCTCAAATATCAACTTTGTGTTTCCCCCCTGGGAATCGAACCCAGGACCTCCGGATCGGGAGTCCATGGCACTAGCCACTAGACCACGGAGGCAGTTAATAAAACAATGAAAATTACTTTATAACCCGCAATGATTGCTATGAGGTTAACGTGTACAAGAAATTAACCCGCCTGAGGTGTATTCGCACGACTCCACGAAACTGAGTTAGACTACAAGAAACTGGAAGACAACTTGTCTGAACCAGAGGTTGAGTCCATTGCTGTAGTTATACTTCTACTAGCGATCCGCCCCGGCTTTGCACGGAAATTATTAGTGTTTCTCTACTATATTTTTTTTTTTTTTTTTTTTCAAAAGGAGATATTTTATTTAATAATTAAAAAATTTCACAATAAATTAATCACAAAGTCAAACTTAAAAAACTTAAAAACTAACACCTAATCAATCGAAAAGACCGCCCCGAATCGTACCTGGTGGGAATGTACCCATCACACTAGCAGCGTTCCCTCGTTGAATAGCCAACGAGATGTGCTGTACCAGATACGACTCGGCGCGGGGGTCAGAACAGTTTTGCCTTAATCGCCGCCCAAGCTCCTTGATAAAAAATTTCGCTTCAGCACACCAAGAGCCTGAAACCTCCACCGCAAAGGGCACAAAGTGATAACCCTGGCACAAGTTGTCGTACTTGAGCCGCTTCTGAGAGGCAGCCCACTCTGCCGCCGCGCCCGCCTTACTCATTGATCGCGGAAGATGCGACGCCGCAAAGGTGCTGACGCAGGTGGCGTCCCAGATGAGACAACGACCCTTCTCCCATGGTACTAGAGTAAGTCCATCAGGGCGCTTGCCATCGAGGCGACTAAGACCTGGCGGCTCAAGTGTGCAGGGAATATCGGCAGAGACCAAAGCACGCCGTATAATATCGTTGAGCATGTGGTGCCGTGGAAATCTTCCCGCACTTTTACCACAGCTCAACCCGTGGTATGCTCTACTGTCTACCGACCCACCGCATTTGCACACATGAGGCTCGCACACATCGCACCCAAGTCTAAGAGCCACTGCTATCCTCAAGGTGCCGCCATCCAGAATGGTACCCAAGTTTGGAGAAGGAAACGTGTGTAACCAGGCACCAGCCTCATACTGGGTTGCCGCCTTCAGGCGGGCGATGTCTGGTCCAGAAGCAGACTCCAAAAGCTCTACTATATTGTGCATGTATTTATTATCCATATAAACCTTCCTCCAGAATCACTCTATCCATTAAAACAATTCGCATCAAAATCAGTTGCGTAGTTTTAAAGATTTATGCATACATAGGGATATAGAGACAGAGAAAGCGACTTTGTTTTATACTATGTAGTGAAGATGCACAATAAGCTACCAACCCATCACTACATGCTCGACCACTACGATGACGCGTAGCTGCTGACGCGGCTACCTCTGGCTTGTCTGCTGCGCTCGTCTACCCACTTAGTAGAAATATTACTAAACCCTTAGCGTAAATCTCTAATTGTAACTTTTTAAGAATACGCCTGTAAATAAAAGTGTATAATATAATGTTATTGTGAAAGTGTCTAAGTATACACGATATCTATATTTATCTCCCATTTTAAAAGTTTCTATAAGATTATACCGATGAAATACTTTTGTGTTGTATGATTTTACTAGGTTATGACTGTGTGAACCTTTTGTATAGCGTAAGTATTTTATGATAATAAAGAAGTTTACAAATTAAATCAATCAAATAAGCTACCAACCCCAAAGGGGGACTGTTCAATAGAATGAATAAAACAATGAAAATTACTTTATAACCCGCAATGATTGCTATGAGGTTAACGTGTACAAGAAATTAACCCGCCTGAGGTGTATTCGCACGACTCAACGACACTGAGTACGACACTGAGTAGAACACGTGAAATACAAGTAAAGAAAAGAAAGGCCTTTATCCCCTACGGGCTAGGCGGCCGTAATCGATTTTCGCCACGAATGACAAATATTGAGCGCAATTTTTGATTGAAATGTGTGTCGCTATAGTGACAGGTTGCTAGCCCATCGCCTTTACAAATACACTTGAATACCTTTGCCGGCTTCTACAGCATGCCCGGGAAGAGAAGCAGCTGGCACCTTCTATAATTATTTCTTCTGTAATTGTTGTTGTTGTTTTAATTAAACTTAAAAAACTTAAAAGTTCCTGTCTGTCGCTTACGATACTCTTCGTAAAGAGCCCTATTAGTATTGCACATATCTCATGTTTAATTATTATTATTAGCCTATGCTGTCCCACTGCTCATGTTTAATAGAGTAGGTAAATAAACGCGTTCTGTCTACAATTTTCTTTATTCTAATCTGAGGTTTGCGACTAGACTAGACAGACTGGTTGCTGGGAATGCCTCTAATCGAGTCACGTCGCTAGCGACATACTTCACGGAAAATTACGCAACATTGGATGTTATCAATTATCATTCATGAGTTTTGTTTTACGAATACTTTAGATTAAAACTATCTAGACATATTGAACTAAATATGATTGTTAGCAGAGTTTTCTTTTGAAGATTACTTTGCGAAAGTTTATGTACATTTGTCTACTGTTCGTGAACTAGTAAAAATAATCAAATCCCCAACTGCTTGGATGGACGTAATAATCATCAAAATATAGAGCGCCACAAAGTAACAAAAACCGGGTGTAAGGCTTCTGCCTCGAATTTTGCGGGCACCGGAGCGGTGGCGGCGCGGCGGCGGCGGCGGCGGCGGCGCGGTAGCGGCAGGAACTTATGCGTACAATCAAATGGACCGGTTTTCGAAAACAGCGGCGCGGGAGCGGGCAGCGGCGCGGGGGCGGGCAACGAGCGGTGCCAGTGTTGTCACAATGTTACAAAAGTAACATTTTACGTTACTTTTGACCCTCTCATGTTACCTGCATGTTACACGACTCGACTAGACTTAAAATGTTACTTTTGTGGTCAAAATGTTACTTTTCGAAGCAGCTTATGTTACATTTGAGAAAGGGGCTGTGGCAACACTGCGCTGCGGTAAACTCGCCATTACTTTCCTGTCCCTATAGTAGGGATCCACTTCGTCTTTTGCCCACAATAAATCAAGCGTTAGGAATAAATTTGAATCAAAAAGATGTTGTCGCCGTTTTTCAGACATTTGGTTGGCGAATAAAAACAAATATCTCGACAACACCGCTATAGTGCCGCGCGATCTGCCCGCTGGTTTGGAGAACGCCGCGCCGTCACCGCTCCGCTGCCCGCAAAATTCGAGGCCTAAGGCCTGGAAGCATGAGATTCTCGCACTTTGCGGGCCTACTTCTTTTTGTCTTACTCTTACTTTTGCTCAAAATTGGGTTGGTGACTGCAATGTGTGCCAATTTCTTGCGTTTCACTTAATACCAGAGCTCCATACCTCTTTGTCATTAGTATACGAGGGGTGGCTGATAAGTAATCTACCTAACTATGAAAGAAAAGACTTTGATGGCTAGTTTATTTTTTATTTTTCTATATAGTCTCCTGCAAGTGAAATACACTTATGACATTTGCAAATAAGTGACATCATGCCGTTATAATAGTATTTTTTATTTTGCTCGTCAAAATGGTCAGTCACAGCCTCTTTCATTTCTTCGTCCGTCGAAAATCTGCGACCCCTCAATTTTTTCTTTAAATCTTTGAATAAGAAATAGTCACAGGGAGCCAGATCTGGACTATAAGGTGGATGGTTAATTTCTGTGAAGCCGTTTTTGCTCAGGGCTGACCTCGCCGTTAAGGCTGTGTGTACAGGAGCATTGTCTTGTAAAATCAGAACACCTTTGCTGAGTTTGCCTCTCCGCTTTTCTTTGATTTGTTCACGAAGCTGGTCAAGCAAGTCAAATAATCTATCATCAAAATCCCTTCGACATCCCAAAATACGGTGGCCATTAGTTTTCCAGCCGACGGCCGAACCTTGAACTTCCTTGGCGGCTTTTCTCCTTTAAATTTCCATTGCATTGACTCTTGTTTGCTTTCCGGATCCCACTGGCGAATCCAAGTTTCATCACAGGTCACAATTCGAGAGATAGTCTCTTCTTCTTTACCTTTGACCAGGTCTAGAAATGCCTGACAACATTCTACTCGCCTTTGTTTGTCAAAGGGGGTCAACATTCTAGGGACCCAACGCGCGCTCACCTTGGACATGCCCAAATGTTCGTGAATAATTTCATGAACTCGTTCCTTGCTAATGCCCACATCTCTGGCTATCTCCCACTGTTTGATTCGCCGATCTGCAAGAATCAGGTTCTTCACCTTTTCAACATTATCTGCGGTAACAGCAGAAATTGGCCTTCCACTACGTGTGTCGTCTTCCAGGCTCTCACGGCCATGTTTAAATTGCTTCGACCAAAACTTTATGACGAATTCAGAAGGACTTGAATCACCAAACACCTTTAACATGCGCTCTCTGATCTGCGTAGGCGTATTTCCTTCTTTACTTAGAAATTTAATCACTGCTCGATGCTCAAATTTCATCATTTTGCAATTTTCTTTCGACATGGTGAAATCAAAGCCGCGCCAAAAAAACAAAAGCAAGCGAAAAAAAATAAGCGTCATAATTTTGAAAAAGGAATAAATATAAAATATGATTTTGCAATGGCCAGTTCGATTTTCAAAACTTTCTTTAATAAAGTAGATTTTATAACAGCCACCCCTCGTATATAGTATGCAGTCGATGGATATAATAAACTTCTTATTATTCTTCCCTGCTGGACTAGGAGCAAGAGAACAAGAAAAACATAGAATGTGCCAGCTGCATTTCCTCCCGGGCATGGTGTAAAAACTAAGCGGCCCGAGGGTAACAGTATATTGCAATTTAGGCGATAGGCTGATTACCTGCCACTACAGCAATATACGTACAAATCCGTCTTAAGTTACCTTCAAAACTTTGTCAGACGTGGTGAAACGAAGTTTTTCTTATGTTGTTTACTTTCTGCCTACCACATTAGGGATAAAATCGTGATTATATGTACGTAGTACGAAAACCGGCGGCTTGTATGGAGTGCCTACCCTGTGGCAGTGGTCAGGCATAACCTCTTGACCTGATTCTGACGTAATGCTCGGGCGTCTTGCAGTAAACATTGTACAAGCCGTAATCAGTTGCTGGTTGTCGCAGGTCAAGGCGGCAGGCGGGCTAAATTGACAGTACGGAAAACTGGTTTTATGATGATGAGCTTAGTAATTGAGTCGTCACTCCCTAGCCTCTTTCCGAATTTGTCGAGGTCTGCAATTTAATCTAGGGGATTGAACGAGGATACTAGTTTTTACACAGAGTGACTACCATCTGACCCAATTCCCGAAAAGGAAACCAGAACCAATCTTAGATCAAGAGTTTGCCAAGTTAGTGACTAATCTAGCTCAAACTAAGCTCAACCTAAGTCAAAGTTTTATGACGAAGGCCTCTAACATAGGTTAACAACTAACATCTACGAGGTACCTTCCGAAGCACGGAAACGCCCGTGTGATACCACTACCGGTGAATGGGTTCATCGGCTAGCCACGGCGATGGCTGCGTTTTAGCCTCGCTAGAAATGCATGGCATGTTTAACATGTGTGCATGATTATAGCAATCAGCTATGGGACCGATACAAGTCATAGCACTATTGTACTACATTTCCCATGTGAAAAAATAAACAGCCTCCGGTATTGCCAGTTTAAATAGACAGTCTGTAAAATTGTAGACTTTTTTATTTTATTATTTATTTTATTTGAACTGTGATGTCCCATTAGGGATAAAGGTGTGATTGTATGTGATAGTCTGTAAAATTGAAGACTTTTTATTTTATTATTTATTTTATTTGAACTGTGATGTCCCATTAGAGATAAAGGTGTGATTGTATGTGATGTCCCACTGAAGGGCATAGGCCTATCTCTCTTCCTTCCACTTTCGAGATCTAGGGCAAGTTCTCGCCATTCCACCAATCTACTGCTAAAATTAAAGGCTATAATTTATCCTTTGGGGATCACATAAATTCTATTCTACCGAATATGTAAGTATATATAGGTACATAATAATTAGCATATGAGTAGGGCTTTTTATGCAATGCTAGTTTTCAGAGCTATCAAAAGTTAAAATTGTTCTATTTTTATTTAAAATAATTATAATTGTTATAGCAATACGAAACGAGTATTGTTCGAATTTTAGCATCAAAGCTGGCAACATTGACAGCGATAAGAAAGACGTAGCAATAAGTCATCGGAGTTTTCCCATAAAAGTTTCCCATAGTTTAACCCCATTAGGTTATTATAATGTTTTCATTCATAGTGCCATTGTCGTGGAAGGATTCATTCCACTTTGCAGAGAAAATATTTGACCTCGATATGTACTTACTAAAGTGTCGGCAAAGTTTTCTGTAAAAAGTATAAAACATAACCGACCATACAGAATATTCCTCTTGATTGACTTAAAATAGTAGTCTGTAACCCAAGGAAATTGACTCATAAATAATAGTCTAAATGAAACGCACAACGTACGAGTATCATTCAATAAATACTTAGCCTACAAAAAGAAAACGAAAATTTTGGAAAAGTGGCAATTTATTTTTCAACATAGTCTCCTTTTAGTTCTATACACTTAGCCCAGCGATGCTCCAACTTTTTTAACCCGTCCGAAAAATAGTTTTTGTCAAACTCTGCAAAATAGGCCTCCGTGGCGGCGATGACCTCCTCACTTGATCAATATCTATTCCCGGCGAGTGACTTTTTCAGATTAGGAAACAGAAAGAAGTCACAAGGAGCCAAATCTGGAGAATACGGTGGATGGGGCAGCAATTCGTAGCGTAATTTGACCAATTTGGCCATGGCAACGGCAGACGTGTGAACCGGTGCGTTGTCGTGGTGAAACAGCACTTTTTTCTTCGCCAGATGGGGTCGTTCTTTCTTTAATTCGGCGTCGAATCGGCCCAATAAATCGGCATAGTAAAGCCCTGTAATTGTTTTACCCTTCTGGAGGTAATCGATGTAGATCACACCTTGTGAATCCCAGAAAACGGTGGCCATAACTTTTCTGGCCGATTTTACAGTTTTCGCCTTCTTTGGAGCACGTTCCCCGGTCTGGATCCATTGTTTTGATTGCTCCTTGGTCTCTGGTGTGTACCAGTGGATCCAGGTTTCATCGACGGTCACAAAACGACGCAAAATCTCCGCTGGATTCCGCTTAAACAGCGCCAAACACGTCTCCGATGTGGTCTCACGGTTGCGCTTGTTTTCCGGTGTGAGTAAAAGCGGCACCCATCGCGCCGACAGCTTTCTCATGCCGAGTTCCTCGTGAAGAATATGATGCACTGTTCCTTCTGAAATGCCTACAGTCTCAGCTAGCTCCCGAACCTTCAATCGGCGATCTGCCAATACGAGATCATGGATTTTTTTAATGTTTTCCTCCGTAGTAGCTGTTTTCGGTGCACCTGGACGTGGTTCATCAAAAACCGACGTACGGCCACGTGCAAACTCGTTGAACAAATTCTTGACGGTGGCCATCGATGGAGAAGAGTCACCGTACACAGCATCCAAGCGCTCTTTGATTTCGAAGCGCGTTTTCCCTTCCAAAAATAGGAATCGAATCACCGAACGATATTGCTCTTTTTCAATTTTTGTAAAACCGATCGACACGTTCGCTTCCATAAGTTGTAAAATTAAAACAAATGAAGGGATTGGAATGAAAATTTGAAAAAAGAATTAAAAAGGAATGTGCTACACTGTGTTTAAACTCTTTTGAAACTACAGCGCCCTCTGGCGATGAGGCTCGGTACTTATTGAATGCACCTCGTAAATATAATTTACGTTTGTATCTCTTGCTCTATAAGTGGCCATTTCTTCCCTAAAAGCTGGGTTGTTATAGGCCATAAAAACCGTAGGGCATTAATGGCATTTGAAAAAAGAACCGTCATTTCGCTAGATGTCAAAACTATATTTAAAGTTCTATTCTATTTTACTTCCATGCTGGACTGGGAGCGAGAGAAGAACATAGAATCACTACAGCAATATACCTACAAATTACAAATCTATCTTAAATAACCCTCAACACTTTGTCAGACGTGGCGAACGACCTTTGTATAGGTCGTTTACGCTCTGCATACCCCATTAGGGATACATACATTCATAGAATCACGTCTTTATTCCTGACGGGGTAGGCAGAGGGTAAATGACCTAAACAAAGTTAGTTCGGCCACGTCAGACAAAGTTTTGAGGGTTATTTAAGATAGATTTGTAGGTATATTGCTGAAGTGACAGGTTGTCAGCCCATTGCCTAAGCGATTAGGGATAAAGGTGTTATTATATGTAATGTAGGTATGTATTTCTATTTTTCTTTTATCCTCAGAATCGCATATTTAGTCGAAACGGAATTCAAAACGTACTTAATTGTATTAGAAGTTTTATTTTATATGTTTTGAGACTTTCGCGGTTGTCCATTACTCGCTACGCTCGGGCGCCAAATACCTCGTATGCAATTAATGTCTAGTATAACCCTTATTTACTAATGTACTATTATTATTTAGTTTAAATCGTTTGAGACGATGAATTCAAAACTAGAACGAACGAGTGTTTTCCTTACAAAATATTTACAGATGGAACAAACCATTGCCTTATTTTACAAATAATACAGACGGGACAAAGCTTACCCTCCCGTTCGCTTGATATAGTCGGCTAAAAAGTGTTATTTTTTATTTGTACGTAGCGAACATAGTCCGTAATTGGTTTTCCATGTACCGTTAAAGAATTTAGTTTTTTACCAAAAAATAAAGGCTTTTTCTAGTCTAAACAGCTGAATTCCAGATATAGTTTTGGTTTTATTCTAGCCCATTTTAATAGTTAGCATGGTTGTAACCGGAAACACATTTAAAACGAGATTTTGTTCCGGAAAATTTTATTTTCGTACGTAATTAAATAAAATACTAGTTAGACGTATTACATTCATTAATTAACTAGCGACCCGCCCCGGCTTCGCACGGAAATCATCAGTGTTTCTCTACTATATTATGCTTGTATTGTACATATAAATCTTCCTCTTGAATCTCTCTATCCATTAAAAGAAACCGCATCAAAATCCGTGCCGTAGTTCTAAAGATCTAAGCATAGAATATAGGGACAGAGAAAGCGACTTTGTTTTATACTATGTAGTGATATCATTCGCTACAATGTACCTATTGAAAAAGTTATTTAGTGAAGGTTAGTTATGATTATGAGCCCAAATACTTCTTCTACTTACAAAATGTCCGAGAAAAAGCACCTGAAACATTCCATTTTTATCTGAAGCTAGAAAACCTTACAAACAAGACATTTGTGATGTGAAATTTGCGTAAAAATGCTTATTACGTTTCTTATGAAGCCGAGAGGGATTGCGTCCTGGTTTATTAAGAAATATGAAATACAAAAACGCCAAGGGTGTTGCTAGGAGAGAAATTGTACAATCCCGACAAACAATTCGCTCAAACGACTCAGAAATCTTCCGCCAATCAAAACTAAAATTTCCTTGGCACATTCTCTTCTTCTTCCGATACTGGATTATGCAGATGTTTGTTATCCTGACTTATGTGTTGCACTTCAGAACAAGCTCGAACGTCTGCAGAATCTATGTATTCGCTTTATCTTTGGTCTGCGGAAGTATGACCATGTCTCTGCCTATAGATCCCAGCTTCAATGGCTGCCAATATCCCGTAGGAGGGACTGCCATATCCTTTCTCTCCTTTACTCCATCCTTTCCAATCCTTTTTCTCCTCCTTACCTTAAAGACCGCTTCATTTTCCACTCCTCTACTCTGACGCGTAATCTGCGCTCCAGTAACAATCTCACCTTAAACCTACCTTCCCACAAGACTGATTTCTACGCTAAATCTTTTACGGTACAGGCAATTAAACTGTGGAATTCCTTGCCCGAGAATGTTCGACGAGCTCCGTCTATCGAATCGTTTAAGGAGCAAACAAGAAATTTCTATCTGGCTAATAATGTTTAATGTGTAGCTGTCTAATTTATAAGTATCATTTAAGTAAGTATATGTAGTGATATTCTATCTACCAATTTCTCTGATATATAACGTAGAGTCTCCTATCTTATGTAGCATATATTATGTATTAGTTTATCATAAGATATGTATCAGTATATTTGTTTTTATTGAAATATTTATTTAATAGTGTGTAAATATTGTCTAAGTATTATATGTAGTAATATGCACTATCCCGCTTTCTGCTTGTACAATTTCTATACCCAAAGGTTGCCTGGTAGAAATTGCTGTTTTAGCAATAAGGCCGCCTATATTGTACTGTTACACGTTTGTTCCTTTTTATTTCTGTTGTATGTGTTTCTTTGTGCAATAAAGAATTTTGTATTGTATTGTAATTATACGGTTTCCCCAAATGAATTAATTTACATGTTTCGATGTTCTGCTTTTTATTTTGTAGGTTTATATTTAATTGTATTAAGTCAACTGTATTTACTATGTATGTATGATTGTGTTTCATGCTGGACTGGGAACGATAAGAAAAACATAGAATGCGCCAGCTGCATCTCCTCCCAGGCATACTGTAAAAACCAGCTAAGGGATTCGAGGGTTTTAGTGTATTGTAATGTAGGCGATGGGCTGACAACCTGTTACTACAGCAATACACAGATCTATCTAAAATGATCCTCAGACCCTTGTCAGAAGTGGCGCAACGACCTTTGTCTGGGCCGTTGACGCTCTGCCTACCTTATTAGGGATAAAGGCGTGATTATATATCCATCTATGATTCCTAGAAAATGTATTAACTTCTAACACTAAGCTAGTAAAAGGAACTACGGCTTACAGCGTGGGCGATGGGCTGAATCTCCTGTACTTCGTTCGCTCAGCCCACTAATGATGATACGACACAAACGGCAAACACGGTTTGTCACTCCCTCTGCGCTAAACGAAAAAAAAAAGTGTGAGTACTTGTATAAAAATTCTAACATAAACTTAATTTTCCAGAGCTCGGAGCCGTATTTCCCGTTCCTCGGTGCGCACGCGCCGCCCAATGGCTACCGGTCAGAGGGCGACGAGGAGGGCACGGTGCGATGCTGCTGCGTCTGCTACACGTTCCTGCGCCAGCAGTGGGAGCAGTACGACCGGGAGAACAAGCCGCACAGCCAGAGGTTCTACTGGATGAAGCGGCTCGACGGCAAACCCTTCATTGGTGAGTGAGCGCAACAAGCACAAAATTTCACTGTATATAGATGGCAAAGCGCGTAAAGCGAGCGCAGTATTTTACGTAACAGATATTGGTGAGGTCAGAAACACTTAAAAGAAAGCGAAGCAAACGCGACATTTCACGATACGGTATATGAGACATCTTAAACTAGCTGAATTAGCGCGACATCTCTTAATTCTCATGACACTGATAAAGATGTGCCGAAAGAAACACGAGCGAAGCGAGCGCAATGTTACCTATACAAAAAAATACCACGACGAAGTGAATAAACGAATTAGAAGTATCTCGACGCACAGTGGGCTGAAATTAGCGTTTCATAGACATTCAATATATATTTTTTAAGTGACGCTTTTTTTGCTTGTAAACGATTGAGGATACCTACTATATGCCTTATATAATGAACTTTCAGGTTTATAATTGTAAACAGCGCACTCAGAATTTTTTTCTAAAAAAATTGTATGGAGTCGGCATAATAAATGATGATATCTCCATTATCGCACAATTGCGCGTTATATCCTCTTAGGTTATTAATAAGTGAATTATTTTGGATTTTTTGACATACTCCATGTTGAGGCCAAACTTGCGCCTTTTTTTTAAAAAATCATTAAAATATTATTTTTTTTTGTTATTTTTTTTTTCATTTTAAACTAATATTAAGCTTAAAATGGATGTATGTATACAGACTAGCGCCTTTAAAAAAAATCGTTTCCAAAATTACCATTTTTTTTTGTTTATGTTTTTGTTTTTAACTAATATTAAAGCTTAACATGGATTTACATAGACTGGTCATTTACGAAAATTAATTGTTGAAAATGAAATTATTTAAAAACCAATACAAACGGCTTATTATCTTTATTCTTTATATTTATATCATAGAAACATTTACACACAACGACTTAAATTTAATGAACAACTAAGTAGTGAACTAAGAAGTAAGTGGTGAACTAATAAAGTAATTATTTTGCGACTCTCAACATCCCTAATTAAGTAAAATATTTAACAATAAACTAACTATCTACTGACTTTTAAATTTATACTAGCTTTTAATTATACATTGATAATACTTGTCAAATATTTAAATTTTAAACATCATACATAAAATGCATTTTGTGATTATTAGTTGGTGGCAGATGACCAGAAGTTGTAGAAATGCCCTAAAAACTAAATTTTAGTAGTTTTTCAATACAAATAATCGTAAAAATAAATGATCCCATTAAAATAAAATAAAATGAATATAAAGGTAAAAAATATATTAAAATGAATACAATATAAAATTATGTTATAAAATTAAATAAAACAATAAATATATTAATTAAAAATATTGCTTATTCTGAATCACTATCTTCAGAGTCGAACTCAGAGTCAGAGTTTATTTGAGCAATATCCCTAAACTCGAATTCAGGTTTTTGAAGATTCAGCAGATCCAATGTTTCATCAAAGAAAGGTTTTTTTTTCTTTGCATCCATCGTTGGTCTTTCTGCTGATATAAGCGGATCAGACGAAAGCAGAAGGAAATTGAAAATATCTTCATTGGAATTCACTCTGCTCTTCTTACGTGAGTGATGTTCTCTGAAACTTCTGAAGTCCTTGTTCCTTGCTTCTGAAGCCTCTTCAGATAAACTTCCAATCGGTACTATTGCGTTAAAAGCGATAATTTCGGCTCCATGAAGCAGTATCGTGTGCACTGTTGCTGACATGTAGTACCAGTTGTACAATTCAACATACTTCTCAGCAGTTATGTACGCATATTCTTTAAATTTTGAAACATTAATGGGTGCACCTGAAGTTATGGCTTGCAAAATTACAGCAAATCTTCGGATCAGATCTTCATCTAGTCCAGTAATAGCCGCAGTCTTTTCAGGAAATTCAAAGAATCGTCGTGCAGTGTTGCCGTCGTTAGTTGTGCCATGACCTTGTTTAACAATATCGATTAATAGGTTGAGCTCCGTTTTGAACCTGGCTTGGATAGCTTTCTTTCTTGCATCCACTGCGGCTTTGTCACTTTCCCCTCTAGCAGACCACGTCTTAATATCTAATTTATATGCTATATGCAAGAGACATTCCATCATGTTTATGCGCGCATGTAGTGAAGAAAGTCCGAGCTCCATCAAGTCATCTTCTGTTGATTTCTTTTTAACTTCTTCCAAGTCGTTCATCTCCGTGGGCTTCGCCATACAAATGTAGCACACTGCATTTGATCTTACTTTAGGAGAAAGGTATGTTTTTATTTTAGCATCAACCATGGTGAGCATCAGCTTATGACTCACCATATTGCTATCACAATCAGATGGTTGGAGAGCTGATATCTCAGCTTTGACTCTTTCATTTTCTACCTTCACCACTGTTTCACTTTCTTTAACAAAGGTAAACTGTACTGGACGACAATACGCTGCTGAGCACGGTTTCGGGTTCTCCCAAACTGTGATGTCTTCACATGTCATTTTCAGTGGTGATAACGAAGTCATGAAGATACTAGAGTCATCTTGTATAGAATCCATCTTCTGTTTGTATCTGCTTTGACTGGATGCTCCGTCGAAACCGTATTTTGATATTAAAATGAGTTCTTTATTTTGTATACTTTCTGGCAAAGATTTAATTATTCTATTTGCTGTCAGATCTAGCAATGCTTGCAGTGAAATTTTTGCTGAAGAATCTGTCACCGTAATTGTTTTTTTTGGTTCAGGTGGAAAGCACACATTCTTCTCCTTTTGCACGTGGTAATACGAAGGGTACAAGTGCTTAAGGCCTTCTCGAATTGCTGATTCTCGCAAAGTTATATATTGCCACTTTGATAATTTCAGAGATATCAGTAAACCAAGTGCTTTTTGGGGTGAAAACGTTTCTTTACTGGTTGGTTTTGTAATTAAATCTCGAAGATTTTCGACTGATTCTGGGTGCTTCACCATATATTCAATCACAGAAGCAATGTTGTTTTGGCCTTCATCTTTCAACTTAGAAATAGTTGCAAATACGAGCTCACTGGAATCTCTGTCCGTTGTTAGGTCTCCACTTCGCCTCTTTTTCTGCTTTGTTGCCAAGTCTTCAAAAGGTTTACGATTTGAGAATTTTCTTTTCGTCATAGTTCCAATTGATGATGTAGATGGCTCCAAAAGAGAAGCAGTAGCGCTTGATGATGGCTCCGAAAGTAGCACTATAGGGCTTCCCTCATGCTGAGTAATTGATTTTATATTTTCTTTTAAGCAACTCGGCCAATCAACATCAGCCTCAAGCCAACTTTCGTAATTAGTTCGGAACCTCTCAAATTTCCGATGTGACAATTCATATCGTTTCTGTACAGCCCTGGTGAATCTCCGGCAAAACTCTTTTAAAGTCACACAATCTTCTTCAGATACACTGTTGTTTAAACGAGATAGCATGGTTTCAAACAAAAAATTGTAGTCACTTAGTTTTTTAGCGTTTTCCAGAATAACGAACAAATCCAAGTTTGTTACAAAGCTTGCCATGATGTTTGTACTTTCAATGATTGAAGATTACTAAATAATTTTCTTTCAGTACGTTCCTATTTATGGCGATCGAATTTAATGTATGTGCCCGAACAACTAATTTACTAACTACCCTCTTAATTGCTAACAAATGAGAACCCAATTACATAATAGATATTGGTACCTATTCAATAAATCAGTAGATAGTTAAAATGTCATAAACAAACAATAGTTTCCTTAATGTTGTCGGGGATTTTGAGAATAATTAGATAATTACTATTTTTAATTACAGCTAATGAGTTTTTAAGCAATTTTCACTATCTAATATTGCACACAATTAATTTTCGTAAATATCCAGTCTATGTAAATCCATGTTAAGCTTTAATATTAGTTAAAAACAAAACATAAACAAACAAAAAAATGGTAATTTTGGAAAAGATTTTTTTTTAAAGGCGCTAGTCTGTATACATACATCCATGTTAAGCTTAATATTAGTTTAAAATGAAAAAAAAAATAACAAAATAAAAAAAAACTTTAAAAGATTTTTTTTTTAAAAGGCGCAAGTTTGGCCTCAACATGGAGTATGTCAAAAAATCCAAAATAATTCACTTATTAATAACCTAAGAGGATATAACGCGCAATTGTGCGATAATGGAGATATCATCATTTATTATGCCGACTCCATACAATTTTTTTAGAAAAAAATTCTGAGTGCGCTGTTTACAATTATAAACCTGAAAGTTCATTATATAAGGCATATAGTAGGTATCCCCAATCGTTTACAAGCAAAAAGAGCGTCACTTAAAAAATATATATTGAATGTCTATGAAACGCTAATTTCAGCCCACTGTGCGACGGCCATATTCTATCTTCATGTTTCTACTCCGTACCGTACCTACCAGGAACACATAAACAAACAAGTACACATCTATACGTACATCTCCGACCCGCCCTGCACATTTCTCCGGTTCAGCTATATCGACACAGACGGGCCAGATTTACGACCTAGGATTCTGGATACAACTCTTATGCAGAACTGTGTTGTGTAGTTTATTCTTATCAAGTGGGATTTCAAGTAACGAACAATAAACCGATGAACCATGGTGTCAAAGTTTTTAAGCCGCCTATTAGTAACACCTAATAATAATAATAATACCATACACCATAAACCAAAACGGTGCTCACTTGGCTTAGGCCCGTGAGCATTGTAATACCGGCAACAACCCGTAGCCGAGCCGAAATAAAACGGAACACAATAATAATTTTATTTCAGACGCTTACAATTAATAAATATTTGAAATTACTAAAAATACATTAGCTGCACAATTTATAAACAACAGTAATATTAAAACTAATCTAATCAATATAAAAATCACAAAAACATAAATGAAAATCTAATTTCTGGCATTAGATTTTCATTTATGTTTTTGTGATTTTTATATTGATTAGATAATATAATAGGTCTCTGACATAGTATGTGTAACGACCACTATCAAAGACAGCGACCTTACCAAACTGGGGAAAATTAAATTGACAAATGTCAACTTTGTGTTCCTCCCGTGGGAATCGAATCCATAACCTCCACATCGAGAGCCCATGGTTCAGACCACTAGACCACGGAGGCAGTTGTGTAGTTTTACATGCGCGATGCATCGATAAAGCTGAAGGGTAAGAGATGGGGGATGTTTTATGTAGCAAGTTGGATAGGTTCGACGTTCGTGTATTGCTTTTTTTATTTTTTTAGCTTGTCGGTCCGTATACATTTTTTTATTTACTTCACCAGCCAAAAAAGCAACGTCAGTAACGTAAACAAAGTGATTAACTTAGAATTTAGATCGTTTTTGGGCAGTTCTATTCTAAGCGATTGGAAAGATCTTGGCATCCTGAAGTTCCTCAAAAGTATTTCTTCAGATCAAACAACTAATCAAATATAATCTTAGTAAATCTGCCTATACGTTTAATCATCTCCCTAGCCTTATCCCGTACCTCTCGGGGTCGGCTACCTAATCTAGGTGATTGAACGAGGGTACTGGTTTTTTACACAGAGCGACTGCCATCTGACCTCCGCAACCCAGAAGGGAAACCAGACCCAATCCTAGATAAGGTCAGAGTTTTTAAGCCGCCAATGCTTAGCACTGGCCTCTGATATGGCTTAACGACTAACATCTACAGTATTAAACGATATTAACGGGGACCAGCGGCTTAACGTGCCTTCCAAAGCACGGAAAAAGCGACAAATAAACGTACATATGAAATTCGAAACCGAAAAACACATTGGTACGTGGTGGGATTCGTACCACGACCTCCCGCTCAGGAGGCAGTTGCCCTATCCACTACACCATCGGGCCTTGTACACCATCTGCCTAAACGTGTCATTGGTCGGTTAATACTTATTCTCAATAACCAACCTAAATAAAATGAAGTGCGGCATTTTAATTTCTCTGTCTTTACGCGTTATTGTCGAAATGATAATCGGCGGAACTGGCGGCTCGGGTTGCGCGAATTGGAAACGCAATTTGGAAACAAGATAGCTATTGCAAAAACATTTTTGATTAGTATAGCAAGTGCTGTTGAATATTTATACTGGTTCGGGAAATTTGCATTAGGGTTTCAAGTGATTTTTTTAAACCAAATAAATTTTTGAATTTATCCCGTCAATAAAGGTATTGGTTAGGTTAGTAAAATGAACTAATGAGAAGTAGATCCTATATCATCTAATTCAAAGCGACAATTTTTTTACTTGCTGTACTAGGAGCGAAAGAAAATCATAGAACGTGCCAGCTGCATTTCCTCCCGGGCATGCTGTAAAAACCAGATAAGGGATCCGAAGGTTTCTGTAAATTGCAATTTAGGCGATAGGCTGACAACTTGTCACTACAGCAATATACCTACAAATCTACCTTAAATAACCCTCAAAACTATGTCAGACGTTGCGGAACGACCGAACCGAGGGGATAAAGGCGTGATTATATGCATGTATGTATGTATTTTGTTTGTAGTCAAAAACTGTATGTACGAGAGGTGGCTGATAAGTAATCTACCTAACTATGAAAGAAAAGACTTTGATGGCTAGTTTAGTTTTTATTTTTCTATATAGTCTCCTGCAAGTGAAATACACTTATGACATTTGCAAATAAGTGACATCATGCCGTTATAATAGTAATTTTTATTTTGCTCGTCAAAATGGTCAGTCACAGCCTCTTTCATTTCTTCGGCCGTCGAAAATCTGCGACCCCTCAATTTTTTCTTTAAATCTTTGAATAAGAAATAGTCACAGGGAGCCAGATCTGGAGTATAAGGTGGATGGTTAATTTCTGTGAAGCCGTTTTTGCTCAGGGCTGACTTCGCCGTTAAGGCTGTGTGTACAGGAGCATTGTCTTGTAAAATCAGAACACCTGAGCTGAGTTTGCCTCTCCGCTTTTCTTTGATTTGTTCACGAAGCTGGTCAAGCAAGTTTGCATAATATTCAGCATTTATTGTTGTATTTTTAGGCAAATAATCTATCATCAAAATCCCTTCGATATCCCAAAATACGGTGGCCATTAGTTTTCCAGCCGACGGCCGAACCTTGAACTTCCTTGGCGGATTTTCTCCTTTAAATTTCCATTGCATTGACTCTTGTTTGCTTTCCGGATCCCAATGGCGAATCCAAGTTTCATCACAGGTCACAATTCGAGAGATAGTCTCTTCTTCTTTACCTTTGACCAGGTCTAGAAATGCCTGACAACATTCTACTCGCCTTTGTTTGTCAAAGGGGGTCAACATTCTAGGGACCCAACGCGCGCTCACCTTGGACATGCCCAAATATTCGTGAATAATTTCATGAACTCGTTCCTTGCTAATGCCCACATCTCTGGCTATCTCCCACTGCTTGATTCGCCGATCTGCAAGAATCAGGTTCTTCACCTTTTCAACATTATCTGCGGTAACAGCAGAAATTGGCCTTCCACTACGTGTGTCGTCTTCCAGGCTCTCACGGCCATGTTTAAATTGCTTCGACCAAAACTTTATGCCGGATTCAGAAGGACTTGAATCACCAAACACCTTTAACATGCGCTCTCTGATCTGCGTAGGCGTGTTTCCTTCTTTACTTAGGAATTTAATCACTGCTCGATGCTCAAATTTCATCATTTTGCAATTTTCTTTCGACATGGTGAAATCAAAGCTGCGCCAAAAAAACAAAAGCAAGCGAAAAAAAATAAGCATCATAATTTTGAAAAAGGAATAAATATAGAATATGATTTTGCAATGGCCAGTTAGATTTTCAAAACTTTCTTTAACAAAGTAGATTTTATATCAGCCGCCCTTCGTATGTAGGTATTTTGTTTGTAGTCAAAAACCCTATATGCATGCATGTATGTATTTTGTTTGTCGTCGAAATCCTGACCCGTTTCTAAAATTACTTCGATTTACATATCATTTGTTATTATAAACATCATAATCACATAATCTACATCACCTGTTTGCGGAATTATATCATATTTGCACGATAAAACTCATGAAACCGCAGGCGGGATTTCGAAAATCTAGAATTATTTATAACCCACCTCAGTTTTGTTGTATATGAGCAAGTAGGGCATTTGTCCATGCAAAACAAAACCCGTTTTTCATAAAACCCGGCACATGCATTTCCAAACTGTATACTAGTGGTGCCGATTCTGTAGTAGACACAATTTAACTTAGTTTAGTTCACTTTCTACAACTTGTGCCAGCTGCCTTTCCTCCCGGGCATGCTGTAAAAACCAGCTAAGGGATCCGAGGGTTTCAGTATATTGTAATTTAGGCGATGGACCTACCTATCAATACAGTAATATACCTACAAATCTATCTTAAACAACCCTCGAAACTTTGACAGCCGTGGCGGAATGAACTTTGTTTAGGTCGTTTACGCTCTGCCTACTCCATTAGGGATAAAGGCGTGATTATGTTTGTTTGTTTGTTCTACAACTTGAAAAAGTAGAGATAGCAACATAACAGCTGATTATAATCCCGTCTAAGTGACGTTTAACGCCTAAAATAAGAAGGCATGCTAGGTGATGTCCTCTTTTTTACAATGCGACTGACATAACTCAGTTCAGGTGGCGATATTAGGAACTAAAGTTTGACTAGGTCACTGGCAGCTATAGAAGCAATGACAGTTATAGTGGTGACGTAGCAGATGATCAGGTATCCCGGTTGGTCGCACTGTAAAGCAGTATATAATACCTTTACCTATGAAATTGCCGTTCTGCAATACTGGCCATTTCAAATCAAAATATTTTTTGTTTGGTTAAGAATTCTAATTTCAATTTAATTTTATTTTAAGAATATGGAATTCTTTTTCCAAAAGTAGTCATTTGTTTATTGATTAGTGTAACATATTCATCGCATTTCAATCTTCGTCGTCATAAAAAAAATGTTTTTGAAGAATTTGTTGCCTCCTGTCCAGCTGATTTATTTAAGAAGGGCATCAATAAACTGCCACTGCGTTGACAAAGAAGCATTGACTGCATGGGTGATTACTTCGATTAATAAAAAAAAAAAACATACATATAGTCACGCCTTTATTCCTAATGGGGAAGGCAGACCGTAAACGACCTAAATAAAAGTTCGTTCCGCCACGTCTGACAAAGCTTTGAGGGTTAATTAAAATAGATTTGTAGGTTTCAATGAAAAATACATACAAAAAGAATATTTTTTTCATACAAAACGGCAATTTCATAGGTAACGACCTAATATACTACCGATCGGGATATCTGTTCAGCTGTCACGTCGCCTCGCCACTAGCTGTCATTGCTTCAATCGCTGCCAGTGTAACCTAGCCAAATTTTAGTTCCTCGTTGTTCGAGTCGAGAATTCACTCGCCAAGAAGAAGAAGAAGTTCCTAATATCGTCACCGGAACAGCTTTATCCCTATAGAAGATAGTAATCAGCTGTTGTGTTGCTGTCTCTTTTTATTCACATTGTAGAAACGGGGCCAAACTAAAAAAAGTTAAGTTCTACAACAAAATCGGCACCAGTGAATGCGAAACTTTTGTTCCGTTTCCATTTGGCGCTTTTTGAGTGCCCCAAAAATGGAAACAAATGCGAGTGTACGTTTAAAATTATGATAGGACAATATTCCACAGCGCTTTGTGTTTTGCCAGTGTATATTTTTTTTTTTAATACTCAAAACAAAGGATACGTTTTATTCGGTTCACAAAAATGGAAAATTCCCTATTGTATTGTTTTGTTAACGAACTGTGGAACGTTTTAGATGTGTATGTTTTAACGGTTTTAGTTTTTTTTTTAATATAACATTTGGATATGTTGTACGGATTATTTTATTGTATCGGGCCTAAACACGATTGTTTTCAGATAGTCATTTCAGGTCAGCTCGCGACCACGATTGATGCAACTCAATCTAGACGTCGGGAAAAGGTATTTACCTGATTTACGTCTAAATATTGAAAAATCTATCTAAAATCAATCTTGCTGAGACTCGATACAATTAAAAAATGCGTAAAAAACGCGAAAATCTTAAACAAAAGTTGTTGGGAGCGATTCTATAATATGAGTAATTCAGATAACACAAACCATATATCATCTAGTAGTCTAATCATCTGTAGCAGTCTATCTTTAGCAGCGGCTATTTGCGACATTGTGACTACTGTTCGTATTGATTTTCTTTGTCCCTTACACCCCGTTTAATATCATGTATCTCATAGTTATACCAATAGTTTCCCCACATCTACTATTTACTCTATGTGTAGTCTAATCATCTGTAGCAGTCTAACTTTAGCAGCGACTATTTGCGACATTGTAACTACAGTTCGTATTGATTTTCCTGCCATGTCTACTCTTCCCGCTTTTCTGAATATGAAATGTATTTTACCGGACGCGAAAAATGGCGGATCCTAAAGCAGGTAGAATGAAATATTTCCTTCAAAAGGGAAAATGTGACCCGTTTTTAATATGTATATTTAGAAATGTCCCGGGAGTTTTATATGGGTTAAAGAGGTATTT
The DNA here is from genome assembly GCA_949820665.1 of Scrobipalpa costella. NCBI lineage: Eukaryota > Metazoa > Arthropoda > Insecta > Lepidoptera > Gelechiidae > Scrobipalpa > Scrobipalpa costella. The sequence continues at coordinate 11,667,778 of OX463315.1, forward strand.
GAAGTTAGTCATATGTGTATATTTTTTTATGATGATCCATTTGGAGATCAGTCACTGTAAAGTAATCTTGTTAATAATTTAATGCAGTGGTTTTCAACCTTTTTGACTGCGCGACCCCCTTATATACTAAAAATATCTGGCGACCTAACAACCCAAACAAAGATTCGGTCCGCCACGTCTAAGTTTTGAGTGTTGTTTAAGATAGACATGGATATTGATGCAGTGACAGGTTGTCAGCCCATCGCCTAAATTACAATATACCCTCGAATCCCTTAGCTGGTTTTTACAGCATGCCCGGGAGGAGTGATTATGTATGTAGTGATTATATTTCTTCCATGCTGGACTGGGAGAGATAGAAAAACATAGAATGTTCCAGCTGCCCTTCCTCCCGGGCATGCTGTAGAAGTCAGCAAAAGGGATTCGAATGTTACAGTGTATTGTAATTTTGGCGATGGGCTGACAACCTGTCACTACGGCAAATGCAAATCATTACAATCTAAAATTTGCCCTCAATTTTTGTCAGACGTGGAGAAAGCGCCTGTTACGAGGCGTTTTACGCTCTGCCTACCCCGTAAGGGATAAAAGCGTGATTTTATGTATGTAGTGATTATATTTGTTGTTTGATCAAACTATACGAACCATACATGTTGGACTTATAGGTTATCCTTACACACGTGTTGTATTGTATTGTACTGAGTGTGAACAATGAAACGGTCTGAACAATTCTGCGAACTATTGGACAATACTGGGGCCTTGAAGGAACTATTGTTTGTTTTAGTAACGAAATATTTTGCACGGTTTATGTCCGACAGTAGCGCGACTGGCTCTTTTCTTTTATGCTGGATTGGGAGCGAGAGAAAAACATAGAATGTGCCAGCTGCATTTCCTCAGTACATTGTAATTTAGGCGATAGGCTGATAACCTTTCACTACAGCAATATACCTACAAATCTATCTAAATTAACGCTCAAAACTTTGTCAGACGTGGCGGAACGACCTTAGGTCCTTTACGCTCTGTCTACCCCATTAGGGATAAAGGCGTGATTATTTGTGTGTATGTATTATGCTTTCACATTTTTATTAAACCTCTTATCTGTGAGGTATTTCTTCCATGCTGGACTGGGAGCGAGAGAACAACATAGAAAGTGCCAGCTGCATTTCCTCCCGGGCATGCTGTAAAAACCAGCTAAGGGATCCGAGGGTTTCAGTATATTGTAATCTAGGCGATGGGTTGACAACCTGTCACTACAGCAATATTCTTACAAATCTATCTTAAATAACCCTCAAAACTTTGTCAGACGTGGCGGAACGACCTTTGTTTAGGTCCATTACGCTCTGCCTACCCCATTAGGGATAAAGGCGTGATTATATGTATGTATGTGTGTATGTATTTCTTAGGCGTACGCTAATATCCCTATTGCAACTTTTTTCGACCCTTATAGATTTGTTGGCCGTGGCTGCGTGCTCCAAAGAGCGGGTCCGATTCCCGGCCAGAAATGATGAATTTAAATGTCTGTTTCTGGGTTCAGGTGTTCTTTGTGTTTTTTTTTATGTTTCTATCTTTGGCACCCCAATACAGAGAATCCTAGTGAAGGCTATGGATGTGATCGGTTTCTTTTTGTTTATCGCGAATCGATTTCAATGGAACTGCAAACGGCAAAGCAAATTATGAATAGGACTCAAGAGGAGATAGCTCGATATCAAAGCTAGTTTCTGTGGAACGCAGGAGTGCGTTCAGTCAACCAGTATAAGATTTAAACCGTACGAATTTTAGACCAGCGGGACTCACTCAACGTGCGCCGATCGAAGCTTTCAAAATTACAGCCATTGACCAATGATAGAAAGAAAGAAAATACATTTATTCAGTACCCAATATAACAAAAACAAAAAACAATATTTATTATACAAAACATGGACACTGAAAAGGGTACCCAACTCCTCAGCGTATGCTGCTGTTTAAAGCTGCAGCGCTGGTTTCCAGCTGGGCCCACAACCTTTTTTTTACCCAACATACACAGGTGCTCTTACTCAAAACTCTTACATTACAACTTAATTCTTAAATGTAACACTACTATTAAAATATGACCTACTTAAATCTAGTACTTACTCTCGCTAACCTAACGCTACTAATATACTATGACTGAAACATAGATACGTCATACATGTTGTATTTGTATTTATTTTATTTAGACCAAAAGATAACATGTAAATTTTAACATTAGGTGTACATATACGCATACACATTTGATACTCACACATTCACATTTGACAGCCGGAGAAATATTAGCACAGTCTCGAGGTAGCAAAATCTTCGCCCTTGTCAGATAAAACTTCACTCCCGGTGCGTCTATGAACAAGCCAGATAAAAATTCACCTAATCTATTTCCAAATCTGATTTAGAATAAAGGTTAAACAAAGTTTCATGTCTTTTAATCGAAGATCTTGTCTCTAAATTAAGTTTTAAAATAGTAGTTATAGTAATTTAACTAATTTGCCAACCACCATAATTTATTTTTGAATAAAAAGACATAACATTTTGTTTACCTTTATTCTAAATATAATTTGGAAATAGTATAGTCGAAATTTCGTATGATAGGCGCCTCTCAACGGGCAGCATAATTTTGAACTTGGCTAAAACTCGATCGGTTAAGCGGCTCCGAACGTGAACGCACCCGTGTTACGTGCGGTCTAGTGACGCAACCGTCGTCCTACTTGCCAAACGTGACGAGTCCCTCAATGAACCGCAATGAACGGCATGAACGACTTAGCTCATAGAATGCAGTTTATAGTGCGGTCTAACTTACATACATACATATAGTCACGCCTTTATCCCTAATGGGGTAGGCAGAGCGCAAACGATCCAAACAAATGTCGTTCCGCTTCGTCTGACAAAGTTTCGAGGGTTGTTTAAGATAGATTTGTAGGTATATTGCTGTAGTGAACGGTTGTCAGCCCATCGCCTAAATTACAATATACTGAAACCCTCGGATCACTTAGCTAGTTTTTACAACATGCCCGGAAGAAAATGCAGCAGGCACATTCTATGTTTTTCTCTCGCTCCCAGGCCAGTATAACTTTACTGCATTTAGAAAACGCACCTAATACGCGATGCAGCTATCAGCGGTCATGTTGGTTGCCACCTTGCTCTAATCAGATTTTGTGTGTCGGAAACGTTTGATGTAATAAAAAAAAAATTGCATCCGAAATCACGTTACAGATAAGGCTTCTTTACTGCACCACTATCGCGCTACCACGTCACGAGTCACGAGTATGTTTTAACCATTCGGGTGTCAGACAATTCACAATTGTCATGTTATCTTTGTTTGTCTTCATATTAATCTGAAAATCTCAAGCTTATGCCATTGCCTGCCTAGCAACGGTCTGTCGGTCAGTTGTTGAAGGCGCCACTTTCCCCGGTCGAGGTCGCTTGCTTGTATAATGAGGGCTGTAGTAAGATGAGGTATTTTAATGCTAAATCTCATGCCTATGCCATTGCCTGCCTGCAATATCTTGCGTGCCTAGCAACGGTCTGTCGGTCAGTTGTTGAAGGCGCCACTTTCCCCGGTCGAGGTCGCTTGCTTGTATAATGAGGGCTGTAGTAAGATGAGGTATTTTAATGCTAAATCTCATGCCTATGCCATTGCCTGCCTGCAATATCTTGCGTGCCTAGCAACGGTCTGTCGGTCAGTTGTTGAAGGCGCCACTTTCCCCGGTCGAGGTCGCTTGCTTGTATAATGAGGGCTGTAGTAAGATGAGGTATTTTAATGCTAAATCTCATGCCTATGCCATTGCCTGCCTGCAATATCTTGCGTGCCTAGCAACGGTCTGTCGGTCAGTTGTTGAAGGCGCCACTTTCCCCGGTCGAGGTCGCTTGCTTGTATAATGAGGGCTGTAGTAAGATGAGGTATTTTAATGCTAAATCTCATGCCTATGCCATTGCCTGCCTGCAATATCTTGCGTGCCTAGCAACGGTCTGTCGGTCAGTTGTTCAAGGCGCCACTTTCCCCGGTCGAGGTCGCTTGCTTGTATAATAAGTTAAGAACAGTTCTCTGGTCTAGCTGTAGTGAGCAGAAGAGGTTTTTTTTATTATAAGCTATAGTGGCTAGGAAATTTGCGATAAGTTAATCGCAATGGTTAGACTGCACTTATCTAAACTAAAAGCCCGAAGCAAAATACGTTAATAGTACAGTACTCCGAGGTAAAAAAAAAAGCAATTTAAAGTCGAGTAAATTTGGAAGGCCGAAACGCAGTCGAGGAACGCCCTTATTCCTATATAGGCGTGATTATATGTATGTATGTATGTCTGTTTTCTCCAATATTAAAAAAATACCTACATTTGCATACAATTTTATAAGGGAATTTTCATTAGGGAATGGGGTAGGCAGAGCGTAAACGACCTAAACAAAGGTCGTTCCGCTACGTTTGACGAAGTTTAGAGGGTTATTTAAAACAGATTTTTAGGTATATTGCTGTAGTAACAGGTTCTCAGCCCATCGCCTTAATTGCAATATGCAGAAACCCTCGGATCCCTAAGCTGGTTTTTACAGCATGACCGGGAGTAAATGCAGCTGGCACATTCTATGTTTCTCTCTCGCTACCAGTCCAGCATGGAAGATGGAAGAGAACATTATTCTTTATTACTTTACTTTAGTATAGAGCAGTTCTATTGAACTACAAGCTCTACAGAGAAGTTCATTCATGATTAAGGGCTTTATCTGAGATAGTATAATGCAACGCAATGTTAATGTAGGTCGCGACCTCGACCCAAAGACCCCAACTGTAGTGAAAGTGGCGCCTGCGACTCTAGAGGTGACGGCACGTTGCGGCAGAGACGTGACGTAGTGGAGACTGATGGTTATAGCTACAGTGCCCACGTGGTCTAGTGGTTTGAGACATGGGATCCCAAGCTGGAGGTCATGGGTTTGATTCCCAAGGGGGGAACAAAAAGTTGATATTTGTTATCACTTTAAGAGACTTTCCCCAGTTTGGTTAAAACAATACAGGCTGAATCGCCTAATTGTCTAGAAGCAAAAAGTCTCGCGCTTCGAAGGACACGTTAAGCCGTCGGTCCCAGTCGCTGTCTTTGATAGTAGTTGTTACATAAACCATGTCAGAGGCCTATTTGCGGTGCTATTAGGCGGTTTGAAAACTCTGAATCCCGGGTTCATCGGATAAATGGACTCGATACCCACACGACAGAAGAAGGCTTCTCAACGAAATGACAAATGTCAACATCAGTCATGCTAATATAACAGTGCCTGCTGTGCCGGCGAGAACCGGTTTCCTACCTATTTGCGGCGCGTCTTTTCTGACCCGGGTCATATAAGAGCTACTATTGTTTCTCACTGGCATCTCAACTGTGCTACTGCATACATACATACATACAATACAATACAAATATTCTTTATTGCACATAAACAACACATTGTACAGGAACAAACATTACAAAACAAACAGAGTACAATTAGGCGGCCTTATTGCTAGGGTAGCAATTTCTGCCAGGCAACCTTTGGGTAAAGGAGTAGTTTTTTAATATTATGCATATAATCACATATAATCACGTCTTTATCCCTAATGGGGTTCATTCGGATTAATCGACTCGAAACCCACACGACAGAAGAAGACTGGTATCTCGATCTTTCCCTTAGCTGGTTTTTACAGCATGCTCGGGGAGAAATGCAGCTTGCACATTCTGTTTTTCTCTCACTCCCAGTCCAGCATGGAAGAGTTTTTTTTACAACCAGATGTTTTAGCCTGCGTTTTTGTCCTAACCTAAATTGACATATATCAATTTCTGTGTTACCCCGTGGAAATCGAACCCTGAGCTTTACTCCATGCTCAAACCACTAGATCTCGGAGGCAGTTACCTATCATGCTATAGAACTTTTTGCTAGGAATGCCCATTCAAGCCGACATTTATGAATGAACCGCAAGATATATGAGTACTTTCTTATCATGGAAAATCCGCGCTTATGCAAATTTGCTGTATCAAATCAACCTTATCAAATAAATGTAGCTTGTGCTTACTAATTATTACTGATAGTGGTTATCGTTTACATATTATCTTTGGATAAAAAATGACAGCCGTTTTTAGATATCATTCTTTCTAGAAGATATAATATGACTCTCTTGTGATGTCCCTTCACTGATCACACAATCAGCTGATCATACATACAATCACACCTTTATCCCTAATGGGATAGGCAGAACGTCAACAAAAAGGTCGTTCCGCCACGTCTGACAAGTTTTGAGGGATGTTTAAGATAGATCTGTATATTTCTGTAGTGAAAGGTTGTCAAGCCTATCGCCTAAATTGCAATATACATAAACCCTCGTATCCCTTAGGTGGTTTTTACAGCCGGGAGGAAATGAAGCTGGCACATTCAATGTTTTTCTCTCGCTCCCAGTCCAGCATGAAAGAATAAATTAATCATCATTATTCTTATTTAACTGTACCTTACTTCTACTGTAGTAATAAAGCCGACAATAGTAAAATTATGCTGAGAACGTTGGTATCAGTTATATCAGTCGGTGGTTGTATTGTATCAGAATCATGCATACCTTTGCTAACACGATGGCCTAAGAATGTGTCAGGGCGCACTTTAAATACTAACTGCAGGTGGAGTGTTTTTCGGTCCAAAATGCAACAAAAAAACAAAAATATATTTATTACCAAAAAACACGTTTGACAAAGTAGTGCGTTAAAAAAGTTTGTAAGTGTGGCAATGGACCCCGCACTAGGCGAACCTGTATCGCGGGAAACCGTAAACCAGATTTCAATTAGTTAAAAAAATGTTCGTACTTACATACATAAAGTCCCGCCTTTGTCTTAGAAAAAGGCGTTTAAGTCGCTATAGTTTGTATCTAGAATAAATAATTTCTTTATTCCTATACCTAGTGACAGGTCAGCCCATCGCCTAAATTTCAATAGACTGTGCTGTAATGTAACCCCCGAATCCGTTTGTTGGTTACAGCATGCCCGGGAGGTAAAACAGCTGGCACATTCTATGTTTTTCTCTCGCTCCCCGTGCGTTCCTCGCTGGAAGTAATCAGGGCGTTCAGGATCCGGTTTACTTGAGCTATTTATGGCATATCTAATTCCGTCCAGCAATCATGCGCGGGCTCGTAGCTCTACCGTCGTTTGTCACAGCATTCTCGCTTTTAAGTTTTCAGCAATAAATTAAAACTATAGAGCGCAGTAGGCCCAAAACGGATTGGTCAAACTTACATACAACCTTTGAATTTCTTTGCAGATGTGTGTTTTTCACGATGTTTTTCCTTATTCTATACGCGTCAAATAAACATCGTACATATGTTTTTTTGAAAAACATAAAAATAATAGCTCTTCAAAAGCTCTTAAAATCAAAACAAACATAAGTTTTTAAGATAAAACCTAGAACGTAGTAAAATAATTCAAACGTATCAAAATTTGTGCATAGGCACATTACAAAATGTAGGTACTTTTTTTTCTAATTGCAAATTGTTTTGCTCTTGACTCTAGAGTCTAAACACTAGGTCGCGGATGACCGAGGCAGAGTCGACGATGGAGCGAGCTCACCCAGAAGATGCCTGTTATGGCACTGGCAATCTCACGTACTGACGGAACACAGCGAGCTGTTTGCATGCCGGGCTCCGGTGAGAGGGTGATTGCGAGCCAGGCGGCCCCTTGCCGAGCCTACCACCGCTTTGTAGGGATCGTTCATACATACATACATTTAATTACGCCTTTATCCCTAATGGGGTAGGCAGAGCGTAAACAATCTAAACAAAGGTTGTTCCGCCACGTCTGACAAAGTTTTGAGTAACCGTATTTATTCACAAGCAAGCCTGAGATAGATCCCATCCGACCCCATAAAACTACATACAAACATAATCATGTAGGAATATTAATAAAACGCTTTATCTATCTATCTAATCACGCCTTTATCCCTAATGGGGTAGGCAGACCGTAAACGACCTAAACAAAGGTCGTACCGCCATGTCTGACAAAGTTTTGAGGGTTATTTAAGATAGGATTCTAGGTATAAAGTTTAGCCTAGGTTTAAAGGTTGCCTGGAAGAAATTGCTACCTTAGCAATAAGGCCGCCTATGTTGTACTTTTTTTATCTTTTGTGTTGTATGTTGTATTAATACGTGCAATAAAGTATTTTTTATGTTATGTTATGTATAATAAAACTATCTACACTATATAAAAAACGAATACTATAAAAAATCTTCGCCACCCAGAGATCAACAATCTGTCACCATCACACGTCCGTCGTACAGAAGCGAATATAATCGTTTAATATTATTGTTACGAAGCGAGAGCGGATGCGTCTGGAAATAGAGCTCAAGTGGACTATTTACAGCGCGACTAATATGGCGGCAATCAAGCATTGTGGTGCTACTAACGTAACTCGAACGATACTCGCTCTAATTCTTGAATTATGAAAAATTATCTATGCAACAACAAGACAAAAAAAATGATTTTCAATGAATTAATAAGGATGTGGTGAATATATAAATGCTTCAATGCTGGCCTTCGCGAGAGAAAAACATAGAATGTGCCAGCTGAATTTTCTCCCGGGTATGCTGTATAAACCAGCTAAGGGATCCGAGGGTTTCATATATTGTAATTTAGGCGATGGGCTGACAACCTGTCATTACAGCAATGTAGCTACAAATCTATCTTAAATAACCCTCAAAATTTCGTTACACTTGGCGGAACGACTTTTGTTTAGGTAGTTCACGCTCTGCCTACCCCATTAGGGATAAAGGCGTGAATTTATGTATGTATGCGGTAAAAAGATACCAAGTATGTTCAGTTCAGCAGTTTTATTTCAGCACGTTTAGGCTTCGTATTTCTTTGATGCGAAAGATGTTTACTCGTATGCTAGTCTTTTTTATAACTAGATATAGATCTTTCTCCTATTACACCACGCAGTGTAGTAAAACGTGAAAACTCAACATTAACGATAATTAATACAATAATGTATTATTATTATAATTATATACATACATAATAATCACGCCTTTATCCCTAATGGGGTAGGCAGAGCGTAAACTCCAAAAACTTAGGGCGTTCCGCCACGTCTGACAAAAGTTTTGAGGGTTATTTAAGATAGCTTTGTAGATATATAGCTGAAGTAACAGGTTGTCAGCCCATCGTGCTAAATTGCAATATACTAAAACCCTCAGATCCCTTAGCTGGTTTATAATGAATTATTATTATAATTACCTAAGCATTATATCCACTCTAGTCACGAGATTCAAAATTAACGTTCTAGTACTTACTAAGAATGATTAAACAGCTATAACTTGAAGTTTATGATATTTTTAATTACATTTCAAATTATGTACTGTAAAATATCACAATTCCAAAACATTGCTTTAATAGTCACATAAATAGGTAGAGTTGTACATAAATCTGTCTTGGAAGCAGATAAGATAAATAAAGATATTGTGCTCGATTCTAGATGCCACTGACTAAAGCTAAAATTAAAATCTATGAATACTAATAAACTACATGGCTAGATGTCGCTAACGTCGCTATGACGTGTGCATAAGAAAGATATGATAAATTTGTCACTCCTGCTACCGTTTCTGTAGCTCTGTTGGTAGAGTGATAGAGCGGCATTCCGGAGACGCAGGTTAGAGTCCTGCAAGAAACGAATTTATTATTTTCTTTCTTTCATATTATATGAAAAAAAAAAAATTGCATTGTGAGTGCTAAAAATCCTCTAAATATATAATACTAAAAAGATTAAAAAAGGACAAGTGTTTTTCACTCTGTGCTTCTATGCAACATTATAGTGCGCATTTACACTGTCATCTTACGACATAGTGCCGGAGAGCTCGATGGTGTAGTGGATAGGGCCGCTGCCTTCTGAGCGGGAGGTCGTGGTTCCAATCCCACCACGTACCAATGTGTTTTTCGGTTTTCGATTTTCATATATAAGTTTATTCGGCGTTTTTTCCGTTCTTCGGAAGGTCCTCTTGTTACCGTTTGTCCGGGTTAATATCGTTTAATACCGTAGATATTAGTCGTTAAGCCGTGTCAGAGGCCAGAGCTTTGCATTGGCGGCGGTTTGAAAACACTGACCTAATCTAGGATTGGATCTGGTTTTCCTTCCAGTATCCTCGTTCAACCCCCTAGATTAGATAGCCAACCCCAACGGGATAAGGCTAGGGAGATGATGACGACATGGCGCCCGAAATAAGAAGCTAACAGCACAGAATAATGATTTCTACCTCGGAACAATTTAAATACCTACTAATCTATCTTAAATAACCCTCAAAACTTTGTCAGACGTGGTGGAACGACCTTTGTTGGGGTCGGTTACGCTCTGCCTACCCCATTAGGGATAAAGGATGATTATATGTATGTATGTAACAGTTTAAATAGTTGCAGGCAAATGTTGATCTCACTACGAGTTGCAATCGAGTTAGCGACCATTGGTACAACAGTCTCGTATTTATAAACAAGATCAAAGAGTGCAATGAGCGGAATTTCGTCTGCACTAAATCTCAGCTTTCGTCCAATAAAACAACTTGATGCGCGAACTTTACCGAACCTTACATTCGGCGGAACTAACATGACTTAACTGCCTCCATGGTCTAGTGGTCTGAGCCATTGGCTTTTGATCTGGAGGTCGTGGGTTCGAATGCCACGGGGAGCATATAAAGCTGTCGATTTATCACTATGTGAGATTTTTGTCTGTAAGAAAAATATAATTCCGTGCCCACGTTAAGACGTTGGTTACGGTTGCTGTCTTTGATAGTGACTATTACACAAACCATGACATACATCTATTAGCTGTTCGTAATAATTAATTTATTTATTTCAACAAATATACTTCATGCCAGTTATTACAGGCATGCCCAAGGTATACGCAATCAAATTAAGTGTCCCACTGCTGGGCAAAGGCCTCTCTCCGTTCCCTCCATGACTGCCTATCTTGGGCTTCCTTCGGCCATGCCTTACTGAAGGCGTCCAGCTCGTCTCGCCATCGTCGTCTCGGTCTGCCGCGTCGCCTTCTGTCAGTCGGTGGCTTCCATTGCGTAGTGGTCTTTGCCCACAATTAATCTGGCATACGGCAGACGTGAATGTTTGTAATAAACAAATAAAAAAATGTTAACAGCAGGTTCCATAGGGTCGAAAGTCGTTGACTCGAAAGCCCAACTTGATAAGAACTGGAAGACCTAAAACTAACCCAAATATCTCTTTTTTTTTATGTTGTTTACCGAAAGCTCGTACCTTTATTATTGTTAAAATTACAGTAATGAACCTCCAGGTCTGTTTATTATTATATCTAAGAATTATGTTTATGTAAAAATAAAACTTTACTTCCATGCTGGACTGGGAGAGATAGAAAAACATAGAATGTTCCAGCTGCCCTTCCTCCCGTGCATGCTGTTGAAGTCAGCAAAAGGGACTCGAGGGTTACAGTGTATTGTAATTTAGGCGATGGGCTGACAACCTGTCACTATAGCAATACGTATTACAATCGAAAATTGCCCTCAATTTTTGTCAGACGTGGCGAAAGCGCCTTTTGCGAGGCGTTAAACGCTCTGCCTACCCTGTAAGGGATAAAGGCGTGATTTATGTATGTATGTAAAAATAAAATAAAATAAAATCTCATCTCATTCCAGGTGCAGACATGTCTTTCCAAGGGGAGTACGCGGCGCAAGTCCTCGGCTTAGCCGGCGAGGGGGCTCGCGACGCGTCTCCACCGCGCCAGCCGACGCCGAGCCAGCCGCCGCCGCGACCGACTTCCAGACAGCTGGAGCCATCGAGACGCACCCCGCATGACCCTGCTGATGCGGCGCCCGCGCAGCCAACGGACAAGAACCATGGCACCAAGTTCAACAATGTGGTGAGTAGGATATTAGTAAGAGGGGGCCCCGCCGCCCCGACCGACTTCCAGACAGCTGGAGCCATCGAGACGCACCCCGCATGACCCTGCTGATGCGGCGCCCGCGCAGCCAACGGACAAGAACCATGGCACCAAGTTCAACAATGTGGTGAGTAGGATATTAGTAAGAGGGGGCCCCGCCGCCCCGACCGACTTCCAGACAGCTGGAGCCATCGAGACGCACCCCGCATGACCCTGCTGATGCGGCGCCCGCGCAGCCAACGGACAAGAACCATGGCACCAAGTTCAACAATGTGGTAAGTAGGGCAGATTCAAGCTCGTTTATACCAGGTGTAAGGGACAGCGTTCCGCAAAGTCATAGGGGTTGCTCAGTCAACGACACTGAACAACTATCAGCAGGTTTTATTACCTCGATACTCGATCAGGCAATTTGTATGAAAAAGGCATATGTAGAATGATTTGGTAATTCGAATCTTCGCGAATATCCTAAGGATTTTGCGAAAACACGGATAATTAGACAATAAAAACCATTGTCAAATCTTACTGAAAAAAGTCAGGTTATTTGCGAAATAACTAATTGTTCTAGTAACATTTGATATCCTTAACTGAAATAAGAACGCTGATCGATCGGTTAGCGCCTCCAAATGAGATCTCCTCTGATTGCTTAATTTTTCAAATTTCAATCATAAACGCATGTTATTTAACCAATCAAATAGGATTACATCAGTAAGTAAAAATCTAGCCAATCAGAGTAAAGGATATCAATTGTTACTAGAACGATAAGTATTTTCGCAAAAATACTGACATTTTCCAGTAATATTTGACAATGTTTTCACCAATATCTAATCATCTGTGTTTTCGCAAAATCCCTAGGATTTTCGCGATGATTCGGAGTATCGATACTGTTTTTTTTATCTAACCTAACGATACTGTCTATCGTAACTAACGATAGTATCTAGTAGTACGGAAACAATCGATAGCCATCGATTATTCAATCGATAGTGACCTATCGACCGGTAACACTTGTAAGTCTCAGCGTTTGCTGTTGTTCGAGCCAACCCGAACCATCTTACTCAGCATGCCGCGCAGGTCGTCGACTTGCTTACTACATATTATTGACAATATTGCGTGACATGCTGAGCTTGCAACTTACACGCATGTAATACATAAATAATACTATCATTGTGTGTATAACGTAACATCAATATAAAATAGCCATCATTTCATACAATAATAAACTACAGTTAAATAATCAACCTACATTCTTGTTTTGTATTTTAATTTAGTTAGAGTTTTTTTCTTTTTAGTTATCGAATACTGGAAACAAGTTAGCTGTCCACAGTCCACTTTTAATTTTGGCTTCACAGAATACCAGCGCTGTAGGTAGCCTTCCTACTTACACACATGCTGAGTGGAGACCTTTTTTGTTCCCATTACACAACTTAGTATAAGTATAATTTTAGACTAAGTAATATGTAATATTTGTGTTATGGAACGAAATAAATTTATTTGTATTCTATTCTATTCAATAAATCAGACTGAATCAAGAACTCTTCGTCTCAATACCTCGCAACCGCGAGCGCCCTCACAACCCGTCCGCTAGGTTCCATCATGTGCAGGCTTTGCCAGCAATGGCTTTGTGCTGTACAGCTGTCTTGAACCGCGCTCACCGATTTATCTTCCAATGGACTTTCTGCTACCAGCTAAGGGATCCGAGTGAGGGCTTCTGTATATTGCAATTTAGGCGATGGGCTGACAACCTGTCACTACTGCAATATACCTACAAATCTGTCTTAAATAACCCTCATCACTTCGTCAGACGTGGCGAAAGGACCTTTGTTTAGGTTGTCTACGCTCTGCCTACCCATTAGGGATAAAGGCGTGATTATATGTATGTAACTACACAAATCTTTCTTCTTTATAATATTAGTACACAAATGTATCTTTGGTAGGAAGGGAGAGAGGCCTTTGCCCTGCAGTGGGACACCACAGGCTCATCATCACTACATAGTATAAAACAAAGTCGCTTTCTCTGTCCCTATATCCCCATGTATGTTTAGATCTTTAAAACTACGCAACGGATTTTGATGCGGTTTCTTTTCATGGATAGAGTGATTCCAAAGGAAGGTTTATATGTATAATACATGCATAATATAGTAGAGAAACACTGGTAATTTCCGTGCGAAGCCGGGGCGGGTCGCTAGTAAATAATAAATATAAAATGTATCTTTATGTATAACGAGTGTATGTTGTTGTTCAAATGTCCGTGTTCGTGGTTCCAGGCGCGGTTTCCCCCCACGGAGGAGGAGGGGGTCCTGGACCTGCGCGCGCGGGACCCCTCCATCATCTCTGTAGGCTCCGTGCACTCCGGCGCCAGCGAGCCGGCCGGCTATCTAGACGCCAGGTGTGTCAGGTAAGAAAAAACACGGAAATGAAGCCATTGAAGCAACGAACATGCTGGACTGGGATCGAGAGAAAAAAGGAAAAAAATACAAAAATACATGATCACACTCATAGCCCCCACTAGGATTCCCTGTATCAGGAAATAATGTGCCAGCTGCATTTAATCCCGGGCATGCTGTAAAATCCAGCTAAGGGATCCGAGGGTTTCAGTATATTGCAATTTAGGCGATGGGCTGGCAATCTGTCACTACAGCAATATACGTACAAAGCTATCTTAAATAACGCTCAAAACTTGACGTGGCGGTACGACCTTTGTGCAGGTCGTTTACGCTCTGCCTACCCCATTAGGGATAAAGGCGTGATTGTATGTGTGAAGAAAGTGTGGGCTGAAAACCAGCGCTGGTTGGTATTACTGACCAGCATATGCTGAGCCTATTACCTATTGTGACACTGGCTTATCTAAAATAATGCAACTATTTTGTTATTTTTTGTGTCTGTCTCGTAATTTTTTTTTTTATTTACTCAATACGATACGTGAGCGAAGCGAGCGACACCGACAATTAAAGAATATTAAATCAGTATGGAGCGAAAGCGTCAGTTAAATAAAATTGAGTCAATACAAAACGCAAGCACAGCGAGCGACATCGACAATTAAAAACAATAAAATCGATTCGAAATAAGCGATCAATTAAAGAAAGTTTGAAAATCAGCCATAATTTAAGAAAAATGAGTCGCGAGCGATGCGACAGTTAAAGAATATTTATTCAATACGCATCCCGAATCAAGTTTTTTTAATCAAAGCGAAGTGAGCTCAACATCCGACAGAAAACTGAATCAATAAATAAATTATGCAAGCGAAACAAGCGCTACATTCCACGAAAATAGATGCTGATGTTCCCTAAATACTAGGGGCGTAGACCACTTTTTTTTTATTTAGTAAGTCAACGCTTTTTAAACGCTTTCTATATCCAGTTGTGGACTGTTGTGGTTGATGGGTTTTTGAGTTAAATGTGGATGTTTCACGGTTTTATGATCAATGTCATAACAATACAATGTTCTAGAAATGAAATGAATTAAAAATAACAAATGGCATAGTTAACTAAATATACCATTACATTTTCCTTCCATGCTGGCCTGGAAGCGAGAGAAAAACGTAGAATGTGCCAGCTGCATTTCCTCCCGGGCATGCTGTAAAAACCAGCTAAGCGATCCGAGGTTTTCAGTATATTGCAATTTAGGCGATAGGCTGACAATCTGTCACTACAGCAATATACGTACAAATCTATCTTAAATAACACTCAAAACTTTGTCAGACGTGGCGGAACGACCTTTTGTTTAGGCCGTTTACGCTCTGTCTACCCCATTAGGGATAAAAGCGTGAGTATGTATATCTCACTAAACACGGAGATTTGTTAGTAGCCTTGAGATTATCTATCTCATTTGTATATTATACACATCTTCCTAAGTAAATAAAATAAAAAATAAATAAAGTTTCCCTCTCCATCTGGTTCCAGGTCAACAGTATCAGTGTACTCGGGCAACTCCAACTCGAGCTCGGACCGGGACATCCTCGACCTCTCCATGCCGGACAAGAACTCCATGACCGAGGTGATAAAAACATTTACATATATTGGTGTCTTTGTGACTGACAAAAACATTCACAGATATCGGTGTCTTTGACTTTGTGACTGACAAAAAACTTTCACAGATATTGGTGTCTTTGACTTTGTGACTGACAAAAAACTTTCACAGATATTGGTGTCTTTGACTTTGTGACTGACAAAAAACTTTCACAGATATTGGTGTCTTCGACTTTGTGACTGACAAAAAACTTTCACAGATATTGGTGTCTTTGACTTGGTGACTGACAGAAACATTCACAGATATTGGTGTCTTTGACTTGGTGACTGACATAAAACTTTCACAGATATTGGTGTCTTTGACTTGGTGACTGACAGAAACATTCACAGATATTGGTGTCTTTGACTTGGTGACTGACAGAAACATTCACAGATATTGGTGTCTTTGACTTGGTGACTGACAAAAACATTCACAGATATTGGTGTCTTTGACTTGGTGACTGACAGAAACATTCACAGATATTGGTGTCTTTGACTTGGTGACTGACAGAAACATTCACAGATATTGGTGTCTTTGACTTGGTGACTGACATAAAACTTTCACAGATATTGGTGTCTTTGACTTGGTGACTGACAGAAACATTCACAGATATTGGTGTCTTTGACTTGGTGACTGACAGAAACATTCACAGATATTGGTGTCTTTGACTTGGTGACTGACAGAAACATTCACAGATATTGGTGTCTTTGACTTGGTGACTGACATAAAACTTTCACAGATATTGGTGTCTTTGACTTGGTGACTGACAGAAACATTCACAGATATTGGTGTCTTTGACTTGGTGACTGACAGAAACATTCACAGATATTGGTGTCTTTGACTTGGTGACTGACAAAAACATTCACAGATATTGGTGTCTTTGACTTGGTGACTGACAGAAACATTCACAGATATTGGTGTCTTTGACTTGGTGACTGACAGAAACATTCACAGATATTGGTGTCTTTGACTTGGTGACTGACATAAAACTTTCACAGATATTGGTGTCTTTGACTTGGTGACTGACAGAAACATTCACAGATATTGGTGTCTTTGACTTGGTGACTGACAGAAACATTCACAGATATTGGTGTCTTTGACTTGGTGACTGACAGAAACATTCACAGATATTGGTGTCTTTGACTTGGTGACTGACATAAAACTTTCACAGATATTGGTGTCTTTGACTTGGTGACTGACAGAAACATTCACAGATATTGGTGTCTTTGACTTGGTGACTGACAGAAACATTCACAGATATTGGTGTCTTTGACTTGGTGACTGACAGAAACATTCACAGATATTGGTGTCTTTGACTTGGTGACTGACAAAAACATTCACAGATATTGGTGTCTTTGACTTGGTGACTGACAGAAACATTCACAGATATTGGTGTCTTTGACTTGGTGACTGACAGAAACATTCACAGATATTGGTGTCCTTGACTTCATTCTAATTCATATTAGCGCTGTCACATTCTTAACTTTGACATAAGAGCAGAGCAGCAAATAAATACATGGCTTTGACGTTCCTAATTTGACGTTAGACGCTTTAAAGCCATGCCAGGAATAAAATATACCTGTCATAGAAAAAAATTGCTTCCGTGCTTCGGAAGGCACGTTAAGCCGTTGGTCCCGGTTAATATCGTTTAATACCGTAGATATTAGTCGTTAATCCATGTCAGGGGCCAGTGCTAAGCATTGGCGGCTTGAAACCTAATCTAGGATTGGGTCTGGTTTCCCTTTTGGGTTGCGGAGGTCAGATGGTAGTCGCTCTGTGTAAAAACCAGTACCATCGTTCAATCGGCTAGATTAGGTAGCCGACCCCACGAGATATGGGATAAGGCTTGGGAGATGATGATGTCATAGAAAAAAATTGAGACATAATAAGAGAGGGACTTATGCACTTCCTATAAGCCCTTCTGTATGGTACCTCTATGACAGGTATTTGTAATTCCTGGCAGGGGGCTATAAATAAAAACTAAGCACAGAGCAAGCTCTCTTATTATGTCATTTTAGCAGTCTTGTATCAGATTAGGAATGTCAAAGAGATGTGATTATTTGCTATCCTGTTCTTATATCCAAATTAGGAAAGTGACAGTGCTACTAAGAAGTAGAATTAAGTCGCAAGAATCGATGACATTGTTATAATTATACTATGTAAAACTGAGTCTATTATACTGGGTGTAAGGGAAAGCGTACCGCAAACGAATAGGGATTTGCACAGTCAATGAAACTTGACAACTTTTACCAGTAGGACTAACTACTTCACACTAAATAACGTCTTGCTTTCGCACTAGAAAATGCAGTGACAAGTATTATCTCGCGGCACGCATGTTAACCCTACAGGAAAAGAAAATAATTTTTGACTTTCCCATACAATAGTACTTTACTCCGAGGTCGAAAAAAAGAAAAGCAAATTAAGGTAGAGTACGAGACTAGAGAAATTGCTATTTCGGCTGAGAGAAGTTTAGTACTTTTCTCTCATTTTGCAAGGAAACATTAACAATACACTTAAAAACAAACATCAAACTTGCAATTTCTCCATAATATTTTGGCATTTAAGATTTGCATGGCGCCTATGACAGACGCACATTCCATTCATTCCATTTTGTAAATTTCCCAAACCCTTAAAAAATCAATAATGTGAACTAAAATGCACCTAAACCATGCAAGTCTGTCCTTAAATCTTCGTAAAGCGGTCGTTAATTTCATTGTTGTCGTTTGGAGAAATTGCTGACGTAGTGCGAATATGAGGACTGAAAAGAGTGTTTTTTTTTTATATAATGAAGCTTTTTCCGAGCAATTGGGAGAAAAAAATATTACCAACAATTTATATGGAAAAGTCAAATTTCATTTTCATTACTTGAAAGAATTTTCCTAGTGAAGTTGTTACGTTTTGTTGACTGGGCAACCCCTGTCGGCGGTAAGCTGTCCCTTACACGTGGTGGATATAGAATCTATAGGGAATATACTCACATTCACATGACATTTAATAAGTATTCCATAGTATTGTATGTTAAATAAGAGCCCGGTGGTGTAGTGGATAGTGCCGCTGCGTCCTGAGCGGGAGGGATGTCGTGGTTCGAATCCCACCACGTACCAATGTGTTTTTCGGTTTTTCGAATTTCATATGTACGTTTATTCGGCGCTTTTTCCGTGCTTCGGAAGGCACGTTAAGCCGTTGGTCCCGGTTAATATCGTTTTACATTGTAGGCTTGAAAACTCTGACCTAGTTCTCTGGTTTCCCTTTTGATGGCAGTCGCTCTGTGTAAAAACCAGTACCTTCGTTCATTCCCCTAGATTAGGTAGCTGACCCCGTGACATACGGGATAAGGCTAGGGATATGATGGAATCGTATGTTGAATAATAAATGACTAATTGTTTGTTTATTAGGTTTGCTACGTGTGCGGGGACGAGTACAAGCGAGGCACGCTGGCCAATCTACACACCAAGGAGCCTAAGGACAAAAACGTGAGTATTTCAATAATAACATAGAATGTGCCAGCTGCATCTCCTCCCGGGCATGCTGTAAAAACCAGCGAAGGGATCCGACGGTTTCTGTATACTGCAATTTAGGCGATGGGCTGACAACCTGTCACTACAGCAATATACTTACAAATCTATCTTGAATAACCCTAAAAACTATGCCAGACGTGGCGGAACAACCTTTGTTTAGGTAGTTTACGCTCTGCCTACCCCATTAAGGATAATGGCGTGATTATGTATGTGTGTGCGTATTTAAATTACTACTGTGTTCAAATGATGAGTTCAAATATCGTCAGAAAATCCTCTCTCACTATTTGTCGAACTGACTTGCGCCCCTCCATTCAGTGTTGCCAAGTCTTTTGAGTATGAAATCGCCGAAAAGCCAATTCCAAGTCGCCTTGAAGTTGCCTAATACCGCTTTATATTTTTTCGAAATAACCTAAATTGCGACCAGTCGCAAATGTAAATTTTTGGTCGCCACAGTACCCTCCGAGATAGCCTAAATGGCGAAAAATTGCCGCACTTAGCAGCACTGCCCCCATTTTTGGTGTAGAAATACCAAAATACAAAAAGTACATACGATAATATAGAAAGACGCTAGTATGAATATTTTTCACTCTACAGTCCGTGTTTTTAACGTTGCGTTGTCGATACCAACTTATTTTGCGGCCCAAAACCTGTTTTTGCTTTACAACTTTAAAAAAACATATCTTTGTAACAAGGTTCTCGTCCATGATTCCAAAATTTGTAGCTCTGCTAAGTTGCAAAGAAAAAGCAGGCTGTGGGCCGCCAAACGTACATACGTACGTACATACTTAGAGCATGGACGAATGAAACAAGAGGACGGACAACCTCCTATATAAACTGCGTACACCGCTAATTAGTACAAAATTGTGTTCTAGATGGTGCTAGGCACTGCCATTTAACCTTTTATCTATTTGCGCCCACGCTTGCAAACTCTTGCGACTCATTTCTGAATTCGATCATCTAGCAACTGCTACATCCATTTAGGTAGCAATAACAATACAATACAAATATTCTTTATTGCACATAAACAACACATTGTACTGGAACAAACATTACAAAACAAACAGAGTACAATTAGGCGGCCTTATTGCTAGGGTAGCAATTTCTGCCAGGCAACCTTTGGGTAAAGGAGTAGTTTTCTTATATTATGCGGGATAGTGCAGTTACTATTGTTATAAATTTAAATAGAATATATAGACAAAGTAGTATAACAAATCAAACCTAGATAATTTGGTTCAAGTTGTTAATGAATTAATTCAATTTCATGACCTATTAACGTCTGACTGGGATTTTTCGGGCAATACGCTAGCGCCATCTAGGTTTTGCTCGCATTTTGATCTTTTATCGAGATACGCTATCTAGTATGGCGATTGACAGTCCTCTTGTTTTGTTTGTGCATGCTTAGAGCCACATACTATAACTGCCTCCGTGGTCTAGTGGCTAGTGCCATGGACTCCCGATCCGGAGGTCCTGGGTTCGATTCCCAGGGGGAAATACAAATTAGATTTTTGAGAATTTATCACTTTGTAAATTTTTCCCCAGTTTAGTTAGGACATTGCAGGCTGAATCTCCTGATTGTCCGAAAAAGAAAAAGATTTCGTGCTTCGGAGGGCACGTTAAGCCGTCGGTTCCGGTCGCTGTCTTTGATAGTGGTCGTTACTTAAAACCATGTCAGGGGCCTGATAGTTGTGCTACCAGGCGGTTTAAAAACTCTGATACCAGGGTTCATCGGGTCGATAGACTCGATACCCACTCGACCGAAGAATAAGAGCCACATAAGTTTCCGTTACAAAGAGTCAACGATCTCACGTACAGCGCCATCTAACTTGAGTAATTAACTATTGGACATACAAAACTTATGGACTATTCGATAGCTAGTTCACAGAACTTTCAATAGATTGCGCTAGAAGTAACAAAATAACCACAGAAATTAAGTTATCTTTTTATTATGTCTTGATTATGTATGATAGAAACTGGTTCATTATTTTAATCTTGAATTTATAAAATATAATAGAAAATCATCGAATAATAAAGGCGCCAATCGAACGCACGAATGGCAATGCTTTACTCAATATGGATTCCGGATATCATATGGAAAAATAATAGGTAAGTTTTATTGTTTGGTAAAACTCTATTTTATGAGTTTATCACTATAAAATTATCTTCATTCATCAATTTAATCTTGACATTTGGCATTAACATGATCTTAACAGGTTCAACCGTAAATATTGCCTTAAAAAAAGGATTTAACTTCATGTATAGCTATTAATTTAGATTATAGTACACTGATAAATTTGGAATCGAATCCGCAACTACAGAATGAAGAGACCATGACTCAAACGACTAAACAACACTGGCAGTTACATTGCAGAGAGGTATAATCTGTGTTTTGTTATCGCTCTCAGCCCAGAAAGAAATAAACATTATTGATTCATGCACATACGTAAAGTCACGCCTCTAGCCCTTACGGGGTAGTTGGAACATTAATCTCCATTCGTTTAATTTTAGCCATACTAATACGGTATTTTAACTGCCTCCGTGGTCTAGTGGCTAGTGCCATGGGCTCCCGATCCGGAGGTCCTGGGTTCGATTCCCAGGGGGTAAAACACAAAGTTGATATTTGAGAATTTATCACTTTGTGAATTTTTCCCTAGTTTGGGTAGGACATTGCAGGCTGAATCACCTAATTGTCCGAAAAGAAAAAGATTTCGTGCTTCGGAGGGCACGTTAAGCCGTCGGTCCCGGTCGCTGTCTTTGATAGTGGTCTTTACACAAAACCATGTCAGACGCCTGATAGTTGTGCTACTAGGCGGTTTAATAATTATGACACCAGGGTTCATCGGTTCCATAGACTCGATACCCACTCGACAGAAGAAGAAGAAGTATGCCAAACAAATATTTCTTAAAAACGAATGAAGTTTAATGAAGTAGTAAAAGACGTTTTCGCTACGACTGACAAAGTTTGACGGTCATTTCAGAAAGTACGAAATGTGTTTTGCTTTAGTGATAGGTTGTCAGCTTTTCGCCTAAATTATATTACACTCAAAGCCTACAATCCCTTAGATGGTGTACAGCATGCCTGTGGCACATTCTATGTATTTATCGCTGTCAGTCAAGCACGGAAGTAACATAATTAAACACTTAGAAAATCACACAACAAATATATTTAAATCAACAACATATTGAAGGGCAATACCTATTTCTGCTAACTACATCCTCCTGTGACGTCACCGATATATATTATACTAATATTATTAAGTTGTAAGTTGGTTTGTATATATGGATGGATATAAAGTTTGTTATTATTTCTCCATGCTATTATTACTTCCATGCTGGACTGGGAGAGATAGAAAAACATAGAATGTTCCAGCTGCCCTTCCTCCCGGGCATGCTGTAGAAGACAGCAAAAGGGACTCGAGGGTTACAGTGTATTGTAATTTAGGCGATGGGTTGACAACCTGTCACTATGGCAATACACATTACAATCTAAAATTACCCTCAATTATTATCAGACGCGGCGAAAGCGCCTTTTACGAGGCGTTTAACGCTCTGCCTACCCCGTAAGGGATAAAGGCGTGATTTTATGTATGTATGTATGTATTATTTCTCGCTGTACAGATTGGGATAAAGTTTGTTGTACATTTTTCCTTGAATAACACATAGGCATTTTTTTACCGCGGGAAAACTACTTATCCCCACAGGAAAACCCACGCAGGGTTTCGAGGGTTTCAGTATATTGTAATTTAGTCGATGGGCTAACAACCTGTCACTACAGCAATATATCTACAAATCTATCTTAAATAACCATCAAAACTTTGTCAGACGTGGCGGATCGACCTTTGTTTAGGTCGTTAAAGTTCTACCTTACCCGTTAAGGATAAAGGCGTGATTATATGTATGAATATAAGTAAAACCCACGCATTCCGACGTTAAAAAAACACATGGCCTTAAATATGAAAATAAGGAATTCAATTTTCGCCGCGATTAAGTTTGAACCTGCGACTTCAGAATGACGTTTCATCGCTCTGCCAACTGAGCTACCGAGGCGGAAATTTGACAGTCCTTACTTCCCGTCATAATGCATTTTAACCGCGGTTAAATGACCTGAATCCCACGTAAAAACTCACTACACCTCAGGTAAAACTGGGTTCAAAAAGCTAGTAAGCAATATATTGATTAGGACAGGAGTCAGAGGGTATCTAAAGTCGTAATGTTATCAGCATGGAAAATATCGTCCGACCCCTGGCCTATACGTATCATAATGATAGAGGTGGACTACAGTCGTTCACTCTCGTAATAAGATGGACTTTTTTTAATTAAACATACATAAAATCACGCCTTTATCCCTAATGGGGTAGGCAGAGCGTAAACGACCTAAACAAAGGACGTTCCGCCACGTCTGACTAAGTTTTGTGGGTTATTTTAAGATAGATTTGTAGGTATATTGCTGTAGTGAAAGGTTGACAGCCCATCGCCTAAATTACATTATACTGAAACCCTCGGATCCCTTAGCTGGTTTTTACAGCATGCCCAGAAGGCAACGTAGCTGGCACATTGTATGATTTTCTCTCGCTCCCAGTCCAGCATGGAAGTGTATTTATTTAAACAAAGCACAAATAGGCGACCTTATTGCTAGGGTAGTATTTTTTGCCAGATAACCTTAGTTCAAATAACTATTATTGTATATCGCAACTTCACTGATTATTGCCTCATTCATCATTAGTCATAACATTGTATGTTCTTTAATTATCATTATCAGCCAACAATACGAGTAGATCTATTAGTAGCAGAGCCCTTATTTACTTTGTATATTTATTGTATTGAACGTATGAATAACCACTGGATTTGTTTATTACATATACGTACATATAATCACGCCTTTATCCCTAATGGGGTAGGCAGAGCGTACACGACCTAAACAAAGGTCGTTCCGCCACGTCTGACAAAGTTTTGAGGGTTATTTAAGATAGATTTGCAGGTATATTGCTGTAGTGACAGGTAGTCAGCCTGTCGCCTAAATTGCAATATACAGAAACCCTCTGATCCCCGGATTTGTTTATTCATTGTTTGAATTATAATTTTAACAGCCTTTCAAGTCCTGATGATTCATTTTATGCTCCACTTCTTCTTCTTCTTTCGAGTGGGTATCGAGTCTATCGACCCGATGAACCCTGGTGTCAGAGTTTTTAAACCGCCTAGTAGCACAACTATCAGGCCTCTAACATGGTTTGAGTAACGACCACTATCAAAGACTGTGACTTGGACCGACGGCTTAACGTGCCCTCCGAAGCACGAAATCTTTTTTACTTTTCGGACAATCACGTGATTCAGCCTGCAATGTCCTAACCAAACTGGGGAAAAATTCACAAAGTGATAAATTCTCAAATATCAACTTTGTGTTTCCCCATTGGGAATCGAACCCAGGACCTCCGGATCGGGAGTCCATGGCACTAGCCACTAGACCACGGAGGCAGTTATGCTCCACTGGAAGCGATAGACAAATACATACAGTTCCGGCTTATTCGAGGGTTACAGTGTATTGTTATTTAGGTGATGGGCTGACAATCTGTCATAATAGCGATACGTATTTCATTCTAAAATTGCCCTTAATATTTATCGAATGTGGAGAAAACTAATTTTACTAGGAGTTTTACGCTCTGCCTGCCTCGTAAAGGCGTAACTTTATGTAGGTATCATCATCATAAAATTAAGGGCTTTACTCTTGTCAGTGGAGTAATCGCCAACTTTCTCTGGATTCAGCGTTCCTTTATACGACATAACCTCAATCTTATCTTTGAATATGGTCCATATAGGTTCTCTAGGTCAGACTCTTCCTCTTGTCCCTTCAATCTTTCTCTCTCCTCTCAATCTTTATCAAAAAGGAGTTATGTAGGTCTGGGAGTCCGGGGGTCTTCTGTGCTGGTCTGGGAGTGATAGAAAATCATAGAATATGCCAGCGGCATTTCCTGGCATGCTGTAAAAAACAGTTCAGGAATCCGACGGATTCAGTATATTGTAGTTTAGATGATGGGTTGACAACCTGTCACTATAGCGATACACATTTCAGTCTCTAAAATTGCCCTCAAAACTTGTCAGACGTGGCGGAATGACCTTTTTTTTATAGTTTACGCTCTGCCTACCCTATTCGGGATAAAGGCGTGATTATGTGTGTATGTAGTTATGTATGCAAAGTTTTTTTTTGTTTTTCGTGAAACCAATATATGTATGTGGGATTACAATTACAATAGGAAAACTAAATCAATTGCGCAAAATATGTTTTATATTTTTAAATATTATTTATTATTCAACTTAAAACCTATTTTCTACGCCGTGTTATGTAGTAAAGCGTATTTATCTATATCCCTTCAGAAGTTGTTTGTTGTTTTGTTTGTCGGATAACCTTCCTGGGGTGAGGGTTGAGTGTCGAGTCTATCTTATTTATTGCACCCCGGTGGCGAGCTAAGTAGCATCAATAATGATATAGTATTTTTATCTTCCATGCTGGCCTGGGAGCGAGAGAAAAACATAGAATGTGCCAGCTGCATTTCCTCCCAGGTATGCTGTAAAAACCAGCTAAGGGATCCGAGGGTTTATGTATATTGTAATTTAGGCGATGGGCTGACAACCTGATCTATCTTAAATAACCCTCAAAACTTTGTCAGACGTGGCGGGACGACCTTTGTTTAGGTCGTTTACGCTTTGTCTACCCCATTAGGGATAAAGGCGTGATTATATGTATGTTTTTTTTATCTGACAACTGCCGATCTGCCATACTCGTTGTTGTGTGTACAGACACGCGCGACTTAAGGGAAATAAGTGAAAGGCGGCACACTTATGGGAGCAAGCAGATGTATTTGTCTGAAGATCGTTCGGTGCAGTAAGAACAACTTACAAACTAAACATACATACATACATAAAATCACGCCTTTATTCCTTACGGGGTAGGCAGAGCGTAAAAACGCCTCCTAAAAGGCGCTTTCGCCACGTCTGACATAAATTGAGAGCAATTTTAGATTGTAATGTGTATTGCTGTAGTGACAGGTTGTCAGCCCATCGCCTAAATTACAATACACTGTAACCCTCGAATCCCTTTTGCTGACTTTTACAGCATGCCCGGGAGGAAGGGCAACTGGAACATTCTATGTTTTTCTTTCTCTTCCAGTCCAGTATGGAAGACAAACTAAAACATGGGCTTAAATACTAATTATTTGACGTCACATAATGCTGAGAGCCCGATGGTGTAGTGGATAGGGCCGCTGCCTCCTGAGGGAGGTCGTGGTTCGAATCCCACCACGTACCAATGTGTTTTTCGGTTTTCGAATTTCATATGTACGTTTATTCGGTTCTTTTTCCGTGCTTCGGAAGGCAAGTTAAGCCGTTGGTCCTGGTTAATATCATTTAATACCATAGATATTAGTCGTTAAGCCATGACAGAGGCCAATGCTAAGCATTGGCGGCTTGAAAGACTCTGACCTAATCTAGGATTGGGTTTAGTTTCCCTTTTGGGTTGCGGAGGTCAGATGGCAGTCGCTCTGTGTAATAACCAGTACCCTCGTTCAATCCCCTAGATTAGGAAGCCAACCCCGTGAGATACGGGATAAAGCTAAGGAGATGATGACATAATGCTGAGACGTGGTTTAGATGATTTAAACTTAGAACTGATAATTCCTTGATGAGCATACCTTGAATCTAGATCAGTTGGAGTCAACATCATTACTTGTGGATTGAGAATGCTGATATAGCATTTCTTAACTCGTGCTTGTGTGCGTAGCTACAGGTTTAATATCGAACTCACACACACTAAGACAATGTGCCTGTAGGGACATTTACACAGACAAGATTGGCAAAGCGGAAGTCGTGTGATAAAACAACTATACAATCATAGATTCTGCAAGAAAATTAGCGTTACTCAATCACGACTTTTCCTTACGGAGTAGGCAGAGAAACAACGGCTTACTAACTTTTCGCCACGTCTAACAGTAAAACAGCTGAAAGAGATTACAACTTAGAACGAGCATCGTTGTAGCGACAGGTTGCCAAATACTCTTGAATCTCTATTGACTTTTACAATGTGCCCCGGAAGAAAAGCAGCTGGTGCATTCTTTGTTTTTGCTATTATGTCGGATAACCTCACGGGTGAGGGTTGGGTGTACAGTGTATCTTATTTATTGCACCCAGGTGGCTAGTAATGTTATTCATGCTATAATTATAGATTTAATGTCTTCATTTGCAACAAAATCAATCAGGACTATATCCCTTAAGGGGTATATAGAGAATCAACGGATTCCATGCTGGACTGACTAAGACTGTCAGCTAAGGGATTCGAGAGTTTCAGTATATTGAAACACAATATTACACAATATTATACACAATATTGACAACCTGTCACTACAGCAATATACGTGCAAATCTATCGTAAATAACCCTCAAAACTTTGTCAGACGTGGCGAAACGATCTTTGTCTAAGTCGTTTACGCTTTGCCTACCCTATTAAGGGATAAAGACGTGATTATATGTATGAATGTAGGTATAGCGTAGCTCTTTGCTAACTATGGGTACATCTAAAGTCAATAGAGTATTTATTTTTATGCTACGAATTAACTTGTTTGTTCTTCTACTATGTGATTGTTTGCTTGAGATTTCACTATTATTGAACTTATGATAATAGATGATGAGTTAAAACTAGATGATACCAGTTATTAGTTTAAAGAATTAACTTGTTTGTTCTTCTACTATGTGATTGTTTGCTTGAGATTTCACTAGTATTGAACTTATGATAATAGATGATGAGTTAAAACTAGATGATACCAGTTATTAGTTTAAAGAATTAACTTGTTTGTTCTTCTACTATGTGATTGTTTGCTTGAGATTTCACTATTATTGAACTTATGATAATAGATGATGAGTTAAAACTAGATGATACCAGTTATTAGTTTAAAGAATTAACTTGTTTGTTCTTCTACTATGTGATTGTTTGCTTGAGATTTCACTAGTATTGAACTTATGATAATAGATGATGAGTTAAAACTAGATGATACCAGTTATTAGTTTAAAGAATTAACTTGTTTGTTCTTCTACTATGTGATTGTTTGCTTGAGATTTCACTATTATTGAACTTATGATAATAGATGATGAGTTAAAACTAGATGATACCAGTTATTAGTTTAAAGAATTAACTTGTTTGTTCTTCTACTATGTGATTGTTTGCTTGAGATTTCACTAGTATTGAACTTATGATAATAGATGATGAGTTAAAACTAGATGATACCAGTTATTAGTTTAAAGAATTAACTTGTTTGTTCTTCTACTATGTGATTGTTTGCTTGAGATTTCACTAGTATTGAACTTATGATAATAGATGATGAGTTAAAACTAGATGATACCAGTTATTAGTTTAAAGAATTAACTTGTTTGTTCTTCTACTATGTGATTGTTTGCTTGAGATTTCACTAGTATTGAACTTATGATAATAGATGATGAGTTAAAACTAGATGATACCAGTTATTAGTTTAAAGAATTAACTTGTTTGTTCTTCTACTATGTGATTGTTTGCTTGAGATTTCACTAGTATTGAACTTATGATAATAGATGATGAGTTAAAACTAGATGATACCAGTTATTAGTTTAAAGAATTAACTTGTTTGTTCTTCTACTATGTGATTGTTTGCTTGAGATTTCACTAGTATTGAACTTATGATAATAGATGATGAGTTAAAACTAGATGATACCAGTTATTAGTTTAAAGAATTAACTTGTTTGTTCTTCTACTATGTGATTGTTTGCTTGAGATTTCACTATTATTGAACTTATGATAATAGATGATGAGTTAAAACTAGATGATACCAGTTATTAGTTTAAAGAATTTACTTGTTTCTATTTTTTTGTACTTATACTCGAATAACTGTAAGATGATAGCTGTCTCAGATGCAATTTCTATGGATTTTAGGCTCGTATTTATGAAACGATCTCAAACTTGAGAGCAATATAAGTACGGATTTGTGAGGCCAGTTTGTACTGAAATGACATTTCTGATACAATCTCAAACTCACTGTCACTCTTGAGAGCAGATTATAACTACGGCCCTTAAAAACCTTTTCTTTTGTTTTTTATGGGAATGGCATCTGTCGCAGTATTTCGGCTAAAACTGGTTTTATTTCATTCTATTTATTTTTATTGTAACTCTAAGCGTGAGTTATCTTCGTGTCATTGGTGTGTTGTTGCGAAAACATTCTTAACTCGATGTCATACTTACGTTTTCTGCGTGTCATTGGCCTGAGTTTGATATATGGGCGTGTCAATACAATAACACGCACGCATATTACGCACATAAGAGGATTTAAATGGAAAGTCGTGATAAAGTTCAATTAGTAACACTACAAAGTACATACATACATTTAATCACGCCTTTATTCCTAATGGGGTAGGTTAAACGACCTAAACAAAGGTCGTTCCGCCACGTCTAACAAAGTGTTTAGGGTTATTCAAGATAGATTTGTAGGTAATTGCTGTAGTGACAGGTTGTCAGCCTATTGCCTAAATTTCAATATACATCAACCTTTATTTCATTCGATTTATGTTTATTGCGATAACATTTTTAACTCAAATGTCATACGTACGTTTTCTGTGTGTCATTGGCTTGAGTTTGATATATGGGCGTGTCATTACAATAACACGCACGCATATTACGCACATAAGACGATTTAAATGAGAAGTCATGATAAAGTTCAATCATTAACACTACAAAGTACATATATACATATAATCTCGCCTTTATCTCAAATGGGGGTAAGCAGAGCATAAACAAAGGTCGTACCGCCACGTCTGACAAAGTTTTGAGGATTATTTAAGATAGATTTGTAGGTATATTGCTGTAGTGACAGGTTGTCAGCCCATCGCCTAAATTACAATATACTGAAACCCTCAGATCCCTTAGCTGGTATTTACAGCATGCCCGTGAGGAGATGCAGCTGGTATATGTTTTTCTATCACTTCCAATCCGGCATGGAAGAATTCTTTTAATCGTCTATAGGTAATTCGCCCCACAAACTCCATTACCAAAAAAAACTAACTTTATATCAGCGTCATTTGTTACATACATACATATAATCACGCTTTTTCCCTAATGGGGTAGGCAGAGCGTAAACGACCTACACAAAGGTCTTTCCGCCACGTCTGACATAGTTTTGACGGCTATTTAAGATAGATTTGTAGGTATGTGACAGGTTGTCAGCCCATCGCCTAAATTGCAGTATACTGATACCCTCGGATCCCTTAGCTGGTTTTTACAGCATGCCTGGGAGGAAATGCACCTGGCTTATTCTATGTTTTTAGTTCGCTTCCAGTCCAGCATGGAAGTTGATTTGTTATTTCTAATAATTTATCTTTGTTTCCAGACCAAACAGGCTTACTTCCCGATCTTTGGCGAGCAACATCCACGGCCGCCGCGCTCGAGGCCGAAAGACGCTCAGGGCACCGTCAGAGCCTGTCCAGCCTGCCATCATCATTTGCTGCAGCAGTGGAATACCTATCAGGTATGTCTTCATAATTCATTTATTCATGCATTCATGTAGGATCGGGGCAGGGAAGGAAAGGCAAATCTTCAACCAGCAACGTAAATGTAGGATCAGGGCAGGGAAGGAAAGGCAAATCTTCAACCAGCAACGTAAATGTAGGATCAGGGCAGGGAAGGAAAGGCAAATCTTCAACCAGCAACGTAAATGTAGGATCAGGGCAGAGAAGGAAAGGCAAATCTTCAACCAGCAACGTAAATGTAGGATCGGGGCAGGGAAGGAAAGTCAAATCTTCAGCCAGCAACGTAAATGTAGGATCAGGGCAGGGAAGGAAAGGCAAATCTTCAGCCAGCAACGTAAATGTAGGATCAGGGCAGGGAAGGAAAGGCAAATCTTCAGCCAGCAACGTAAATGTAGGATCAGGGCAGGGAAGGAAAGGCAAATCTTCAGCCAGCAACGTAAATGTAGGATCAGGGCAGGGAAGGAAAGGCAAATCTTCAGCCAGTAACGTAAATGTAGGATCAGGGCAGGGAAGGAAAGGCAAATCTTCAGCCAGCAACGTAAATGTAGGATCAGGGCAGGGAAGGAAAGGCAAATCTTCAGCCAGCAACGTAAATGTAGGATCAGGGCAGGGAAGGAAAGGCAAATCTTCAGCCAGCAACGTAAATGTAGGATCAGGGCAGGGAAGGAAAGGCAAATCTTCAACCAGCAACGTAAATGTAGGATCAGGGCAGGGAAGGAAAGGCAAATCTTCAACCAGCAACGTAAATGTAGGATCGGGGCAGGGAAGGAAAGGCAAATCTTCAGCCAGCAACGTAAATGTAGGATCAGGGCAGGGAAGGAAAGGCAAATCTTCAACCAGCAACGTATATGTAGGATCAGGGCAGGGAAGGAAAGGCAAATCTTCAACCAGCAACGTAAATGTAGGATCAGGGCAGGGAAGGAAAGGCAAATCTTCAACCAGCAACGTAAATGTAGGATCAGGGCAGGGAAGGAAAGGCAAATCTTCAACCAGCAACGTAAATGTAGGATCAGGGCAGGGAAGGAAAGGCAAATCTTCAGCCAGCAACGTAAATGTAGGATCAGGGCAGGGAAGGAAAGGCAAATCTTCAACCAGCAACGTAAATGTAGGATCAGGGCAGGGAAGGAAAGGCAAATCTTCAACCAGCAACGTAAATGTAGGATCAGGGCAGGGAAGGAAAGGCAAATCTTCAGCCAGCAACGTAAATGTAGGATCAGGGCAGGGAAGGAAAGGCAAATCTTCAGCCAGCAACGTAAATGTAGGATCAGGGCAGGGAAGGAAAGGCAAATCTTCAACCAGCAACGTAAATGTAGGATCAGGGCAGGGAAGGAAAGGCAAATCTTCAGCCAGCAACGTCTTTATTCAGCTTCTTAACATCCTTAGAATATCTTCATCACCACCACATCCTTCACCTACGCTCGACCCATACAGACTGAACTGCCATACTGATGCGCTCACTCTTTTGCACTCATACAATGTAACTCTATCATGGTCCCTTTCTCACATCTTCGTCTAAAAACTATTACACTTCATCGTTCGGAAATAGATCATTCACCATAGCATTTTTCTTTGACCCAAAGGTTGCCTGGAAGAAATTGCTACCTTAGCAATAAGGCCGCCTATGTTGTACTTGTTTTTTGTTGTTATCTGTTGTGTTGTATGATTTGTGTTCTTACGTGCAATAAAGTATTTTTATGTTATGTTATAGTCTAAGCTCCCATTGCACCAAACCCTACCTCACAAGGTGGCAGATCAGAAATGTAATGTAGTGATAGATACTACCTAAGTACACGGGTATTTAGTAGGTTGCCATCGCATATCCTGGAAGAACATATTTTTTTTTTCGTATTCGTATCCCTATTTTGATCGAAAATTACATCATAAGGTGGCAGATCGAAACGTTGACACATCGAAAGGGACACATTTGTAAGTAAGGATCCACATAGGTTGCCAGCCCAAACCCTGGCAGGTTCCAAGGTCAGCCATGTTTTATGAGCCCCAAAAATGGGGTAAATTACCTCATCAGGTGGCAAGCTAAAACTGATGCGGGTCGATTGCCATGGACGTGCCGTTCACTAATATACAGGGTTGCCTGCCTTCAGCCTGGTAGTTTTTCTGGTCAGCCACCTCAAACAATATATGTGGCAAAATTTTGAAATTCTTGTAATTATACTATGATTCAGGGTATAATGTAATAAAAATCAGGATTTTAAATTAAAGTCGACGTACTAACAGACTTGCGTTATATGTTGTTGAAATAATAGGGTAAATGTACCAGTTTTGGTCATTTGTCATCGGTACCTATATCTTAAATATTCAAAAAAGTGATGTTGCCTTTTACGTTCAGCGTGATATAGTTTAACGGGCATTTTTTTGTGCTACATAACAATATTTAGGGATTATGTAGAAATAATATGAAATAATGAACCATTAATCAACTTTATTTCAAACTAGCTGTTGCCCGCGACTTCGTTCGCGACTAGTTTTGGGTTTAACAAAGGTAAGCACTGGAAAGAATCCTGTTGTAGTTTGGTGAAAATTGTTGTGTTTCACTTATGGGTAAAAGTTTTTAGCGTTTCGTGTTTTGAAACCTCCGCAACGCTCAGGGTTCTTTTAAACCACGAGCGAACCTTCGCTAGCTCAGGTTTCAATCTAAGCACTCACGGCAAAAAACACTTTTACCCACATGTAAAACAAATAACTATTTATATTTTTTAGTACCTATAACAAATAAAAATGTGTTTGTATTTTTTAAATGATTGTACCTTTAATAAAAAATATTTGTATTTCTTTTATTCTTTTATGTTTGTACGTGCACAAAAATTAATATGTTGCTAACTGATTCTGTATGTTATTAATGTTTGTACGTGTACCATTGATCATGATGTGTACCTTAAAAAGAATAATATGCAAGTGATTATGCAATTCTATGCATCTTCTTCTAAATGTACATTTTTAAATACTTACCATTAATACTAATACTATTTTTGAATAATTAAGATGTTTGCATGACGTTTCCTATATTTGAAATAAAGTTGATTAATGGTTCATTATTTCATATTATTTCTACAAAATCCCTAAATATTGTTATGTAGCACAAAAATGCCCGTTAAACTATATCACGCTGAACGTAAAAGGCAACATCACTTTTTTGAATATTTAAGATATAGGTACCGATGACAAATGACCAAAACTGGTACATTTACCCTATTATTTCAACAACATATAACGCAAGTCTGTTAGTACGTCGACTTTAATTTAAAATCCTGATTTTTATTACATTATACCCTGAATCATAGTATAATTACAAGAATTTCAAAATTTTGCTACATATATTGTTTGAGGTGGCTGACCAGAAAAACTACCAGGCTGAAGGCAGGCAACCCTGTATATTAGTAAACGGCACGTCCATGGCAATCGACCCGCATCAGTTTTAGCTTGCCATCTGATGAGGTAATTTACCCCATTTTTGGGGCTCATAAAACATGGCTGACCTTGGAACCTGCCAGGGTTTGGGCTGGCAACCTATGTGGATCCTTACTTACAAATGTGTCCCTTTCGATGTGTCAACGTTTCGATCTGCCACCTTATGATGTAATTTTCGATCAAAATAGGGATACGATTACGAAAAAAAAATATGTTCTTCCAGGATATGCGATGGCAACCTACTAAATACTCGTGTTCCTAAGTAGTATCTATCACTACATTACATTTCTGATCTGCCACCTTGTGAGGTAGGGTATAATTACAAGAATTGTTTGAGGTGGCTGACCAGAAAAACTACCAGGCTGAAGGCAGGCAACCCTGTATATTAGTGAACGGCACGTCCATGGCAATCGACCCGCATCAGTTTTAGCTTGCCACCTGATGAGGTAATTTACCCCATTTTTGGGGCTCATAAAACATGGCTGACCTTGGAACCTGCCAGGGTTTGGGCTGGCAACCTATGTGGATCCTTACTTACAAATGTGTCCCTTTCGATGTGTCAACGTTTCGATCTGCCACCTTATGATGTAATTTTCGATCAAAATAGGGATACGAATACGATAAAAAAAATATGTTCTTCCAGGATATGCGATGGCAACCTACTAAATACCCGTGTACTTAGGTAGTATCTATCACTACATTACATTTCTGATCTGCCACCTTGTGAGGTAGGGTTTGGTGCAATGGGAGCTTAGACTATTATGTTATAGAAATTTAATCCCACATTCATATAGTGTTTACAAGATCTTAAATACTAGGATAGTTCTTATATGAACCCTGGTAGGGTATGCACAGCTTCATCGTTATGTTTTCCTAGCTTATAAAACGTTGTCTTGTCTTGTCTTGCCGTTAACATCCCATTGTTAACGTAACCAGATTTTCGTAAATTGTATGCAGAACTGTACGTACCGGGTGTAAGTGGCAGCGTCCCCCGCAAACTGATACTGAACAACAACACATACATAATCACGTCTTTATCCCTAATGGGGTAGGCAGAGCGTAAACTACCTAAACAGGTCGTTTCGCTACGTCTGACAACGTTTTTGAGGGTTATTGAAGATAGATTTATAGGTACGAGTATATTACTTGCTTACAGCACTTTAACGTAAATAAATTTGATATCTTCCATGTCGGCCTGGGAGCAAGAGAAAAACATAGAATGTGCCAGCTGCATTTCCTCCCGAGCATGCTGTAAAAACCAGCTAAGGGATCCGAGGGTTTCGGTATATTGTGATTTAGGCGATGGGCTGACAACCTGTCATTACACCAATATACCTACAAAATTATACTAAAATAACCCTCAAAACTTTGTCAGACGTGGCGGAATGACCTTTGTTTGGGTCGTTTGCGCTCTGCCTACCCCATTAGGATGAAGGCGTGATTATATGTATGTATGTAAATTTGATATCATCATCATATATCATCGAGTGTGGAAAACACTCAGCGCTGTCAGATTACCAGTATTACCACCTGCCTCTATCACGAACACAGATCCAGTCGGAACCAGTTCCATCCGCTAAAATGATATACGTCAAATATATCAACTTGGAATCGGCAACACACCTATTTAAATACTACTCGGTGACGTGTTTACCGTGCAAATTATGCGGGTTTTTTATTGACTCCTCTTTTTATCAGTGCTAATATGATAATAGCGCCTCCCAGAGATCGGCCAACTGCGCAGGACTGGTTTTTAGGACCCAAGTGTTTGCGCTACACACAGGTGCACTCTCTATTCTTTCAATCTCTTATTATGATGGGACAGATTGACTGACACGACCAGAGAGAAATCAGGCGCAGGACCGACTATTTACATGCCCATCCGATAGCATGGATCATCCTACTTTTCGGACAATCATGTGATCAGCCTGCAATGTCCTGACCAAACTAGAAACAACAACACAAATTCATTGCCCCCGTCGGAAATCGAACCCGGGACCTCCGGGTCGTGAGCCTATGGTTCAGACCGCGGAGGCAACTAATATGATACGCATGTAGGGAAGTAATATGTGTGTTCAGCTAGTTAGCTTTTATTCGTGATTTGTTACTCAAATTCAAAGTCAAAATGTGGTCACATTGTTGTTAAATTCTTTCTTACTTAAAACAGCTGTCACTTTCAGTTCAGTTGTGCGATGGGCTTACAATCCAGCGTGGAAGTATATAATTGTAAATTAACTGATAGAATTTCAAGTTTTAATCAAAAGAAACATATTCTGACAAATCCCAAAACATTTTCAGTACGAAGGCGTATTGATCAAACGATAACGTCTTCTCCGGGATTTCGTGATATCCCTAGGGATTTTGCGAAATCCTGGTTTCGTAATTTCTCACATTTCAATCTAAAATTGCCTCCAGTATTTGGCAGATATGTATTTATTACAAAGCGTTGTATAGGACGAACAACCAGTGCGAATGTGGTGCCCCCCCCCAAACAATTTCACATCTATTGTGTTGCCCCGCGTGCCCGCCATCTTGCGCGCAAGAAGACCTGTACAACGCCACTGACGTCGCGGTTCGTTTGGCAGAGTACTGGTCAAAATTAATATAAAAACGCCTAAACGATCGACACGACAAGAAGACCCGAAATGAACAAAGGTGGGACTTTAGTTTTGATACACTTCATCATCTCTCTTAACCTTATCCCGTATCTCTTGGGGTCGGCTACCTAATCTAGGTGATTGAATGAGGTTTTTACACAGGGCGACTGCCATCTGACCTCCGCAACCCAGAAGGGAAACCAGACCCAATCCTAGACCAGGTCAGAGTTTTTCAAGCCGCTAATGGTTAGCACTGGCCTCTGGCATGGCTTAACGACTAATATCTACGGTATTAAATGATATTAACTGGGACCAACGGCTTAACGTGCCTTCCGAAACACGGAAAAAGCGCCGAACAAACGTACATATTAAATTCGAAAACCGAAAAACACATTGGTACGTGGTGGGATTCAAACCACGACCTCCCGCTCAGGAGGCAATGGCCCTATCCACTACACCATCGGGCTCTCTTATCATTGGAATACACTTATCTAGTGTTTTAATCGTCATGACGTTGTATCTTACTCATTCAAGCCTTAAAAAAATCTAAGGCAAATATCAATATAGCAAGACTAATGCGAGAATTTTAAGTTAATTATGACCGATATGTGTGAAATATACTGTATGTATACGTATATTGTATAAAAACTGACACGTGTAAGTATGTAAACAAAGCCGTCAAACAATTTACACGTCATTATGTAAGGCAATATTTGCCATATTACCATACACCGAAAACCTCATGTCCCGTATCTGGCTTTTACAGAACGTCTGGTAAGAGAATTAACTGGTACATTCTAGTTTCTTTGTCGCTACCAGTGTCTCGGAATATCTGATCCCTCAAGGATTTTGTATTTTATGATCTATATATACCAATGTTTTAAAGAAGATTTGTATTTTTGTGTGTATGTTTGTAACGAATAAACTCAAAAACTACTTGACCGATTTCAAAAATTCTTTTACCATTAGAAAGCTACGTTCACCCTGAGTAACATAGGCAAATTTTTACCTCGGGAAAATTTCTGATTTCCACGAGAAATCTCATATATAATTTATTGCACAGAAAAGACAAGAGAAAATAAAATAAAGGTAAATAAAGTTACATGTTTTTTATTCAAAAACACATTTTGAAAACTAAAACTACTATTTCATTATGTTGTTATATATAATAGCTAAAACTTATTTTAGAAACAAGATCTCCGATTAAAAGACAGGAAGCTTGTTTTAACTTTATTCTAAAACTGAGTTGGGAATATTGTAGTTGTTTCCTAATTTTTATCCCTATAATAATGGTTAAAGCATGATTTGTAACAAATCCAAAGAAAACAATTCCAACTTTATTTGTATTCTTCTTACCGAGTGGATTCTCGAATCGAACAACCCAATGAACCCTTGTGTCAAAGTTTTGAAACCGCCTAGTAGCACAGCTATTCGGTCTCTTTGATTTGAGTAACGATCACTATCAAAGACATGTACTGTGCACGTCTTATTTGCGTATCGTTTCTTGCTGTTTCCATTTCTGTAGGTCTGCTGTAAGAAATTAATTTTTAAAGATAAGCAGTGCCTGTTGCGTGTTCTTTATGTATTTTGTGCTATGTATGTTTTTGCGTACAATAAATGGTTAAATAAATAAAAGACATTGATCGTGACCGACGGCCTAACGTGCCCACCGAAGCACGGAATCCTTTTACTTTTCGGAAAATCAGGTGATTCAGCCTGCAAAGTCTTAACCAAACTGAGGAAAACCTCACAGTGATAAATTGACAAATATTAACTTTGTGTTCCGCCCCTGGGAATCGAACCCAGGACCTCCGGATTGTAAGCCCATGGCTTTGACCACTTGACCACGGAGGAAGTCAAAAAAACAGTATTGTGACACTTCGTATCGATTAGAATACCCTCACATTGTTTAGAACGCTCATCAATATATTAAAATGGGCATTAAATTAACTATTGGCATGTAAATTGTATGTTTACTATACAAATGAATAATGCATAGGGTTAAACAAGTCAAACATATTACGATACTATTTTTATTAGCCGACCAGAAATAGTATAGGCTATTGAATCAGAATTTCGATTGACACCTATTATAATGCAGCAAGGTTGATTATCGTTACTGGTTTTACGCGACTGCGCGAAGCAAAACGGGTAAAGTGTTCAGTCTATCAATGTATGTAATATGTTTGAGTATGTGTTCTTTTGAGGTGCTCTGTAGACCGATTCTAATGATTCTTATGTCAAACGGTTCGTCTTAATCCTGCTAATGTCGCTAAAGACTTATTTGTTTAATCAAAATGCAATATACTTCCATGCTGGACTGGAAGTGATAGAAAAACATAGAATGTGCCAGCTGCATCACCTCCAGAGCATGCTGTAAAAACCAGCTAATGGATTCGGGGGTAATAGTATATTACAATTTTAGGCGATGGGCTGACAACCTGTCACTATAGCAATATACGTCATGATCATCTGTAATCGTCTGTAATCATCTGTAATAAATAACCCTCAAAACTTGTCAGACGTGGCGGAACGACCTTTGCTTAGGTCGTTTACGCTCTGCCTACCCCATTAGGGATAAGGGCGTGATTATATGTATGTATGTAAATGCAATATGGCGACATGAAGACCAGGTAAATGATAGACGACGTTTAGTAGAGTTTGAACTTTGTTTAGTGCAGTATTTTTGAATAGGTATTTGAAAAGACAAAAAAAGATGGGCTGACAACCCGTCACTACAGCAATATGCCTACAAATTTAAATATCCCTCAAGACTTTGTCAGACGTGGCGGAACGACCTTTGTTTAGGGCGTTTACGCTCTGCCTACCCCATTAGGGATAAAGGCGTGATTATATGTATGTATGTATTTGAAAAGAAAGAAAAATCTTTAGTTTATTTTCATATCAAATAACCGTTTAGGATCATCATCACCATTCGCTTGCCCTTAACCCAGCGGCCCAGTTACTTGGGGTCGGCGCAGTACGTTTTCTTCTTCCATTCATCCCTGTCAGCCGTCAGTTCAACACTCACACCTGTTTTAGACATATCATCTTTCACGCAGTCCATCCATCTATTCTTTGGTCGTTTAGTACATACATACATGCATATAATCACGCCTTTGTCCCTAATGGGGTAGGCAGAGCGTAAACGACCAAAACAAAGGCCGTTCCGCCACGTCTGCCACGCCACGACAAAGTGTTGAGGGCCATTCATGAAAGATTTGTACGTATATTGCTGTAGTGACAGGTTGTCAGAACATCGCCTTAATTACAACATACTGAAACCGTCCGATCCCTTAGCCGGTTTTTACAGCATGCTCGGGAGGAAATGCAGATGGCACATTCTATGTTTTTCTCCCACTCCCAGTCCAGCATGGAAGATGGTCGTTGAGGATGCTTTTTTTATTTATTTATGAGCCTGTGGTATCCTACTGCAGGGTCTCTTTCCCTCCCTTCCATTCATCACGGTTCAGCGCCAGTTCTCTACATTATTTGTACAGTGCGTTTCATTCATTCCGCACCTCTTCCATGCTGGCCTGGGAGCGAGAGAAAAACATAGAATGTGCCAGCTGCTTTTCCTCCCGGGTATGCTGTAAAAACCAGCTAAGGGATCCGAGGGTTTCAGTATATTGTAATTCAGGCGATGGGCTGACAACCTGTCACTACAGCAATATACTTAGAAATCTATCTTAAATAACCCTCAAAACTTTGTCAGACGTGACGGAACGACCTTTGTTTGGGTCGTTTACGCTCTGCCTACCCCATTAGGGATAAAGGCGTGATTATATGTATGTATGTACCTCTTTCGGGGTCGTCCTCGTCGTCTCTTGGCGCTTAGGATCTTGAAATTATATTTTTTACGCAGTCAGTGTTATAACCTACCAACCACCCATGGTCCTACCCGCCTTGCGGTATAACGCACCGAAACACGAGAGACGCGCAAAGATGCTACGCATGTATATACAAACATATACATGCTCTCTCTACAGCATAGAGCCCGATGGTGTAGTGGATAGGGCCGCTGCCTCCTGAGCGGAAGGTCGTGGTTCGATTCCCACCACGTACCAATGTGTTTTTCGAATTCATATATACGTTTATTCGGCGCTTTTTCCGTGCTTCGGAAGGCACGTTAAGCCGTTGGTCCCGGTTAATATCGTTTAATACTATAGATATTAGTCGTTAAGCCATGACAGAGGCCAATGCTAAGCATTGGCGGCTTGAAAAACTGACCTAATCTAGGATTGGGTCTGGTTTCCTTTCTGGGTTGCGGAGGTCAGATGGCAGTCGCTCTGTGTAAAAACCAGTACCCTCGTTCAATCCCCTAGATTAGGTAGCCGACCCCGTGAGATACGGGATAAAGCTAGGGAGATGATGATGATGACATGCTCTCTCTACAATTTTTTTAAAACCCTAATAGGCATTAGGATAATAGTGGGGCCACTATTGTCCAGCAATGCGTCACTACCTACCGTTGTGGCATTCGGCACACAGTTTCGCAGTCAGCGTTATATTTTTCCTATTTAATTTCTTGTATAGGTTATCCGTCTGACCTGTCTAACCTATACTGACATTAGATAAACAGTAGTAGCGTGCGGCCATTTATAAAAGTAATATAATACAATTGTGTGAACGATAGTTTTCTTATTGATAGCCCTTTGTTGGCTTTATGCGTACAATTATAGAATGATTTAAGGGCTCTCTGAGATAAATGGTACTTAATATAACTGCCTCCGTGGTGTAATTGTTTGAGCCATCGGCTCCCGAACGATCGTTGTAGGTTCGATTCCCACGAGGGGAACACAAAGTTAATATTTGTTATTTTATCGCTATATGCAATTTCATTCATGCTAGACTGGGAGCGAGAGGAAAACATGGAATGTACCAGCTGCATTTCCTCCCGGGCATGCTGTAAAAACCAGCTAAGGGATCCGAGGGTGTCTGTATATTGCAATTTAGACGATAGGCTGACAATCTGTCGCTACAGCAATATACCTACAAATCTATCTTAAATTAGCCTCAAAACTTTCTGACGTGGCGGAACGACCTTTGTGCAGGTAGTTTACGATCTGCCTACCCCATTAGCGATAAAGGCGTGACTATGTGTATGTATGTATGTGAAATTTACAGACCATCAGGTGATTCAGTGTGCATTATCCTAAAATCTATCCTGGCGAAAGTCTCACTAAGTGATAAAATTTATCACTTTGCTAAATTTAATGCCAATTGGCAAATACGACCATGGCTCAGACCACTAGACCACGGAGTCAGTAACAGTAAATAACGTATATGCAAATGAAATGACCACAGTTTGTTTGGTAAAGTTATTATAGTGAGCTACCGGTTTGACCTAGAAACGATATCGCTTCGACAGACTACTGTGACGCAGCTCTAGTATAGAGCTGTCCTGTCGATATATTGATCGTATCGATCGACTTAGGAAATCAATAAAATTAAGCTTCGATTATGAACAAAACTATCGAAACTAAGTCATTATCATTATTAGTAGTAGTACCGAAGGAATTTATTATTGATGTTTAATCAATACATAGTATAAAACAAAGTCGCTTTCTCTGCCCCTATATCCCTATATATGAATAAATCTTTAAAATCTACGTATTGGATTTTGATGCGGTTTCTTTCGATGGCTTAATGGATAGAGTGATTCAAGAGGAAGGTTTATATGTATAATACATGCATAATATAGTACAGAAACACTGATGATTTCCGTGCGAAGCCGGGGCGGGTCGCTAGTAATCTATAAACTATTTTAAATTAGATACAAAGATACATATAGTCACGCCCTTATCCCTAAAGGGGTAGGCGCTCTGCCTACTATATATAATAACCTACACAAAGGTCGTTCCGCCACGACTGACAAAGTTTTGAGGGTAATTTAAGATAGATTTGTAGGTATATTTCTGTAGTGACAGGTTGTCAGCCCATCATCGCCTAAATTATGTACACATATAACCCTCGAGTTCTTTTTCTGGCTACTACAGGATGCCCGTGAGGAGAAGCCACTGGCACATTCTGTATTTTGTTAATCGCTCCCTGTTTGAAAGTAAATTAGTAAGATATAAGTATTAAAATATATTCATTCAAACAAGCAACAGTTGTGCAAATAACAGAAAACGTTTACACGTGACACGATATCGACATATCGATATCGGCTCTCAATCACATCACTACTATCGTAATCACCAGTCAGTCTTAACCCGTACTCCAATACAGACGTTACTTAGCGTATTTACTATCAGTGTACGTGATACAGCTCTTATCGAATGCTGAAGCATTGTCCTAACCAAACTGGAGAAAATCTCAGTGATAAATTATCAATGTTGTGTTCCTCCACTGGGAATCGAACCCACGATTTCTGGATCTAGTGATGATGCAGTGCGCAGTGTAGTGAATGAGATGTACAGTGAATGGCAGTGTTTCTTAAAGTGTACGCATCAGGATATGGAATGTTGGACCGGATGTGCAAGGAGGAGAAACCGCCGGTGAACCTTAAGGTTAGACTCGTGATAACAATTTCTTCCCTGCTGGACTGGGAGAGAAAGAAAAACATAGAATGTTCCAGTTGCTCTTCCTCCCGGGCATGCTGTAGAAGTCAGCAAAAGGGAAAAAAACGGATTCGAGGGTTACAGAG
Organism: Scrobipalpa costella; assembly: GCA_949820665.1. NCBI lineage: Eukaryota > Metazoa > Arthropoda > Insecta > Lepidoptera > Gelechiidae > Scrobipalpa > Scrobipalpa costella. Next base: position 11,711,374 of record OX463315.1, read on the forward strand.
TATTGTCATTTAGGCGATGGGCTGACAACCTGTCACTACAGCAATACACATTACAATCTAAAATTGCCCTCAATTTATGTCAGACGTGGCGAAAGCGCCTTTTAGGAGGCGTTTTACGTTCTGCCTACCCCATAAGGGATAAAGGCGTGATTTTATGTATGTATGTATGTGATAACAATTTCTTCCATGCTGGACTGGGAGCGAGAGAACAACAGCATATGCCAGCTGCATTTCCTCCCGGGCATGCTGTAAAAACCAGCTAAGGGATCCGAGGGTTTCAGTATATTGTAATTTATGCGATGGGCTGACAACCTGTCACTACAGCAATATAACTTCAAATCTATAAAGTCAATATCAAATAATTTATTTTCAAAAATATTCCTAAGAACACTTCTAGAAAGTCAAAAGCGAGATTAATACAAAGAAAATTATATCTATGTCACATAATAAAATAAAAATATATCACAACCTACCCCATTAGGGATAAAGGTGTGATTATATGTACTCTTAATTCAACCATTTATAATATTTACTCGTAATTAATTAAAAAAAATATGTGGTAGAGATTAATGGAAACACTCTTTAAAACAAAACGATAACCCGATGTTTACTTCTAAATAACACTCTTATCTATTAAATGAACTTGCGTCAATTGAATTTTGTTAAATAGGACACATAGTTATATGCGTAAACAAAAATATTATTTTTGTAAATATTCTTTTAAATGATATTTTGTTTCCTTATCGGCCATAATAATGTCCGCAACAAATTGGCGTTTTATTTCAAGGCCAATAACTCAATTTGACCTGTTGTACATGAAATTAAAAAATATATTACATACTAGGTGTAAGGGACAACTTCCCGCAAACTGATAGTGGTTGCTCAGTCAACGAAACATGGAGATGAAAGAATATTTGACCATTCCATACAAAATGGAAAGCTCGATCAGACAATTTGTATGGAAAATCAATTTATTTCTTTCACTTCTTGAAAAATGTTCTGATGGTAGTTGTTCAGTGTCGTTGACTGAGCCACCCCTATCAGTTTGCGGGACGCTGTCCCTTACACCCCTTTATGTAATAAATAGACTACACTATTCTCAAGTATAGTATTTATCTAAACTTGGTCGTGTATGTAAAGTGATGTGGTGTAACGCATTTATTCGGATCACGCCCTTACTACGTGCAAAGTGTATTGACAAGTGATTACGAATCGGTCATAGTTTACAATTCACTGCAGAGAATCAGTGAACGATATCGAGAAAAGACTAGGGAGATATTCCAGTGTGTAAGAGCGTCTTTGCACTGCTCCGTATTTGGTTCGCATCCGTGAAAATCACTACATACGTGGGACACTCAGAAAGTTTTGCGACACTAAAAAAAATTGTTCGACAGGTACATATATTTTTATTTAATCTTTTCAAAGTACTCTCCACCAGCCTCTATACAAAGATTCATGCGTCTGAACCAGTTTTCAAAACACTTTTTCCAGTCCGCCGTAGACACCTCGTTTACAGCCTGCTCGAACGCAGCCAGAGCATCTTCCGGCGACGAAAATTGTATCCCCTTGAGCTGATTTTTTATTTTTGGAAATAAAAAGAAGTCACACGGTGCTAGATCAGGGCTGTAAGGAGGGTGACCCAGGAGTTTGACTGGTGTGCTGTCCAGGAAGTCCCTCGTTTTGATCGCGGTGTGTGCAGGCGCATTGTCGTGGTGGAGCAGTAGTCCGCGGAGCCCTGTGTTTGGTCGCTTGTTGCTCACAACAGAAAAAACTTCTGGTAAACATTTGGTAGTATACCATTCGGCGTTAATGCTTCTTTGATCTCGTAAGGGAATTGAGGCCAAGTGGCCAGTCAAATTAAAAAAGCTGGCAATCAAAATCTTCCCCCCGCTTCGAGATCGCTTCTCTTTGGTAGGCGTTGGTTCATTTTGAAACACCCAAACTGTCGACTGGCGCTTGGTTTCTGGATCATATTGATAAATCCAGGACTCATCACCTGTTACGATGTCGTAAACACGCCGAGACGAGCCTGCTTCAAATTTGTTCAGCATATCACGGCACCATTCCACCCGGGCCTGCTTCTGAGCGTCGGTGAGGTAGTGCGGCACCCAGCGCGATACTATCCTCCTCACGCGAAGATGCCCATGTAGAATCTCGTGAACGCTTCCCGATCCAATCTTTAATATGTGCTGAATCTCCTGATATATAATTCGCCTAATATCTTGGATTACATTTTTCACTGCTAGCACGTTTTCTTCCGTAATAGCCGTCAAAGGGCGACCGCTTCTTTCTTCATCCCCCAAGGTTGGTCGACCGCGCCTAAATTCGTTATAGCAACGATACACGGTTGCCTTGGAGGGGCTTTCATCCATAAATGCCATTTGAAGTCTATCGAACGATTCATCCGGTTTCAGGCGACACTTGAAATCGTAAAAAATCATAGCTCTAAAATGTTCCCGGCGCAGATCCATTTTTCAGTAAGACACGATACTTTGAATTGGCTCGCAAAAAATGTGGAAGGAAATTTTGAAAATGGAACACACATATTTTTACTTACAAGTAATCATATTTTCAAAAAAGATTCTAACCGGCCAGTCTGCCATATATAAAAACTATTTATCGCAATACTTTCTGAGTGGCCTGGTATATAAAACAAAGTCGCTTTCTCTGTCCCTATATCCCTATGTATGATTAGATCTTTAAAACTACGCAACGGATTTTGATGCGGTTTATTTTAATGGATAGAGTGATTCAAGAGGAAGGTTTATATGTACTGGGTGGCGCAAAAGTAAAGACCCTATTTGGTTCAGCTATAACATTTTTTCTAAATTAGAAAACTAGATTTAGGTTTTTTTAAATGTATATTTGTGCCATTAAATTTCGTACCATTAGGATTTAAAGATGATGTCTTTTAAATGGTGACCTCCAGAGTTGATACACATTTGAGCCCTATTTATGACATTTTGCATAACTTGCCGTAACACTTCCTGCGATATGTTCGTTATTTCTTGACGAATGTTTTCTTTTAGAGCTGCGAGAGTCTGTGGCTTGTTCACATACACCCGAGATTGCAAAAAACCCCAAAGAAAGAAGTCTGGACTGGTCAGATCGGGTGATCTTGCAGGCCAAGGTAAATCGCCAAAACGAGAGATAACTCGGCCTGGAAAAGCGTCCCTCACTAAGTCCATAGTGTCGCGCGCTGTGTGTGCCGTAGCGCCGTCTTGTTGAAACCAGATGTGCTCCAGCCCCAATTCGTCCAAACTGGGTATCAAAAACTCACGTAACATGGTTCTGTAGCGTTCTCCAGTGACAGTTATCGCATTGCCTCCAGCGTCTTCGAAAAAATAGGGTCCGATCACTTTGTCAACACAGATGCCACACCATACAGTAACTTTTAGTGGGTGTAGAGGTGTTTCTTGAATAATGCGCGGATTATCAGTGCCCCAGAACCGAGTATTCTGCTTATTGACATGCCCTGAGAGATGGAAATGCGCTTCGTCACTCATAACCAATTTTGAAGGAAAATTATCCTCTTCAAGGTTGAGGTTTATGACGCGCTGGCAGTAATCTAGACGAGCTCGGTGGTCAGCAGGCAGCAGCTGATGAGTCATTTGAGTTTTATACGGGAACATCTTTAAGTCTTTCACCAAAATACGCTGCAGGGTCCGTCTGGAAATGCCCAATTGCGTGGCACGTCGCCTCGTTGATGTTTCTGGACACTCTTCCACATCTTCGCGCACAGCATCGATATTTTCAGCTGAACGGCCTGTTCTTGGTCTCCCAGACTTAGGTCTATCCAATGTTGAGCCAGTTGCTTCAAGGCGTGTGGCAAAGCGTCGAATTGTGCGACCAATCGGTGCCGGACGGTGGGGAAATCGTCGACGAAATTCACGTTGTGTTCTTATCACTGATGAATTATTCCGTAAGAACATTGACACAATTATTCCACGTTCTTGGAGAGTAAAACGGTCCATGTTTATTTTCAGTGTATTTTACATTTGTTCACTACACAATTTTCAACAACAGAATGACAGAAAATGTCATATAAAAAAAATAAAAATATTTTCTTTAGTGCCAGTACTTTTGCGCCACCCAGTATAATACATGCAGAATATAGTAGAGAAACACTGATGGAATCCATGCGAAGCCGGGGCGGGTCGCTAGTTCCATATAAAACGGATATGGATGAATACGCATTTACTAGGAAATCCAAATCAGATAGAATTGGATACCAACTGAATACGGAGCAGTGCCAAATGTCCTAGTAGCTTTCTGTCAGGTTAGTGGCGAACTACTTCATTAGTTGTAACAATAGTTAATAAGTACATGTATTATTATAACTGCCTCCGTGGTCTAGTGGCTAGTGCCATGGACTCCTGATCCGGAGGTCCTGGGTTCGATTCCCAGGGGGGAAACACAAAGTTGATATTTGAGAATTTATCACTTTGTGATTTTTTTCCAGTTTGGTTAGGACATTGCAGGCTGAATCACCTGATTGTCCGAAAAAGAAAAAGATTTCGTGCTTCGGAGGGCACGTTAAGCCGTCGGTCCCGGTCGCTGTCTTTGATAGTGGTCGTTACTCAAACCATGTCAGAGGCCTGATAGTTGTGCTACTAGGCGGTTTAAAAACTCTAGACACCAGGGTTCATCGGGTCGATAGACTCGATCCCCACTCGACAGAAGAAGATTATAGCTAGCTGTGTTTGCCTGTAATTGGGTCTACATCAAATCAATTTCTTGTTTTTGTAATTTTAGCATGTAAGATATAAACCTGTTGGTAAATAAATAAACTCAGCTGTCAAAGTTTTCAATTGGCCAAATGACCTCTGACATAGCTTAACGCTTAATATCGACGATATTAACCGGTACCAACGGATTATTTATTCAACAACTAGCGACCCGCCCCGGCTTCGCACGGAAATTATCAGTGTTTCTCTACTATATTATGCATGTATTTTACATATAAACCTTCCTCCTGAATCACCCTATCCATTAAAAGAAACCGCATCAAAATCCGTTGCGTAGTTTTAAAGATCTAAGCATACATAGGGATATAGGGACAGAGAAAGCGTTTTATACTATGTAGTGATTTATTGCACACATGATCATACAAAGGACACAAACATAAAAAAACAATAGCGCAACAGGTACAGCCTATCTTTGAAAACAAATCTTATGCAGCTGACCTACGGTAGCGACAGTGCTTAGCGAGCCTTCCGAGACACGGAAACGCTCGTGTTGATATAGCACTACCGGTCACCCATCCCCCTACATACTAGCGCCCAATAACCAGACAGTGTTTATCACCACGTGACCCGCGTTGCTACCGTATGTTTACATTTGTTTTGAGGTTATGTCAACTGAATGAACTCTTGTCTATTTGTTCTGAGAGTGTCGAAGTCGATGACGACTCCGGGTAGTATATTCCTAAACTTGGGTTAGGTATGCCTGGAACTTTTTAATTTAAAAATAGGAATTGATAAAAATATTGATGATTTTCCATGCTGACCTAGAAGCGAGAAAAAAACATAGAATGTGCCAGCTGCATTTCCTCTCGGGCATGTTGTAAAAACCAGCTACGGGATCCGAGGGTTTCAGTATATTGTAATTTAGGCGATGGGCTGACAACCTGTCACTACAGCAATATACGTGAAAATCAAAACTATGTCAGACGTGGCGAAGTGACCTTTGTTTAGATAGTTTACGCTCTGCCTACCCCATTAGGGATAAAGGCGTGATTGTATGTTTGTATGTATGTATGATTTTTAGGCGTTTAGTAAGTCTGATGGCTCTTTCATTTACAATATGTGCAAAGGTCAGAATCACATAAGTAATCTAAATTAAAAATATCAGTGTTTTTTAAATAGAAACATTAATTTTACATATAATCACACCTTTATCCCTAATGGGGTAGGCAGAGCGTAAACGACCTAAACAAAGGTAGTTCCGCCGTCTGACAAAGTTTTGAGGGTTATTTAAGATAGATTTGTAGGTATATTGCTGTAGTGACAGGTTGTCAGCCCATCGCCTAAATTACAATATACAGAAACCCTCGAATCCCTTAGCTGACTTTTACAGCATGCCCGGGTCGAAATGCAGCTGGCACAGTCTATGTTTTTCTCCCATTCCCAGTCCAGCATGGAAAAAAATCTTCAATTCTTCTTTATAGTAAAACTGACGTCCGGCCCCGGTTTCGCACGGAAATCATCAGTGTTTCTCTACTATACTATGCATGTATTATACATATAAACCTTCCTCTTGAATCACTCTATCTAATAAAAGAAACCGCATCAAAATCCGTTGCGTAGTTTTAAAGATCTAAGCATACATAGGGATATAGGGACAGAGAAAGTGACTTTGTTTTATACTATGCAGTGATAATCATAATCAAAATTTATAAAAGAGTTGTGAAATCGTAGATAGTAGTGATAATACTTCGTCGCAACAGTGTGTATTGAGACTCACTATGTTTAAACAGATGTCTCGTTATGTTTGTTCGGATATTTCCCAATAAGTATTTAACCGCTATTTACTTAGAAAATGGTTTCCACTGTAATGTCTTGATTATACTTCTATTGTTTCATGGCTCGTGTGATAGTTATGCAATATTTCGGTTCTAGTCTTGCATAATGTTATAAAATGTCTTTTTCATACAAAATGTTCACTTCGATCAGACAACTTGTGCGCAAAAGCCCTTTTTTTCACTTCCTAAAATAAACACCTGCTGATAGTTCTAGGTTATATGTATGTATATGTAGAAGTCTATTGCGTGTACAGTCTTGTCCCCGTATATATTGTTATCTCATATTCAGTTTTACAGGATGGCTGGAAGAGATCTCTTTATAGAGATGAGCTCACCTTTGTTAACTAAATTTAAGATTGTTTATTTATTGCAAACTTTTTGTACACAATAAAGAATATACATAGTTGGTTAGTGTCGTTGACTGACCTACCCCTATCAGTTTGCGGGACACTGTCCCTTACACCTGGTATTGCTGTATAACGTATCAATATGTTTAGTATTTTAAATAAATATATAAATAAAAAGTACTGTCACATGTAATTCATTAGTTAACAAGATTCGCTTGCCCAAATCCCATTTATTTGGGTTCGGTGTAGTACGTTTTCTACTTCCATTCATCCCTATCAAACGTCAGTTCAACATTCACCCCTGTTTAAGACATATCATCTTACACGCACTCCATCCACCATTTATTGGTCGTGGTCTACCAACATATTCATCCATATTCCATCCGCATTTTCTGTAAGATTATTTTTTTTCGGCTCGTGTAAGTTGTCATCATTATCTATGTCTGTATGGAAACATTTACCTGGGAAACTAGGTGAAGTGAAACTGGTATTGCAGACAAATTGATCTATGAGGGGGTCAGATTGGATTGGCGGGTTTATATCAATTACGAGAGGAATACTTTTTCCATGCTGGCCTTCAGGAGAGAGGAAAACATAGAATGTGTCAGCTGCATTTCCTCCCGAGCATGCTGCAAAAACCTGTTAAAGGATCCGGATGTTTCTGTATATTGCAATTTAGGCGATGGGCTGATAACCTGTCACTACAGCAATATACTCACAAATCTATGTCAAATAAACATCAAAACTTTGTCTGACGTGGCGGAACGACCTTTGTTTAGGTTGTTTACGCTCTGGCTACCCCATTAGGGATAAGGGCGTAATTATATGTATGTATGAAACATTCCCACTAAACCAGAAAATATCAATCCACATCTGGACAAAGACCCATTGAATTATAATAAACTAGCGCCCCGCCCCGGCTTCGCACGGAAATGATCAGTGTTTCTCTACTATATATGCATGTATTATACATATAAACCTTCCTCTTGAATCACTCTATCCATTAAAAGAAACCGCATCAAAATCCGTTGCGTAGTTTTAAAGATTTATGCATACATAGGGATATAGGGACAGAGAAAGCGACTTTGTTTTATGCTATGTAGTGATGTTCTACGCACATTTACGGTATTTCTGTACTTCTTCGTCTTAGCGAGTGAATACTTTTTTCGGGTCAACTCTAAGGTATTACATCAAATAAACAGACGTCATATACGAGGGGTGGCTGATAAGTAATCTACCTAACTATGAAAGAAAAGACTTTGATGGCTAGTTTATTTTTTATTTTTCTATATAGTCTCCTGCAAGTGACAGTGACATCATGCCGTTATAATAGTAATTTTTATTTTGCTCGTCAAAATGGTCAGTCACAGCCTCTTTCATTTCTTCGTCCGTCGAAAATCTGCGACACCTCAATTTTTTCTTTAAATCTTTGAATAAGAAATAGTCACAGGGAGCCAGATCTGGACTATAAGGTGGATGGTTAATTTCTGTGAAGCCGTTTTTGCTCAGGGCTGACCTCGCCGTTAAGGCTGTGTGTACAGGAGCATTGTCTTGTAAAATCAGAACACCTTTGCTGAGTTTGCCTCTCCGCTCTTCTTTGATTTGTTCACGAAGCTGGTCAAGCAAGTCAAATAATCTATCATCAAAATCCCTTCGACATCCCAAAATACGGTGGCCATTAGTTTTCCAGCCGACGGCCGAACCTTGAACTTCCTTGGCGGCTTTTCTCCTTTAAATTTCCATTGCATTGACTCTTGTTTGCTTTCCGGATCCCACTGGCGAATCCAAGTTTCATCACAGGTCACAATTCGAGAGATAGTCTCTTCTTCTTTACCTTTGACCAGGTCTAGAAATGCCTGACAACATTCTACTCGCCTTTGTTTGTCAAAGGGAGTCAACATTCTAGGGACCCAACGCGCGCTCACCTTGGACATGCCCAAATGTTCGTGAATAATTTCATGAACTCGTTCCTTGCTAATGCCCACATCTCTGGCTATCTCCCACTGTTTGATTCGCCGATCTGCAAGAATCAGGTTCTTCACCTTTTCAACATTAACTGCGGTAACAGCAGAAATTGGCCTTCCACTACGTGTGTCGTCTTCCAGGCTCTCACGGCCATGTTTAAATTGCTTCGACCAAAACTTTATGACGAATTCAGAAGGACTTGAATCACCAAACACCTTTAACATGCGCTCTCTGATCTGCGTAGGCGTATTTCCTTCTTTACTTAGGAATTTAATCACTGCTCGATGCTCAAATTTCATCATTTTGCAATTTTCTTTCGACATGGTGAAATCAAAGCTGCGCCAAAAAAACAAAAGCAAGCGAAAAAAAATAAGCGTCATAATTTTGAAAAAGTAATAAATATAAAATATGATTTTGCAATGGCCAGTTCGATTTTCAAAATTTTCTTTAACAAAGTAGATTTTATATCAGCCGCCCCTCGTACTATAATAGGCATGATGACTGATGAAAAAATCAATACGATTATACTTAAAACTGATGGCGAAAAATTCTATAGATTTCATTCATCATTTAAACAAAAATGCACATTTAGATTTAATAATCGAGTTAAAATATAGAAGTTATTGATTTGAGTAGTCAATATTTACTGGCGAGTGACGTCATAATCATAACCCACAATTTTCATACAAAAAAGCGTTTTTTACATTTCTTAAACAGTTGCTGATTTGACTAGTAGCCAAATAGCGTATTGCAAAAGCAGGTACAATCCTCTTGCCTATATTTTCCTCACGAAATGAAGCTTTAAAAATAAATATTACAACATAGACAAGATAAATCAAACCTCTTGAATCTCATATCTCTAGTGGTTTTATTATCATTATAAGTCTAAATCCGCTTTAAACTAGATTGAGCTAGTTCATATGTAAAGAAATAGAACTATACTCCGTATTTTTATCGTTGCGTTATCGGCCCTAGTTTTGCGGCCCATAAACGGCTTTTGCTATACAACTAAAGGAAATCAAGTGCAAAACATTTTGTTGGTAATAAATATATGATTGCGATTCCGAAAAACTCACCTCTGCTAAGTATCAAATAAAAAGCAGCTTACGGGTCGTGAAAGGGGTTGGTTTCGTTATATAGTAAACTAGCGACCCGCCCCGGCTTCGCACGGAAATCATCTGTGTATCTCTACTATATTATGCATGTATTATACATATAATCCTTCCTCTTGAATCACCGCATCAAAATACGTTGCGCAGTTTTAAAGATCTAAGCATACATAGGGATATAGGGACATAGAAAGCGACTTTGTTTTTTACTATGTAGTGATGACTAAACACAATGAGTGCTTAAATGCATATAATGTAGGTAGACTGATAGTAGACAATCTGGTGACGATCATAAATTACATTAACGGGTCATCAGTCCATTGGAGCATATGTGATTCATGGAAGCAATTTTGTAAAGTTGTTTTATTTCACGACTACGGGGTAGGCAGAGCGTAAACGACCTAAAAAAAGGTCGTTCTGCCACGTCTGACAACGTTTTGAGGGTTAGGGGTAGATGCAGTTTTTCTCTCGCTCCCAGGCCAGCATGGAAGAAATTTTAATAGGTCTTAGGAATACAGCTAAATACCCTCTCATCTAAAGGTTACGAGTCCACAGGATCAAACGGTTAACTTGATAAAATAATATTTTTACACAACACGTAATTACACTAAACCCTTATCTAGACTGATAATTAACATTATCAAATAAAAGCCACTTAAAACTAGATTGAACCAGATAAACAAATAATGGTAGAGTAAAGTCGATAGTATTTAGCAAATATGATTGTTTTATATGCTTCTTCCATGCCGGCCTGGGGAGAGAAAAACATAGAATGTTCCAGCTGCATCTCCTCCCGGGCATGCTGTAAAAACCAGCTAAGGGATCCGAGGGTTTCTGTATATTGCAACTTAGGCGATGGGTTGACAAGCTGTCACTACAACAATATACCTACAAATCTATCTTAAATAACCCTCAAAATTTTATCAGACGTGGTGGAACGACCTTTGTTTAGGTCGTTTACGCTCTGCCTACCCCATTAGGGACAAAGGCGTGATTATATGTTTATGATTATATGTACATTAATATCCATAAAATCATGTGATAGAGGTCGTTTTGTTGATTATACACACTTATACACGTGTCACTTTTACTTTTTTTCTATAACAAATTGGCAGAAAATCGAAGGCATGCCGGGTGTAAGGGACAGCTTCTCGCAAAGTCGAACAGATAATTTGTATAGGAATGCCAATATTTTTTTGATCCATCAACCATCATATCAACCCCTACCAGTTAGCGGAAATCTGTCTTTTACGCATTATTATTATCGTCATTATTTCTTTTTTAATTTTACCGGTTACTCCGTTATATACCGGGTGTAAGAGTCAGCGTCCCGCAAACTGATAGGGGTTGCTCACTCAACGAAGCTGAACAACTTTTTTTAAAAATTATTAAAATTATACTAGCCTAAACTGTCCCACTGCTGGGCAACTATCACCAGAAAATTCTTTCAGGAGTTAAAAAAGAAATACTTTTCCATACAAAATGACCTCGTCGATCAGAAAATTGGTATGGATTTGCCTAAAAAAAAACCGTTGATGTTGTTCAGTTTAATTGATTGAGCAGCCCTTATCAGTTTGCGGGACGCTGTCCCTTGCTCTCCGTAGATGTGGTGTATCAGTTTGACAAGACAATCAGTCAGACAAAGTTACTAGGTAGGGAGAGAAGTAAATGGGGTGGCTTAGTGTCACGAAATATATATACATACATACATATAATCACGTCTCTATCCGTAATGGATTAGAGCGTAAACGACCTAAACAAAACCACGTCCGACAATGTTTTGAGAGTTATTTAAGATAGATTTGTAGATTTATTGCTGTAGCGACGGTTGTCAGCCCATCGCCTATATTACAATATACTGGAACCCTCGGTTCCCTTAGCTGGTTTTTACAGCATGCCCGGGAGGAGATGCAGCATGCACATTCTATGTTTTTCACTGACTCCCAGTCCAGCATGGAAGAAACACGAAATATATCGATATTGTATAGTGTTTTATATCTATAAGATGGTTTCGAGTTTCATTAGGACAATGTAGGCTATAGTAGCTTTAGCTCAGATACCTGTAAAGACGTGTTTATTGGGCAACACCTAAAACCCATTTCCAGCTGATCCAACAAGACTAGTTATGGATACAGCGGTAACATCTACTGCTTTATTTACATTGCTAACACGGACTGACTGCGTCATACTCAATACACCTGGACATACATACATATAATCACGCCTTTATCCCTAATGGGGTAGCAAGAGCGTAAAAGACCTAAACAAAGGTCGTTCCGCCACGTCTGACAAAGTTTTGAGGGTTATTTAAGATATATTTGTAGGTATATCGCTGGAGTGACAGGTTGTCAGCCGATCGCCTAAATTGCAATACACTGAAACTCTCAGATCCCTTAGCTAGTAAAAAAAAAGAAGTAGCCGATTGTATATAGTGTTTTACACATAAGATTGTTTCGAGTTTCATTAGGACAATGTAGGTAGGTTTAGCTCAGATACCTGTGAAGACGTATTTATTGGGCAACACCTAAAACCCATTTCCAGCTGAACCAACAAGACTAGTTATGGATACAGCGGTCGGTACATCTACTGCTTTATTTACATTGCTGACTGACTGCGTCATACTCAATACACCTGAACACATATTGTCATGTAACTTATCGATTATATACGACTACATTTATAGGTATAAGGATTAGGGATGTGAAGCGGTAAAAATACCCCGGTAAAAAACTAAATATACATACATACATACATATAATCACGCCTTTATCCCTAATGGGGTAGGCAGAGCGTAAAAAACCTAAACAAAGGTCGTTCCGCCACGTCTGACAAAGTTTTGAGGGTTATTTAATATATATTTGTAGGTATAGCTGTAGTGACAGGTTGTCAGCCCATCGCCTAAATGGCAATATACTGAAACCCTCGGATCCCTTAGCTGATTTTTACAGCATGCCCGGGAGGAAATGCAGCTGGCACATTCTATGTTCCTCTCTTGCTTCCAGTCTTTTACTTAATTTTACCGAATACGCCGGTAAAATTCGCATATTTTACGGTCATTAATATAAATTACGGTAAAATTACCGGTTACTTACGACGTTTTAACAGGAACTTTTTTGAAACTCAAAAGAATTCGAGAGTTCCAGTGTATTATAATTTAAGATATGGGCTGACATACCTACAAATCTATATTAAATAATCCTCAAAACATTAACAGAAGTGGCGGAGCGACCTTTGCGGATAAAGGCGTGATTATGTGTGTAGTAACAATATCGCATAAAAGTATTTAAAGTTAGTTAACATAGTAACACAATTATGTTTATTTAAGTCGCCCAACCTAATTGACCTTTTTTAAGTCACAAGTTGTTTAAACGTTAGATAAGTACTGACTTTTTGACCAGAAACTTTGATAACTTCCAATCGGACTATGGCTTTTTTGGGTCATTGCAAATAAGTGTGTAGATAAAAATTATTGGCAAGGTTTTTTTTTTAAGTTTTTAAGAATAACTGCCAAGCGCTGAAAAGACTTCGGTATTTTGACCTATGAGCCTTAGGGAAAGTTGTTTGTTATTTCCTGATTAGATTATGTATGTATAGGGGTATAGGTATACATACAAACATACTATCACGCCTGTATCCCTAATGGGGTAGGCAGAGCGTGAACAACCCATACAAAGGTCGTTCAACCGCGTCTGGCAAGTTTTGAGGGTTGTTTAAGATAGAACTGGATATTGCTGTAGTGACAGGTTGTCAGCCCATCGCCTAAATTACAATATACCCTCGAATCCCTTAGCTGGTTTTTACAGCATGCCCGGGAGGATATGCAGCTGACACATTCTACGTTATTCTGTCGCTCCCAGTCCAGCATGGAAGCTTTGTAGTAGTAAGTAAGTATAGTAGTAGGTATAGGTATGCAGTTTAAAAATAGCTTTTACTTCATCAATTCTGTATTGAAGTGCAAACTTATATTAAAAAATTTACCAGACAATGAAATTGAATAATCTTAATACTAGGTGTAAGGGACAGCGTGTCGCAAACTGATAGGAGTTGCTCAGTCAACGACACTGAACACCTATCAGCATCGAGGTAAACATTTTGTATGAGAAAGATTATTTTTGTTTCCCTGCTTTGTTCAGTGTCGTTGACTGAGCAACCTCCATCAGTTTGCGGGACGTTGTCCCTTTCACCTGGTATTATGCGTTGTCACTGTAACATATACAGATTATAAACGACAAAAATCTTATCCGCGCAGATGTGAACCGTGAGGGCGAGACAATACATACGTACATAATGTCACGCCTCTTTACCGGAGGGGTAGGCAGAGATCACATCCCTCCACTTGCTACGGTCCTTGCAAACTTCTTTCCCTTCATCTACATTCATCAATCTTTTCTTGCACACTCGTCGGTTTAGGGTACTCCTGACCTGACCTTTCTCTAGAACGTTCCTGATTTGGTCGCGGTACGTTCGTCGAGGTCTTCCTCTTCCAACGTTCCCACTCACACTTGCCATATATATCTGTTTACTTAATCTGCTTTCATCCATCCTCTCCACATGACCAAACCACCTAGGCATTCCTTTTTCTTTACATACATACATATAATCACGCCTTTATCCCTAATGGCGTAGGCAGACCGTAAACGACCTAAACAAAGGTCGCTCCGCCACGTCAAACAAAGTTTTGAGGGTTATTTAAGATAGATTTGTAGGTATATTGCTGTAGTGACAGGTTGTGTAAATTACAATATACTGAATCCCTTAACTGGTTTTTACAGCATTCTCGGGAGGAAATGCAGCTACCACATTCTATGCTTTTTTCCCGCTCCCAGGCCAGCATGGAAGAATCCTTTTTCTATACCTGACACTATATCCTCAACAACCACAACGTTCTCTTATCACGATCTTATTCTGTTCTCTCAGACTCTGTTTGATCGAAACAATACCTATTTATAATATGTCGTGCGTCACGAGATCACAACTTGACAGCATGTTTGTATATTTGTGTTCCGCCCTCGGCGACCCGGGGCCACCTCGTTATCGAGATAACTCAAAAACAGTGACCGTTGCACGTCTCTTGAACTCATAATCTGATCAGTTTAATCATAGGCACATACCTTATAGTCTGTAAATACCAGCTAAGGGGTCCGAGGGTTTCAGTATATTGTAATTTAGGCGATGGCTGACAACCTGATACTACAGCAATTTACCTACAAATCTGTCTTAATAACGCTCTAAACTTTGTCAGACGTGGCGAAACTACCTTTGTTTAGGTAGTTTACGCTCTGCCTACCCCATTTGGGATAAAGGCGTGATTATATGTTTGTATGTATCCTTTAAGGGAATGGCAGAGCGTTAACAACGGCTTCATAATGATTATGGCGTTTTCACGTTTAGGAGTTTAGAGGGTCATTTGTAGAAATAAAAAACTGTGTATTGATTGACATAGTGATCGATTGCCCGCCTTTCGCCTGCATTGTAATAAACTGAAATCGTCTCCCTGTACTAATTTTATATAGTAATCCTGGGAAGAAAAGCAGCTGTAACATTCTATGTTTTTATATGTCTCACTCAGCATGCAAGGAAATTCTCAGTGACCCGAGACAATCTATAAATCACGATAACTCAATAACAGTGACCATTGCACATCTTTTAAACTTATAATCTGATCACTTTACTTCACTTAAAAATAACATTCTCTGTTAAGTTGGAGGTCGCCAAACGGCTAAACCCTGTACAATTAAATACATACATACATATAATAAAATGGGGTAGGCAGAGCGTAAACGGCCTAAATAAAAGTCGTTGCGCCACGTCTGATAAAGTTTTGACGGTTATTTAAGATAGATTTGTAGGTATTCTGCTGTAGTGTAGCCCATCGCCAAAATTACAATATACTGAAACCCTCGGACTCGGTTTTTACAGCATGCCCGGGAGGAAGTGCAGTTGGCACATTCTATGTTTTTTCTCGCTCCCAGGCCAGCATGGAAAAACATGAAAATGAAAAAAAAAATGTTCGACTGAATACTTGTGTGTCACAAATTCACAATGTAATATGAACAAACGTTTCTAAAGTGAATGCGCTTGGTCCTAGAGGGCCTAGTTTTTAGAATATTCAGCCAGGCCCAAGCCTGTACACTAGGCACTTGATCTCAGTTCATTATACTTTCAAGTGCAATTGTGACTTTATCTGGACGATAAATATAATATAGTGGAGCTTGCACAAAAACACGTAAACAGCGTGCCGTGTCATGTGACTTGTTATTGTTTTATTATTGAACTAGCTTTTCAACCTCCGATTCTCCCGTGTATTACCTAATTTTTTTGTACAGGGTTTAGCCGTTTGGCGATCTCCAACTTAACAGTGAATGTTTTTTTTTTAAAGAAATACTTTTGGCGCACGTTTGGGCATGTAAACTTTGAATCAGGGCTCTATTCTATCTTTTTTTAGTTTAGTGCGAACAAAAGCGGAATCCGTCTCTAAATCAGTATACAATTCTATCTGAGCAGAAGAATTTTAGGTCGCAGATACTCTGCCTTCATAACGCATTTACGCGTAACTTTACTTATAAAATATTCCGCTAAAAACAAAAATAATACTACTAGACCAACATCTGTACGTATTATCAACATACCTAACTGTAGAACGGTCGGCTTGTCGGCTATCTACGCCTTGCCATGTGCTGGCCTGTGACCCCCCGCTATCGGGGTGGGGGGTCACAGGCTATCGGGGGGTCAAAAAGGTCGAGTTATCTGTGCCTGATGAGGTATTAGCTGCTTACAACGCTGATACTGATAGTGCTGTCCGTTTGAATTGGTCAAGAGCGATATATATACGTAGTTTACTTGGAGATTCTTGTTAAGTACTAGTTAAGAATAGAAATTATTATGGACGAGCTCATTCTGCTGTATATTTTTTCTAGAATTGAGTCTGGTCTCGATATAACACACATATACATACAGTCATACAAACATATAATCACGTCCTTATCCTAAGGCAGGCAGAGAGTAAACGTCCTAAACAATGGTCGTTCCGCCTAGTCTGACAAAGTTTTGAGGGTTAATTAAGATATAAAACACGCCGTAAATAAAAACAAATAACTGTAGAATAAAGTTTGTGGTCGTTATGTTTGATAGTGTCGTATTTGTCATTAAGCGTTACCCAGCCACGTCAGAGGCGTTATAAGGCGTTTTAAAAAACTCTGGTATCAAAGTTTTTATTCAGTTTGTTCGACCTATTTACCTACAACCGTATTAAGTTGGAAGTGACTAGGTAACATGCAAGACTGTTTTTAAACTATTAGTAAGAATTATTGTCATCATAAATGAACGAATTTTCGAAAAGTATTCATTTGTTTTCGAGTTATAATGCCTTAAAGTGGTTAGTTGAAAAGAGAGGTCCGAACTGTCATGTGACGTCATAAGACAGGAGCGCCATACTAATTCCATATAAATTGTCGTTTCGAAGAGAGAGATAGATAGTCTATCTTTATAATGGTATATCTCGGTGATTTTTTGATCAATTTTATTTCAATTTTTTATAGATATTTTTGGAAAATAAGTCCAGATACTGAAAATATGTTATATGCACGTATCCCTATTGAGTAGATTTTATCCGTTTGAGTAAATTTTATAGGTAGCATTCCAAAAATAAACTTTGAAGGAGTATTTATGCAACGATTAAAAGATTAGTTATAATTATCGTGTATGTATTTGATACTAAATTATTTAGTAAAGATATTATCATACATATAATCACGCCTTTATCCCTAATGGGGTAGGCAGAGCGTAAACGACGTAAACAAAGGTCGTTCCGCCACGTCTGACAAAGTTTTGAAGGTTATTAAGATAGATTTGTAAGTATATTGCCGTAGTGACAGGTTGTCAGCCCATCGCCTAAATTGCAATATACAGAAACCCTCGGATCCCTTAGCTGGTTTTTACAGCATGCCCGGGAGGAAATGCAGCTGGCACATTCTCTGTTTTTCTCTCGCTCCCAGTCCAGCATGGAAGCAAATTATCTAATGTTAGCAGTACGGTTGAAGATATTATCAATCATGATTATTTCGATAGGCAAAGTATAAGCTTTAATTCTATTATCAGAAAATCTTTAGTTTATCAAGTTTAATCTTGTTTATTATTTTAATCTTAATGGGCCATTTCTTTGATTCTCACTTTTTATTTTATCATATTATGAATGTGATAAAAAACATGTAATTCACGTGATCAAAACCTGACAAGATTAAATTAAGTAGATTAAATTAAATAATTATTAATTAATATATTGATGATATATTACTTATAATATTAATATATTACTTCCATGCTGGACTGGGAGCGAAAGGCTGCGGCATGCTGCAAAAAACAGCTAAGGAATCCGAGGGTTTCAGTATATTGTAATTTAGGCGATTGGCTGACAACCTGTCACTACAGCAATATACCTACAAATCTGAAATAGCCCTCAAAACTATGTCAGACGTGGCGGAACGACGATTGTTTAGGTCGTTTACGCTCTGTCTTCCCCATTAAGGATAAAAGCGTGATTATATGTATGTATGTATGTATATTGATGATTAGAGTAACTCTTTCCTATTGTACATTACTTAAAACTAGGTTTGTACGGTTGGTATGAATAACAACAATACAACGTGTATATAAATTGGATTTGTACATGTCCAGTACATATTATAAAAGAAAATATAAGTTATATTATAACAGGCATTAGCTACGCATATTATATTATTAGGTAAAAAAAATATGCGTGCCTATGTTTTAAATTCTGCGACTTGTCACTATATTGTTTGTAAAATCTCAGTCTGCCTGGGACTAGATTTTGCCCTAGAACTTTGCATTTCGATTATTGTCTAATCTAATCATCGTATTGTAATACTGATAAGCATTTTTACGGATGAAGTTATCATGCTTCCATTCTGGACAGATAGCGATAAAAAATCTATGAATCTGTCGGCTTCTTCTCTTCCAGGAAATATCTACTCTTAAAACCAGATGATATAATAATCCTCCCACTGATTTTCGGAGATCGGCCAACTGTGCAGGACTAGTTTTTAGTGCCCAAGTGTTTCCACTACACACAGATGCACTCTCTATTCCTTCAATCTCTTATTCTGATTGAACAGATTGACTGACACGACCAGCAAGAAATCAGGCGCAGGACCGACTATTTACATGCCCATCCGACAGCATGGATCATCTAACTTTTCCGACAATCAGATGAGCAGCCTACAATATCCTAACCAAACTAAAAACAACAACACAAAGTCATTATCCCCCATCGGGGATCGAACGCGGGACCACCTGATCGTGAGCCTATGGTTCAGACCGCTAGACCACGGAGGCAGTTACCATGCGTAGGGCTAACATGCGCGCCGCTAGATAATTTTGTCACCGCATTTTCTTCTCTACGCCTGAAGCAAAGCGTTATTCACTTCACACTGAATAACGCTTTGCTTCAGGCGTAGAGAAGTTTGGCGCGCACCGTAACAAAATTATCTAATGTTAGCACTACTGAGGATATAGACTTTACTTTGAATATATCTTACACTAAAGATTTGTATTTTTGTTATAGCCAAGTAAATAAATAAAGAACAGATGAGCATTAAACTCACTCGAATTTTCCCTTTGTTGCAGATGCGCGGCGTGCCCGCAAACGAGCGGGTGTACACGCTACGGACGCGGCCGCCATCTTTGCTACCCCCCTCCCCGCTCAGCCTCGCCTCCTCCGGCGACAAGTCTTCCCTAGCCGCGCACACGCACTCCCCCTCCCTCGACCGTCCCGCCAGCCAGCCCCCCGCCACTGCTACCTTCGTCTGCTACGTCTGTGGGGTGTCTACGCCGAGCAGTAATCTAAGATTGGTGTACTGTTGTGCCAATCCGGAGCGGGAACCGTACTATCCCTTCATTACAACGTTGAAACCTCATCCGGACGCCAGTCCTATTAGTCCTCAAGGTAAGAGTCGCATTGTATCTCTAGGGCTATAATTCAACAGGTACCTTTGTCTGTGGGATCTCAACGCCGAGCAGTAATCTAAGATTGGTGTACTGTTGTGCCAATCCGGAGCGGGAACCGTACTATCCCTTCATTACAACGCTGAAACCTCATCCGGACGCCAGTCCTATTAGTCCTCAAGGTAAGAGTCGCATTGTATCTCTAGGGCTATAATTCAACAGGTACCTTTGTCTGTGGGGTGTCTACGCCGAGCAGTAATCTAAGATTGGTGTACTGTTGTGCTAATCTGGAGAGAGAGCTGTACTATCCCTTCATTACAACGCTGAAACCTCATCCGGACGCCATTCCTATTAGTCCTCAAGGTAAGAGCCTCATTTTGGCCGCTGTCCCTTACACCCCGTATTATCAGTATTGAGCACTTTCACGATCGTAGGACAAGATGACTCTATGCTACAAGTCTTAGTAAATAGTTACGAAACACAAACAGTTATATTTGATTTTTCCTTAAAATCTACTCTTTGTATTTGCCCATATTTGCGAGATGTATTGTGTACTTAAGTTGTTCACACAATATCAGCTCATAGTAAAAATCAGATGTTTGAGTTTCTCTATTGCAAATATAGTCCAAATATAAATATAGGGTGTAACGGACAGCTGCCCAACAAACTGATAATTTTTGAACTGTTGATTGCTCAGTCAACGAAAATGAACAACTTTCACAAAGAAAATCTGTCAGGAAATGTATTTTTTTTTTTGCTTCTACATACAAATTGTCTGACCGAGGTGTTTATGAATGAATTTCCTGTTGAGAGGTGTTCAGTTTCGTTGACAGAGCAACCTCTATCTGTTTGCGGTAAGCTGTCCATTACACCCCGTATAAACAAATTCACTTATGTAAACAGCCACGCCCCCTTATCTGTCGCTTGTGACGTCATAGCCACGCCTTCACTGCAGTCAATGGCCGACACGTTTGACGTATTGGACTTTGGATAAATCTTATTGTAAAGATAATAAGAACTAAAATGTCTTATCTTGATTTATTCTTGTCTGTACAACCTTACTCCACTGACTTCAATACTAAGTGAATTTTGATAGTTTCGAACATTAGTTCTGTTATCTTATGTATTTAGTCTGATTGATTTTTGATAGTTTTTGAGATGTCGGTCGGAAACTTTCCGATTTTTAAATCTATACTTCTATACTAATATTATAAAGAGGAAATGTTTTTATATTTGTGTGTGTGTGTGTATGTTTGTAACGAATAAACTCAAAAACTTCTAGACCGATTTAAAAAATTCTTTCACCTCTAGAAAGCTACGTTCACCCTGAGTAACATAGGCTACCGCTTTTTACCGCGGGAAAGTAATCCATTCCCACTGGAAAACTTATTTAGGGAGCTAGTTAGTGATATGATAATATTGTGCTTGCATACACTTATTCATAGATTTAGATTTAATTATAGAATATGAATATAAATTATCGGATTAAAATTACAATTAATTTCATCATGATTGTATAGATTTCACACTGCCATGCAAGTCATGCCATAAATTCATTTCAACATAATAATCAGATACCGTTACGTTAATGATAATTGATAAACCTTATGTTATGATTATGACACACCTGTGAACTAGGATTTGTGCTAATATCATAAGGGCATCGTATTTTATGTTTTTCAAGATGCTTGCTCTTTTAATCTAAACAATAAATGGAACTGAAATCACGAGGGTTTTAGCTAATCTATATCTATACTTCTATTATAAAGAGGAAAGATTTGTATTTTTGTGTGTATATTGTATGTTTGTAACGAATAAACTCAAAAACTACTGAACCGCTTTAAAAAATTCTTTCACCATTAGAAAACTATGTTCACCCTGATATACCGCGGTGAAAAATATTTTGGAAATTTACACTTTAAAGTGGCAAATTTCCAAAATATTGAACAGATATTTTATAAAACAGTAGCTTTTTACATCGCAGTTACACCCGCGGCTTACTTAATAATTTTCCTGTAGAAATCAGATATTTTCCCGCTTTTACAAAATATTGATGCGTTATCTATCATGATTAAGTTGAATTTATCTTGGAAAGAGTAACTACTACAGTTCCTACATACATACATAAAATCACGCCTTTATCCCTCACAGGGTAGGCAGAGCGTAAAACGCCTCGTAACAGGCGCTTTCGCTACGTCTGACAAAAATTGAGAGCAAATTTTATATTGTAATGATTTACAGTTCGTGATATTCAATATTACAAATAGATGGCGTTGACGTCCCACATTGACGGTACAATCAGACTACAAGTTCCACTGGGTGGATTGAATCGCTTGGTCGCTCAGTGGTTAGAGCGTCGACATTGTACGCCGGAGACTGTGGGTTGAACCCCACCGAAATGAAATTTTAAGCTTATTTATTTTCATGTTTTATAAAGTATTTCTTAAATCTTTACAGGTATGGTTCAAATCTGCGCGGGCTGCTACAAGAGTATCCCGCTCAAATACCCTCCCTACACCGATAATGGGGAACCGCAGGCCGCGCACAACAACTCACATAATAATAATATCAGGTAGGTTTATGATATAACTACGTACATTCCAGGCCTAAAATACCTTCCAACAAAACAATTATTTTCACAAACCTCAAGAAATCCCAACTCTGAAATACTCATCAGACTCCACAAAACCCTAACGAACTCGGAATAAACCGAGTAGCCTTGAAAATCTTCAATCGTCTTAATTCCGAATTATCCCAACTTGCTTCGAAATATCTTTATGAACCAGAAGGGGTGGCTTTTTGATAGACGAATTATCCCAACTTACTTCCAA
The DNA here is from genome assembly GCA_949820665.1 of Scrobipalpa costella. Taxonomy (NCBI): domain Eukaryota; kingdom Metazoa; phylum Arthropoda; class Insecta; order Lepidoptera; family Gelechiidae; genus Scrobipalpa; species Scrobipalpa costella. The sequence goes on from OX463315.1 coordinate 11,734,109, forward strand.
AAGTCTTTACGAACCAGAAAGGGTGGCTTTTTGGTAGACTTGGTTGGAGTGACAGAATCCTACGCTTCGTCACTAGATTAAAGGGAAAAGAGGAAGAGGGATAGCAATTTTTTGTCCTCTATCATAGTTTTAACGTGCATTTACAACAAACAAAAAAACAATTGAACATTCTGTATTAACTTGTTAGCTGTCTTTATTAACCATTTAGAATATATTACAACCATAAACCCTGTAAATTTTACTCAAATTAAAAAGAATAATGTAATATTATTATCTTGTTTCCAGATTTAAGCCTTACGACATAAAATCCTCTAGTTCAAATCAATCAAATAAGCGAACGAGTAACGCGTTATCAAGTAGTCCACACAATCATATAGTTTCCGGTGAAAATGGAATGGGCTTGTATAGGTAAGTCGCTTTCATTATTATTACATATCTTGACATTGAATTCTCCATATTTTTTCTATTAATTTCTTTCATATTGGACTGGAAGCGAAAGAAAAACGTAGAACGTGTCAGCTGCTTTTCCGAAGCATGCTGTAAAAACTAGCTAAGCGGTTCAATGGTTCACCCTATCACTATAGCAAAGTATCAATACACATTTCATACTTTCTAAAATGTCTCTCAAATCTTGTTAGACGTTGGAAAAACGCCTTAATTATCGCCTTTAACTAGGGGTACACAGATCACTGCCTACGCTGTAAGGAAAAAAGCGTAAGGAAAAATGCGGAAAAAAACTTGATCGGATTTCTGTCCCGGTCGCTGTCTTTGATACTTGTTTGGTTTTTCACTGTTTCTATTTGGACTTTTTATTTCCCACTCAGTTTTAGAATAAAGGTAAACAAAGTTTGATGTCTTTTAATCGAAGATCTAGTTTCGAAATAAGTTTTAGCTATTACATATGACAACATAATGAAATAATAGTTTAAGCAGTTTTACTAATTTGCCAACGCGTATAATTTATTTTTAAAATGTGTTTTTGAATAAAAAGACATAAAACACTTACTTACTTTTATTCTAAGTCTGTGTTTGAAATACTATAATTCCTTCCTCCTTAGATAAAAAAAGTAAACAAACAAGTATGTACAACCTAAATAAAGATTTTAATAACGGGCACTCACTTTGGAAAATAAGTCGCGTACTTCACGACATGTTTCGGGCCATTCGGAGTCCCTTCATCAGGTTGAGTTATCAAAATCTTTATTTAGAATGTCTCACTCAAGCTTAAATAGTTTGATTTTAATGTACAACCATGTTTCTTCCATGCTGGCCTGGGAGCGAGAGAAAAACATAGAATGTGCCAGCTGCATTTCCTCCCGGGCATGCTGTAAAAACCAGCTAAGGGATCCGAGGGTTTCAGTATATTGTAATTTAGGCGACAGGCTGACAACCTGTCACTACAGCAATTTACTTACAAATCTATCTTAAATAACCCTCAAAACTTTGTCAGACGTGGCGGAACGACCTTTGTTTGGGTCGTTTACTCCCAAACATTTTTTTTTGTTGCTCTGCCTACCCCATTAGGGATAAAGGCGTGATTATATGTATGTATGTATGTTAGTGTACAACCTTTTGAATTCCTCAGATGTTACGTATGTTGCGGTCTGTTCCCCCAAACGTCGATGGAGTGGCTCTCAACAACGGCGGAGTACATGAACTCGCACGCGATGCACTTCCCGTGCCTGGCGGGTGGGGGTGGGGGCGGGGGTGCGGGGGGGCGCGGCGCCGGACGCGTGCTGGCGTGCGCGCGCTGCGTGCGGCACCTGGCGCGCCAGTGGGACATGATGGACGCCGAGCGCGTGCCGCTCGAACACAGACGGTAAACAACACTGTTATACGTATGAGAGCGGAGCGAGCATGTTGGAATACTCATATACTCTCTGTTCTCTATAACATTATTCACAATCCTTCTTCTCCTTCATATCTACGTAAGCGTTTTGTATTTTCACGTCCGCAAGACGAACCCTGCCGCTCGAGCGTCAGGACGCTTTTATCTATACCCCCACATAAGACTGTTTGAGCTAGGTTGTGGAACGCTCTCCCGCACACTATTCGCGACAGCCCATCAATAGCTGTTTTCAAAATGAGAATCAAAGAACATTATCTTTCTCTGCGTAATCCGTAGTATGTATTTATATATTGTATATATATGTATCTATGGTATGTATATATATATATATATATATATAGAGTATTTAATATATTTATAGGTATTATAATTTATTCTATACTGGACTGGGAGAGAAAGAAAAACATAGAATGTTCCAGTTGCTTTTCCTCCCGGGCATGCTGTAAAAGTCAGCCAAGGGATTCGAGGGTTACAGTGTATTGTAATTTAGGCGATGGGCTGACAACCTGTTACTACAGCAATACACACTATAATCTACAATTGCCCTCAATTTTTGTCAGACGTGGCGAAAGCGCCTTTTAGGAGGCGTTTTACGCTCTGCCTACCCCGTAAGGGATAAAGGTGTGATTTTATGTATGTATGTATGTATAATTTATTTACTTATTGTATGATCGTAGTATAGTGTAATTAAATAGGTATATCCTTATTTACTGTTCATGTACCTAATTTATATTCATATTGTGCATGTCTTATCCGCTTTACGTTTTATGCAATCTCACTTCTTAGGTCTGCTGTAAGACATTTCATTTTAGAAATAAGCAGTACCTGTTGTGTCTTGATTCCTATGTAATTGTTCTGTGTATGTTTCTGTGTACAATAAACTGTTAAATAAATAAATTGGACTGGGAGTGAGAGAAAAACACAATGTGCCAGCTGCATTTCCTTCCGAGCATGCTGTAAAAACCAGCTAAGGGATCTGAGGGTTTCAGTATATTGTAATTCAGGCGATGGGCTGACAACCTGTCCTAACAGCAATATTCCTACAAATCTATCTTAAACAACCCTTAAAACTTTGATAGACGTGGAGGAACGACCTTTGTTTAGGTCGTTTATGCTCTGCCTAACCCATTAGGGATAAAGGCGTGATTATATGTATGTAGCTTCGCGAGGATCATATTGTCAACAATGCGGGCGGGCGTGTTTAGCCATAGCTCGCTTTGCTCGCATCATATTGTTAAAATAGCGGTCATCTTTAGCCATAGCTCGCTTCCCTTGCATTTTAACGTCAACAATGCGGGCATCTTTGGCCATAGCTCGCTTAGCTAGCGTTGTCTCGGACATGTGGGTTGGCATCATTCCTTCTTAATCTCATACCAGGTGTTAGGGCCAGCGTCCCGCAAACTGATAGGGGTTTCTCAGTCAACGACACTGAACAACTATCAGCAGTTTTTTTTTCAAGAAGTAAATTAAATAGCTTTTCCAAACAAAATATTCACCTCGATCAGACAAATTGTATGGCAAAGCCAATAACTCCAGAAGCATTTATTTTTCACCTCTGAAAAATAAATGCTTCTAATAGTTGCTCAATGTCGTTCACGGAGCAACCCCTACGAGATTTCGGGACGCTGTCCCTTACACCTACACCTGGTACACGCTCCCTTACGAGCCTATCCAGCATTGAGGGCTCATCGGGCTTTAGTCGACCACGTGGGCCCAGTACTGGATATATATCTCTGCTATCTGCTATGTACTATTCTAATACCAAAAAGTTGCTTGGTAGAAATTGCTGCTTTAGCAATAAGGCCGCCTATATTGTACTGTCACGTTTGTTCCTTTTTATTTTTGTTGTATGTGTTTCTTACATACATATATAAATCACGCCTTTATCCCTTACGGGGTAGGCAGAGCGTTTAACGCCTCTTAAAAGGCGCTTTCGCCACGTCTGACAAAAATTGAGGGCAATTTTAGATTGTAATATGTATTGCTTTAGTGACAGGTTGTCAGCCCATCGCCTAAATTACAATACACTGTAACCCTCGAGTCCCTTTTGCTGACTTCAACAGCATGCCCGGGAGGAAGGGCAGCTGGAACATTCTATGTTTTTCTATCTCTCCCAGTCCAGCATGGAAGGAAAGTGTTTCTTTGTGCAATAAAGAATTTTGTATTGTGTATTGTACTGTTTTGTTCCTTACTTTTCTGCTGTATGTATTTGTGTTTCTTTGTGCAATAAAGTATCTTGTATTGTATTGTATATCCTAGGAGTGTTTACTTTATTAGTATGTGTTGTGTTGCAGATACAACATCCCGTCTCCCCTGCCGTCCAATTCTTCCGTGAACGGGGAGCGAGTCATCCCCACCCCCCCCTCAACCACCTCCGATAGAACCGTCGCATCGAATAGTGGTCAGTAATATTGATTTACTTCTTTTTCTTCTTCTGTCGAGTGGGTATCGAGTCTATCGATACGGTGAACCCTGGTGTCGGAGTTTTTAAACCGCCTAGTAGCACAACTATCAGGCCTTTCATCAGGCCAATTCTCATTTTGTTGACATGTTTTATAGTCACTGGCTGGAGTTAGGTAAGTAGTAAGTAAGTAGACTAATTGTTTGTTAAAATAAGAAAAAAACAATATTATTTATTTCATTAAATAAAGTAGTATTGTGAGTGCTTAAATAATCAAAAATATGTAAAAAAAATGCCATATAATTATTGACTTAAATTCCAATCTTAATTTGGACTTCTTCGTCTGTCGAGTGGGTTATTGAGTCTATCGACCCGATGAACCCTGGTGTCAGAATTTTTAAACCGCCTAGTAGCACAACTATCAGTCCCCAAGACTTGACCTTGACATGGTTTGAGTAACGACCACTATCAAAGACAGCGACCGGGACCGACGGCTTAACGTGCCCTCCGAAGCACGAAATCTTTTTCTTTTCACGAATAGGGGTTGCTCAATTAACGACACTGAACAACAATCAGCAGATTTTTTTTTAATGTAAAAAAAAGTATATAGCTCTTCCATAAAAATTGTCTGATCAAGGAGGTGAACATTTTGTATGGCAAAACCATTTTAATTCTTTACTTCCTGAAAAAATAAATAAAGAACCTGCTGATAGTTATTCAGTGTCGTTGACTGAGTCGGACCCTATCAGTTTCCTGGCCGCTGTCCCTTACATCTGGTATATACCACAATTATTATTTTTTAGATCATCAAAAGCGAAAAAAATGTGGCAAAAAAGCATAGTCTATGAGGGCGCACAAATATACAATAATTTACCAATAGATATTAAATACTGCAAATCATAAATAAGTTTTAAAAAAGCAGTTAAATTCGACATTTTGAAAGAACAGAATGTACTCTAAAATATAGTCACACTCAATGATCCATGTAAAGTGTAAGATCCACAAAATACTACTACCACTAAGCTAATCGCAATTGTTTGTTTCGTTTTGTTAGCTTTGTTCGCAACCATAACCCTGTTTTTTTCTTAATATTTTTGCAATGTTTTTCCTATAAGTCTTCTTCTGTCCAGTGGGTATCGAGTCTTTCGACCCGAGGAACCCTGGTGTCAGAGTTTTTAAACCGCCTAGTAGCACAACTATCAGGCTTCTGACATGGTTTTGAGTAACGACCACTATCAAAGACAGCGACCGGGACCGACGGCTTAACGTGCCCTCCGTAGCACGAAATCTTTTTCTTTTTCGGACAATCAGGTGATTCAGCCTGCAATGTCCTAACCAAACTGGGGAAAACCTTACAAAATGATAAATTGACAAATATCAACTTTGTGTATCCCTGGGAATCTATCCCAGGACCTCCGGATCCTAAGCCCATGGCTCTGTCCACTAGACCACGGAGGCAACTGGTAACTACTTCAGTTCGTGATTTTTTATAATCGAATAAATGGCGGTGACGTCAGACATTGACGGCACAATCAAGCTATAAGTTTTTAGGGTGGATTGAATCGCTTGGTGGCTCAGTTGGTTAGTGTCGGCACGGTACGCCAAAGACCGTGGGTTCAAATGCCACACAAGTGAAACCTTTAGCTTGTTTATTTTTATGTTTCAATGGTGTTTTTCAGGTTTTATTTAACTTAAAAGGAGGCTCCGGCCACTATAAACTTTTCTAAAACAAATAAATGAATTTGTATTTTGTTGTATTCGTTGCAGCGTGCACTAGTATATACTGTTTCCTGTGCGGCCTGCACTCCGACTTCACGCTGGCGCGCATCCTGTACGGCCAGCCGCAGGGCAACGCGCCCTACTTCCCTTGCTTACTCACACATCAGGTAACTAAGGCTCGTATTTTTAAAGCAATCTCAAACTTGAGAGCAATATTAAGTATGGATTTGACAGGCCCGTTTGTACTGAAATGACATTTGTGATACGAACTCAAACCCGCTGCCACTCTTGAGAGCTGATTACAAATACGGCCCTAAGTATACAAGAGGAATTCATACTAATTTATCCGCAATTTATCGCGAAGAAGCCGGGTATGCTCGCAAAGAGTACACGGAGCATACCCCGCGGGGCAGAGAGAGAAAGGGAAAAGTTTGAGAAAGAAGAGTTTTGTGTAGTGTTTGAGCGCTGGTGTGACGGCTTATAAGAATTAACCGACAAATCATCAAAAAACCGACAAATCAATCAACCAATTTTTTTTTTTTTAATTTTTTCCTTGCTGGCCTAGGAAGAAAAACATTGAATGTGCCACCTGTATCTTCTCCTTGGCATGCAATGAAAACCAGCTAAGGGATCCGAGGGTTTCAGTATATTGCAATTTAGGTGATAGGCTGACAACCTGTCACTATAGCAATATACCTACAGATCTGTCTTGGATAGCCCTCAAAACGTTGTCAGACGTGGCGGAACGACCTTTGTTTAGGTCGTTTACGCTCTGCCTACCCTATTAGGGATAAAAGCGATTGTATGTATGTATCTGTATTATTTAAAAAAAAATATTCATCTCATGACGGCTGTGCCAAAATTATATTTCACTCCCTTTCTTCTGTTTCTGTTTGTGGGTTTTCTAATTCTATTTATCATTAAATTAAGAACATGTGTTATTCACACTAATAAATTAACGACTACTCACTTGTTTGTTTAACGGAGGTGTTACACCTCTACGATAGTCTTCTTCATACATACGTATAATCACGCCTTTATCCCTAATGGGGTAGGCAGAGCGTAAACGATCTAAAAAAAATAGGTTGTTCCGCCACGTCTGACATAGTTTTGAGGGTTATTTAAGATAGATTTGTAGGTATATTGCTGTAGTGACAGGTTGTCTGCCCATCGCCTAAATTACAATATACTGAAACCCTCCCTTAGCTGTCATACAGCATTCTCGGGAGGATATGCAGCTGACACATTCTATGTTTTACTCTCGTTCCCAGGCCAGCATGGAAAGGAGTCTTCTTCATAGAGAGTGTAAATCACACATCACCGCCCGCCGTGTGTGATCTTCGACTGATGTTTTCTATTTCTGTTTGTATGCAAATGTAACTGTTTGTGTTTGTTGCAGAGTCATCCAAACGCAGAGCAGTTGCGGGACAACGGCTCTGCTCTAGTCTGCACCTTCTGCTACCACTCGCTGCTTAGTCAATGGCGACGGTAAGTGCTCAAAAACTATTTCCCTCAGCCTTTTTATCGGGGTCGGCTACCTAATCTATGATTATGGATACTAGATTTTACACAGAGCGACAGCCATCTGAACTCCGCAACCTAGAAGGGAAACTAGACCCAATCCTAGTGCTCCCACTCGCTTCTTAGTCAATGGCGTCGGTAAGTGTTCAAAAATCGATTTCCCTCAGCCTTTTTACCGTATTTCACGGGGTCGGCTACCTAATCTAGGATTATTTATACTGGATTTTACACAGAGCGACAGCTATCTGAACTCCGCAACCCAGAAAGGAAACTAGACCCAATTTTTGATAAGACTTTTGCCAGCTTTCAAGCCTTCAGGCTTTCAAGTTTTCAAGCCGCAAATTACCTCTGACATGGTTCAGCGACTAATATCTTCTTAATTGATCGGGGCTAACGGCTTATAGATTCTTCCGAAGCACGGAAGAGCTCGAGTTGTTATACCACTAGTGGTCACCCATCCATGGCCTAGCCACGGCGATAGCTTAACATTCATTATCAGAATGAATAAGCACTTTACTCGGAAAATTGTAAGATGGTATGCAATTTGTATGAATCTTTGATACATTGTCTTTTGTTTTCCTTCTGGATGACATCTGTCGCAGCTATCATACTAAATTTTACAGAGTATAACTTGACCAACGAGCCCGATGGTGTAGTGGATAGGGCCGCTGCCTCCTGAGCGGGAGGTCGTGGTTAGAATCCCACCACGTACCAATATGTTTTTCGGTTTTCGAATTTCATATGTATGTTTATTCGACGCTTTTTCCTAGCTTCGGAAGGCACGTTAAGCCGTTGGTCCCGGTTAATATCGTTTAATACCGTAGATATTAGTCGTTCAGCCATGTCAGAGGCCAGTGCTAAGCATTGCCGGCTTGAAAACTCTGATCTAATCTAAGATTAGGTTAGGTTTCCCTTCTTGGTTGCTGAGGTCAGATGGCAGTCGCTCTGTGTAAAAACCAGTACTCTCGTTCAATTACCTAGATTACATAGCTGACCCCGAGAGATACGGGATAAGGCTAGGGAGATGATGAACTTGACCAACGAGCGCATAATTATTATTTCGCATGACCAAACTACACCTAAGCTGTACCTGTTGTGTCGTTTTTCCTTGTGTATTGTCTTTCTCATGTCACTTGTGTACAATTAACAGTAAATAAATATATAAATCAATGATTTTTATTTCTGTGTGCAGGTACGAAGCTGTGGGCGGTTGTCCGGCGGAGCGTCGCGCGTACAACACGCACGACTACCACTGCCACCTGTGCGGGATCAAGACGTATCGCAAGCGAGTGCGCGCGCTACCTATCAAGGTACACTTTTAATCCGTTATACATAAGTAGTCTAGTTAAAATGAGTAACCAGTTGTGCTAAACTCTGAAACGTGGAAGGTACATTATTTAAACCAATTAGCATTACATGGTATTCAAAGTGGCCAGCTTGTAAATTCTATATTTTTTTCTCTTCACGTCATCTTCAAATTGGATTGAGTTTGTCCAGTCAAGTTTACCTTACAGATATGACTACTCTATTTCATTTTTTTTTTTCAATTTATTAATAATGTTCAGCTAAAGTAAACGAACCGCCTTTTTAAAATTAAATATTAACTTGAGATTGGATTGGGCGGGTCCAGTTTACCTTATTTAAAAAAATTGCTAGTTTATTTATTTTTTATATCAAGCAAGGTGTGTAGGTACCTTTGGACCAAATGGCATTACAGGCTATTCAAAATGGCCAACTTGTTTTCTCAGCTACAGTTTTAGTTTTGAATTTTATTATCTTATACATTTTGGGAATCAATTGTTATAATGTCTTCGTTCGCAACTATATGAATAGATCCATATTTATTTTAGTTCATGTTTCTAAAGAATTATTTACGAATTTAAATCGTATTTACATATAACGAATATTTATCTCGTGTGTTGTTAATACCATTCTATTCCAGAAGAAGTTGTCGACAATTTATTTCCCATAGAAAATCTAATACATACTTATGCCTGAGTTCTTTTTGTTTTTTAGAACCACTGGCCGGATATCGACGGCAATACTGTAGCCACCGCATTGAAAGTAGGATCAGGATTAACACCGCCATGATAAAGACGCATAATAGACTCATTTGATACTACCTGCTAAGACTAAATATAAGAAATAGTTGTTATCACTCTCAGAATTTGAGGTTTGAATTCTTCCATGCTGGGCTGGGAGCGAGAGAAAAACATAGAATGTGCCCGGGCATGCTGTAAAAACCACCTAAGGGATCCGAGGGTTTCTCTATATTGCAATTTAGGTGATAGGCTGACAACCTGTCACTAAAGCAATAAGGATAAAGGCGTGATAATATGTATGTATGTAGAATTTGAGGTCGGGACTCATTGTTTGTTCTAAAAGCTATTAAGACGTGAAGAAGATCTTAAAATGACAGGAGTTTACGAGCGCTGTCAGAAGTGAGGTAGCGAAGCGAGCGTTTAATCTAGTTATATCAGACTATATGATTACTTTCTTCTCCATCCTTGATAGTCAATCTTCGGAGAACAGAGAGTGAAGAAGAAGATATAGAACATAAAGCGTCTTACGTCATTAATCCGTCAAATTATGGCATTTCCTCCGTTTTAGTTGTATGCTTTTTATCAACTACATTTCATGTATGAATATTTTTTTTATATTTAGCCTTAGCAGGCGATATCCTAAATTGAGCCGAATTCACTTTGGCAAATCACTTGGTATACTCAAAATGTCACCAGTGCTTCAACCGAACGAAACTTTCAGTCAACCAAATTGCATCACCACAGAAATCTACGAACAAAATCGTGAAGAAGACTTTGAAAAACATACATTTTGAAAAATGAGTGTAAAAAAAATTGCCGACCAAACTTTAGTGTATTATATTATAACCAGAGGTCGGAAATTCGGGTGCAAAAAAAGTAAAAACCCACTGTTGGAGCTACTAAGAGTTGCTACAACCACCTTTTTCAAGATTTTTAGGGCCCCAGTTTATTTTTCTTTATTTAATTGTTTTAGTAATGCCAATGTGTTCTTTGCGTCAATATAAGTCGAAATTGTTTGCAATTTTTTTAATATTTGTTTTAATTTGAAAGATAAAAGTAGAAATGAGTTTTCAATGTACTGAAAAATATTAAAAATATAAAAATATCGTTTGATTGTTTGATATTTTTATTGAATACCCTTTATAAATGATTTCTACGATTCTTTTATTATTATTACACAAAAATTTGAATGGGGCCCTCGGGGACCCAAAAGCGTTTTATTTCTTTAAAAAAAATTGCGGAGAAAATTAAAATTAAAATTCGTATTTGGCAAGGTTAAGACAAGATAAACGCTTTTTACTCTTGTAATTTTTTCTATACGGTTGATAGTTTCAGGATAAATTGATGTTGAAGTTAGCAGGACACAATCGTTCAAAACCAAGCAAAGTAGTGGTTTTTATGGTGAAATCGTCTAGGTTAAGAAGAGATAGGCAAGGCACTTCTCTTTCTTGTTATTTTTTCTCTACGGTTGACAGTTTCACAGTGAATTGATGTTAAAGTTGTTAGGACAATTTTTGGTTCTGGGGGCCCAAAGCATTTTACTTCTTAAACAAAGAAATTACGGAAAAAAACAAAATTAAAATTCTTATTTGGCTAGGTTAGGACAAGATAAACGTTTTTGCTTCTGTATTTTTTTCTCTACGGTTGATAGTTTCATAGTAAATTAACAATTAAATGCTTGTTACTAAGTTACATGAAATACTTTTGGCTTTCTTTATAAAATTTTACCATAATATTGTGTACTTTCAACATTTCACAAATTGAAACAGATGCAGCTCTATACGCTGACCTCGTCGCATTTACTGAGAGAGAGAGAAAGTATATTGGACCAGCATGTATGTGTCTTTCAAATAAATATTTCTAGGAAATTTATCACTTCGACCGTGTATCCCAGTCTCTCTCTATCCTTGTCCCTGTCTATCTCTCTCTTTGAGTATGTGCGACAAGGTCAGCATATTGACTGTATCTGTCTAAGTGCGTTTAGGATGTATTGTCTTAATTTTTGGTTTGTAAAATATGGCAAGTACACAAAATCAAAAGTGTATTACATGTAACCTAGTATCAAGTATTTTCTCTGATATACTTATTGGAAACCGGCTAACCCAGGGAGGGTTTCAGTATTGTATTTTAAACGATGGGCTGACAACCTGTCACTATAGCAATATATAGATCCACCTGGAATGACCCTCAAAATTTGTCAGACGTGGCGGAACAACCTTTGTTTAGGTCGTTTACGCTCTGCCTACCCCATTAGAGATAAAGGCGTGATTATATGTATGTATGTACTTATTTGTAAAATATAAAATAAAGACGAATCCGGTAAAATTCTTTTTTCTATATATATGCGAGTGCTTGACTGGTATTATTTTAAGGATTTAGGTGCTTACAATGAACCTTAATGGTTTCACAACGAAAGAAAAAAGTATAGTAATATTTAAGCAGTAAAACGCTTTGGGGCCTCCAGGCCCAAAAATTGTGTCCAGGGAATTTTAACATCAATTCACTGTGAAACTGTCAACCGTAGAGAAAAGATCTTTCTTGAAAGAGAAGTGCCTATCTCTTCTTAACCTAGCTGATTTCACCATAAAAACAACTACTTGGCTTGGTCTTGAAAAATTGTGTCCTACTAACTTCAACATCAATTTACCCTGAAACTATCAATCGTAGAGAAAAAATTACAAGAATAAAAAGCGTTTATCTTGTCTTAACCTTGCCAATTACAAATTTTAATTTTAATTTACTCCGCAATTTTTTTTAAAGAAATAAAACGCTTTTGGGCCCCCGAGGGCCCCATTCAAATTTTTGTGTAAAAATAATAAAAGCATCGTAGAAATCATTTATAAATGGTATTCAATAAAACTATCAAACAATCAAATGATATTTTTATATTTTTAATATTTTTCAGTACTTATATCTTTCAAATTAAAACAAATATAAAAAAAAACGCAAACACTTTCGACTTATATTGACGCAAAGAACACATTGGCATTACTAAAACAATTTAATAAAGAAAAATAAACTGAGGCCCTAAACATCTTGAAAAAGGTGGTTGTAGCAACTCTCAGTAGCTCCAACAGTGGGTTTTTACTTTTTTTGCACCCGAATTTCCGACCTCTGATTATAACCCACTAATGAACAACTTTCCCGAAGAAACATTGGTCGAATTATAAACAATATGTCCCGTATACAAATGGTGTTCATATAAAATAGACCTCCTATACAAACTATGTTCAGGGCATTGGGTCATTTTGCATGGGAACTGCAGTTTATTTTTCTTAATTTGACCTACTTGGGAAAAGTTGTTCAGTTTCATGGGTGAATTTATACTCTAAAGTTTATCAGTTTTTTTAAGTCCAGTATAACGAGTGTAAGGGACAGCGTCCCGCAAACTGATAGGAGTTGCTCAATCAACGAAACTGAACAACTTTCACCGGATATTTCATTCAGGAGATGAAAAAAAATTACCTTCCCATACAAAATGAACAACTCGATCAGACATTTTGTATGGGAAAACTAATGGTCTTTTTCACTTCCTGAAAAAATTACCTGCTGGTAGTTGTTCAGTTTCGTCCCCGATCAGTTGGCGGGACGCTGTCCCTTACACCCCATATGTACTGGGTTTTGCCCCTAAGTGACGTAATGCGTCCGAATCATATTAATATTCTTGGAAAACATGTTGTTTTTGATATTAAACTTTCTTTTTTTTTTGCAGGAATTCCCATTCTTAGTGCAGAGACGGACTGAAAATTCATTATTATTAGAAAATGGCGACTACGCCGTTGTATGTTTAGACTGTTATGAAAGCTTAAGGTGAGGTGAATTTTTGTATGGAAATAAAGTATGTGCTTGTGAAATATTTGCAAACAAATAATTTCGAAATACCGAGTGTAAGGAACGGTGTGACGCAAACTGAAAAGGTTTGCTGAGCCAACGAAACTGAACAATTTACACAAAGAAATTCTTATAGATAATAGAACTAAGGTTTCTTCATACAAAACCTCTGATTTATGATATCTGAGTTCTTCCATGCTGGACTAGGAGCGAGAGAAAAACATAGAATGTGCCAGCTGCATTTCTTCCGAGTATGCTGTAAAAACCAGCTATGGGATCCGAGGGTTTCGTATATTGTTATTAAGGCGATGGGCTGACATCCTGTCACTACAGCAATGTGCCTACAAATCTATCTTAAATAACCCTCAAGTCAGACGTGGCGGAGCTTGTTTAGGTCGTTTACGCTCCATGAGGAATAAACGCGTGATTATATGTATGTATGTATTAAATGAGAAAGTAAATATTGTTTCTAATATGAGAAAGTCAAATCAAAACCTTTTTGTGAATTCTTTCCTGTTTTGTTGTCTGTACAACTCTTGTCCAGTTTGCGGTTTATCACCATCTTACACCCGGTATACTATCATCTCCCTAACCTTATCCCGTATCGCACGGAGTCGGCTAATCTAGGGGATTGAACGAGGGTACTGGCTTTTACACAGAGCTACTGCCATCTGACCTCCGCAACCCAGAAGGGAAACCAGACCCAATCCTAGATCAGGTCAGAGTTTTCAAGCCGCCAATGCTTAGCACTGGCCTCTGACATGGCTTAACGACTAATCTTACACCCTGTATACCATAAAACAAATTACAAAATAAAACCGGCAGACCTGCCACCATTTCAAGACACCTCGTGAACCCGTTTTGCGTCAGCAAACTGATAGGGGCTGCTTAGTCAACGAAACTGAACAACTTTCACCGGGAAATTCTTTCAAGACATGAATAATATAACAGTTTGACTTCCCTGTACAAAACGACCACCAAAAGGCAGAAGGAAATAAAGACATATCCTGATGAAAGTGGTTCAGTTTCGTTGACTGATCAACCCCTGTCAGTTTTGTAGTCTTGAAAAAAATATATATCAAGTAGTTTTGAACCTATATGTTGCAATGAAGTCGTGGCGTAACACAAGGGTGTTACTCCACGACTTCATTGCAACATATAGGTAGTTTAGGTCATTTTCGCTCTGCCTACCCCATCAGGAATAAGTGCTATGAGTGTGATCGTGTTTTTTTTTTTTTTTTTTAAATACTTCCATGCTGGACTGGGAGCGAGAGAAAAACATAGAATGTGCCAGCTGCATTTCCTCCCGGGCATGCTGTAAAAAGCAGCTAAGAGATCCGAGGGTTCAGTATATTGCAATTCAGGCGATGGGCTGACAATCTGTCACTCCAGCAATTTACCTACAATTCTATCTTAATTAACCCTCAAAACTTTGTTAGACGTGGCGGAACGACCTTTGTTTGGGTCGTTTACGCTCTGACTACCCCATTAGGGATAAAGGCGTGATTATATGTATGTATGTATATTCCAATCCAGAACGCAAGCGGCGGACTACGAGCGGCGCGGCGTGCCGGTCGACAAGCGCGAGTACAACTGGCTCCAACAGCCGCCGCCGCCCGAGGACTCCGCCGACGTCACCATCGCCAGGCTGCCCTCCGGGGACAGGTCGGACAAACTGGTGAGTGTAGCCGGCGGGAGCCCTGCTCTCAAGAGTACAGCCGCCGCCCGAGGACTCCGCCGACGTCACCATCGCCAGGCTGCCCTCCGGGGACAGGTCGGACAAACTGGTGAGTGTAGCCGGCGGGAGCCCTGCTCTCAAGAGTACAGCCGCCGCCCGAGGACTACGCCGACGTCACCATCGCCAGGCTGCCCTCCGGGGACAGGTCGGACAAACTGGTGAGTGTAGCCGGCGGGAGCCCTGCTCTCAAGAGTACAGCCGCCGCCCGAGGACTCCGCCGACGTCACCATCGCCAGGCTGCCCTCCGGGGACAGGTCGGACAAACTGGTGAGTGTAGCCGGCGGGAGCCCTGTTCTCAAGAGTACAGCCGCCGCCCGAGGACTCCGCCGACGTAACCATCGCCAGGCTGCCCTCCGGGGACAGGTCGGACAAACTGGTGAGTGTAGCCGGGAGCCCTGCTCTCAAGAGTACAGCCGCCGCCCGAGGACTCCGCCGACGTCACCATCGCCAGGCTGCCCTCCGGGGACAGGTCGGACAAACTGGTGAGTGTAGCCGGCGGGAGCCCTGCTCTCAAGAGTACAACCGCCGCCCGAGGACTCCGCCGACGTCACCATCGCCAGGCTGCCCTCCGGGGACAGGTCGGACAAACTGGTGAGTGTAGCCGGGAGCCCTGCTCTCAAGAGTACAGCCGCCGCCCGAGGACTCCGCCGACGTCACCATCGCCAGGCTGCCCTCCGGGGACAGGTCGGACAAACTGGTGAGTGTAGCCGGGAGCCCTGCTCTCAAGAGTACAGCCGCCGCCCGAGGACTCCGCCGACGTCACCATCGCCAGGCTGCCCTCCGGGGACAGGTCGGACAAACTGGTGAGTGTAGCCGGCGGGAGCCCTGCTCTCAAGAGTACAGCCGCCGCCCGAGGACTCCGCCGACGTCACCATCGCCAGGCTGCCCTCCGGGGACAGGTCGGACAAACTGGTGAGTGTAGCCGGGAGCCCTGCTCTCAAGAGTACAGCCGCCGCCCGAGGACTCCGCCGACGTCACCATCGCCAGGCTGCCCTCCGGGGACAGGTCGGACAAACTGGTGAGTGAGAAGCCGGGACTCAAAGAGTACACGGAGCATACCCCGCGGGGCAGGGAGGGGAAGGGAAATGGTTGAGAAAGAAGAGTTTTGTGTAGTGTTTGAGCGCTGGTGTCACGGCTTGTAAGAATTAAGCGACAAATCATCAAACAACCGACAAATCAATCAACCAATAAATCTTCATTTTTTCAAAATTTCTTTCTTGCTGGCCTGGGAGACAGAGAAAATCGTAGAATCTGCCAGCTGCATTTCAAAGGGCATGCTGTAAAAACCAGCCAAGGGAAGAGGGTTTCAGTATATTGCAATTTAGGCGATGGGCTGACAACCTGTCACTACAGCAGTATACATAAAAATCTATCTTAAATGACCCTCAATATGTTGTCAGACCAGATGTAACGGACCGACGTTTATTTAGATCGTTTACGCTCTGCCTGCCCCATTAGAGATAAGAGCGTGATTATATGTATGTAATAAAAAGAAAAGGCAATAAAGCCGGGACTCCAGCTCTGGAAATGTTTGTGAAACCCTTCCCCTCTGCCCCGCAGGGTCTGTTTTGTTTAATGTTTGAGCGCTGTAGTCACGACTTAAAAGAATCAACCGACAAATCATCAAACAACCGACAAACACTATCAACCACACGTTAATTCCACCAACCAACCGACATATCAACCTACCAATCAACACATCAATCAATCAAATGACATATCAACTAATTAATCAATAAATTCATGCTTCGGAGGGCACGTTAAGCCGTCGGTCCCGGCCGGTGTCTTTGATAGTGGTCGTTACTCAAACCATGTCAGAGGCCTGATAGTTGTGCTACTAGGCGGTTTAAAAACTCTGACACCAGGGTTCATCGGGTCGATAGACTCGATACCCACTCGACAGAAGAAGAAGTATCAATAAATCAGTCAATCAGACATATCAACCTACCAATCAACAAATCAACCAACTATAAGACTTATAAACCAATCAATATCACCTAATCAATCAACAAATCAATGAACCAACCGACATATCAACCAATCAACGACTAATCAATTAGCAAAGAGAAATCTAAAAACGAACCGACAAATCGATCGACCACAAACTAAAATGCATGCATGTCTTCCCGGGCATGCTGTAAAACCAGCTAAGGGATCCGAGGGTTTCAGTATATTGCAATTTAGGCGATGGGCTGACAACCTGTCATTACAGTAATATACCAACAAATCTATCACCTTCAAAACGTTGTCAGACGTGGCGAAAAGTTTTTAGGTCATATAATGTGAAAGAAAGAAAATAATAAATTCGTTTATCACAGTACTCGAATCTGCATGGTATATGAGATAAAAATTGCATTGTGAGTGCTAAAAATGCTCAAAATATTTGCTTAGGTCGTTTACGCTATGCCTACCCCGTTAGGGATAAAGGCGTGATTATATGTATGTGTATGTAAATATGTATATTTTGTCTCCAGATACCGCAATCTCTAGTAATGTCGCGCAGTGCGTCGAAGCGGAACAGCCCGAAGCAGCCGACGCCGGCGCCCGACCGCGATAGACGACTGCCCAGCAAATTAGAGAAAATAGATCCAGGTCAGTCATATTCATATTTAAACATTGTGTTTCTTTGCTAACATGATTTGTCCCACTGCTGGGCAAAGGCCTATTGTGTAATTTGCATCCATCCAGTCTTTTTCGAAGGTATCCATCTCATGCTGACTTCCATGCTGGCCTGGGAGCGAAAGAAAAACTTAGAATGTTTCAGCTGCATTTCCTCCCGGGCATGCTGTAAAAACCAGCTAAGGGATCCGAGGGTTTCTGTATATTGTAATTTAGGCTGGCAACCTGTCACTACAGCAATATACTTACAAGTATATCTTAAATAATCCTCAAAACTTTGTCAGACGTGTCGGAATGACCTTTCGTTTAGGTCGTATACGCTCTGCCTACCCCATCAGGGAGAAAGGCGTGATTATATGTATGTATGTATCCATCTCATCACCTCTTTTGGGACCTGCCTCTGCGTCGACGGCTATCTTTGGGCCAGTCAGTAGCGATCTTGGCCCATCTGTCTGGATGCATGCGACAGACGTGGCCGGCCCAATCCCATTTAAGATTGGCAGTCTTCTCTACATCCTTGATACGGGTTTTTGAGCGCAGGGTGGTGTTTCGGATTCGATCGATCCTTTTCACACTTAATATGCTGCGCTCGATTGCCCTTTGGCAGACCGCTAGTTTGGACTTTTGTAACTCGGTTAAACATTGTTATTTTTGAAAATATTAGAAATAACAAATCAAAAATTCGACCGCTGACGGGATTTAAACCCGCGTCTTTGGAAAACCGGCCCCGGTTTTATCTAGTGATTTTGCGACGGCTATCTCTTGAATGTATTGTAAATGCGATTTCCATGTTGGCTGTGGCCTTTTAGTCTATCAAATTATGAATTATGTTATTATGAATACGACGCAGCATTTTACTTCGAATGATTTAAACCAGTACGCCCCATCGTTATTTTTAATCTTACTTACGGCATCGCTTCAAATCTTCAATTTATATTAAAGAAAATTATTCCGGCATATAATTTTTTGTATGGTGTTTTTCGGTTTTAAAATTTCATAAGTACGTTTATTCGGTGCTTTTTTCCGTGCTTTGGAAGGCACGTTAAGCCGTTGGTCCCGGTCAATATCGTTGAATACCGTAGATATTAGCCGTTAAGCCAAATCAGAGGCCAGTGGTAAGCATTGGCGGCTTAAAAACTCTGACCTAATTTAGGATTGGGTCTGGTTTCCTTTCTGGGTTGCGGAGGTCAGATGGCAGTCGCTCTGTATAAATACAAGTGCCCTCCTTCAATCCCCTAGATAAGGTAGCCGACCCTGTGAGATACGGAATAAAGCTAGGGAGATGAAGATCTGGTAGTCCCTACCCTAGCTGTATTCCTCAGTTTATATAACACAGACTTGGAACATCCTGTGAAGAGAATATGAACCACCTGTGTGAGCTTAGTGCTGGGGGAAAATGCCTCCGGGGGATTGGCAAAGAGTATACACTTGGATCAAGTAGAGGGAGATATTTGGCTCTATTGTAGATTTGCCGGCTAAAAATAAAATTAAAATATATTTGTCACTTTTAGACTAAAAACATTGGAAAAGGACAAGGGATTTATTCTCTCCGGTTTTTTATTTCTAGTATACGCCGTCATATGATATGGCGGATAAACTTGACAGAAATACTGGGGAAACATGCAAAAGCGCGTCAAATCTAGCGTACAAATTTTAAAACCATAGAGTATAAATCGCATGTCCTGTTTCAATTTTATTATTTTGAAAGTGACAGATTTATTTTAATTTTTGCCGGTTATATCTAGAATCAAGTTGTACCCATTGCAGTACTACGTAAATAAGTGTCAGCAGATGTTTAATAGCAAATATGATAGGCAATGAGTTTATCGATTTTTCTGATAATTTATATGGAAACACAATTTTATTTTTATCGATCAACCAGATTTACCCACAGAAAAGCTTGGGCCCTTATGATATAGATTTCAAACTAGGTACTAAGTACAAACATATCCCATCTTGTGACATCTTCCTTACATAATCTCTCCCCCTGGCAACTCGATAGCGTGCTCTTAAGTTAGGACCGGCGTATACATTTCCACCGCCCCCAGAATTCCGTTTCTATTTGTTTGCTGAGGGTGAGAGCTCGTGTTTTTGCGAACCAT
This sequence comes from Scrobipalpa costella, assembly GCA_949820665.1. Taxonomy (NCBI): domain Eukaryota; kingdom Metazoa; phylum Arthropoda; class Insecta; order Lepidoptera; family Gelechiidae; genus Scrobipalpa; species Scrobipalpa costella. Next base: position 11,753,931 of record OX463315.1, read on the forward strand.
TCTATATTTTTTTTTTATTATTCTGCTGTGTGTGTGAAAGGCATTTTTTTTGTAAGAAAATGATGGTTGCGGTGAAGAGTAGACTAGAATACATACTTATTCGATGAAGACTTTCTGTAGAAGGATTTTGCCGCCCAAAATGGGACCATTTTGCAACCCAGGTCTAACTGCCTCCGTGGTCTAGTGGCTAGTGCCATGGGATCCTGATCCGGAGGTCCTGGGTTCGATTCCCAGGGGGTAAAACACAAAGTTGATATTTGAGAATTTATCACTGTGAATTTTTCCCCAGTTTGGATAAGACATTGCAGGCTGAATCACCTGATTGTCTGAAAAGAAAAAAAATTCGTGCTTCGGAGGGCACGTTAAGCCGTCGGTCCCGGTCGCTGTCTTTGATAGTGGTCGTTACACAAAACCATGTCAGAGGCCTGATAGTTGTGCTACTAGGCGGTTTAAAAACTCTGACACCAGGGTTCATCGGGTCCATAGACTCGATACTCACTCGACAGAAGAAGAAGAAGCAACCCAGGTTATTGAAGAACTTTTGTTTTAGGCCTTATTAGGTGTACATATTAGGCGGTTTGAAATCTCCACATGAGTTTTTAAATAGGTAAATTCTTACTAATATTATAAATGCGAAAGTAACTCTGTCTGTCTGTGACTCTCTTCCTCACGTAAACGGCGGATTTTGATGAAATTTTGTAGGATTATAGGTGGGATCCTAGGGGAAACATAGGCTTCTATTTTACTGCAGGAAAATATCTCATCTAGCCGCGGATTAAGCAGCGGAGCGGAAAGATAATTTACATCAAAGTTGAATCAAAATTATGTTATAAACAAACGTTCAGATTTGCATATTAGCGGTTCGCAATTCGCAATAATCTCTCACCCCTTCCAACAATAAGGGCGACAAAACGCCAGTTCGAGGAAATCAAACCCGCGCCATTGTCTGTAGCTCACTCGACTGTGAATGTGAGGTCGCAGTGACAGCGAGCTAGAAGGCTATTTTTATAACCGCTAGCAGTGAGACCTGTCCTTCCAATAATGAGGGAGACAACAAAGACAAAACGTCAGTTCGAGGAAATCAAACCCGGTCCATTGTCTGTAGTTCACTCGACTGTGAATGTAAGGTCGCAGTGACAGCGAGCTAGAATGCTATTTTTATACCCGCTTACAGAGAGCCCTGTCCCTTTAGCCCTGTGACGCCGCAATGTGTTTCCATTTCTCACAATCTCGGCATACTATTAGCCTGACTCATACCCGCTAGCAGTGAGGCCCGACAGCACTGTGACGTCACAAATGTTTTTCCAATAATCCCGGCTTTGCGCTGCCTCTCACTCGCTCGAACCGCGTCTGCCTTTGTCATAAGCAGAGCGGACTGTTAGCCTGACTCAATCCGCTAGCAGTGCGGCCCGATAGCGCTGTGACGTCACAAATGTGTTTCCAATAATCCCGGCTTTGCGCTGCCTCTCATTCGCTCGAACCTTGCCTGCCTGACTCATACCCGCTAGCAGTGAGGCCCAATAGCGCTGTGACGTCACAAATGTGTTTCCAATAGTCCCGGCTTTGCGCTGCCTCTCACTCGCTCGAACCTTGCCTGCCTTTGTCAAAAGCAGAGCGGACTGTTAGCCTGACTCATACCCGCTAGCAGTGAGGCCCGACAGCGCTGTGACGTCACAAATGTGTTTCCAATAATCCCGGCTTTGCGCTGCCTCTCAGTCGCTCGAACCGCGTCTGCCTTTGTCAAAAGCAGAGCGGGCTGTTAGCCTGACTCATAGCCGCTAGCAGTGAGGCCCGACAGCGCTGTGACGTCACAAATGTGTTTCCAATAATCCCGGCTTTGCGCTGTCTCTCACTCGCTCGAAGCGCGTCTGCCTTTGTCAATGCTACGCCCTTATTAATGCCACTTCAATCTCAACCGATCAGGGGTGTACTCAGTTATTCCGCTTAGGTCCAATAATACTTTAAACTGGCTTGGTTATTTTGACAACATGTAAGAAATATGAAAACATCGCAGTTGTAAAAGATATGACTATAAAAATATATCCGTTTGACGCGTGTCAAAAGCATTTTTTTCTACTTCATGTATTGATTTAAATCAGTACAAAACAGGTGCTATGATTCTGAAAGTCTGATATCGCTACGCTACAACATGGACCGATATACATACATACATACATACATACAATCACGCCTTTATCCCTAATGGGGTAGGCAGAGCGTAAACGACCTAAACAAAGGTCCCATCGCCTAAATTACAATATACTGAAACCCTCGGATTTGCTGTATGTGATTTACAAAATCAATGTATAAAACATGTTGTTTACAAAGTTAATGTGGCATGTCCGTTTCAGGAAAAGCAAACTTTATTTACCGCTTACATTTATACATTGTGGATACAATCCGCTGTAGCGCGAGCCAACAAAGCGACGCGAATCAATCCCAGCACACAGGGGCAAACTGCGACACGAGCGGTGGGATAGGTTATAAACTCATAGGTTTCTTGTAGGAAAATGGGGTAACCTTGTCCAAAAAAGGAATAGCATTGTCCAAAACGAGTTAAAATCTATCAAAATATGGGTAACCTTGTCGAAAAAAGGGCCTAACTTTCGAAAATGTTTTGATGAACTTGCCAAAATAGAGGTTGTCTTGTCTAAAATGGGCAAAACTGGTTCAAAATTGACTAGCATTATTAAAGTGTTTCTTAAAATCTTTAGTCAAATAAAAAAGTATGTAGAATCTGTTTTACGGTGAATTTAGAATCTATCTAAAAACTTAACCGTTTAATCTTGTTCAAAAGTGGGATAATCTTACTTGTTTACAAATGTGAAATTTATTTCCTAATAAAATAGACCAAAAAAAGCCTCGGTCAACACATTGCCACCGCTTCCATAAATTCCAGCTTACTCGTGACTTTCCCTACATCCGACAGCTTATCCCGCGCACCACACAGAAACAATCTACGTGAAATACCAATATGTTGTGATATTCCCGCATCGTCCCATCTGCTAAACCAAGTACAACCCTAACGTTACAACAGCCAACTCTCATCACACAAATATCACCCCTGTGCCACTGTGACATGGATTAAATTTTCATGAACAGGATCGGTTGAAAGGTTCAACGGGTGTGTAAAGCCAAATATAATTTTGTTCAAAGCGTATTTGAGCTTTAAAATTACTTTGTTACGTATGTGTGTGGTTATACGTTTGGAGCCAATTTGGGTAATGTTTGAAGTATTGATTGACAGGTACTTTTGGGTAGAGAATTGTAGCATACAATATATACATACATATAATCACGCCTTTATCCCTAATAGGGTAGAGCGTAAACGACATAAACAAAGGTCTATAATATTTGTCATTTTCAGATTTGTCAGCCTATGGCTTAAATTACAATATACTGAAACCCTCGGATCTCTTAACTGGTTTTTGCAGCATGACCGGGAGGAAATGCAGCTGGCACATTCTATGTTTTTCTCTCGCTCCCAGTCCAGCATGGAAGAAGCAAAAGCAGAGGGTCACACAGTTAGTAAAAGCCGTCGCTCGGCTCGAGGCTTCACTCGAGTGTCGGCTGATGAGCAGCCGGCTTTGTTCTAGAGAAACCACTCGCCGGCGGCGATACCACTTTTGTAAGCAAAATATTGAAACAGGGCCATGGAAACATATCTATAGTGAAACTACTAGAAGGTGTTATATTGACTGCCCCGGTGGTCTAGTGGTCAGAGCCTCACGATCCGGAGTTGATATTTGTAATTTTGTAATGTTTTCCTCATTTTGGTTAGAACAATGCTGGCCGATTCCACCTGATTGTTTTGAAGAAAACGGATTCCGTGCTTCGGAGGGCACGCTAATAGTAGTTACAGGTCGATGTTGGTTCACGTTCGTAGGAACTACCTAAAAATCCCTACACGTGACCCCGGGCGGTGCTAAGAGTTCAACAATACCGGCTACTACACTGTCCTGGACCTTGCAGCAAATAAATCTCATACAATAAATAATACATACATATAATCACGCCTTTATCCCCAATGGGGTAGGCGGAGCGTAAACGATCTAAACAAAGGTCGTTTCGCCACGTCTGACTAAGTTTTGAGGATTATTTAAGATTGTTTTGTAGGTATATTGCTGTAGTGAGAGGTTGTCAGCCCATCGCCTAAATTGCGATATAACCCTCAAATCCCTTTGCTGGCTTTTACAGCCTGGTTGGCCATGCAGCTGGAACATTCTATGTTTTACTCTCGCTCCCAGTCCAGCATGGAAGAAATTCAAGAGATTAAACTTTAAATATGAAACCTAGTACCTGAAATAATATTTTTTTATTTAGTAGCCAGTTCTACCCTTCCATAGAGCTATGAAGTCCAGCGTGGAAGGAAACATTGTCACCCTACATTCAAAAGCCCTTTCATCATATCATAACCATTACTCGTGAATACGGCGCCTGTCGTCCGAAATACGGAACGACACGGTTCTCAATGAACGTGGGCGATAGCTCTTCAGTTTATGGAGATCTTTCAAATGAATATCAAATCTAAAGATGACAGCGTTAGTTACGTTAACCCATGGCTTCGTGGCTCAGACCACTAGAACGGAGGGTGGTTGCTCCCGATCTGGAGGACTTGGGTTCGATTCCTAGGAGAAAACACAAAGTTGATATATTTGTTAATTTATCACTTTAAGAAACTTGCCGCATATTGGTCAGTACATTGAATACTTCATCGTCTGATTGTCCGAAAAGACAAAGAATTTCGTGCTTCGGAGGGCACGTCGCGTCGATCCCCGTCGCTGTCTTTGATAGTAGACTTTATGCCATTATGGAAACCATGTCAGATGCCTATTAACTGCGCTATTAAAACTCTGACCCCAGGGTTCATCGGGTGAATCGACACGAAACCCACAAGACAGAAAACGAAGTCAAATGAATGACGAATCTCAAGATGGCGGCGTTAGTTTCGTATTTCGCCACGGTCATTTAAAGCGTGGTTCAGTACGTGTGTGTGGGACAGATGACTGACTCGCCACCCCTGGAAATAAACAAGTCGACCGACGACAAATAACCCTCTTCGGTTTGGGCATGCGCAGTGGACTCACGTATACAGGGTGTAAAAACATTACTGAACAAACTTTAGGGTGTAACGCTATTGTTGAAACTGAACAACTAAGCAAACTGACTATGGGACAGGTTGAAAAAATATTGGCCCTTCCATACAAATGGTGTCAACGGCAATTTATTGTCATATTTTGACCCATGTTTCTTGGTGAAAGTTGTTCAATTTTGTGGGTAGGTGCGCACCGTAAAGTTTGATCATTAAATTTCTTAAACCCGGTATTCGGCTCGTGGTTCAATAGCAGCTAAGCTAAGCTGTATATGCATGGAGTTGGTGGTGATCCGAAAACGCAAACAAGTCGACCGAGGCCGTGTTACAATGACAAATAGAATAACCCTCTACGGTTTGGGCATGCGCAGTGGACTCGTGTAAGGCTTTCGGCACAGTTAAAGCTAAACTTGAGCTCAGCTATATGAAATATCGCTTGGCGGGGCTTTAAGCACACTGACACGCACAGAGAAATGAAGAAATTTTGAAATTGCGTGTATTTGTCAGCAGATTATACCAATGAAATATTATAGTAGTGATTTATTGTGATCTTATAAACTTTGTGTGATACAATTATACAGGGTGTAAGGGCTAACGCCCCGCAAACTGATAGGGGTTGCTCAGTCAACGAAACTGAACAACTGTCAGCAGGATCTTTTTTTTAGGAAATATAAAAAAATATTTTTGCTTTTCCTGAAAAATTTGACCGAGGTAATAATTTTGTATGGGAAGGTTATTTTTTATCATCTCTTGAAAGAATTTACTGGTGAAAACTTTTTAGTTTCGTTGACTGAACATGAGCAACCCCTATCAGTTTGTGGGACGCTGTACCGGTATAATAATTATGTCTTAAGTACAGTCGTATCTCATACAAAATATATGATACGAACTTATAGTATACTGTAGTTACGTATCGCGGGTAGTTTGCAAACTCTTGGCTGTAACGAGCGCGCTCCGGAAACTATTTGCGACTTGAAATGGGGAATCAACTCCGTCATGAATTTCTCATTGGAGCTTCGAGCATACCTGCGAATTATGGCGCCAAGCGTGGGGGTACTTACATACATATAATCACGCCTCTATCCCTAATGGGATGGGCAGAGCGTAAACAACCTAAAAAAAGGTCGTTCGGCCACGTCTGACACTGATAGTGACTAGTTTATACTAATAATATTATTGTTGTAATGTAATTAAGCAGCTGGCACATTCTATGTTTATCTATCACTCCCAGTCGGTGTTCTGCTCAAGATATTATACGAACTAATAGCATACTGTAGTTACGTATCGCGGGTAGTTTGCAAACTCTTGGCTGTAACGAGCGCCCTCCGGGAACTATTTGCGACTTGAAATGGGGAATCAACTCCGTCATGAATTTCTCATTGGAGCTTCGAGCATACCTGCGAATTATGGCGCCCAGAGTGGGGGTAGTTTACACTGATAATATTGTTATATTACCTTGATGAATAAGTAAATAATTAGTCTTCCAAGCTGGACTGGAGGCGGAATAACAAAGAATGTGTCAGCTGCTTCTCCTCCCGGGAATGCTGTAGGTCAGAAAAGAGATTCAAGGGTTACAGTGTATAGTAATTTAGGCGATGCACTGACAAGGTGTCACTATAGCGATACATGTTTCAATTTAAAATTGCCCTAAATATTTGGCAGACGTGACAAAAACGCCTTTTAGTAGACGTTTTAGGCTTTTCGAGTTGTCAAACGCCGTGCGTCTCAAAGAATATCTAAATAACGTGTGTCTTCAACCTTCCATTTAGTGACGACGTCAAATACCGATTGTCCAAAGTAAATCTCCAGCCCTAACTCGATAAAATCGAAAAGCAATCGAACACAACAAACATACATAGAGCGACGTAACTCTAACGGGCAAATAGGGGTAATGTAGCGTTCCACCGGGGGGACCCAAACGTCAGAAGGCCCAAGAGCCCCGAGGTCAAGTGAGGAAACCCAGAACTATGTCGATAATATTTACGAACTATGGCCGAAATGGTCGAATTGAATTGAAGTTACAATCTACCACCCTGGCTGCCAAATCTTTAAAAAGTTATGAATTAAAAGCCACTTTTAAATAATATAATATACCTTTCCTACTAAATGCACTAGGCTGTACTAGATGGAAAAAAATTTGCTTGATCAATTTTTAGGTGGAGCCCATGAAACTGAATAACTTTACCTAAGGAACATAGATAGAAATATGAAAACAGAATTGCTGTAGTGGACTTGTATGGAAAGGCCAAATTTTCCCTAGATCCTGCCCTGAGCGCGTCTCCACTCAATATTCAGGTGGTGTCGTCTGCCGCGATGTATGTTTACTGCGGGGAGCGCGTGTACAGTGCGAGCGAGATATATGTACAGCTGAGAGCGTCGCCACTGCTGGCCTCGCTTCATACCTGTAGTGTAACCATAGCACAGCTCGGACACTCCTAACTACAATGTCATTTTGGTCACACATCGACAGACGGCATGTTGCATTTGGCATAAGTTTGTGTGCGTGTTATAAGGGTTGACAAATTTTGTTATACCGGTCATAATCATCACTTGATTAATCTGGTTCTTGATTAAACCAACGTTTTAAAGTAGTTCACTGTAACTGAATAGTTAGAATAGATTAGGTTGCATATTTTATATAAATTTACTTACCGTCTCTCATCACTTGGGAATCTAAAAAAGTTCCTATTGGAGTCATATTTTGCGGTAGATTGACATCCGTTCACGGAACAGTATCTAACCATCTTTGGAACACAAAACTTTATTATTTCCGTTACACTGGGAAACATGCGCGCGCCATGCCCGCTAAGCGTACGCTCAATGTGGCCCACAATCCGGTGCGGAGTGTGACGTATGTCGGACTGGGAAAGGGAGGTGAATGTCCATTCTGTATGTAGTACTATTATATATTCTGTGTCCATAGCCTTATTCTAGTTCCAAATATCGCCACCGGGACAGATAAGCCAGTGGCACTGTACAGTGGACCGAGATATCTGTGCAGCTGAGAGCGTGGCCACTGTAGCTGGCCTCGCCTCATTCCTGTCAGTATAACCAAAGCCAAATTTCAGTTCCAAATATCGCCACCTGCACTGATAAGTTGGTGGCACGTTACGCTCCATCTTCACGTGTGGGAATAGCGCTGAAATGCTGCAAATGTTAAAGAGGGTAGTCTTAGGTGAAATAAACTGTGTTTCTTCTTTTAAAACGGTAGCCCCAAGCTGTGCGCCAAATTTAGAAACATCTAAATATGCAACTTTTTAAATATTTTGCTATTTTACTGATGTAATTTTTTATTCAACTAACTTCAACTAGTAGTTGAAACCTACTAGAGCCTTCCTCTAGAAACGTTTCCTCGCTTCCTGCACTCAGTATTCCGGCGTCGTCTCCCGCGATGTATGTTTACTGTGCGCGTTGCTTTGTTTGACTCAACTATTACGTGTGAGTGTGGCTACATGCGGGAATAGTGCTGTAGTAACAAACAATCTTATAGGAAATCAGAATTGACTACTTTAACAACGTAATCAACTTCGACTACTTTCACAGTAGCCCCACGCTGGGCGCCAAATGTAGTAGTACCAAAAAGTTACTCCTCTGCAGATATAAAATTATTTTGTTAAGTTTCCTATTCTTTATAATCGTTACCTAGAAGCTTCTAGAACGTTCCTCGATGTATGTTTACTGCGCGCGTTGCTTTGTTCGACTCAACTATTACGTGTTAGTGTGGCTACATGTGGGAATATTGCTGTTGTATTGCGGTTGAGAGCTTTTGTATCTGGAGGTTCCAATCGCTCCTTTTCCAAACTGGTTTTTGTTCAGTCTCACAATAAAACAGCAGGCAGGAATAAGAAAAGTTTACACGAGCGTATGTTTCTCATACAAATTACACTTAAAAAAAAAACATCGAATATTTTTAGGTTTTCACTTTTTTATGTTTTTAAAATAGGACATTGAACTAAAAGAACATTGCCTGAAAAGTTACTAGAAATAAATAATATTCTTAAAAAGATTCCTCCTAAAAGTCATTGCAACGGACTGCTCTAGAGAACACAATTTAAAGTTTCTCACCACGTGAAATCGCAACTAGTTTCAGCCCTACTCCAGACTGCACAGCGTTTAATAAATCAACAGTCTGGGCTCTGTAGGAAGAGAACAGGACGACCAGGCTTTAATTGAACGTGCCGACAAAAAGGAACTAAGGCCGCCATCTCTGTCCTGGGTTCGATTCCCATATCCGAGGCATAGCTTTGCTATTAGGCGGTTTAAAAATTCCATATTAGCTTTGCTATTAGGAGGTTTAAAAACTCTGACACAAAGGTTCATTGGGTCGATCGACTTGAACCCACACGACAGAATAAGATCTTGAGAACGCCATCAGTAAGCTGCAGTGCCCCCGCTCAAATTCATTTAAAACCTTGTCAGACTGTAGACGGAAACGTCTGCTCGTTACAGGATGGAGTTTGTAAACTACCCGCGACACTTTCCTACAGCTATTCCAAACTAATTATAGTTGTTTTTTCTGTTGGTTTTAAAGTTTCATTTTAGTCCCATGCTGGGCGCCATTTTACAGTTTTATTTGATTTTACTAGTTGAAAATTGTCGTATAGTTGACGTAGCTTTTTTGACGCATAATGTTGATACCGACGTGGTTTTTTATATTTAGTGACGACTGGACTGAAGCTACTGCCGTGCTATCAAAAAAATATGTGTCTTTTTTTATTATCTACCTATTTATTATTCATTTTTTATTATCCAAATTTAAATCTCGTCCAGCCATGATGTCATAAAGATATCAATCGTAAAGCCACATCTGACTCCTTAAGTCCTCACTAACTTGCAAGAAATAGTGAGTTGTCAGGCCCCCTGTCCCCCCCTATTCCCTTGTCCGACTATAAGCTGTAATGGAACAGATCGATTTAGATAGTGGCTCGGCAGATTACACGGCACCTCCACAGCACAGGATTAGTGTAATGCTCACTCAGTACAGTTAATACTAAGCTAATTCAAAAGTCTATATATCAGTCACATAGCTACATCTGACTCACAACTATCAAGGTGAGGAGTCAGTCCTTCGTCCCCCATCCCCCCTTGTCCGACAATAAGCTGTAATAGAACGGCCCGATTTAGATAGTGGCTTGGCAGATTACACGACACCTCCACAGCACAGGATTGTCTAGATATCAGTCACATAGCTACATCTGACTCTTTACTATCTACTAAGACATAGTAAGGAGTCAGTATCCCCCATCCTCCCTCCACCACTGGTCCGACAATAAGCTGTAATGAAACAGCTCTATTTAGATAGTGGCTTGGCAGATTACATGATACCTCCACAGCACAGGATTGGTGCAACACTCTCTTGGTACAGTTACTAGTAAGCTACTTCAGAAGTCGTCTAGATATCAGTCACATAGCTACGTCTGACTCGTTACCATCTACCAAGACATAATGAGGAGTCAGTCCCCCCGTCCTCCCTTCCCCCTTGTCCGACAATAAGCTATAATGAAACGGCTCTATTTAGATAGTGGCTCGGTAGATTACACAACACCTCCACAGCATAGGATTAATATAATACTCACTTGGTTCACTGCCTCTGTGGTCTAGGGATCTGAGCCATGGGCTCCTGATTCGCAGGTCTTGGGTTCGACTTCCACAGGTAGAACACAAAGTCGAGCGACAGTAGATCACAACCGTGTACGATAGTGACTAAACTATCGACCGACTGTTTAGTCGATAGTACGCGGTGGTTATTATATTAAACGCTGTGACTAAACAGCACTAGCTGAAATAAAAATTGTTCCTCGAAAACAACAATAGAAATTTATGGAACAAGACGGTTCATTGCAATCTATCCAAACTGTAACAGCTCGTTCAGTGAAGTGTGGCCCGCGGCGAAGCTGCTCAAACGCACAGAAAATACTGGGTCTTTGATAGCAGCAATCCTCCCTTGGGTTAATTCAGCCCATGTTGCTGAACAACTTTTCTTTTACGTCTTTTGGAAAAAGGTCATAAAAAATATTGGTTTATACATTGACTCTGGCCAATTTGTATGATACCCAAAAAAGTGTTTAATAACCAGAAAATGGCCTAATCTATCCCACCAAACCCCCCCATCTACCAAACACCCTGTACTTGTGTATTTGTTAGACGTCAATACTAAATAGACGTCTAACAAATAAAAAAATGTGAATATAAAATGTCTGTTATCTGTAAGATGGCGTCTTGTCATATTGTCCTTAGAATAATGAGTTTTTAGAAGACGAAGGGGTGGGTCAACTGCAGCTGCTTATGGACGCATAACGCTTAATGTTATCTCTCGTCTGTCATGTCTGCTTTCGGAGTTCATCTTTAAATTGACAAGCAAGTATCATATTAAAATTTCAATAACTGAGAAGCAGGTACATTCATTTTCAGATCTTTCCCAATTAGACATTTTCTATTTTAAACTTGACGCTTCTTTTAATCTGTAAACAATACTAGCAGTAGATTTAGTAAGTAATACTTTTGGCAGGGTCGCCAACTAAAGAAATGAAACTGACTCAAAGCTAGTGATAAATCGTCAGTCACACAGTATTACTCTAAGACACGCGGCTTCACGTCCTTTCAACACATCGCATTGTATCCTCTCAACTCGAGTCAACACAGACCATTACTCAAAGTCGTATAAAGTGCGACAACGCTTTATATGAACGTGGCGAATAAAGATACTAACTACCGCCGCTACTGACAGTTCCCAATAAAAGTTTAACTGCCTCCGTGGTATTGTGATCTGAGCTGGTTCGATTCTCAGGGGAAGAACGCAAAGTTGATATTTGTGAATTTATCACTTTGTGAGTTTTTGCCCAGTTTGGTTAAGACAATGCAGGCTGAATCAACTAGTTGTCTGGAAGAAAACAGATTCCGTGCGTCGGAGGACACGTTAAGCCGTTGGTCCCGGTCACTGTTTCTAATAGCGGTCGTTACAGGTCGATGTTGCCCCACGTCCTTAGAAACTACTTAAAGCAACCTGCATCGGACCCTAAGTGAAAGACTACAACAAAAGCCGACTACTGCACCTGTCTTCTGAACCTCGCAGCAAATAATGCCATATGATAAATAATAGATACAATCCAGCGCCCCCGCTGAACGCGTTCATTCAAACCCGTGTCGCACAGTAACTCCACGTTTCGCGCGAACAGGCGCAAGTCTCCCTCAAACGGACGTGTGTCAGTAAAGTTGAAATACTGCGAAGTGGTTATTCTCCCCCGCAGATTCTAGATTGACGTAGAACACGCTGTTTAAACTAAACGAAAGCGTGTTTTTTTTATCGTATCTACTGTCAAGTGAATATCTTCATTTAGTCGTTTGTGTTTGCAGTATTTTACAACTAATTGTCTTATTACTTGGCCTGTAAAACACGCTGTTTAAACTGTTTGAAAGCGTGTATCTTTTCGTATCTACTATGAAGACAACTTCATCATTTTGTCGTTTGTGTTTGCGGTATTTTACAACTAATTGCACTATTACTTTGCCTGTTTTCATTGACCGACAAAATATGTTCTTGCAACGGTCGAAAGTAGACCAGTAAAGTAGGCTCTAGTTTCGGGACTTTCGCCGGCGGAACCACAGTCATCGCACTGTCCAATCTGGAAGCATTTCTAATAGACGAAACAACTGCTTACGCTTACGCACCCGCACACCGCGATTTTTCACTTTTACAGCATGCCAGGGAGGAAATGCAGCGGGCACATACTATGTTTTTCTTTCGCTCCCAGGCCAGCACGGAAGAAACGGAGACGTCGGTTCTTTGGTAAGGTAGATGTTGTCTTGCAGAATCTTCTCTAATACAACTCTGCGCCCTCAGTGTATTTTGGTCCGTGTGCGCAGGGTGTAGAGGCGGTAATTGGGCGGGCGGAGGGTCCGGGCATCGGTATCAAGACGTTATTACCGCGCTACCCCCTTTTTACGAGCGCTTAATCCTCGGGTCGCTATATGTAGTGCCCGCGTGTTTCCATTGGTTGATACGAAACGGTAAAATGTACTGACTGTCTCGATGATCAGATTATTTGAATATGTTCCGTTTTTGTGTAGGTTGGACCTATCTTTCTCATAACTTATTTAGCCACTAGACTCCCACTTCTGAGTAAACTTTCTTTCTTAATTTTATCTCTATCCATTGCTTCAGCTGTTTATTTTTTCGAGAACTGATCGAGTTATTATAACACTAAGCGAAACGTCGAGGGCTTACCCTCCTTTCAATACAAACAAGTAAGCCGATCAGTTTTCATTATCTACGATAGATTTATGTCACCATTAGGATCAGAGTTGTCATGTTTAATGGCAGTTTTCGGCTCCCAAAATACGGTTTCCAAAAGATGGTAACCTAAAGTTAGGTTGACTCTTCTTACCAAAAGCTTGGTAAAGCGGGAATGAGGGACAAAGCATTGTTACTCATTCCCGTTACCGTGGGATAATGGAGACGTGCTTTCTACGGCGCATGCGCGGCGGCAATGCGGCCGCGGGCAGAGGGGCGCGATCCTCCACTCTGTTGCCTCTATTCGGTATACGGTAGCTATCTGGCTTAGGGCTGCCTCACTCTTAGTGAACAGGCATGTTCTGAGTGAGCTGGCTCAATAGTCGACTCTGTCTGTGTCGCCCAAGACCTGGACTAGAGTCAAGAGCAAACCCATGAACAGAAAAATAATAAAAAAAAACGCTTATTCTACAAGTACAATGTATATACTGAATTATTATGCCTACATTGTACTGTCACGTTTGTTCCTTTTTATTTCTGTTGTACATGTTTCTTTGTACAATAAAGAATTTTGTATTGTACAATACCTGATATCATAGATAAGCATCAGAGTGATAAAAAATCGTCACCGGTCTAGAAAACCCACCGGGCTAGAAAAGGATCATCGAGCTAGAAAAACTTTATCGGGTAAGGAATCCAACGGAATAGAAAAGCGTCACTGAGCTAGGAAAGCGTAGCTGGGCTAGGAAAGCGTAGCTGGGCTAGGAAACAGTCATCAGGCTAGGAAACGGTCATCAGGCTAGAAAACTCGCTGCGCTATTGTGCTGAAGATTTATTTGTAAACTTTGGCGATGCTACTGCATTTAACAGCAAGGCAGGCAACCCTAATCTAGCTAGCTATACACCGTTCGTAGCTGGGTAGCCATTACTAGACGACTTGCCGGCGCCTACTACCGACTCGCGACGGGGAACTTCCGTTACGAGTTGTTTTATTAGAAACATATTGATTGCTTAGCCCTACCATGTGTTTGAGTTGTTGCGTTATAAATGGGACGATTCAAACAGTTGTTTCAACTGTCCCTGCATCTGCAGCTAGTCATACATACATGTAATCACGCCTTTATCCCTAATGGGTAGGCAGAGCGTAAAAGACCTAAACAAATGTTTTGAGGGTTATTTAAGATAGATATGTAAGTATATTGCTGTAGTGACAGGTTGTCAGCCGTTCGCCTAAATTGCAATACACTATAACCCTCGAATCCCTTAGCTGGTTTTAACAGCATGCCAGGGAGGAGATGCCGCTGGCACAATCTATGTTTTTCTATCACTCCCAGTCGAGTATAGAATAATGTAAAAGTATGGCTCAGATAAAACTATAAAAGTAGATATCGTGTTATGACATAAATCAATCATTCTGCGAGGATTACAGGATCACTTTGATCGTCTGTATCCGTTCCGGGAACCTCTCAGTCAAAGGTGCTTCCACGAATCACTTTGCCGCTAGAGCAATAGTAACATGGCTATAGTAAATGTAGATATATAGATAAAAAGACTATTGTCTAAAAATCATTACACATAAAACAAAAGGTAAAGACAAAGAAAGAAGATATGAAAATAAATAAATAAGGACATGACAGAAATAAGACAAACTAGTGCCTCCATTCTGTTGAATGTGTGCTGGTTTGATGCAGAGGGTCAAAGCTCAGTGTATTTTAGCTCATAAAGAGCAACACAGATTTTTAGCTAAACTAAAGACGAATGGACCACTAGTAACCTACTACTACTTACTGCCTCCGTGGTCTAGTGGCTAGTGCCATGGACTCCTGATCCGGAGGTCCTGGGTTCGATTCCCAGGGGGGAAACACAAAGTTGATATTTGAGAATTTATCACTTTGTGAATTTTTCCCCAGTTTGGTTAGGACATTGCAGGCTGAATCACCTGATTGTCCGAAAAAGAAAAAGATTTCGTGCTTCGGAGGGCACGTTAAGCCGTCGGTCCCGGTTGCTGTCTTTGATAGTGGTCGTTACTCAAACCATGTCAGAGGCCTGATAGTTGTGCTACTAGGTGGTTTAAAAACTCTGACACCAGGGTACATCGGGTCGATAGACTCGATACCCACTCGACAGAAGAAGAAGACTTACTATCTTACAGAGATGTATAGACACTATTGGGTACGTTGTGTTTTCTCGCCGGTAGTCCCTAGATTACGTGACAGACTTAAGAAACGTTGACTGGATGTCGCGAAAGCTCATATAAAGAAGAGCTATCTTAGACTAGCGAACGCTGAAGACCGAGCAAAATGGAAGCCGGAAACTGGGAACCCAACACTAGGCCGGGAAAATGTTAAGGTCTCCCCGGCAAATGGTTGTTTTTAAGATCTTATTTCTCCTAAACGAATCATTAGAAAATTATAA
Organism: Scrobipalpa costella; assembly: GCA_949820665.1. Taxonomy (NCBI): domain Eukaryota; kingdom Metazoa; phylum Arthropoda; class Insecta; order Lepidoptera; family Gelechiidae; genus Scrobipalpa; species Scrobipalpa costella. Next base: position 11,769,668 of record OX463315.1, read on the forward strand.
AAAATATACATGTAAGAAACTAGTTCATGGCCTGTAATTGCAACATTTAAAAATATTCAAGTTCATAAATAAGTATCTGGAAGTAAATATATTGTTATCAGTAAATTTGATATTCCTTCTAAACTATTAGGAGCGCTTTCTCGGTTCCTTCGGGAAAATATCCGTATTATAGTTATCTAAAATCGCAACATAGCTTGTTTAAATCCGATTTATATTTTTTATGGAATTAGCTTTTTGTGCATTTTTGCACATTACTGACGCGGCCACGGACGTAACCGCCACGCCGTAGCGCGCGCTGATTTAAACGATATTATAAAGCATTACGGGCGATGGTTGCATATCTTGAAATCTACCTGCGCATCTGCCGGGGGGAGAGAGCAGCAAACCAGTGCGAATGTGGTGCCTCCCCCCAAACAATGACACATCTATTGTCTTGCCCCGCGTGCCCGCCATCTTGCGCGCAAGAAGACCTGTACAACGCCACTGACTTCGCAATGCGTTTGGCAGAGTACTGGTCGACATTAATATATAAACGCCTAAACGATCGACACGATAAGAAGAAGAAGAAGAGCAGCAAAGAGCCCTTAGTAAGAGCTACGGGCGTCTCTGTGAGGTGGGAGGGTAGATGCGGGTCGTGAGTTTATTCACCGCAGTGAGCCGCTTAGGTATTCACTGCTCGTCGGATTCCACGGTTCGCCTTAATTACCCCCCGGATGTACTCTTGTTACGATTTAAGGTGGGGTTGAGAGAGCTTTGGTTCCTTGAAGTAATTGTCTTAAGTGATTGGCGATTGCAGCATTGCTTACGGCCTGTACACAAAACTAGGAATTCGTGAACGTAAAATATGCGTCTCCGATGCTGCCCTATTACAAACGTACAAGCCCTGACATGCTCGCTATTTCTGACGTTGTATTATATCGTCGGTCTTTGTTTGGGCCATTGATGCTCTGCCTACACCATTAGGGATACAGGCGTGATAGTATATATGTATGTATTTCAAATAATAAAAAACCAAGCATGCACCACATAGATTTATAGAAAATGTGGTATAAAATAGAGCAGATTCTTTATACTACAGACTAGACTAGAGTATGTCAGTCACACCACTAGATATGGTTCTTCTTTTGAACACCTTAACCACTCCAAAGTAATTGTTACGCTTCTGCGCTCGACTGTAGCCAAGTTTACTACTCTTGTCGCAATGTTTGTGGATATACTGCGGCGGTGTTCTGTCAGGGAGACAGGGCGGACTGCTAATCACTGGGAAACTCAACCCCTTGCACACTAGGGATGTACCGGCATCGATAGTTCACATCGTATTATTGATTGATAGTCAAACTGCGGCAGTAGGTAGTAACAAAGGAAAGGTAACAAAAGGTGCATTTTTAGGCGAAGTTATCAGCATGGAAAATATCGTCCGACCCCTGGCCTATACGTATCATAATGATAGAGGTGGACTACAGTCGTTACTCTCGTAATAAGATGGACTTTTTTAATTAAACATACATAAAATCACGACTTTATCCCTAATGGGGTAGGCAGAGCGTAAACTGTCTTAGCATAGGTCGTTACGCCACGTCTGACAGAGTTTTTTAAAAAGCTAGGTTACACTGACAGCGATTGTATGTTTTTTAATTCTTCCATGATATGGAAAGGTATAGAGCGTAAGCCCGTGCAGCCTAGTCTTCAGCGTACTTCAGTTATCTAAACCTAATTTAACCTACGTTGAAGCAATGACAGCTATAGTTGTGACCTGATCTCTCTCTTCTTCTTTGTTGTCGTACTCTTCAATTTCTGCAGGTCGTGTCTGATCAGTCTATGTTCTCATAGGCTTTGAGGAGGTTCGAACTAAGTTCCTCCATTCTTTCCTGACTTCCGCCGATTTAAGAGCTTGTAGCCTTCAGATGGCGCCACATCAAGAAACACAAGTTTTGAAACGCGGTATCGAAGTTTTCTCAGCGATCTGCAGATATACAAGTTCCAAACTAGTCCGGTTGGACTTCGATACCCTGGTCCCGACCAAGCTGGTAGCTACCCTTTTCCCAACAATCATCACTAAGCCAATTGGAAAACCTTTAACTCCTAAAAGCTTTTATAAGATTTAAGTTTCCCGCCGCCAGAGTCACCAGTTTCTAACAATAGGCTTATTCAGAACTGTTTTTATCTGGTTATTCCAGCGTTGTGGAGCTCTACCACGGGATTTTTTACCCTCAACTTTTCCGATGAGGATCAGCGAGGTGACCTGATAGATACCCAGATATCTTGGTTTATCTGTAGAACGTTACTCCATCCCTAGCGGTGGTAAAGTTGGCGTCGCTGAATAATTCCTCGCACCGGCTCGAGGTAAATAAGTAATCCTCGAGACTGCCGACCTCCTTGTGTACCTTACTTGCGAAACAAGTGAACCACCTATTTACACCTTTATCTTTTCAATGTTTTACACTTATCTTCTTATCTTATTTAGCCTACATCATCCCACTGCTGGGCAAAGGCCTCCCTCTTCTCCTTCCATTTATCCCTAACACTAGTTTATTTAAAAAAAAATAAGAAATGGGTTCTTGACTCCAGTCTAGGTCGGAATCGACAGAATAGAAGTCGACGATGGAGCGAGCTCACCCAGAAGATGCCTGTTTACTCTAACTTTGAAGTGTTGGGGGTTGTATGCTATGCATTCGGAAACACAGACGCAGGTGGAGAGTTCCACTCTTATTTTGGTGAGTGAAGAATTTTATTAGCAGAACTGCGCCCAGAATCAGGCGTTTAATTTTTCTAAAAATTCCATGTCACGTTGTTTCATTTATTTTAGACAATCAAAAGATACAGGACATATAAACCTTGCCACTCTTGGCACTTGGTTACACAACAGGGTAAAGCAGAGCGTCAAAGGCCTAATTGAAGCCAAAAAAGTGCATTTTATACAGGATAATTTTATAGTGCAATAATAACATTGTCTCCTGATAGCTTTTATTTATTTTAGCAAAAATAAACCTTGATAAATGTGAAAAAAAAATACTGAACCTTTATTAAGAACGGCTTTAAAACATTCCTCGTATAAAAAATAATTACCTATTTTACCACAAAAAACCACTGAAGCACTTAGTCCAGGGGTGCCACTAACCACTAAACTGTTCCCGCTCGGCCAAATCATAAATTTCGCAGGCATGGCCAAACGATGTATAAAGTACTCCCAGTCTCATATACAGGATGTACGTACACAAAACTGAAAGTGCTTGCTCTGTACAGTCAATGAGACTGAACAACTTTCAAAAAGATTTTTTCACTTTTGATTTCCCACGATTTAGATTTGTAGGTATATTGATGTAGTGACAGGTTGTCGGCCCATCGCCTAAACGACAATATACTGAAACCCTCGGATCCCTCAGCTGTTTTACAGCACGCCGGGGAGGAAATGCAGCTGGCACATTCTATGTTTTTCTCTCGCTCCCAGTCCAGCATGGAAGAGCTGTTATATAATATAAGTTGTTATTTTTTATCAGATTTCGGTATACCGTCTCTTACACCCTGTATACCTGTGAGTCTACCCTCCTCTTTGCACCCTGTACAGTACTTGTGGAGTAGGTACGCGGTGATTAGCATATAGCGTGACGGGAGGGGGTCGCGACGCTTTGCCGCGTCGCTGCCGGGTTCATAGCTCTATGGAAGGGTAGAACTGGCATGGGTTTCTAAATATAATCCAGTTTCAGTGACCCTTACCCCCAAAATAGAACTGGCGTTGGGGTTTCTGGGTTTGGTTTTGGATGCTATAAAGCTAAAATTAAACTGTGTCTGTCACTTTCACAATATGTAAAGCAAAACTGCGATTTGTAAGTTAAATTGTGCCCTGGTAATTAATCAATTTGATGGGCTGTTGTCGGTTTTTGTTCATCTGCAGGATTTCAACTAAATATAGATCGTTTAAATTTTTGAACCGTCTGCCATCTTGATTTTTATTGTATCTTTCTGTATTAGTTAATAATCTTTGTAATTACAATTGAATAATATTTCTCTTTCTGCTTGTTAATAATGACTAAAATTACTAATTAGTTATTTATTTTTGTTACAGGTAAGTCCTCCACAAATCCACAGGTATCGGAACACATCCACAAATATCTACAGATATTTCACCGACAAACAGGTAAGCTGAACGACCGTGTCTAAAACCCAGCAGCTCTATGACAAACCCAGTACGCATGCGCTGAACCCAGTGGCAGGTTCTAACAGGGTACACCGAACAGGCATACACCTATAGAGGCATATTTGCTATTTGCCCCCCACACACGAGTGCCTTACTTAAGGTCGACCAAAGATAGAACGATTCACGGTTGATCGACAGAACTGCAGTTCGAATCACTTGAGAATTCATGCTAGAGCGAGGAATGTTAGATTAACATCATTTTTGATCGAAATGCGTGAGATAGCCTAAAAAAATGTTTATCATGATCAAACAGGATGTAAACTTACTCCTTAAACTAAACTACTTTTTCTAAGAGACAAAGATCGAAATATGACAAAGAAATGAGCCTCCAACACAAATTATACCAACAGCTTTAGTAATTTTGTATGACAGGCTAACGTTTGTCGATCTTATGTCGCTTATGTCGTGTGTCGTTCAAAAATGATACCGATACTTCGGTTTTTACTATAGCCTGAATTCGACCTAAAGTTATGTCGGTCAACTGAGTATCGCTCTATCGTTAATCGACCAGTATCGTACTCCCTACACAGCTATAGGCCAGACTTGTAGACTGCGTATTAGCTCGGTCTATACGTTGTGTGTTTGTTAGTCTATGGTATGATTTACGTCACGCGATTGTAGGGTTGTCAATAAGCGGACATGTGTGTGACATTAAACTGTGATTATCTAAACAAGTAGTTTTTGGTTCTGTCTTAAATCTGAATCCTACAAGGTTTTTTTTTTATGATTATGTAAAGATATGTCCGCAATTCTTATGGATCTTTTTCTCTGAAAATTCATTTACTATATAGAAATTATGTTATGTGTTGACTGATAGGCATAACACAGGCTATTTAGGCCGTGTGTGAAAAATAAATATTTGCTTATGAACATTGAACTTGTCTCGATAAAGTGGTTGGCAACCCTAAGCTTAAGTAAAAGCTGTTCTAATAATATTGTGCGATGATAATGTGATTGGAGTACGGGGAGGTTATCACTTATTCTAACATATTGGATTGTGAAATATACACACACATATATTTAGGTATTATATGAAATTGTTTCTGCGAATACCTCTAAATGGCTTTGTTGGTATTATGAATAAAATAAAATAAATAAATATGAAAATGTTTTCGTATTATCTCGTCTACATAATACGCTGAATTGCAAATATTTTAATGGTAAAAAACTTAAATAACATTTTAAAATACAGTTTTTTTATAGAAGAGATATTATGTTAACTCAGATTCGACGAAATGAATTTTGTTAAAGCGTGGAAACACTGCCTACCCTGCATAGATGTGTTTTTTTTGTGTAGGGCAATCATAAAACCTTTTAAGCTCTCGCACCCCAGTCGGGAGTCAAACGGCAATCCTTCGTACACAGTGCTCGCTAAAAGCCTGCGCTGCTACAACAGCAGGGGTGCAAAGCCTTGAACAAACGATCATTGCCACCCACTGATAGAAAACAGCGATATTACTATACGCAGCAGTGGCGAAGGGTCCATATAACACGATTCCCGTCGGCTTTCCTTTTGAAATCATCCAAATGATAGTATTTGTTTTGTTATCTACATACATACATACATATAATCACGCCTATATCCCTAATGGGGTAGGCAGAGCGTAAACGACCTAAACCAAGGTCGTTCCGCCACGTCTGACAAAGTTTTGAGGGTGATTTAAGATACATTTGTAGGTATATTGCTGTAGTGACAGGTTGTCAGCCCATCGTCTAAATGGCAATATACTGGAACCCTCGGATCCCTTAGCTGGTTTTTACAGCTTGCTCGGGAGGAAATGCAGCTGGCACATTCTATGTTTTTCTTTCGCTCCCAGTCGAGCATCGAAGAAGTTTTGTTATCTTAAGAAAATTTATCCTTGTTGTCTTGTTAGGTAGTGAAACTATCTTTTTGAATATTGGTGTAGAACTAAGCAATGAGATATTAGGAGTAATAATTATGTATTTGTGTTTTACTCCGGCTTCCCTATCGATAAAATTCACCCTCGACACTGTTACCCAGTGATATACAGCCAGTAAAAAAAAGCTGACAGTATTTTAGGGTGAGATTCTGCCCATAGAACTGAACAACTTTCCCCAAGGAACATAGGTCAAAACATAAAAAAGATGACCCTCACATACAAATGGACTCGAGCCGCTGACACCATTTGTATGGGAGGGTTCAATGATCTACGTAGCAGTGTCAAATCGTAAATCATTTGTGTAGAACTCAAAACCTTTTAAAATCTCTCGCCGCCATTCCGGAGCCAAACGGGAATCCTTACAGGACTCGCTAAAATCTGGCACAGGGTTGCAAAGCTCTGAACAAACGATTGCTAGATTTCCATCCAGTGGTAAAAAAAACGTACATACATATAATCTTAGTCTATAGCCTTTAGCCAATCCCTAATGGCATAGGCAGAGCGTAAACGATCAAAACAAAGGTCGTCCCGCCACGTCTGACGAACGTTTTTTGAGGGTTACTTAAGATAGATTTGTAGGTATAGTGCTGTATATTGAAACCGACGGATCGCTTAACTGTTTTTACAGCATGCCCGGGATGAAATGCAGCTGGCATATTCCATGCTCTTCTCTCGTTTCCAGTCCAGCATGGATTATATTAGATATTAACCCATTGATATATAGATATAGCGCAGATTTCGTAAATCCTACGATGTAGCGAGCGCAGCAAAATATACTTGATCGCCTAAATGACCTACGTAACAGTGTCAAATTGTAGCATTAACCATTTGTGTGGAACTCGAAACCTTTTCAAATCTCTCGCACCCCAATCCGGAGTCAAACGGCAATCCTTCGAACACAGTGCTCGCTAAAAGCTGGCACAGGGGTGCAAACTGTGCAAAGCCCTGAACAAACGTTCGATGTTTGACAAGGCGAGTGGGGGGCACATCCGAATACACTGGCTTTCTGCACCGCGGTCTAAAAAGCAGATTTTGTCACTCCATCGCACCTATCACTACATAGTATAAAATAAAGTAGCTTTCTCTGTCCCTATATCCCTATGTATGCATAAATATTTAAAACTACGCAACGGATTTTGATGCTTTTAATGGATAGAGGAAGGTTTATATGTATAATACATGCATAATATAGTAGAGAAACACTGATAATTTCCGTGCGAAGCCAGGGCGGGTCGCTAGTAGTAATATAAAATGCTAAAATCAACATAACTTATATGGCCTACGGTTTGATATATGTTAAATGTTTTATTATGTACATTATTTTATGCTCTTTTAAATTAAATAATTTTTATTCAAATGTGCTTAGAATATTATTAAAAAAAAACAAAGAATTATTTATATTTGTTTTTAAATCTCGCATTTTTTTTATTTTGATTAAAATTAAACTTATTTTGTTTTTAAACTCCATGCAAAGTTTATAATGGACCGCCAATAGTTAAGGAGTTAGACCGTAGACCATACGCCGCAGTGTTCGTAGCAGCGTAAATATCGTAGTCCCTACAACCTACGATTTAGCGAGCGTAGCATCGTAGCTTCCGTAGAGCCTGCGGGCTACGACGTAGCAAACGTAGCAACTAATATATTGAATAGAATAGAAAAACATTTATTATTCATGACGTCACAAACACAACACAGTAAACACATTTTTAAACAAAAATAGATTAAAAATATTGAAGGCCTTCTACGACATAGAGATAAAAAAAAATAGCTTCTGACTATTTGATCTCAACTCAACGTAGCGTGCATAGCAGCGCAAATATTGTTATATCTACGATTTCACAACTCTTTTATAAATTTTGATTATGATTATCACTGCATAGTATAAAACAAAGTCGCTTTCTCTGTCCCTATATCCGTATGTATGCTTAGATCTTCAAAACTACGCAACGGTTTTTGATGCGGTTTCTTTTAATGAATAAGAGTGATTCAAGAGGAAGGTTTATATGTATAATACATGCATAATATAGTAGAGAAACACTGATGATTGCCGTGCGAAGCCAGGGCGAGTCGCTAGTCTAAAAAAACGATTTAATATTACTTATTTTTTACAATAACAACACTGCTTATTTTATAAAGGTGTAACTGAATTAAGTATACAATAATAAACAACGATGAGTTTCGGGTCAGGTCGCCGCCGGGGCAAGGTCAGGCCAAGGCGAGATGTGTCCTAGGTTCGAGTTGGAAATTAGTGCACAGTTGAATTTAGTTCTGTTATAGTTTGTCTACTTACTTCCATGCTGGTCTGGGAGCGAGAGAAAAACATAGAATGTGCTAGCTGTAAAAACCAGCTAAGGGATCCGAGGGTTTCACTATATTGTAGTGTGTTGGCAGTCGCTCTGTGTAAAAACAGTACCCTCGTTCAATCCCCCTAGATTAGGTAGCCGACCCCGTGAGATACGGGATTAGGCTAGAGAGATGATGAGTATAGAATAACTAACATCAAAGACACGAGTTTCTGCAATTCTTTTAGCGAGTGGATTCTCGAGTCGAACAACAACCCGATGAACCCTGGTGTCAGAGTTTTCAAACCGCTTAGTAAGTAGCACAGCAATTAAAAACATAACAAAGGAACAGTCGATATCGATACCACGACCACATCCCTAGTATCGATAATAAGCAATTACCTGCGTTTCAATTACCGATTCCAAATTCAGATTCATGGAGTGTCGAGCATTAATGAGGTAACAGACATAATTACAGATCGTTTATGTATACATATTGCCAGTTTAAATACACTCCGTATCCAATATATTTAAATTAAATGTCAATATTTTGTTTGAACTGTGTACAGTCAACTTAAATGGTACATTGATATTTTCAAATTAATTTGCGCTTGTATGTGGAAATATTCAAAATTAATATTATATGCATATTTTTTTCGGACAGAATGAAACTTTGAATCTTCTTTGCGAGTGGATTCTCGAGTCGAACGACCCGATAAACCCACAGTTTTGAAACCGCCTAGTAGCACAACTATTAGGTCTCTGACATCTAATTATTAATTATTCTGTGTTGTTCTGTGTTTGTCCTAGATTGCTCCGAATACGCGTGTTCTTTGTTTTGTGTTGGTACATCCTCCACAGCTTGTATTTGCTTCACTACGTTGGCAGAATTGTGATTACACATACATACATATCGTCACACCTCTTTCCTGGTAGGGTAGGCAGAGATCACATCCTTCCATTTGCTACGATCCTCGCAAACTTCTTTGGTTTCATCTACATTCATCAATATTTTCATGCACGCTCGTCGGTTTAGGGTACTCCTGACCTTTCCCTAGAACGTCCCTGATTTGATCGCGGTACGTTCGTCGAGGTCTTCCCCTTCCAACGCTCCCACTCACAATCGCCATGTATATCTGTTTAGTTAATCTCTTTTCATCCATCCTCTCAACATGACCAAACCACCTCAGCATTCCTTTTTCTTTACCTGTCACTACCTCTTTCACACCACAAAATTACACAAAAGCCATTAATCAAGATTAACTTTAATATCTCTATTATTCCTGAACATGATGTCAATAGCACCACGTAAAACCAAGATAAATCTACGCAAAAGAATGATTGATAGCTTGAATACTTTAAAGGGTTTCAAAATAAATCAATAGTCGATTCTATCGTTCATAAATAGATATTTAATATGAATGTGGCCGGAGGAATTATTGCATCACTAATTCAGCTGACCAGGCAAAGTAGAGCTGCGCATGTATCGATATTTCTATTAATATCTGGTGTATCGACTGACTGACGGCGTTTACGCGCGACCGCTGTTTGCACTGCATCGGCAAACGGAGCTTTAGTTAGTCACTTTGACAAAATGGCGGACTGACTTTATTGTTTCCATAAAATAACACCATTATTGATTACCTAGGACAACGAAGTCACTTGAAAATTACTTTATTTCTGACTGTCTTTGTGATCTGATCATCTGAAAAATCCACATTCAGATAAGTTACTTTCGCATTCCATACAATTTAGTATGCGTAAGTTGCCCTTTTAAAAAAATACGGATCCAGAGCTTAGGATATACCTACGATATTCAAGTTAAACCGTAGGCTTTCAGGTCTACGATATCTACATAGGCTCGCTACGTCGTAGAAACTAGGTTCTAGGAGCCTATATTTCTGTGTCCTCTCTAGAAATGAAACCCACTGCCTCAACCCAGAGCTTCAAAACAGACTAAAAATAAATATATAAAAAAATATTTTCTGACAACTTAGTCCATAGATGTTAGTAAGAATTTTAACTTAATATTATGTTAGTCTGACAATCAATCATATTCAATCAAATATTTACAAAAAAAGGATATAGCATTGAATGGCGAAGTGAGGGTAACATTGCGCATTAACTTTGAAAATTCACACTGAAATCGTTTATTCGCTCGATGCTCAAGAATACTCAAGATGTTTGCCGATAGCTGTACAGAGGCTCACTAGTACAGTGGTATGCCACAATTCCTTTGTGTGAAGCATCTCGGTTCGTGCCAACACGACAAACTGTATTAAAACTCCAACGGAAACAGCATTAATTACGTTTAAAACTTGCACGAGCCAAACGTAGCAACGTAATTCAACGTAGCATCTCCGTTTGTACCTACTTGATGAGTTACTTGAGTGCTTCGGAGGGCACGTAATACCGCGTCTGTTCCGGTTGCTGCCTTCGATGGCGTATTAAAACATGTCAGAGGCCTATTAGGCGGTGGACTAGAAGTTTTGACGAAGGGTTTCATTTGGTTTTTCGTAGATTTGAATACGTATTCCATAGAAGATGATTCTACATCAATTCGCACCAATGTTGGCTTTTTCGCGGACATAGAGTCAAAAGCAAACTCGTCAAAAAAAAGACTGTATGAAGTGACATTTTAAACCACGTTTAGCATTATTAAAAAACATGTGCCCCGACTGCTCACGTGTAAACCACTCGATGCGACGTTTTTTCTAATAATAACTTATTTTTCAATGCCAGTTGACTGACTGAAAACAGGAAATAGAAATCCTGGGTCCTGGAGGTTAAATAGATTACTAGAAACAGTTGTTGAAAACTCGTAAAGCGTTTTTTAGTTCTGTATTATATTGTAAGCATTAAAAAAACAGACAGTGCCTTCTAGCGAATAACTTACAGTGAATCTTTTGCAGGCTAGTGATACAACTAAGGCTAAGCGATGTTTTAAATATATTTTTATTTGTCTTGACTTTTGTCTAAATGTGTTCATGCAGTAGCCATTAAAATACAGCTTATAAATTCGAAAATCATTCATCTGTTAAAATGCCGTTGCTATAATCTAGGTAACATCGCTCCATGGTCGACGTCATGATAACAAAACATACAAAAAAAACACGTCTGTTGCTCTGCGCTTCCGGTTAAAACTTCCGATTAAAATGCGCCCCGGACGTGTGCAGTTGTACAAGTCAGTATGCGCCCTCGACTGAATCGCTCGATGCGAACTTATTAATATGTCGTAGGATGATTTCATAAGTCGATTTCTTACGAAAATTTTAAGGATATTGCGAAAACATGGATGGTTCAGTTATATGTCATAGAATGATGTGAAAGAAAGATGTTTTGCGTAATTCCTAGGGATTTTGCGACAACATGGGTAATTAGCAAATAGTGAAAACATTTCTCAATCTTACTGGAAAGATTATTGCAAAATTCGTAATATGTCTCGGATTTTCGCAAAAAATATACCTAGGGGTTTCGCAAATAACCAATTATCAGATCATCCTACGACATATAGCCGCCTTCGACCGATTCGCTCGATGTGAACGTAATCGTATTGCACTCCGAAACTCATTTTTATTAGCGCACCAGCCTGAGTGGAAATGACACTGCACTCACTTCCGAACAGTGTTGCCAACATCCATTATCTAGTTACCCCGAAATATATGGGTAAATTCATCACATTATTCCCCACATTTTTTTTATAAGTAGATTTTATTTTCATTTAGGTTCATTTAAAAATCAATACACGTTACTTTTATTGCGTTGCCATTTCATACTAAGCTAAAACCTACAGATCACAAAATACATAAACATAAAAAAACATTGACCGTTGCTCCGCGCTTCCGGTTAAAAATTCAAATTCGCCCCGAACGTGTGTAGTCGTTGTACAAGTCAATATACCTACATACCCTCTCGCCCTCGACCGATTCGCTCGATGCGAACGTAATCGGATTGCACTCCGCCGGCAGCGAAACTCATTTTTATTAGCGCACCAGCCTGAGTGGAAATGACACTGCACTCACTTCCGAACAGTGTTGCCAAGTGTTTTTAGTTTGAAGTAGCAGAAAAATCGGTTTCAAGTCTCCTAAATGTCGCCTTATTTTATTAGAGGTGAGCCTTAAAATAGCCCAAAAATTATACGAATATCCTAAATAGCTAACAAAAATAAAAAATATTAGACCCTATTCATTACGACATTGTTTAGTATGGATGTAATTTAAATAATTTGGTTCGATCTTGATGACGACGAAGTTCGATCCCTAGATTAGGTAGCCGACCCCGTGAAATACGGGGAAGGGCTAGGGAGATGATGTTGATCTTGATGACGACGATCTCAGATTTTAAAATCTTGAGTCTTGAGAGTGATAATATAAATCTCCAATGACTACTAAGTCTCCAATAACTATCTTAATCTTTATTATGTTGCAGAAACCTAACTACGCCTAATTATTTTTCGAGATAGCCTAAATCGCAATTTTCGATCGCTACAGCACCTCCAGAGTTAGCCTAATTGGCGCAAATTCGCCGTAGTTGGCAGCACTGCTTACTTCCGAACGCGGCCAGCTTATACAGGTGTCTGTATCCTTCATCGCTACAAAATTCAACCCTAAAGCTGCACCAACAAAGTGTAAACTCAAAGCTGTTTCACGACGCATGCGTAGTAAGCTTAGACGCTCATGAATCAAGAGATTCAGTCGGTCGTCCCACTCCGCACTGAACGGACGTTCGCAGCGCGAGCGACTGTCCAACTAGTGATGTGACATCGCGGTGACTTTGGATTGAAGTGATGTGATTGAGGGAATGTTGTGATGTTATGTGAAGTGATTGAGGGAATATTGTGAAGTGTTGGCGATGGAGGATCTTTGTGGTTGGTTGATTTAAAGATGTGTTGTGAATAATTAAAGGAGCTGGAAATAATACGTCATAATAAATATTAGATTTGAAACATAGGTTTGAGTTAGAAGGTGCGCAATATTGTCTCCAAAATAACAATAAAAAATACATAAAATCCTATAAACACTCAAACCCTACTAGAGTCGTGACTGCTACGGCGGTCCCGTCCCGTCCCGTAATATAGTTTTAGGCGGTAAACTTGACTTAGAATGACAATCCGCGCATTGAAAATTCGACCTTAAATTCAAGCGCTTAAATGTGACTTTTAGATTGGCAAAATTTACGTAACAACTTCAAGAAGCCTGCCCTTTAGTATACCGGCTTTATGTCGAGTTTATGTTTTAATAATGGTAGCATCGCGGAGTAGTCCGCGGCGCGACTCGTGTGGCCACACGGACTACACTTGCAGGACTTCTTCTAATCGAGTGGGTTCGATATGACCCGAAGAACCCTGGTGTCAGAGATTTTAAACCGCCATTTAGTATCAATGTTTTGACATGTTTTGTGTGAGGACTAAAGAAGACAGCAAATGGGGCCGATGAGTTAACGTGTCTTCCGCAACACGGTAATCTTTTATCTTACGGACAATCTGGTGATTTAACCTACATTGTCCTAACCAAACTGGAGAAAAATTTACAAATAGGCTAAATCTTTGTTTTCTCCCAGTGAGAATCAAACCCTCGACCTCCGAATCAGGAGCCCATGGTTACCACTAGACAACGGACGCAGTTACTAGTGGAACTTCCTTGCTATTTCAATCACATCGCATTGTGAAGTTAATGAAACTTGAGTGAAGCCCTTCAAACGGGAAAGTTGCGGATTTTGGTCACTATTTGCGGTTTTATTTATACTCTGTATTTTTATTCGTGGCTTTTTCGGTTTGAAAACTGTTGCTGGACGGTTTTAAGATACTGCGAATGGTCTATGATTTTGATGACGGTATTGATAAGAACTTAGTAGCTTTGAGATTAGTAGAATTTATTCACTGGGCAGTATTATGTATGATATTAGACTCGCTGTAAGAAATTTGTCAGTCATCAACTTTGAATTCCTCCCGTGGGAATCGAACTCACCAGTCCCGTCGTCGGTGAAGTCCCGGGATTGACAACTAATTGTCCGGTTGGCTTGGTTTGCGGGACCGAAACCGATTACCGGGATCTTTGTGTTCACATTCACCTCTAGCTTTGTCATCTGAGAATGTAAGGTTATAAGTCTTTTCAGCATCCAGTGAATTCAAATCATGCCTTTTCGGACGACCTAACTCTGATCAGTAATAATAGTCCTTCCACCGACTTTTGGTGATGGCGGCCGATCTCTGGGGATTGCAACTGCGCAGGACTAGTTTTTAGTGCCCAAGTATTTGCCCTACTACAGGTGCACTCTATTCCTTAAATCTCTTATTCTGATGGGACAGATGACTGACACGACCAGAGAGAAATCAGGTGCAGGACTGACTATTTGCATGCCTTCGGATTTCTTCTCGTCGGCCGCGAAGCGGCCGGCGGGGAGACGCCATCGAGGCAGGGCCTCCTGGGCGTGGTCTCAAACCGCTGCCTGTAACAACAGGCAGGTCATCGGGGCGCTTGTAGCTTGGTGTCTAGTCCGGGTACGCAGGAGAGTTTCACGCCGTGGCGAGATCAAGCCAGCCGGGTGATTCCCCATGGGGGGAGGCCCAGCTAGCGACCTCAAGCTCACGGCGGCTCGCTCGTCCTGGGGTCAGTCCTTGAGTCTGGCCCACGATCCTGACTACTCGACGTGGAGTAGTGGATGTGGGCAGGCAGTGTAATGGCCGCGTCAGCGCTGCATTGCAGCACCACCCTGAGCAGCCATCTGTGGGGGTCTGAGGTCCTCCAGAGCGGCCGGCTGGCCGGTCATGGAGGAAAGAACCTTCAGGCCCCTCTCGATAATGCTGGTGGCATCGTCGCCGATGCGGATTGCCACCAGGACTTCCGTGAGGATCCTAACCGCCTCTGTTAGGACCCTGTCCCTTTCTGGGACGGCTGCTCGTTGGCTCTTTTGTCTTGGAGCCCGCTGGTGTTTCGGCATCTCCCCCTGAGGAATAACCTGAGGGGCGCCGACCACTTCCAGTGGGCCCGTGGGTGGCTTGCGACGCGGCTGGTCCGGTTTTCCCGCGTCATTTTGAGGAGCGGCTTGCTTTCTCCGTCTCCTCGGCCTCCTCTTCCGCTTCGTCTCGCCGGCTGGGTCGTTGGCGGCCGCCATGAGAGTGGTCGCCGCGTTCGACTCTCCCTGCGGTGCCGCCTCCTTCCTTTTCGGCTCGACGGGCTTCGTGAGGGGCGCTGTGCCCGCTCTCTTGTTCCGCACTTCGCGGCGAAGCACGGAGCAATCGAGACTGTTGGCGGGGTGGGGTCCGCCACAGTTAGCGCACGTTGCGGGTTCAGTGCGCGGCCTCTTGCAGTCTTTTGCGACGTGCTGCTCGCCGCATTTGACGCAGGCCAGCTTCCGGTGACAGTGAGAGGAACTGTGCCGGAACAGCTGGCAACGGTGGCACTGGGCCGTCGTCCTCTTGCCACGCCAACCCTCCTATTTGCATGCCCATCCGACAACATGAATATATATTACTTTTCGGACAATCACGTGATCAACCTGCAATGTCCTAAAAAAACTTGGAACAACAACACAAAGTTATTTATTTATTTACTGTTTATTGTACACAAGTAACATGAGAAAGACAATACACAAGGAATAACGACAGAAAAGGTACAGCTTATTTCTACTAAGAAATTTATTGTCCTTGCCGGGAATCGAAGCCCATGGCCCAAAACCGCTAGACCATGGAGGCAGTTCAACCTAGCAACAACTACACGTGTCAATTTTACACGCGTCGCCGCAAATTCTAGGAAATAAGCTCGATCCAATCATAGGCAATCCTGTTTCCTCTTATTTGCATGTCTCTACTTGCGAGCGTATACGTAATATCACGTAAGGGATTGTGGGGTAGGCAGATTGTTAACGGCTTAATAGTAGTTCTCAAGTTTTGGCTTACAAGTGCATGATGATTATCACCAGTTCCTATATCATCATCATTCGCTTGCCCTTATCCCATTTACTTGGGGTCGGCGCAGTACGTTTTCTTCTTCCATTCATCCCTGTCAGCCGTCAGGTCAACACTCACACCTGTTTTAGACATATCATCTTCCACGCAGTCCTATAATACAGGTTAATTCCTAGCTTAGGAACTGTCTGATGGTCTGACAGATCTCAAATGGCTTCTGTACAATTAATTTGACGATAAACATCCTTCCATGATGGCCTGGGAGCGAGAGTAAAACATAGAATGTGCCAGCTGCATTTCCTCCCGAGCATGCTGTAAAAATCAGCTAAGGGATCCGAGGGTTTTAGTATATTGCAATTTAGGCGATGGGTTGACAACCTGTCACTACAGCAATATACCTACAAATCTATCTTAAATAATCCTCAAAACTTTGTCAGACGTGGCGGACGACCTTTGTTTAGGTTATTTACGGTCTGCCTACCCCATTAGGGATAAAGGCGTGATTATATGTATGTATGTGTGAACGTTTCATCAGTTTGGTTAGGACAATGCAGACTGAATCACCTGATTGTTTGTAAGAAAAATAAATTCCGTGCTTCGAAGTGCACGTCAAACTGTCGGTCCCGGTCGCTGTCTTCAATAGTGGTCGTTACACAAACCACGTCAGAGGCATATTAGCGGTGCTAATAGGCGGTTTAAAAACTCTGACATCAGGGTTCATCGGGTCGTTCATCGAATCCAAAACCCAATCGATAAGTACAAAAGCAGCGAGTTACTTTCACGTTTCGTTTCTCTTTATATTTTTCCCTTGACAGCAACTTAATTATCTTAATTTTCTTCTTGCTATTCAAATGTCCAAGTTTTATAACTCGGGTCTGATTCATCTTAATTTGCCACAACCGCCTGTCATCTCCAGGAAAGTCTGTGAAAGCATTTCCGGGTACAAGTTTAGCCGTTTTTATAACCCCGACAGCCAAATTAAGCGGCTGGTGCAATTTTTCACGCCGCTGCTTGAAGATTTATCCGCGTATCGTTGAAAATATCACTTCTGTAGGTCTGCTGTAAGAAATTTCTTTTTAGAAATAAGCAGTGCCTGTTGTGTCTTTGTTTTTTATGTCCTGTGTTTATGATGCTTTTTGTGTACAATAAATTGTTAGATAAATAAATAAATAAGATTTTTAGCGGTCGGACTTTTTACGAGTTGACGAGTTGATGTGTTTTCATGGAGGGGTGCAAACGATAAAGAAAATGAAATGGCACAACATCCCGCAAACTAATTAAGGTCTAAACATTTTTATCAGGAAATGAAAAATATGCCTCCATACAAATTGGTCTAGGTGATTATTTTGTGCGTAAAAGTTTTTTTTTTCGTTTCCTCGAAGAATTTTCTTGTGATAGTTGTTCTGTTTTGTAGACTGTGCAACCCCTACCAGTATGGTACGTGTAAAGGACAGGCTGCCTGCAAACCAATTGTTTACGAACTGGAAAAAAAAAGATTTCCTGACATCTATAGAATGCCCGGGAAGAATAGAAGGGCAGCTGATATACTATGATTTTCCATGGCCCCTATATTTATGGCCAGTTGACTATCAGTTTTTTTTCTTATTCTCAGATTACATAGAGGTACATGTAGTACATATACCCACATATTTGAAGAAACCTATATCTATCCCTTATGTCTATCTTCCCTTTCCCTTACAAGTACTTTTCCGTTCCACATATAAACGTGGTTTTACGACTTTCCGTACGTTGAGGCCACGTGTTGTTTGTTACTTTGGTTGAACCTACGAACCTTCGACCCCACCACCCGCCTTCACCCTTACAACACCCTCTATAAGGTGTTTTGAACCTTGATATACATACGGGTGATTTTCTATCGAACAATTCGATGTACCGTGTCAGAGTTTTTTAAACCGCCAAATAGGCCTGTGTTATGTAACTAACCGACTGACGGAAATACTCTTTTAGCCGGGTTAACTGCCTCCGTGGTCAGAGCCATGGGCTCACGATCCGGAGTGGGTTCGATTCCCAGGGTCCCAACATAAAGTTGATATTTGTCAATTTATCACTTTGGTGAGGTTTTCCCTTGTTTGGTTAGGACATGGCGGCCTGAATCACCTGTGATTGTCCGAAAAGAAAAAGGATATTGTGTTTCAGAGGCCACGTTAAGTCGGTCGCTATCTTTGATAGTGGTCTTTAATCAAACCATGTCAGGGGGCTAATAGATGTGTTTGAAAACTCTGACACCAGGGTGCGGGGCGTTATTCGACTCGAGACTCCACTCGCTAAGAAGAAGACTCTTTTAGCCGCATGTGAAATCGCGACCGGAAAGCTAGTTAAAATGTTACAAAAAAAAAACGAATGTAGATCAAAATTAATACAGAACAGAGCTATCCCGTACATTTTGCTTCTTTCTCCGTCACATCCTGCATTCCAACCAGCTGTTATTGAACTCCGTATATTAATTTTTAAAGCCTCTCGCGTGCCTTCCTACGTACCAACTGTTTCATTGATTGCCTGCCCCGCAGTCAGTTGAAATTTAATATTCGATGGCTAGGGGTATGGTTCTTAAAAGTACCCATTTACTAGTATAGTTTGATGTACATTGCGTGTTCAAATAGTTTGTTAATGCTCATGGTATCATTATTTGTAAACTGCCTCCGTGGTCTAGTGGTCTAAGCCATAGGCTTACGATCCGAAGGTCTTGACTTCGATTCCTAGAGCGGGAACAAGAAGTTAATACATTTAAAAATATATATATTTATCAATATTTCACAACAATTTATCGCTTTGTGAGATTTTCCCAAGTTTGGTTAGGTCATTGCAAGTTGAATCACCTGATTAACCGATAATGAAAGAAAAATGCTTTTTACAGCATGCCCGGGAGGAAATTCAGTTGGCACATTCTATGTTTTTCTTTCGCTCCCAGTCCAGCATGGAAGATCATTAACAGCTGCTGCTTAACAGCTGCTCTTAAGGAGTTGGATTCCGTTCCGATCCCAACAAGCTAAGCTCACAAGAGCGAAGCACTTGCAAACGAGACAATCTCTTTCGCCGAAACTCCCGTTCGTGCTATTCTGCAAATTATTCCGTTCGTTCCGACATTAGATTCAAATTCAATGGATATTGTTTTTGTTGTTACTGAATATAGTGGTGTGTAAAATTTTATATTTGTTGTTCTGTATTGGTAGAGAGACTGAATTAGCTGCTTCTCTTGATAAAATCAGAAGAGGGATCCGATTGTTGTTAACGCTCTGCCTATTCCGTAAGGGATACAAGCGAGACCATACAGGGTGTTAATTTAATTTAGTGCCATAGCTTAGGGGTGTAATAAGGCTATAGAATATATAAATAGGTCTACTCAAAAAATAAATAAACAATAGTCGGTAGGTATTTATAAAGATTCCCGGAGCTGCGTCTGGCCGCTGCTCTATAGCTAATACCCGCGGCGCGCGAGTAGCTATCGACCAGTGAAAAGGACTCGCGCGAGTTCGGTTATAGCCCGGCGGTCAGAAGCAACTCTTGCAATAATAATAAATACCGACTATTTCTTTGGAGTTTATTGAATAAACACTTAAATGGTAAGGTAATGTTAGCCCGGACAACTAATGGACATTTTTTATTTTTATGAGTAGGATTTATTTAAATGTTTTTATGGGCTCCTTTTACGTTACTGAAACACCCCTTAAACTATGGCACGCAATTAAATTAACACCCTTTATATAAAAATCCATACTACCAATTCTTCGTAACATTAACGATATTCCACGTAATCCAGATCGAAACATAATAAACACATCGCTGAAATAGACCAATTAGCTTAATGCGGTATAGCTCGATCCATTCACCTATCACTGCCAATATTTATGATCGTATCGCCAGGCTGTCTCTTTCTCCCGCGTGTCTACAGATAGAGACAGACGATAGGGTAGTCAGACCTAGTTAGTGTTTATTTAGTGCAGCCGGCGATTGAAGGAGAATGCAGTACTTTAGAAGGCGGCGTTGCTTCAAGTGCTATGTTTTGATCCGTTTGTGATTATGCCGCCATATTGAAAGAACACTTCGAGAGCCCGGTGGTGTAGTGGATAGTCCCGCTGCCTCCTGAGCAGGAGGTCTTGGTTCGAATCCCACCACGAGCCAATATATTTTTCGGATTTCGAATGTCATATGTACGTTTATTCGGCGCTTTTTCCGTGCTTCAAAGGCACGCTAAGCTGTTGGTCCCGGTTGATATCGTTCAATACCATAGATATTAGAGAGATATCTAAGATTAACATGTCAGAGGCCAGTACCGAGCATTAGGAGCTTGAAAACTCTGACCTAATCTCAGATTGGGTCTGGTTTCCCTTCTGGGTTGCGGAGGTCAGATGGCAGTCAGTACATATAATCGCGCCTTAATCTCCAATGGGATAGGCAGAGCGTAAACGACCTAAACACAGGTCGATCCGCCACGTCTGACAAAGTCTTTAAAGATAGATTATTAGGCATATTGCTGTAGTGACAGGTTGTCAGCCCATCGCCTAATGTGAAAAATACAGAAACACTTGGATCCCTTAGCTGGTTTTTACAGCATGCCCGAGAAGAAATGCAGCTGGCACATTCCGTGTTTTTTTCTCACTCCCAGTCCAGCATGGAAGTATGTGGCAGGTAAAAGCGGACATAATCGTGATTCTTCTGTAAATATTCACCCTTGTACAGAAGGTATGAAACTGCCGAATGTCACATAACTATTCTATTCACTGCGTACATGCAGCCTCCCCCCCTCCACCCCTATCGATCGGTGTCTCCTCAGTTGTTTTTGTTTGATTCCCTTCTCTGATTGAGGATTGCCCTGTGCTTTCCACAGGCGCAGCTTATTGGCTCCAAACAATCGTAGGTATATTTTAACTGCCTCCGTGGTCTAGCGGTCTGAGCCAAGGAGGTCCCGGGTTCGATTCCCGGCGGGGGACAATGACTTTGTGTTGTTGTTTCTAGTTTGGTTAGTACATTGCAGGCTGATCAGCTGATTGTCGGAAAAGTAAGATGATCCATGCTATCGGATGGGCATGGAAATAGTCGGTTCTGCGCCTTATTTCTCTCTGGTCGTGTCAGTCAATCTGTCCCATCAGAATAAGAGATTGAAGGAATAGAGAGTGCACCTGTGTGTAGCGCAAACACTTGGGCACTAAAAAAATCAAGTCCTGCGCAGTTGGCTGATCTCCGCGAGATTGGCCGCCATCACCGAAAATCGGTGGGAGGACTATTATTATTATTATATTTCAAACAGGGATAATAGAACTCTCACACACACACACACACACACACACACACACACACACACACACACACACACACACACACACACACACACACACACACACATAATCATGCCTTTATCAGTAATTGGGTAGGCAGAGCGTAGACGGCCTAAACACAGGTCGTTAGGACATTGCAGGCTGAATCACCTGATTGTGTAGTTACAAAAGATGTTTTACTTCAGGTGGCACCCCGGGCAGTCAGTCCCGGTCGCTGTCTTTGATAGTGGTCGTTACATAAACCATGTGCTATTAGCCGCTTTATAAAACCTGACACCAGGGTTTATGAAGTCCATTGACTTGAAAACCCACACGACAGAAGAAGAAGGTATTTCAGATGGGTCTATGCATTTCTGAAGTGATAGATTGTCAATCCGTCGCCTGAATTCCAATACACCGCATCTGTAAGATCCCTTACTAATTCCTTAATCGTAATAAACACAGGATCAAAAACAATCCCTCAGCTACAAACCGCAATCCAATAAACTCTGACCTCTAAACTCCGACATTGAACTATGTCCAAAACATGGCGCGTACCTTTTTAACTCCGACCTTAATAGTCCTTATTTTGCAGCTACTAAATATTACAAACGAGAATAAAAACTCCTAAAACTTAAGTGCAAAAAAGCTCCTAAACTCGACAATGAAATCGAAATAATTCATAACAGTAATGTGAATAAATAATTAGTGGAAAAAATGTGATACTAAAAGACAACTCGACGACAAAATTAAACAATCGATAAAAATGTGACAGCAAATTTGATTTGGTAACAAAAACTATGACCATATTAAACAGTGTAACCAGTGCAAGTGAGAAGTGTGGTGTAGTGTAGTGCGATGGAGTACCGAGCGCCTCATCCGATGGTGAGCGCGGGCGCCGGTTCGCCCTTCTTCCCGCACCCAGGTGAGTTGAAAGAACCTTCCATAGACAACCTTATAGAGCCCAATGGTGTAGTGGATAGGGCCGCTGCCTCCTGAGCGGGAGGTCGTAGTTCGAATCTCACCGCGTACCAATGTGTTTTTCGGTTTTCGAATTTCTTATGCACGTTTATTCGGTGCTTTTTCCGTGCTTCGGAAGGCACGTTAAGCCATGTCAGAGGAAAGTGCTAAGCATTGCCGGCTTGAAAACTCTGACCTAATCTAGGATTGGGTCTGGTTTCCCTTCTGGGTTGCGGAGGTCAGATGGCAGTCATTCTGTGTAAAAATCAGTACCCTCGTTCAATCCTCTAGATTAGGTAGCCGACCCCGTCAATTATGTTACGGGATGAGGCTAGGGAGATGATGAGACAACCTTATTTGCAAAAAAAAGAATACTTCTGTCGCCCAGCAAAAGAGTTCTTATTTGTAAGGTTAGATCACACCGCGACGACGCGAAATTATAACTTCCAGTCGCGTCATTGTTGCCAAATGCATATCATGTAGGGTAGGTTGATTTGACAAGGTGACAAAGAGTACAGAGCTAGGTGGGGGCAATCTTACCCGACAGCCAATTCTGTCTGTCTCTGTCATCTCTGAGTTTGACCTAGAGTCCTGCACAAATCCATTTCAAAGTAACTTTCCTGTTTGAACATTGCTTTAAAAGTTATATGAAAGTACACCACCGACACTTTAAAAGCTAGAATGAACAACAGCTGCTGCCTGTAAACTGGTGTTAAGTAGCTACATCTATCATCCTGCCTCCGGGTCGCGGGGCGCCCTCTCGACTGCAAATTATCACCTCTATGACCTCTTGTAACCAAATATTCGCTAATCTCTTTAGTATCACGTTACATTCTACCTGGCTAAGAATATTCCTATAAAACATGTGGTATTAGAGTATAACACTGACACTTTAAAAGCTAGAATGAACCACAGCCACTGTGTGTATACTGGTGCTAAGTAGCTGCACATTTATCATTCTGGCTCCGGGTCGCGGGGCGCCCTCTCGACTGCAAATTAGTCACCTCTATGACCTCTGGCAGACCGAGAGGGGTTCCGGATATTGCCTGTCCTCAAGAACAGAAACAAATAAACTTAGTTTTAAAAGAGTTGCGGATAGTAAGTTATTTCTGTTTTTAAATATTGGTAGTTTTATTCTGAAGTCAGTTATTAAATCTTTGAAATAAGCTTTCTAGTAACGTAGAAGTAGGTTTTGTTACATAAAGGCGCAGTTTTTATAAAATGTCGTTCGTGCCACCATATTTTTTATACCGAAATCAACCATCTTGTTAAATATTCACATCTTCATCTAAATTAGACGGAATCTAAATGAGGGAAAGTTTAGCACCTCATCGGCACTCCATAGTACGTACAGCAGACGGGACTGTCTCCATACACCCCGAAGCGTTGTCACCCTACGCAGTTGCGCGCGCAACTCGCTACCCCGATTTTTGAAGGTGTGTGGGATTCGGCATAAGACGATAGCGGGTAGAGATTTATGACGGCGGCGGGTAGACATGGCTGCCTTTGATAGTGATCGTCACAAAAATAATGTCAGGGGCTTATCAAAACATGCTGTTTAAAAACTCTGACACCAGGGTTTTATCGGGTTAAAATCGCGATAGTGTTTGTTTGTTGAGTAAGCTATGAAAATTATATTCAGAATGATACTGTGATTGTCAGTGTCTAAGACCCAGTTCCATTTCCACCTCCTTTCACATTTTTTTATAATCGAAATATAAATTAAATAATCATGAACGCTGAATTCTCCAGCTTGAATACCAACGGTTGACCTTACGAAATGCCTCGATACCCCTTCCTGCGACCTGTGACCCCAATCCTGCTCCTACCTTACTGAGATCCCTTAATACCTCCGGTCACCGCGGTATTAATTATATTTACCTGCCTCAGTGGTGTTGTGGTCTGAGTCTTAAGCTGCCGAACCAAATGCCGTGGGTTCGATTCGATCGACTGCATCTCTTGACTGGCTGTCAAGAAAGGTGATTTCAGTTCTGTACTTCGGTGGGGTCGTTGATCCCAGTAGCTGCCTTCGATATAAGTCGTTTCATAAACCACGTCAGATGCCTAAAGACAGTTTGAAAACTCTGACACCAGCGGGGCTATAATGAGCACTGTAGACTTCGATTTGTCTACATAAGTTGCATACTTCACTATGAATAATGCCTGTGATTTTCTGTTTTGAAGTGCGTAACAAAAGACATAATGTGTAGACAAAACGAAGTCTACAACGCGGATCATAGGCCCGCAGGTTTCATCAGGTAATTTTCCGACTCGACAACCCCTCGATCTATCCCCTCATCGCTTGCGCCGCCTGTCAACGGGAGTGCTCTTACTGTCGAGGGGGGAGGGGGTTGTAACGGGATCCGGCCGGAAATGGCCGTCAGATTTGTCGCCCCGCGGCCGCCAATTACCGCCCCCTCTGTCTCCCGCCCTGGTAATTTATATGTAGTTAAGTGTGTGCGGAAGCTGAAACGGATCTCGCTAAAAGGTTGCGGTGGTGTACGGGGTGAGAGGGCGATATGTAGATGATGTTCAGACTCTTTCTTTCATGCTGGATTGGGAGCGTGAGAAAAAAATTTAATGTGCCAGCCGCATTTCCTCCCGGGCATGCTGTATATACTAGCCAAGGGATCTGAGGGTTTCAGTATATTGCAATTTAGGCGATCAGCTGACTACCTGTCACTACAGCAACTTAACAACAATTCTATCTTAAATAACCCTCAAAACATTTTTAGACGTGGCGGAACGAACTTTGTTTAGATAGTTTACGCTCTACCTACCCCATTAGGGATAAAGGCGTGATTATATGTATGTATGTATGTTGAATGAAAAACGCAACGAAACGAAAAGAAAATAAGCACCTCTTTGTGAAAGCACAGTTAATCACAAATAAAAGCACAGTGTCACAGTGAAAGCACTCGTATGTCTCCCAACGAAGCAAAACTTTTACGTTCTACCTCATCTGTAGAATTATTACGATGCGTTAACTCTCATACTCGCAGGAGTTCCTGTGAAGTTGTGCGAAATTTGACGACACTAAATAGAGCTTCCAATCTCGCTGTATTCACCGGTCCCGGGAAATTCGGGATTACGGGATCTCGCGGGGGCACTGGCAAAATACATAGAAATTACCCCTACTTTTATAGTAACACATACATACATACAACCAAGCCTTTATGCCTAATGGGGTAGGCAGAGCGAAAACTACCTAAGAAAAGTCGTTCCGCCACGTCCGACAAGGTTTGACGGTTATTACAGATGATTATGATGTATATTGCTAAAGCGACAGGTTGTCAGCCCATCGTATAAAATTGCAATACACTAGAACCCTCGAATCCCTTAGCTGGTTTTTACAGCATGCCCGGGAGGAGATGCAGATGGCACATTCTATGTTTTTCTTTCACGGTCCAGCATGGAAGAAACACAACTATAATAAACCATGTAGGTAAGAGACCACAGTATATGCCATGGACCAACCGTTTACATACATACATACATATAATCACGCCTTTATCCCTAATGGGGTAGGCAGAGCGTAAACGACCTAAACATAGGACGTTACGCCACGTCTGACAAAATTTTGAGGGTTATTTAAGATAGATTTGTAGGTATATTGCTGTAGTGACAGGTTGTCAGCCCATCGCCTAAATGACAATATACTGAAACCCTCGGATCCCTTAGCTGGTTTTTACAGCATGCCCGGGAGGAAATGCAGCTGGCACATTCTGTGTTTTTCTCTCGCTCCCAGTCCAGCACGGGAGAATCTCGCTCCCAGTCCAGCATGGAAGAAGCCAAACCAACCGTTTAATCGAGCTTATTTGCCATATTCACCGATTTTGGCAAGCAGATGGGAACATTGTTACCTATACCAATCCTAGGATTTATCCCTTTGTAGCAACACAATACTCGGGTATAGATTGGCGAATTGTTAAATTATTTCAGTTTTAATTACAAATAAATTATTCAAATTAATTGTCATAGATTGAAGCGGGATCCCGCATTTACCGACGTCCCGCGGGATTGTAATTTCGGTCCCGCAAATTCCGGGACACACTGCGGCATGGGCAACCCTGCGAGAGGGGTAATGAAGCATTAATTAGGGGTGGTTTTACACCTCCAGTCATTAAGCGGGGTTGCCATATTCATATTATGATGTTATTATCTCTATGGCTCATTGGAGTCAGGTGTTATAAGAGGTCTTGAGGGTTCCTGTCTTCAAAGAAAAGTAGATGTCTAAATATCAGTGAAATCGTTCATAGTTAGTCGTATGAGGAACGATACATACATACATATAATCACGCCTTTATCCTTAATGGGGTAGGCAGAGCGTAAACGACACAATAAAGGTCGATCCACTTCTGACAAACTTTTGAGGGTGATTTAAGATAGATTTGTATGTATATTGCTGTAGTGACAGGTTGTCAGCCTATCGCCTAAATTGCAATATACTGAAACCCTCGGATCCCTTAGCTGGTTTTTACGGCATTCCCGGGAGGAAATGCAGCTGGCACATTCTATATTTTTCTCTCGCTCCCAGGCCAGCATGGAGGAAAGATAGAAGAGAATAAGTATTTGGGGTTAAGTTTACAAAATAAAAATAAGAGTCTATTATCAGTTAGATGATGAGTCGATAATAAAGCTAAGAAGGTTGAATAAAAGTTGAATGACATAGCCCACGTAGAAACACCGGTGAAACACACTTTACAATTCAATATATTACTGTTGCAGAATGTCCTTTTACCAAAATTTCCCTTTCTCATAATGTCCTTTTAGCAAAATATCCCTTTTGCAAAATGCCTCTTTCGCAAATGTTCCCTTTTAGATGGATTTAGTTCAAATAGTTGACCTACTAAAAACAAAAATAAATCAAAGGACTTTTTGCGAAAGGGATATTTTGCGACCGAGGGAATTCAGTAAAAAGGAAATTTTGCGACATGACTTTGTAACTTTATGAAACGAACCCTATTGCTGCGTTATATGATAGAAAAGAGAGTCTGTTCTATTATTTTGTTGTTCACTAGCGACCCTCCCCGGCTTCGCACGGAAATCATCAGTGTCTTTTCTATATTATGCTTGTAAACCTTCCTCTTGAATCACTCTATCCATTAAAAGAAACCGCATCAAAATCCGTTGCGTAGTTTTAAAGATCTAAGCAATACATAGGGATATAGGGACAGAGAAATCGACTTTGTTTTTTACTGTGTAGTGATTTCTCGGAACTACTTCTCAGTGATATTTCAATATGACTTTACAGACTTGTGTTGAAAGCCAGTGCAGTAATGAAAC
Source organism: Scrobipalpa costella (assembly GCA_949820665.1). Lineage (NCBI taxonomy): Eukaryota > Metazoa > Arthropoda > Insecta > Lepidoptera > Gelechiidae > Scrobipalpa > Scrobipalpa costella. Next base: position 11,797,471 of record OX463315.1, read on the forward strand.
TCCCACGCAATTCCAGCTAAAGCACAGTATTAATACAGCAGTATAACTTCTTCATACAAATGAAAGTAAGAAATGAAAATATTCCCCGCGAGCAGGACTTAAACATGCGACCTTCAGAATGCCGTTCCATCGCTCTGTCAACTGTCAGTAAAAAATACTGCTTCCATGCTGAACTGGGAGCGATAGAGAAACATACAGTGTTTGATGTATTTCAGCAGTCTCTCTTCCCGGGCATACTGCAGCAATCAGTAGATGAAGACGAGGGTCTTAGTGTATTGAAATTTAAGCGATGGGTTGACCACCACGAAGTAGAGAAGTCAAGTTGAGAAATTGAGAACCTATCAATAAAGCTAAGCTTAGCATTTTTCACACACATACGTGATTACGTGTATGTACACATATACACGTAATCACGCCTTTATCCCTAATGTGGTAGGCAGAACGCAAACAACCTAAACACAGGCCGTTCCGCCACGTCTGACAAACTTTGAGGGTTATTTAAGATAGATAGATAAGATATATATTTTAGGTATATCGCTGTAGTGATAGGTTGTCAGCCTATCGCTTAAATTGCAATATACAGAAACCCTCGGATCCCTTAGCTGGTTTTTACTGCATGCCCGGGAGGAAATGCAGCTGGCACATTCTTTGTTTTTCACTCGCTCCTAGTCCAGCATGGAAGATTTAATAAGCATTTTTCTATTTCTAAATTTACCCTTAAACTTAACAAGAAACGCCATTCAATGGTGTAGTTGACGCTATGCCCACCCCGTAAGGAATACACGCGTGACTATATGTATGTAACTCTACTGTGGCTTCAATCTACTTTTTCTATTCTATAAAGTGATATTCTAGAGTTCCTACGTGGGTGGCTGTCTTTGCTTCCATTATTTCCTCTCGAGAACTTGTAATAGTCTTCCTAGAATTCATTACACTCTATACGTGTTTTTTACAAGTTGTCTCTATAGAATACGGTCGAACAAAATCATGCTTGTGTTACCTTAGTGTATAGACAGAGTGTGTATGTTTCGGAAGGCACGTTATGCTGCCGGTCCCGGTCGCTGTCAATACCCGTTGTATATACGTAAGAGGCCAATTTATTTATGCTATTAGGTGGTTTAAATACTCTGATGCTAGGCAGGGTTCATCGGGTCGCAAATACAAATTATAATTGTTAATTTATGCCCTTGTGAGATTTTCCCCATTTTGGTTAGGACAAGGAAGTCTGCATCACCTGACTGCCAGGAAAAAAAACGATTCCGTGCTTCGGAGGACACGTTAACCCGCCAATTCCGGTAACTTTCTTCGATAGTAGTAGTTCGTTACACAAACAGTGTCAAAAGCCTTTTAGCTGTGCTATTCATCATCATCATTGGCCTCATACGTCTTCCACAGACGATTTAGTCTAGTGTCTGAGACAAGATTTTTCGCTTCTTCTGGTGTCAGAGTTTTAAAATTTTTCGCTCTGCTATTACAAAAGCCATTAATCAATATTGACTTAGGCGGTTTAACAACTCTGACACTAGGCTTCATCGGGTCGTTTAACTCGAAACCCACACGACGAAGAAGAAGATTTCATTTTCCACCGCTTTTATTTAAAGCAGAGACTTGCTCCGTTTTAATATCGCTTCTGATTCCTAGAAAATACAATTTCCTGCGATCGATGTGTAATAGACTTGCTGGAAAACGTCGTGACATTGTTGTCAAGCCTTTGAAGATACTTCTTTTTTCTTTTTCGTGGACGTTTCGTTTTGAGTCGATCGACCCCAATGAACCCCGGTGTTGAGTTTTTAATCCGTATAATAGCACAGCTAGCACGGCCTCTGTCATGGTCTCTGTAACTACCAGTATCAAAGACAGCGCCCTCTGAAGCACGGAAACATTATTTCTTACAGACAATCAGGTGATTCAACCTGCATTTTCCTAAACAAACTGGGCAAAATCTCACTAAGTGCTAAATAGGCAGATGTCAGCTTTGTATTTGTCTTCAGAGTGTACCTTCAAAATCAAAAGAACTCTATGCGAAAACAAACTCGGCGTTTCGAAGCGAGGTGAATGTAAGTAATACGACATAATGCGGGTAGGTAATAAACTGCGGAGTGGCGGGAAGCGGCGCCGGTAATGCCAACAGATGGAGCGCCGGGCGGCGGAACCTACGCCAGCCGCCATTTGCAGACAGGGCTGACACCTGTAACCCGGCTTCATATAGCATGAAAAACTCCAATATTGACCTTTAAAAATATTTTGTTCATTTGTAATACAAATAAGTCTATAAAACACAATAGATTACTAAATGAGTTAGTTACCTTGAATACAAAAGACAAAAGTCTGTTAAGTTTACAAAGCGTGGCTGCCCTGTCCGGATAACCGTATAAAATAGCACGTATGTCCTTATCCCGCGGATAGTCAAGACAAAAGTCTGTCAAGTTTACACAAGACCGCGCTATTTGGCGCCCAACGTGGGCCCGACTCGACTGAATACATCTCCATTATATCCCAACCGTCTACAAGAGCGTGGCTGCCCTGTCCGGATAACCGTATAAAATAGCACGGATGTCCTTATCCCGCGGATCGTCGGAGGCGATATAAAAATCACCCCAACCCCGCACCCACCCCAGAAGGGGGGCGAAATGAACCACTAAGCGTAGGAACTTTGCCTCGACGTAAGGTTGTTTGTTAGTCACATCTTCGGAATTCCCTCGCTTTTTTTCGTTTGCCGTTTAATGGTGTTTGGCAACTGCGGATAAATATGATTTGCTCTCTCGCGCGCGATAAGTGGTTTTTGTGTTATTGCGAAAGTTGGCCTTTTGCGTAAATAAACAGTGATACACCAGAAATTCATTTTAGGATCGGGTTTTCAAACTAAATGGAACACGAACTAGATACTATTACTTTTAACAGCTGTCAATACTCTATAAAATCTAAAACGGTAGCTGCGACAGATGCCATTCCGAAGAAAAACAAAAGAAAATCATGTAGGATTTCAAATATATACATATCTGAATGCTATATAGGAATTGTCACAGCTACCATCCTAGATTTTTGGAGTATACGGTTGTTTTTACATTCTAAAAGACAAGTAAACTGTAGAATCCATACCTACTTAATAGCTTGCTAAATAAACTTATAAAGTCAAAACTGCTAAACGGGCAATTAGAGCAATAATGACTTAGGAAAGACCCCAAGTTGACAGCTTTACAAACGACGCCGGGGCCCCAACAGGTCGGTTGCCGAACAAACAACTTGTCAGCCCTGTCGGTGAGGGAGACACAATCGGATGGCGCGGTCGATAGCGATACCAAGTCTTAATTGAAAGTAGAGAGTGCTACACCACACGTTTAATTTAAAAAAGATGGCTTATTATCGTCCTCGACTGTTAGATTAGCATCGCAGTCAGCTTAATTAAGAAAACATTGAGTTGGCCCGTGTGTATCTCCGCTAAGTGTAAAACTTTAATTAAAAGTCGACGAGACAACGCCGGGATTATCGCCAGAAATTTCTCCTCAAAATTCACACGCGGAAATACACCAAAATACGTCTTACGTCGCAGAAAATAGGATCCCGTACAATCCGCCGTGATCCACTAAAATGAACCCTACTATCAGCGCCGCAAATCACGTATTACCCCAACAAATAACCAGCGAAATCACCGAAATCCGTGTCCAAGTAAATTATACTTTATTACGTCGGCGAAAAGACAGCTTTTCCTCTTTACGCCTGTCAGGAACACGAACCCTGAGGCGCCCAAATGGAAATTGATTCGCTGCGAACAGTAAGGTCGTAAGTCACGGGAGATTTGTCCAGTTTAGCGAGACACGCGGTCGGATGGGGATTTCACCCGGGGTGGTCTGTTGGGCCGAAGGTCGGGGGGTCGAGGGGAGCTCAGGTTATGCTGGTGATTCGCTTCGCTCTGCGGTGGATATTTCGTTACAGTATCGAGCGGGTGAGTGCTCCCGAAGTGGCGAGGGTGTACGATTACTGTTCGTAATCGCCTTGATCCCAATGAAGTTGGTAACAGAGTGCTCTGCCCTCTAAAGTACGTAGAGTATCTGTTCTCAGACTGGATTTGTTCAAACAGCTTCTGTTCGTAGAAATCTATTAAGTATATTTCAATGAAATAATAGCAATTCGGTTTATTAAAATTCAGTTCTTCGAAAATTGTTTTAATGAGGTTTTATTTTTGTTACTCTCAGTATTTTCATTTTGAAATTATTTTAATACAAATACTTCAAAGCAAATACAAATATAAACCTTTCTATTAAAATTATTCAAATTACACTTAATACCGTTTTTAGTATGGCCACGAAGTCCAAATTGAAAAAGCGTTTGCGTCAGCCCTCAACCCCATGCCTCCGGAAGGCTCTGCGCAACTCGCGACAGGTCACTTACCGCGCTCTGGTATTTGAAGGCAGGGTGAGGGGGCGCAAAGCATTCGAACTCGACAGACTGTGCATAGAAGTATGGAACAAGTGAGCGAATTACAGCGATCTTAAATTTAAAACTAAATCATTTCAGTACTAATATATTTGTAGCAGCCCTGAACCTCTGAGAGGCGTAGACGCGAGAGGCACAATTATGCGAGGCCGCACGACGCTTCGCAACAACTTCCAAAATTGATTCACATCCCTCATTTTTTTTTATATTACATTGTTGCCCGAAACGCAAAAGTTTGTGCAAGCCCTTCCATATGTAATTGCCGGAATTTGCGAAGCAAATAAATTCGCATGTTCTTGCGATGCATCGTGCGAGCTGGCAGATTAGAACAGGACCTAAATGTCGATCGGTTTATTATTGTTTTTTATTGGTTTCTGACAAAACGGGTTCCATGCTTAACTGACTACGCTCGTGACTTGGACTGAGTAATACGCCGCACAGACGCCCCGATCATGCTCGTTTGAGCACCCCCCGTCGAAGACTACAGTAGTACACACTCCACTCGCACTTGTAGATATTAGCCACTGTTTATATCAACAACGTTGCGCTTTGCTCGCTTCGCTTGTGACTTGGACTGGGTAATATACATCACGCTCGTTTGAGCACCCCCCGTCGAAGACTACAGTAGTACACACTCCACTCGCACTTGTAGATATTAGCCACTGTTTATATCAACAACGTTGCGCTTTGCTCGCTTCGCTTGTGACTTGGACTGGGTAATATACATCACGCTCGTTTGAGCACCCCCCGTCGAAGGCTACAGTAGTACACACTCCACTCGCACTTGTAGATATTAGCCCCTCTTTATATCAACAACGTTGCGCTTTGCTCGCTTCGCTTGTGACTTGGACTGGGTAATATACATCACGCTCGTTTGAGCACCGCCCGTCGAAGGCCACAGTAGTACACACTCCACTCGCACTTGTAGATATTAACCCCTCTTTATATCAACAACGTTGCTCCTTGCTCGCTTCGCTTGTGACTTGGACTGGGTAATATACATCACGCTCGTTTGAGCACCCCCCGTCGAAGGCTACAGTAGTACACACTCCACTCGCACTTGTAGATATTAGCCCCTCTTTATATCAACAACGTTGCGCTTTGCTCGCTTCGCTTGTGACTTGGACTGGGTAATATACATCACGCTCGTTTGAGCACCGCCCGTCGAAGGCCACAGTAGTACACACTCCACTCGCACTTGTAGATATTAGCCCCTCTTTATATCAACAACGTTGCTCCTTGCTCGCTTCGCTTGTGACTTGGACTGGGTAATATACATCACGCTCGTTTGAGCACCCCCCGTCGAAGGCTACAGTAGTACACACTCCACTCGCACTTGTAGATATTAGCCCCTCTTTATATCAACAACGTTGCGCTTTGCTCGCTTCGCTTGTGACTTGGACTGGGTAATATACATCACGCTCGTTTGAGCACCGCCCGTCGAAGGCCACAGTAGTACACACTCCACTCGCACTTGTAGATATTAGCCCCTCTTTATATCAACAACGTTGCTCCTTGCTCGCTTCGCTTGTGACTTGGACTGGGTAATATACATCACGCTCGTTTGAGCACCCCCCGTCGAAGGCTACAGTAGTACACACTCCACTCGCACTTGTAGATATTAGCCACTGTTTATATCAACAACGTTGCGCTTTGCTCGCTTCGCTTGTGACTTGGACTGGGTAATATACATCACGCTCGTTTGAACACCGCTCGTCGAAGGCCACAGTAGTACACACTCCACTCGCACTTGTAGATATTAGCCCCTGTTTGTATCAACAACTTTGCACCTTGAAACGAATATCCTGATTGTCTTTTTGTTTTCGTGTGAAGTTCGGATCGATACCCTTAGAACCACGTTTCTCAGTCAATCAGGCGATACATCCTGCATTGTCCTAACTAAACTGGGAACATAAAGTCATCAGTTTTGTACTCAACTATCGGATCAAAAATATGTATTCCTTTATGCAGTATAATGGTTGAAAAAATATTTCAGTAGGCGCACTTAAAGCTCCATTTTCTCCAGAAGTTGTTCTTACATATTATCAGACACAAAACATATTGAATATTTTTACCGACACTTAGATATATTTAGCCGCGTCACCCTCTATGAACCGTGACTATCCTCCCAACGCACGCTGCTCTTAAAAAACATAATAAAGTATTTAAAAACATAATAAAACTATTTAAAGACAAGCCGAGCGTTTGAGCGGTTCCATATGCGATGATGCAGCCACATTAAAACAATTAACTAAATCACTGGGTTCATAAATCTGGAGTACTGGAATCATCGAATACGAGAACTATAGATGAAGGACTTCCAGTGACTTTATAAAAAAACTTATCTATACAAATATTATGAACGCAAAATTAACTCTGTCTCATGTCTGTATGTCTTTTTAAAACAATTAGAAATGGTTTTGTTCTTGACTCTAGACAGTAGGTCAAGGATGACCGTGACAGAGTCGACGATGGAGCGAGCTCACCCAGAATATGCTTGTTATGGCACTGGCAGTCTCACGCAACGACGGAACACAGCGAGCTTTTATGTTTGTTTGTTTGTTGCTCTTTCACGCCTGAACCGCTGAAAGTATACTGATGAAATTTGGTATGGTGACAGACGGTAACATGGAGACGACTTTACTTTATTTTATACCTTAGGAAAAAATCTTATTACCTCGGAAAACGTAATTAATGCGGGCTAAATTGGGCTGACAACTATCTAAAATATCCGATATCTAACATAACCCTCTAATCTTGACTTATCAGACGTGGAGGAATTACCTTTTTTTAGGTCGTTGATGATCTGCTTGGCCTGCCCCGTTACAGATGTGATTGTATGTATGTTTAGGAGGTTCCATTCTTCTTCTTCTATCGTGTCGATGACAAGACAACATGTTGTCTTTTTTTCTTTAAATATCACTAGCCCGGTAGTCCGCAACCCTGACTGCGTTGTCGGTTGCCTGCATTAACTGCTCTCGCGAGCAAGTGGTAGGGCATGTGGAGCAAGCTATCAAATGGGACATGGTCTGTGGGTCTACCCCGCATTTGCATCGAAGGTCGGAATGTCGTATGAATCCCCCCTTAAGCGATTATCTTTGCTCCGGCCGACTTGAGCACGGAACCTATTTAAGAACTTCCAAATCGGCCTCGCCAGATTCCATTTCTAAAATGTTTAAAAAGGATGATCATTTCTTTCGTAAATACTTCGTCTGTACTTTCACATAGTCTAATTCTAGAACGGATCAGGAATGTTTAGTTTGGATGACTATAACATCCTTATTACTTGGTGATTTATTATGGAAATTTATTATGCTTGGCGACGGAACCCAGATGTGTCCAGGAAATATATTTAACTTTGACTTATATATTTTATGAGGTAATAAAAAGGTGTAAGGGACAGCGTCCCGCAAACTAATAGAGATTGCTCAGTCAACGAAACTGTATAAACTTTCGCCAGAAAATTCTGTCAGAAAATGAATAAAAAAGAATTAAACAGTCTGACCGAGTTGGTAATTTTTTACGAAAAAGTCAATTCCTTTTTAATTTCCTGGATAAAGTTGTTCAGTTACGTAAACTGGGCAACCCCTTTCAGCTAGCGGGAATCTGTCCCTTACACCCCGCATTGTGTCCCACAGTAAGCTTCCCATGATTAATGGACCAGCGACTCCAGCGGTCAATGAACTGACGACACTTGGGTAACGACGGCATATTACGACAACAAGCAAGATTAGTCGGGTACAGTACTTTAGTGGATCATAAACAGTAAACAATGCTAACTAATAACTATTTCGAGGGGTTGTAGAGCCTGTTAGAGCTTTAGGCTGGTAAAGGTTGTATATATATTATGTACTAGCGACCCGCCCCGGCTTCGCACGGAAATAATCAGTGTTTCTCTACTATATTATGCATGTATTATACATATAAACCTTCCTCTTTAATCACTCTACCATTAAAAGAAACCGCATCAAAATCCGTTGCGTAGTTTTAAAGATTTTAGCATACATAGGGATATAAGGACAGAGAAAGCGACTTTGTTTTATACTATATAGTGATTGTATACAGGGAGTAAAAAGAACATTTGGCCCTTCCATACAAATTGACTCGAGCCGCTGACACCATTTTTATGGGAGGGCCTAATTTGTTTTTCGTATTTCGACCTATGTTCCTTGGGAAAAGTTGTTCAGTTACATGGGTAGAATCACACCCTAAAGTATGGTCAGCATTTTTTTTTACTCCCTGTATTGTAGTGATGTGGTACAAAATTATTCGAACTTCTGACGCCATCCTTATGTTTTTTTCACACTCCTCGAAACATGGATATGTTTCTTGCGATAAGTTGATTAGGGCAGATTCCCACCCTAAAATATGCTAAAAGATTAGATGAATTAACTGTGAAGACCCGACAGCTGACAAACATTACGTCAAATGCGGTATTCGAGGGAGTACCTTATCGAGCAGATTAGCTCCAGACTGAATTAATTACTGCGCGCCGCTTCCACGACTGCTGTCGTCTCGTAGAGGGGCCGCCATCTTGGAGTAAATACTAGGACTAGTATTACTACTTATTAACCCATATATCCCCAGAACCATTGCCCAAATCTTATCTGCCAATTGTATCAAAAACGAACAAACAATCGTGTCAGCCTTGATTATTTAATTTATAGTAAAATAAGATTAACCGAGATTTGGCCAATGATTCATTTTCGAACACTTAACAGGGACTTACTTACCTATCGCCAATGTATGGTAACTGATCACGTTTTGGTTAGGATACTTCAGGCTGATCACCTGGTTGAGCAATAAGGAAGCATTAATGATCCACACCTGCCTTTCTTTTCTTGTGCCCGATATTTCCCTGATCTTGTTTTATCTATAAAATATAAGTAAAGAGAGTTTGGTCATTAAGGTCAAGAAGTTTTAGTTATACAGCAAGATAATGTGGAATGACCTTCGCGTTTCCTAACGACATGGTGTCCCTATCCTCTCTGCCGTCCATTGTTATCACATCGGATGGTTTAGTTCTAACGTAATCTCCTTGCTGACATAATGAAGTTATTTCTGTCATTATAAGACGTACAGACATACTTACTTAGGTAGATTTAAATAATATTTTATATTTTTTAATTCTATCCATATTATGTAAGACTGAAAAAAATGATGTTTCTTTTCCAGATTTCTTTTTTGTGTCTTTTCTTGATTTATTGCATAGAGAAAACCTATTGATTGATTTGTCTTAAATTATTGTACTAACCTATGTTTATTTTTTATTGTTACAGGTAATAATTTGCTCCAGTTTCTGTCATTTGGTAATGTAACAAAAGAACAACCTTAACATTCCGTAAATACTAATTTGAACGAATACGTATGTTTGGCAGCGCTCGTTAGTCAAATGGTTGGTGCTTATTCATTCCGATAACGAATATTAAGCAACCATCGCCATGGCTAAGCCCGGTAGGGGTATAACAACACTAGCGTTTCTATGTTTTGGTATGCACGTTAAGCTGTTGGTCCCGGTTAATATCGTTGATGTTAATCGTTTAGCCATATCAAATGCGATTTGGCGGCTTGAAAACTTTGACAGCTAGGTTGGCTTTAGTATTTCCAACTCAGTTTTAGAATAAACTAAGTTTCATGTCATTTTATTCAAAAACACATTTCAAAAATAAATTATATGTGTTGGCAAATTAGTTAAATTACTAAAGCTACTATTTCATTTTGTTGCCATATCATTAGATAAAAAGCTATTAAGCTTAAACTTATTTTAGTAACAAGATCTTCGATCTTATTTTATGGAAAGGCATCAAACTGTGTTCACCTTTTTCTAAAACTGATTTGGAAATACTATAGATGGCAGTCGCTCTGTATAAAAACTAGTCATCTCCCTTATCTTCGTTTAATCACTTGAATTAGGTAGCGGAGCACGGACTCCATGAAATACGGGAAAACGGCTAGGGAGATGATGATGTATGTATGGCATAAAAGTGCGTTTCGCGTCCAGTCATTACATTCATCACCATTACAAAAAGCTCCACCCATATTCCAAGCACTTGACTTTTCGCCCCCATTAGCCACAAGCACAGATCTCAATGGCTACAACGATTTGAGTCGGTACAGCGGACGCCATGTTTTATAAACGTGACACACATATATAATCACGACTTTATCCCGAATGGGGTAGGCAGAGCGAAAACGACCACGTCTGACAAGTTTTGATAGCAATTATAGACTGAATAGTATATCGTAGTATCGCTATAGGGACAGGTTGTCGCCTAAATTGCAATACTCTGTAATCCTCGAATCTCTTAGCAGGTTTTTGCAGCTTGCCCGGGCAGAGATGCAGCTGACACATTCTATGTTTTTCTATTACTCCCAGTCCAGCATGGAAACATGTGTAAATTTATAACTGCGTTGGGGTATTTTGAATACTTCGGTTCGACTCTTCCTGTAGTGTTGGATTCGATCGATCAACCCGATGAACCCTGATGTCAGAGTTTTAAACCACCTAATAGGCCTCTGACATGATTTGACCTGGACCTGGACCGACTGCTTAGCTGCCCTCCGAAGTACAGAATCTTTTTTCTTCCATACAATCAGGTGATTCAGCCTGCATTGTCCTAATCTAATAGAAATAATCTCCAAAGGTGATAATTTGACAAATATCAACTTCGGTTTCCCAAATTTTGACGGACAGACCTTTGTTTTGGTCGTTTACGCTCTGCCTACCCCATTAGGGATAACATACATACATATAATCACGCCTCTATCCCTAATGGGGTAGGCAGAGCGTAAACGACCTAAACAAAGGTCGTTCCGCCACGTCCGACAAAGTTTTGAGGGTAATTTAAGATAGATTTTAGGATTAGGGATAAAGGCGTGATTATATGTACGTATGTATATGTCCCCCTGAGAATCGAATCCAGGACACTCGGATCGCAAGCCCATGGCTCAGAACACCAGACCATGGAGGCTGATCTCGGTGGCCACAACGATTTGAGTCAGTATACAGTGTTCGCCTTGTTTCCAAACATTAGTCAGATGGGTCAATTGGACGACGCTCGAACTCTGATCCCTACAATTGTTTGTAACTGCGTTAGGGTATTTCGAATAGTCGCATATTATCACATACATACATATAATCACGCGTTTATCCCTAATCTATATTTATATTTCTTCCATGCTGGACTGGGATAGATAGAAATACATATAATGTTCCAGCTGCCCTTCCTCCCGGGCATGCTGTAGAAGTCAGCAAAAGAGATTCGAGGGTTACAGTTTATTGTAATTTAGGCGATGGGCTGACAACCTGTCACTACAGCAATACACATAACAATCTAAAATTTTCCTCATTTTTTGTCAGACGTGGCGAAAGCGCCTTTCACGTTTTATGGTCTGCCTAGCCCGTAAGGGATAAAGGCGTGATTTTATGTATGTATGTATGTTATCCCTAATATGGTAGGCAGAGCGTAAACGACCTTAAAAAAAAGTCGGTCCGCCGCGTCTGTCAAAGTTTTGAGGGTTATTTAAGATAGGTTTGTAAGTATATTTCTGTAGTGATAGTTTGTCAGCCCATTGCCTAAATTGCAATATACACAAATTCTCTGATCCCTTAGCTGGTTTTTACAGCCTGCCCGGGAGGAAGTGCAGCTGGCACAATCTATGTTTTTCTCTCGCTCTCAGTCCAGCTTGTGAAAGCCAGCTAAGGGATCCTCGGATTTCTGTATATTGCAATTTAGGCGATAACAACCTGTCACTACAGCAATAAACCTAAAAATCTAACTTTAATAACCCTCAAAACATAATCAGACGTGGCGAAACGACCTTAATTTAGGTCGTTTACGCTCTGCCTTCCCCATTAGGGATAAAGGCGTGATTATATGTATGAATGTATATCTTCTCCCGGGGTCAAATGGCTGGAATGTTTATGACACAGTTGCTGCATGTGCTCCTGTCATGACATTTGCACTCTACAATTGATACCAAATGTGTTAGCGTCCAAATGCCTTCGTGGTCTAGTGGTCAGAGCCATGAGCTCTTGATTCGGAAGTCCTGGGTTTGAATCCCAGGGGGAACTCAAAGTATATATTTGTAGATTTATCACTTTGGGAGATTTTCCCCAGTTTGATTAGGCCATTGCAGGCTGAATCACGTGATTGTCCGAAAAGAAAAATGATTCCGTGCTTCGAAGGGCACGTTAAGCCGTCAGTCCGGATCGCTGTCTCTGATAGTGGTCGTTAACCAAAATCATGTCATCTATGCTATTTAATGACTTAAAAACTCTGACACCAGAGCTATTCGGGTCGATCGATTGAAACCCACACAATAGAAGAAGAAGAAGAGGTAGGGATCACAAAGTTGATATTAAACAATTTATGCACTCATAAAGTACTTTTTCCTACAGCGGGGTCCATGGTGTCTGTGAATTGTGCAAATGGTTTGTTAATAAAGATATTTGTATAATATTCTAAGATTTTTCCTAGTCCGGTTAGTCCAATGCAGGTTGAATCAGCTTAGCCCACAGAGGCGCTTTATTAAGTAGCCATTTCTACGTTAATCGAATAGTCGTGTAGCATCTATATTGTCTCAATATATCTGGTTCAATATTGAATACATTACCCTGTTAGATATTAGGCTTAATCAAATCTACTTGCAATACACTAACAGCGAATCACATACATAGCTGCTTCTCTTCCTGGGCATATTTACTATAGAAAAGGAACTAGTAGTAATGGGTATCGAGTCTATCGACCCGATGAACCCTGGTGTCAGAGTTTATAAACCGCTTAGTAGCACAACTATAAGGCCTCTCACATGGTTTGAGTAACGACCACTATCAAAGACAGCGACCGGGACCGACGGCTTAACGTGCCCTCCGAAGCACGAAAATCTTTTTCTTTTTCGGACAATCAGGTGATTCAGCCTGCAATGTCCTAACCAAACTGGGGAAAAATTCGCAAAGTGATAAATTCTCAAATATCAACTTTGTGTTTCCCCCCCAGGAATCGAACCCAGGACCTCCGGATCGGGAGTCCATGGCACTAGCCACTAGACCACGGAGGCAGTTGAACATTTTGCGAAAGGGACATTATGAGAAAGAGTAATTTTTCGACCAAAGGACATTTTGCGAGGTTATCCACAAGAGCTTCCACATTTTTATTTGCTACTCTAACTCGTGTCTAAACCAGATGTAATCACACCATGACAGAGTCGATTATTAAACTCGTTCCGTCAAAAGATCTGCCAACTGATTGAACTTATAAATATAATAAAAATACTTAATATATTTCTATTCCCGGGCTTACTGTAACAGTACTAACGGCAGTGTATTGTAATTGTACATACATACATACATACATACATAAAATCACGCCTTTATCCCTTACGGGGTAGGCAGAGCGTAAAACGCCTCCTATAAGGCGCTTTCGCCACGTCTGACATAAATTGAGGGCAATTTTAGATTGTAATGTGTATTGCTGTAGTGACAGGTTGTCAGCCTATCGCCTAAATTACAATACACTGTAACCCTCCCTTTTGCTGACTTCTACAGCATGCCCGGGAGGAAGGGAAACTGGAACATTCTATGTTTTTCTTTCTCTCCCAGTCCAGTATGGAAGATAATATAATGTAATATAATATTTATTATTTTATTAATAAACACCGTATATAAAGTGCCCAAAATTTTAGTTTGACGTTGCAATCCACTTTTAACATTAAGGTCGTTAAAGCTCTGCTTACCCATGTAAGTTACTTGCGTAAGGCGTGACTATATGAATGTCAAAGTTGTCGTGACCATGCACCCCTGCCTAACCCCGTGGTCACGGCGTAATCGCAATTTACCGACAGCTGCCCTTTTTCATTCGTCATTAGTATTTAAAAAAAATCGGTCACACTGACGCCGGGGCGACCATGACGTCATGACGACATAAAGTAACGAAAACATAGCAACGAAGACAAGTTAGGCAGCACTGAAGCGACACGGCGCGACAAAAGATTATTTTATTGCAGTCTAACCTTAAGAGCTTCCATGCTGGACTGGGAGCGATAGAATAACGTAGAATGTGCCAGCTGCATCTTCTCCCGGGCATGCTGTAAAAAACAACTAAGGGATTCGAGGGTATATTGTAATTTAGGCGATGGGCTAACAACCTGTCAATACAGCAATATACAGTTCTTTCTAAACAACCCTCAAAACTTGTCAGACGTGGCGGATCGACCTTTGTTTGGGTCGTTGATGCTCTGTCTACCCCATTGGGGATACAGGCGTGATAGTATGTATGTATGTATGTAACCTTAAGAGTCGGCCGGAAGTACAAAATCCCATACAAACGTAGTTTCGTTCTAATTTTTAAACAGTAGGACCGAACTTCACCAGACTTTGTACACGTATTCAAATCCAACTTATCTATGCTTATTAATTACTTTTGGTATAATATTTTTAACCATATACAAAATATTATAACGTAACTACCGTTTGTGTGGGATTCAATTTCATGGCAGCTTTAATACTTTTTTTCTTTCGTCCAAACAGAAAATAAAGCAGGTACATAATGTAATAATTCATCGATATTACCTTCGCCTTTACTGAAGGTTTATTTATTCTTTGTAAAACATATTAAATATTTTTTTGAAAATCGATCATAAGCACAGCATAACACACATACAACACACGCAATATTTGCTCAACCCTAAACACAAAAAAAGATCATTAAAATAAATTCATAACTACACAGCCCTATATTTGAGCGTGTCAAAAGCAACCAGCGATCGAACTCGGTTTGTTTAACTGAGTGTGAACGAAACGTAATTGCTGGGCCAAAGGTGAGGGGTGGTTTTGTGCGGCGGAACTGGTAAAAAATAACAGATGTGATGTTTGATAATAGTTGATACTGTGGTTACAATAAATGTACATACATATAATCACGCCTTTATTCCTAATGGGGTAGGAAGAGCGTGTACGACCTAAACAAAGGTCGTTCCGCCACGTCTGACAAAAGTTTTGAGGGTTATTTAAGATAGATTTGTACGTATATTGCTGTATTGACAGGTTGTCAGCCTATCGCCTAAATTACAATATACTGAAACCCTCGGATCCCTTAGCTGGTTTTTACAGCATGCCCGGCAGGAAATGCAGCTGGCACATTCTATGGTTTTCTCTCGCTCCCAGGCAGCATAGAAGTAAAGTTACAATATAAAGTTTTATAACAATGGGAAAACTATACGAAGTGCATGGGACAGCGTACCAGAAACTCATATAAGTGTTGCTCAGTCCACAAAACAGTTTTCTCCAGGAAATTCTTTCACGAGATGAAAAAAAAATACTTTAACCCGCGACTAATTTGAGTTTTAACGTGGTAACGAGTACCTAATTTAGTCAATAAAATACAGTACATCATTTACCAGTTAGATGTTGAACATTCATTAACAGGCTATTTCTCCATCTTTCCAGCGTCAAGCGCGTCAAAGCTGAGTGGCACCAAACGCGAGCTGACGCCGAACAAAGGCGGGCCGTTCGCGGCGGCGCTGCGGTCACTGGCCAAGAACGCCGGGCCCGACGGCAAGGAGGGTAAGTGTAGATGCAGCTTTAGCCGCTTGCCCGGACGGGTGGGACAGTCACATGTGCACTGGCCTTTACATAGCTTGGCTAGGTTTTAAAGACCTGCCATAGAGTAGGGAAGATTTTTATTATTTAACAATTTATTGTACACAATAAAAGACATGAATAGACACAAACACAAAGTTAAAAGACACAACAGCCACTGCTTATTTCTATGAAGAAATTTCTTACAGCAGACCTACAGAAGTGAGATTTGATGTCGAGAAGCGGATATAACGTGCACAATGATATTACTATTTATAGAATATTACGATAACACAAAAATACAGTATAAAGTATAACCTTTTAAAAAGTAAGTAAATTTACGTATTTACTTATAATTTTACTTACTGGTCGGGGTATAGGTGCTATTAACTTCAGATTTTTGCAATATACCTGTGATCTAACTTCATCGTTTACTCTATCTCGTTAAAGAGTCAAGAATAAACCGCAAATTTTGTAAAAAAAAAAGTTAACATACCAAATAGCCTACAGCTAGGTAATACCTAAACCGCTGTGCAAAAATTTCACATTTTGGTATCCATAAGAAGTTGTGATAGACTGGTACACCTAATCCCATTTCGGACACCAAATTGTTACGTGCACGACGTTTCGTTCCAGACGACGCAGGCTTAAGTTTTAGAATTTGATGAAATTAAACGCTCAATATTTAAATTCATGGTCCTATCTGCTTAAAAACACTTGAAAGCCAGTTATATTGTTTGACTGTTTCACCCGACTGTTAGCCACTTAAAAGAGCAATACTGTTTTTTCTCCTTCTTTATTGTTTTCTTCATCTCCAACAGAAAACACTTGTTGGGTTTCGGTACTTGTCCATCTATTACAACTCTATATACTTCAGCACAAATAAATACGTTACATAAATAGTTTAAATAAACATTGTGATGGTTGACCAAAGCAAAGTTGTTCCTAAAACGCAGAAGGAATGTTTCGGAAACACTTCCAAACAGTTGACGAATGTATGTAAATATTTGTAGTTGACAAAGATACGTTTTACAAAACTGTTTAGGATCAGAATAGATTTATAATCAACATGGTTTACCTTGGTCAACCAATAAGGTATTAATTATGTTATTTAAGAGTTAAGTTTTAAATAATGTCATACAATCTATCATTGTTTTACTATTCTTCTGTAAAACCATTTTCTTCGTTCTTATAAATGTATCAGTCGCAGAATGTATTTTGTGCGCAAAACGTACTGTTGGCAAAATGTTCGCTTTCAAATTTATTAACCCTTTTTTATTACAGCTTTTACAAAGTGAGCTTAGAGCATGCTCTCTACGTCATTATAGGCAATCTTACGTCAGATAAGAAATTTCAAAGTCATGTGTTTATTTGTTATCTCGTTCTTACGTCAAAGTGGAGAAAGTGACAGCGATTAAAATTAGTTAAACGATTCTAGCGGCACCATTACCTGGTGATAATCTACAGCAATAACGTTTGAAATGTGACTAAAATTTGTAGAGTTTCTAAGTTGGATACATTTTGCTGAAAGTACATTTTGCGAGCGAACACGAAAAACTATAAGATGGTAGCTGTGACAGTTGCCATTCCTAAGGAAAACAAAAGTATGTACAATCCATAGGAATTGCATCTGTCACAGCGACCACCTTACAGTTTCTCGAGTGTAGAATGTGCTGAATGTGCGAGTGTCCAGGTGCCCCGGCCGAGCGGGAGAAGGAGAAGCCCCCCGCGCCCGCGCACGCCCCGCCCCCCGCCAAGCGAGCCAGCCCGCATCACTTACCGACCAGCGGGTTCCAGCCGTACAGACCTGATGACCGGTAATTACTTATATTATATACCTAGGATATACAGAGTGGCAGGGATGACAGCGCCGCCTAACGTCAATACTGAGAACTAAGCAGCGCCATCTAGCGTCAGCAAGTAGAACTACGTAGCTTCTCAGGCGTAGCTTTAGCAACCTGCACTACACAAACCACACACAGAGAGACTTTGTTGGTAGTTCAAGCAGTTACAACTAGATGGCGCTATTAACAGGGGGCATATACCTAGTGATAGTGTGACGTGGTAAGAAGCCCCCCGCGCCCGCGCACGCCCCTTCCCCCGCCAAGCGAGCCAGCCCGATCACTCACCGGCCAACGGGTTCCAGCCTTACAGACCTAATGACCGGTAAGAAAAATATACAAATAGTGTAGCTACCTATATAGGGTGACAGAGATAACACAAGTGGCAAAGATGGCAGCGCTGCCTATCGTCAATACTGAGAACTTAGCAGCGCCATCTAGCGTTATAAAGTAGAACTACGTAGCTTTCCGTAGCTTTAGGAACAAACAAACACACTACACAAATCACACACAGGAGACTTTGTTGGTAGTTCAAACAGTTACAACTAGATGGCGCTATTAATAACAGGCATACACCTAGTGATAGTGAGGTAAGAAGTCGTATAATTTACCAATCGCTTCTTAGAACTACAGGTTAGTCGAGTCGAGTCTAAGATTTAGTCGGTCTACCGATTCGATCTACGAGGACTCTTTCCCATTATCAATATCTGTTTAAGCCATGGATTTTACTGTCAGTCACTTGGGTTAGATGTTCAGGCCAGTTGGCATAGTGATGATGGATAGGAAAAGGGTATCTATCCGCCTGGAGTCGTATTTTTGAATCACTCGAATCAAAAGACCATCTTTCGAGTTCAAATATACGACTCCAGGTCGCGTGTTGTGACTAAGGGACCTAAGTCCAACCGGACATATTAGTAACTTATACGGGGTGTAAGGGACAGCGTCCCGCAAACTGTAGGCATTGCTTAGTCAACAACTGAAAAACTATCAGCAGGATTTTATTTTAGGAAGCAAAATAGAATTTTTTGGTTTTCTATACAAATTGTCTGATCGAGGAGGTAATTTCGGGTCTAAGGGAGTCACCGTTTTGCGACTGTGGAGCACCTGCCCAAACCTTTTCCCACGTTATGAATGAATGTCCACTTCGCTGTTTTCCCGGAGGCATCGCCGAGCTGCACAACTTCACCGCTGACGCAGAAAGCTGGCTGAAAAATCTGGATGTAGACATTTGATCCAAGCAGGGATTGCCATACGCTATGATGATGGAAAGGCCATTTTTTTTCACTTCCTGACAATAATTTCTGCTGATAATTGTTCACTTTCGTTGACTTATAGGGGTTGCCTATCAGTTTGCGGGACGCTGTTTACATCTGTATATCTCCAGGAGTTACGACTCCTGGCTAGTTTGAACCGCTCGTATCCGAATTCGCATACGAAAAAGCAACATTCGCATACAAAATCCCAAAATCACTATTTTTGAATACTCATACGTATGCGACTGCAACGAGTGGTCCAAACCACTCGTTTTCTTTTCTACTACTCGAAACCTTAGTAGTCTTTGATCTGACAGTGACACAGACAATTCTTTGACAAGTGACACTTTAACTTTTGTATTTACTTGAATTTACGTTCCGTTTCTCTACGATTCATTTCCGGTTTTTCAAATCAACGATTATTGTTAGTGGTAGTGGTGATATAGCAGGTGTATTTTCGCGTAGAACGAAAACAATTTATGGGATTAGACTTTATTGGCAACACAGATTTCTACTGCTTCAAAAATACGTAGAATCGTGTGTAATAGAATTTGATTTCGTACACGAATGATTTTCGTATGCGTTTTCAGTTTCCATACGATCGGTTCAAACATACGACTCCAGATCGCGTAGAAAACCTCCTTTCAGATCTTGTGTCTTGTTGTGGCGCCATCTATCGGCCACAGACACGAACAAAACGTTTCGTGTTTCCACGGTAAGACTGATAATGTATCGTGTTGCAGGCTGACTCACCCGGCGGCGGCCGCGTCGTTCCCGCTACTCGAGCCGACCGCCTACTCGCCCTACGCACATCCCGGACTATACTCCAGTGCGGCATTGCAGTATAGGTATTGTATTCTTTATTGTTATATACATACATATAATCACGCCTCTATCCACAATGGGGTAGGCAGAGCGTAAACGACCTAAACAAAGGCCGTTCCGCCACGTCTGACAAAGTTTTGAGGGTTATTTAAGATATATTTGTAGGTATATTGCTGTACTATTTTAATGCAATTCTTCTTCTTCTGTCGAGTGGGTATCGAGTCTATCGACCCGATGAACCCTGGTGTCAGAGTTTTTAAACCGCCCAGTAGCACAACTATCAGGCCACTGACATGGTTTTGAGTAACGACCACTATCAAAGACAGCGACCCGGACCGACGGCTTAACGTGCCCTCCGAAGCACGAAATCTTTTTCTTTTTCGGACAATCAGGTGATTCAGCCTGCAATGTCCTAACCAAACAGGGAAAAATTCACAAAGTGATAAATTCTCAAATATCAACTTTGTGTTTCCCCCTGGGAATCGAACCCAGGACCTCCGGATCAGGAGTCCATGATACTAGACCACGGAGGCAGTTTAATGCAATAAAGAATATGTATATATATAGTTTGTGTGCTAAAAATACTTGTGTGTTTACCAGGCTAGCGGCAGAAGAGCAGTTATACCTGGAGCGTGTGTTCCGTAGCGGCGTGGGCGTGGGCTGGCTGCCCCCGTACGCGCTGTACCCGCCCCTCGCCCCGCCGCTGCCGCTCGTGCACGCGCACACGCACGCCGCGCACGCGCACGCGCACGCCACGCACGCCAGCCACGCGCTGCACGAGGACAGGGAGAAGGAGATCGCCGCGCAGAGGGAGCGGGATAGGGAGCGGGAGAGGGAACGCGAGCGAGAGAGGGACAGGTATATGTTGCACTGTTTTTAGGCGATTCGCTATTTATTTAACAGTTTATTGTACACAATAAAATACAAAAAACATATACATACAACATTCACAGCTTATTTCTAAAAAGAAATCTCTTCCAGCAGACCTAGGCTAGTGAAATAGCATTCGAATGTTTAAAAAATATTGTTTAGCCAGAGAGGTTTTCATGTTTCGCTCAACTTTGCATTACTGAATTCACAAAACCCAAAATTCTGGTATCGAGCACGAGATTTCGTGTTATAGATCTGTCTAAGATCATCTATATACTTTTTTATTTCGAAAATGACGCATTATGGAAGAAATTGCTACCTTAGCAATAAGGCCGCCTATGTTGTACTTGTTTTTTTGTTGTTATCTGTTGTGTTGTATGATTTGTATTCTTACGTGCAATAAAGTATTTTTATGTTATGTTATGTATGAATATGAAAATATATTAGAAATAAGATAAAAAGTTTAATCTAGACAGACTTTAACATCACTAAAGCAGCGCCCTCCAACATTACAGGGAGCGCGAGCGAGAGAGAGAACAAAGAGAGAAGGAGCAACGGGAGCGAGAGAGACAGGCGCGGGAGAAGGAGACCAGGGCCAGGGAGGCACTCAGGGACGAGCAGAGCCGGCTGCAGGCCGCCGCCATGCAGGGCCTGCAGCCGCACCTGTTGCCCGGCGTGTACCACATGCCCCGCCCCCTGCTACCGCCCCCGCTGCTCTACCGCCCCTACAGGTAATATTATCTGTTATCTATTTTTTTTTTTCCTAGAGAGCCCGATGGTGTAGCGGATAGTGCCGCTGCCTCCTGAACGGGAGGTCATGGTTTGAATCCCACCACGTACCAATGCGTTTTTCGATTTTCGAATTTCATATGTACGTTTAATTGGTGCTTTTTCCGTGCTTCGGAAGGCACGTTTAGCCGTTGGTCCCGGTTAATATTGTTTAACACTTTAGATATTAGTCGTTAAGCCCTGTCAGAGGCCAGTGCTAAGCAATGGCGGCTTGAAAACTCTGACCTAATCTAGGATTGGGTCTGGTTTCCCTTCTGGGTTGCGGAGGTCAGATGGCAGTCGCTCTGTGTAAAAGCCAGTACCCTCGTTCAATCACCTAGATTAGGAAGCCGACTCCGTGAGATACGGGATAAGGCTAGGGAGATGATTTAGTGGACAGAGCCATGAACATCAATTTTTGTCAGACGTGGCGAAAGCGCCTTTTACGAGGCGTTAAACGCTCTGCCCACCCCGTAAGGGATAAAGGCGTGATTTATATATGTATGATAAATTGAAAAATATCAACTTTGTGTTTCCCCCCCTGGGAATCGAACCCAGGATCGTGAGCTCATGGCTCTGTCCACTAGATCACGGAGCTATATTACTGTTACTGTTAATTCTGTTAATTCTTTATTGTACACACAGATATTCTTAAAATTAACTTAATCTAGATATATTATGTACAAAGGCGAGCTTAACTCAAAATATTTGAGTTGTCTTCCAGCTTACCGTGCGAGAGGAAAAAAATATATAGATAGCAGCAGGCAAGAGAGTACGCAAAGACTATAATTTTTAACTTAAGACTTGTTTTGTTGTGTATACAACTAAGTCGTCAGCTCTATTTTTACGTCTAAATCGTGATCAAAACATACCCCCGCGGGGCAGAGAGGGGAAGGGTTTCACAAACATTTCCCTTCCCCTTATCGTGTAATCTTCCATACTGGACTGGGAGAGAAAGAAAAACATAGAATGTTATAGTTGCCCTTCCGGGCATGCTGTAGAAGTCAGCAAAAGGGAAAAAATGGATTCGAGGGTTACAGTGTATTGTTATTTAAGCGACGGGCTGACAACCTGTCACTACAGCAATACACATTACAATCTAAAATTGCCCTCAATTTATGTCAGATGTGGCGAAAGCGACTTTTAGGAGGCGTTTTACGTTCTGCCTACCCCTTAAGGGATAAAGGCGTGATTTTATGTATGTATGTAATCTTTGCCCTAAAGCCGTTTAGGAAACGCCCCATTAAAAAAAACTAACCATGAGTTCGTTGCAGGCCTTACCCGTCGCCGTACGAGCCGCACCCGCCCCGCGCGCCGCACCCCACCCCCCCGCCGGCCGAGCAGGCCACGCCCCTGCTGGCGCCCAAGGAGGCCACGCCCACCCCGCCGGACGAGGCGCGCGACGCCGCCCCGCCCCCTTCCGCAGACACCGCCACAGACACGGATAGAGGTGAGGACAAGGACGCCCCGGCCCCGCCCCCCGCCCCGCCCGCGCCCGCGCCTGCGCCCGCGCCCGTGTGACGTCACCGCGTTGTACATCGAATACTGACAGGAACTTTCATACGCGTACACTGATTTTGGTGCAGGGTGGTTTAGTTGTGTGTGTTGTTGATAGTTACGGGAGATATTTCAGTAACAAATAAAAAAATCGGACATTTTCTTAAATTTTTTTGTATATACAGATAGTAAAATAGCTGGCCATATTTTAGGGTGTGATTCTACCCATGACACGGATCAACTTTCCCCAAGTAACATATGTCGAAATTGTGATAAAAATTACCTTCCCATACAAATACTGTCAGTGGCTTGTAGTGGATGGCCAAATTTTTTTTTTCATATCGACCTTTGTTCCTTGGGGAAAGTTGTTCAGTTTCATGGGTAGAATCACACCCTAAAATATGGCCCTTTTTTTACTCCCGGTATACATAGCGGTTTTGTTGTGTGCGATAGTTATGAGGGTATTTCAATAACGGCACATCATGTATTTTTTCAATCAAAAATGTATATTATATATATAATTATGCGTTTTTTTTATCTTTACTGAAACAGCCTGTAAGCTATGACACAGTCAAATTACCACCCTGTATTTGCGGGACGAATCGAGACACAAATTTTGATTTTATTAGGAATATATAAAGATTATGAATTATCATTTTATGTTGCGGACATATCACGCAAAATCTTGTGTTTTCAGTTTACAGAATTGTTTTGTAATTTTACATAAAATCGTACACATTTATGTAATATACAAATGTATAATATTTTGTGTTTTTAGTTTACAAAATTGTTTAGTAATTTTACATAAAATCGTACACATTATGTAATATACAAATGTATAACATGAATACGCGTATGGATGTTCTAGTATATGTCAATATATACAAACTAATGAATTGAAGACTTAAGTTTTTCTATGTATTTGTTAAGTGTAAATGTGATCTTTGGGTCGCGTCGCGATGTTTTGTAAATATTATAATAAACTAGTATCTGTGAATTTACCTACGACTGAAGTTTTATATTACAATATTTTCATTTTGAATTTTTTGATATTGGTAATATTTTAGTGCAAAATCCTGGCAACACTGGCGAACGACCAATCGGGTCGCTCGGTTTTTGTAGTGTTGCCAGTTTGTTAAAGTTTACTATTAATTGATTGTTATTTATGTACCTTATATTAAGTGTAACGACTGACATGTTTTTTTATTAATTGTATGTAATATTTTAGCTTTTTTTATTGATTGGTTCTTACAGTTTTTGTATGTTTTATTGATTCGCGTGTTTTTTTCTTAAACATGTTTACAATTTTGTTTGTTTTTGTTGAATCGTATTGAGATGTCAAAAAGTTCAAAATCAAAATGGCGGTATCTAATTGAAGACTTGCGGTGCACATTTTCGAATAGAAATTCTATAATCATAAGACACCATTCGGGGTGTAAGGGACAGCGTTCCACAAACTGATACAGGTTGGTCAGTCAACGACACTGAACAACTTTTACCAGGAAATTCTTTCAGGAAGTAAAAAAAAAATGCTTTTCCATACATAATGTCTTATCACCTCAGACAATTTGTAAGGAAAAGCAAAAAATTATCACTTCCTGAAAGAATTTACTGGTGAA
Organism: Scrobipalpa costella; assembly: GCA_949820665.1. Taxonomy (NCBI): domain Eukaryota; kingdom Metazoa; phylum Arthropoda; class Insecta; order Lepidoptera; family Gelechiidae; genus Scrobipalpa; species Scrobipalpa costella. The sequence continues at coordinate 11,822,156 of OX463315.1, forward strand.
TGTTGTCCAGTATCGTTGATTGAGCAACCCTTATTAGTTTGTGGTATGCTGTCCCTTATATACAGGGTGGTACAAAAATCATACTATAGATTTTTACAATCTTATTTTGACTCTTCTTCCGACATTTTTCGTATAATATTGACACCTTATGTCTTATGTATTTTGTTTATGTGCCACCCTGTATAGGCAATCATCGCTAGCACTATTAAAATAAAAAATCTACTTGAATCTAAACAACTTAGTCTAATTCTGCGTTTACGTAAAGTTTGCAAACATTTCCAAATATTCGGAGAATGTTTCAATATCCTTTTAGACACGGGTGATTTTTTAGACAGTACGCAAATTCGCGTCGCTCAGATTACAAAACTGAACAACTCACTAATCAATTCTTCTGTTAAATAAAAAAATTGCTTCCCCATACAGATTGTCCGATCAAGCTGGTTATTTTGTAATTCGAACCCATTTTTTTTCTTTTTCCCGAAGAATTTATTTGTGAAAGTTGATCAGTGTCGTAATCTGAGCAACCCCTGTAAGTTTGCGTATTGACAAAAAAAAAACCTGTATTAAATTAGTTCTCAAATTTGTATGGGAAGATGCAATATTGTGATCGCGATAAGTTGTCCAGTTTTATGAAAAACTCAACAAAGAAATAGTGCTAGTGGATTATCATTTCACTCTGTATAAGCTACAAGAATACGGGGTGTAAGGGACAGCGTCCCGCAAACTGATAGGAGTTGCTCAGTCAATGACACTGAACAACTTCCACCAGGATTTTTTGTCAGGAAGTGAAAACAAAAAATGGCTTTTCCATAAAAATTGTCTGATCGAGGTGAACATTTTGTATGGAAAAGTCATTTTCTTTTCATATCATATTAATCCCGGTGGAAGTTGTTCAGTATCATTGCCTGAGCACCCCCTTTCAGTTTGCGGGACGCTGTCCCTTACACCCGGTATTATCAATTCTGCCTGGCGCAGACTGTAGATAGATCGCGGCTGTTTCAATTATAGTTTAGATTTAAACTATGTACAGGTGGCGGCAAACTACTTGAAGCTACGGGGGGGGGGGGCAAGGGTCGCTATTGCTGTCGATTCTCGCGACATAATTCTATAGTATTTCCAATTCGGTTTTAGAATAAAGGTAAACAAAATCAAAAGTAAAAACCTGTATATTGTACTTTAGGCGATGGGCTGACAACCTGTCACTACGGCAATATACCCACAATTCTATCTTAAATAACCCACAAAACTTTGTCAGACGTGGCGTTATGACCTTTGTTTAGGTCGTTTACGCTCTGCCTACCCCATTAGGGATAAAGGCGTGCTTATATGTATGTAAACAAAATTTCATGTATTTTTATTCAAAAACACATTTCAAAAATAAATGATACGTGTTGGAAATTAGGTTAGTTACTGAAACTACTATTTCATTATGTTTTTATATCTAACGGCTAAAACTTATTTTAGCAAGGTCTTCGATTAAAAGACATGAAACTTTGTTTACCTTTATTCTAAAACCGAGTTGGAAATACTATAATTATTAGTAGCGCTGTCATTTTCTTAACTTTAACATAAGAACACGATAGCAAATAAACACATGACTTTGACATTTCTAATTTGACGTAAGACGCTTTAAATAAGAACTGAGCATAGAGCATGCTCTCTTATTTTACGTCTTATGTCAGACTAGGAATGTCAAAGTCATGTGTTTAATTGCTATACTGTTCTTATGTCAAAGTTAAGAAAGTGACAGCGCTACTAAGAATTAGAATTATGTCACGAGATTCGACGCCATTGGTAGATCAGTTGTCATTAGCCCCCCCGCGTTCCGCACCCCCCCCCCCCCCCTCAAGTAGTTTGCCTTCGTCTATAGCACTCGGTCGATACACGTCTTGACTTGTTCCTATACGTAGGAAGAAATTATGTTATTAAAAACTGACAAATGTTTCACTAACATACGAGGTGTAAGGGACAGCTTCCTGCAAACTTATTGCTATGACAATCTGAAACTATGAATTCTTTCGCCAAATAATAGAAATAAAATTCCCCATATAGAATTACGTATTGGTAGAAAAAAATGTATCAGTTTGCAAAAAGCTGTCCCTTACACATTCTGTACGTATATTTTTTTACTGTATGTATATTTTTATTTACTGATTTGGACTGTAATTTAGAGTTGCTTATTTACTTATAAATAAGACTATCATACATATGAATTTGTATATACATAATGAAATATATGTAATAATGAATCATGTTTATGGCTGTTATAAATTATAAAGATCTGTAATGTAAGGCACAGATTCCGAAAAACTGATAGGGGTTGCTCAGTCTACGAAACTGAACAACATTCACAAATAAATTCTTTCCCTATACAAAATTACCGGTCAATTTGTAGTAGGAAATCAATATCTTTTTCATTTTATGAATACTTTTATTAGTTTAGTATCGTTGGCCGAGCAGACCCTAAACTTTTGTCGGAACCTGTCCCTTACACCCTGTGTTTTGTTTACAAACAAGATGTGTTTCGGCCGAATGTATCTGTGTGGTAAATGCACCCGCTCGTTCGGGGCCATACGTAACATAAGCAGTGGAAGGTGGCGAACATCGCTTTACATTCATTCAAGAAATTTTAAGGCAGGAAACTGAACAACTGACCAACTTATGGAAAATGAAAAAAAAAAAATCTCATACAAAAAATATTAACTGTTAAAATATTTTTACTTTTTCGATAAAGTTGTTCAGTTTCATAACTGACCCTTAAAATTTCTTTGGTGAATGTTAAATGTCGCAATATGGACCTTACTGCGTTGTGATAATCTCGCCGGCAGTATTGCGGCCCCCAGCGACCGACGCATTCAAACGTGTTAGCTCACATACTATACAGGGTGTGGAATATCGTTAACCAAAGTTTAGGACATGAACCTTCCCATGAAACTGAACAACTTTCCCTAAGGAACATTGTTCGAAATATGAAAGAAATTGAGGTTACTATTCAGAAAGTTAACTGCTTGAGCGATTTTGTATTAAAGACTAATTTTTTTTCGATTCATATTTCGACCTATGTTCCTTTGGGAAACATTTTCAGTTTCATGAGTAGGTTCATACAATAAATTTTGGTCAGCTATGTTATTACACCCTGTATTCATCAATCATGTACTCATGAATGTACATAGAGGCCCAAGTCGTTGCGACCAGTACACGATTCGAAGGACCCATATTCATGACGTCATGACGTGGTACTGTGACCCCATATAACAAAAAACCTCTTATACGTTAGCTAGTTTATAATTTTAGCTCTTAATAGGTGTTTAATAAAATTATGTTCGGCAGCATTTGTGGATGACGTCATCCGTGTAAATATAATAGGTATTTAATAGCTAGATATGATATGGACAATACCTAACAAGTGAAAAATCGTGATTTTATTGAAAATACACTCAATGAAATTAATCGGTGCATGCTAGACCCCCGGGCTTACACAACGAGTTGTTTCCGACATTTTTATACTAGAAATACTTCAAGATGGTAGTTGTGACATGTTATTCAGAAGGAAATCGAAAGAATGTTTTCTTTTGAAGCCGTGACTCCACCCGCGGGGCAGAGAGGGGGGTTTCTCAAACATTAACCTCCCCCCTCTGCCCCGCGGGGGGATGTTTCGTGTAATGTTTCAGAGCAGAAGTCGTATTTTTGAACCGCTCGAACTCGAATGCGCATACGAAAGAGTAACTTTCGCATACGATTTTCATACAATTTGCCATGCGAATGTTAGTCTTTCGTATGCGAATTCGATTCGAGCGGTTCAAAAGTACGGCTCCAGGAGTCACGACTTAATAGTTTGTTGCACTCATAATATTGTCAGTAATATTTTCAAAAGAAAATGTACGTACTGTCACAGCCATCTTACGGATTTTCGACGAATTCACTCATCCATGAATAATAGGACCTTAATACGGGTTATAAGGGACGGTGTGCTGTAAACTGAAAGGGGTTACTCAGTCAACAAAACTGAACAACTTTTACAAAGTCATTCTAGGGTAACATATTGGTTTCCTCATAAAAAATAACTATCAGACGATTTGTATGTGGAAGTCAATTATTTTCCCAGAATATTGTTCTTTTTTAAAGTTGTTCAGCAGACTGAACAACCCCTTTCAGTGTTTTGGACATTGCCCCTTACGCCCTGTATTATTTTCTTAATAATATATTTTTATGCAGGATGTAACACAAAGGTCTATGCACCCGAAAGGATGTGAACCTGAAATCCTTGCTATGAAACTGAACAACTTTCCCCAACAAACATAAATTGAAAACCAAAAAATATGAAGTTTGGTCTCTCATACATATACATCAGCTGATAGCACATTTTAAATGAATAATGAATAAGAACTTTATTTACCAACAAGTATGCAAATTACAGTATAACTTAGTAATTACAGTATATTTTAATATGGTAAGTCCAATTTTTTTGTTTCTCGATCAATGTTCCTTGGGGAAAGTTGTTCAGTTTCATGGGCAGATTCACATCCTTTCGGGTGCATATACCCTTTCTGTCACACCCTGTATATAAAACATGATTTATATTCAACATGAGTGAATTGTCGTGATAAAGTGAAATAGGAGATTATAACACCTTGTATAAGCCCCGCGGGTGGTAGTCATTTTATTTTTGTTTGCCCCCCCCTCGCTTAGCCAGTAGTTAGCCGCTGTGTGTCATGTTGCACTTATTACAATAAAGGGTCTTAAGGGGCTAACAGACCTACAACGGTGGCGCCGCAAACAGTTTTAAATTAATCGTGCATTGTGAGAATTTTAACTAATTCTCCATTTTAGAAACGTAAAACTTTAATTTATTTAAAACTGATGGCGCCACTATCGCAGCTCTGTTCTCCCCTTAAAACTCTCTACCTTTTATAAAAGAATGTTGATTTATTTGCGTTCCAGGGGGTGCTTTAGTATCGACAAAGGATCCCATGAAAATATGTAAAAATCTAATACTCGAATATAATTACTTCCCCATAAAAATAATCTGATCGAATGGTAATTTTGCATGGGAAAGTATATTTATAAAGTGGTTTTATAAATATTTTTTATGTGATCCTTTATTATTACGAAAACATTTCCCAATTTATGGCACGCAGTTAAATTAACACCCAGTATAAACACAGGATGTGAAATTTGGAATTCGTATGCGGCGTCTCAAGGAAGCATCAAAATAAATCATTGAACACAAAACTTCACTGCTAGACATGGGTCTGCCTATTAGGGGGTATTTTTATCAAACTTTTAGTATTTGGAGACGTATTTTTGAATCACTCGAATTGAATTCGCATACGAAAGATTAAAGTTCGCATAGATTGTATGAAAATCGCGTGCGTAAGTTACTGCATATCCTCCCGGGCATGCTGTAAAAATCAGGTAAGGGATACGAGGGTTTCAGTATATTGTAATTTAGGCGATTGGCTGACAACCTGTCACTACAGCAATATACCTACAAATCTATCTTAAAATAACCCTCAAAACGTTGTCAGACGTGGCGGAATGACCTTTATTTAGGTAGTTTACGCTCTGCCTACTCCATTAGGGATAAAGGCGTGATTATATGTATGTATGTAGTTACTCTTTCGTATGCGCATTGGAGATCGAATTTTTCAAAAATACGGCTTGAGGTAAAGATAATAAACACGTTATAATATTTCAAAGCTAGCAACACAAAAAAATTTATTCCTACTTAGTTTCGTCAGCAAAACTACTCAACTGAAATGTGGGAATAAATGTTTAAAGCCGACATCATTAGGGAAGAAAGGATACCTTTCTCACAATGCCTCTCGCAAAATGTTACTTAGAATTTATTTTTAGTATTCAAACTCATCATCTTCCTAGCCTTACCCCGTATCTCACGGGGTCGGCTACCTAATCTAGGGGATTGAACGAGGGAACTGGTTTTTACACAGTACGACTGCCATCTGACCTCCGCAACCCAGAAGGGAAACCAGACCCAATCCTAGATTAGGTCAGTTTTCAAGCCGCCAATGCTGAGCACTGGCCTCTGACATGGCTTAATGACTAATATCTACGGTATTAAACGATATTAACCGGGACCAACGGCTTAACGTGCCTTCCGAAACAGGGAAAAAGCGCCGAATAAACGTACACATGAAATTCGAAAGCCAAAAAACACATTGGTACGTGGTGGGATTCGAACCACGACCTCCCGCTCAGGAGGCAGCGGCACTATCCACTACACCATCGGGCTCTCAGTATACTATTTTTAGTATACAAACTATTTGAACAAAATCTCTAAAAGCACAGAGCTAAAAGGAACATTTTGCGACAGGAACATTTTCCAGAAAGGACATTATGAGAAATGGTCATTTTATGAAAGGGACAGAAAGTATAACTACGTTGTTTAGCGTTGAGTTTTTGATACCAACTTGTTTTGCAGCCCATAAACAGCTTTTTCAGTATATTGCAATTTAGGTGATGGGCTGACAACCTGTCACTACAGTAATTATCTTAAATAATCCTGAAAACTTTGTCAGACGTGGCGGAACAACCTTTGTTTGGGTCGTTTGCGCTCTGCCTACCTTGTTAGGGATATAGGCGTGACTATATGTATGTATGTATGCAAACTGCTTTTTCTTTACTACTTCGTAAGTAAACCGCAAAATAAGTATATGTTTGTAACAAAGTGTGCGGTTTCAAAATTTTGACCTATGCGAAGTATATGTTCTTCCCTTACGTCGCCGCCGTAGGTATTGATAACTCAACATTAAATAAACGAAGTACATCATATAATTTCGCCTTTATCCGTAATGGGGTAGGCAGAGCGTAAACGACCTGAACACAGGTCCGCCACGTCTGACAAAGTTTTGAGGGTTATTAAAGATAGATTATTAGGTGTATTTTTTAGGTTGTCAGCCCATCGTCTAATGTGCAATATACTGAAACCCTCGGATCCCTTAGCCGGTTTTTACAGCATGCCCGGGAGGATATGCAGCTGGCACATTCTCAGTTTTTCTCTCGCTCCCAGTCCAGCATGGAAGAAAGGGAAATTATGAGGAAAGGACATTTTGCGAAAGATACACGACAAAAAGGGACTTTGGGACTAAAGGGATATTTTACAAAAAGGTCTTTTTTTTATAAAAAATGGGTTTGCTCTTGACTCCAGTCTAGGTCGGGAACGTCTGAGACGGAGTCGACGATGGAGCGAGCTCACCCAGAAGACGCCTGTTCACTCTAACTTTGAAATGTTGGGGGTTGAAGGCGTTCGGAAACACAGACGCAGGTAGTGAGTTCCACACTTTTGCCGTGCGCATTATAAAAGAGTTTTGGAAGCGCTTAGTACGTATTGGAAGTTTTGCGACGTAAGGGAAGAAAACTAAATAAAACGCCGCTGCTCAGCGATATAATCCAGATTTATTTACAAACAAACTCGTCATCATCACGTGGACGCGATGCCGAAGAAGAAACCTCCCACGAAACCCACCGAGTAACAGCTGTTGCGCTTTACAAACCTGAAAACAAGATACACATTGTGTTACGCATATTGTGTTCTTTCACGCTGGCCTGGGAGCGAGAAAAACATACAATGTGCCAGCTGCATTTCCTCCCGGGCATGCTGTAAAATCCGGCTAAGGGATCCGAGGGTTCCAGTATATTGTAAATTAGGCGATGGGCTGACAACCTGTCACTAAGCAATATACCCTCAAATCTATCTTAAATAGCCCTCAAAGCTTTGTCAGACGTGGCGAAACGACCTATGTTTAGGTCGTTTACGCTCTGCCTACACCATTAGGGATTAAGGCGTGACGATATGTATGTATTGTGTTACGCATAATCCCCGAATTTGGTTATTGGCCGAAAAAAGTAAAATTTCGCGGATTAGCAAATGCTAAACGCACAATCTGCGAAATGTCTTTTTATTTAGGCCAATGAGCGATGTAAAACTACCATTCCGCGGACTGTCGTTAGAATAGCAGGTGTAATGGACGTTAAAATACCAGGAGTAAGGGACAAACTAATAGCTGCTCAGTTAATGTAACTGAAAACTTCGACCAGCAAATGATCAACTAGATGATAGTTTTGAATGGGATGTATTGTGCACACACATACAGTCCCGCTCTTTCCCTAATGAGGTAGACAGAGCGTAAAACGCCCAATAAAAGCGTTTTCTAAACGTGTTCAAGTAAAGCCACGTCTGACAAATATTGAGGGCAATTTTAAATTCTTGACGCTAGTGACAGGTTGCATCCCATCGCCTAAATTTTAATAGGTACACTGTAACGCTCGAATCCCTTTGCCCTTTGCTGACTTCTACATCATGCCCGGGTGGAGAAGCAGCTGGCACATTCTGTTTTTCTATTGCTTCCAATCCAGCATGGAAGTTGGAACTTCAAAACAAAAATAGCTTATTCTACTGAATGAATAAACGCCTAGCCCGACTTATGACTACTAGAGAGTAGTCAAAGAATTATGCTCTCAATCCAGAGGTAGTGGGTTCGATTCCCACGGTGGGAATTTGCACGAAGTTGATTTGTCTACTAGTTATCACTTAGAAGAATCTTTCCAGTTTGGTTAGGACAATTCAAGAAAAGAAATCAGCGTTTCAGATGGTAGTACATACATACATACATATAATCACGCCTTTATCCCTAATGGGGTAGGCAGAGCGCAAACGACCCAAACAAAGGTCGTCCCGCCACGTCTGACAAAGTTTTGAGGGTTATTTAAGATTCTAGGTGTATTGCTGTAGTGACAGGTTGTAAGCCCATCGCCTAAATTACAATATACTGAAACCCTTGGATCCCTTAGCTGGATTTTACAGCATGCCCGGGAGGAAATGCAGCTGTCACATTCTATGTTTTTCTCTCGCTCCCAGACCAGCATGGAAGTAACAGCAGATGGTAGTAACAGGTTAATGTTGATTGTTTCTCCAAGACCGTAGGAATCGCCTAAAAAAGCTTCCACACGGCGGCGGGTTGAATGAAGCTGAAAGTGCAATACAACCGGCTACTGCACTGTACTCTTTAAGGTTCTGTGCCCAAAGGGTAAAAACAGGACCATATTACTGACACTTCGCTGTCTATTCGTCCGCCCGTCTGTCACCAGGCTGTATCTCATGAAACGTGATAGCATACGTCATATTCGTCCCGGTCGCTTTCTTGACAGACATTGTAACACGAGCCATGTTAGAGGCCTATCAGCTGTGCTATCAGGCGGTTTAAAACTCGGCCACTAGAGTTTATCGGGTCCTCGTTCGATAAGAAGAAGATTGTCTTTTGCTGTACTTGAAGTGCGCACCTTACGACTATTCCCCAGTTTAGTTAGGAAAATGCAAGCTAATTCGTGAGGAAGGCATGTTAAGCCGTCGTTTGCAACCCCTGTCTTTGATTGTGATCGTAGCACAAACCATGTTAGAGGCGTTTATGGCTATGCTAATAGACGAAACCAGGGGGTTCATATGGGCATATTTGTCCCGGTCGCTGTCTTGAAAGAAGTCGTTACATAATCCATGTCAGAGGCATATTAGCTGTGCTAATAGGCAGTTTCAAAGCTCTTAGACCTGGGTTCATCGGGTTGTTCGACTCGATAACCCCTTGAATTAGAAGAAGGTGGCTTAGTTAGAATTTTGAACCCAGCTTCGAAACAGGACAATTTCATTCCCATTCCGTACCCATCTACAAAATGGGATTTTTATATCGAAGCTGTCTACGCAGTGGAAATGAGGATTATGTATGTACTTAAAATTTATTTATTTATCGTATGGCATTAAGTAACTGGTATACCTACTACATTTGTGTCAAAGTTTGATACTCGAACCCAAATATGTCCTTGCATTATCTGACAAGAGTTTAATGTCTTCTGGTCGTCCGGGAAACTAAGTAAGTGGGCATTCAAAAACCATGTAGTTGAAATGAGCGCGCACCTTACGACATAGTCCACCCAGTCCTGCGTGTGCGCACACGCCCCCCGGATGCGCTCCCAGTTGACACTGATGTACCCGCACTCGCTGGCGAAGTGCAGTAGGATTATCCCCCCGCCGAGCCCGAACGCAGCCACCTTCCCCACTCGTACCACGATTATGCCGGACACCCATCCTGTTAATGTACCTGGCATAAAAATAAAGGAAATTATTAACCGCGACTTCGAAATAAGTATGGGTAAAATTCAGGGCACGCTGTCAGGCGCCTAAATTAAAAGTGTACAGTCATGCGTCCATAAATACAGGGCGCAAGGTCAGGCGCGTACATAAAGGCGTACAGCTATACGTCCATAATTCAGGGCGCACGGTCAGGCACGAAATAAAGGCGTACAGCTATGCGTCCATAATTCAGGGCGCACGGTCAGGCGCGAAATAAAGGCGTACAGCCATGCGTCCATAATTCAGGAAGCACGGTCAGGCGCGTACATAAAGGCGTACAGCCATGCGTCCATAAATACAGGGCGCACGGTCAGGCGCGTAAATAAAGGCGTACAGCTATGCGTCCATAATTCAGGGCGCACGGTCAGGCGCGTACATTCAGGCGACCATTATTCAGGACGCGACGTCAGGCGCCGAGTAAAGGGTTAAACATATTGTACCTACTGTGTTCATTTCTACCGGGTATAGACGGTGTGTCCCGCACACTGAAAGGCGTTGCTCAGTCAATGAAACTGAACAACTTTAACAAAAAAATTGATTTCCCGATGTAATTACCTACCAATTCGATCAGACTTTTGTACTTATGTACCTACTTTGATTTAATTTCTTCAGGACGAATTTCTTTGAGAAAGTTGTTTAGTTTCGTTAACTGATTAGATACTACTCAGTTTGCGGGACAGCGTCCTTTGCGGGGTGAATGTTTTGTATGAAAGGTTTAGATCATAAACATGACGGACTAGCCATTTCTACTTCACCCAAGTTTCCAGTAAAAAAGTCGATCAACTCAATGAACCCTGACTTGGTGTTAGAGTTTTTGAACAGCTTCATAGTATAGCAAAGCTAATAGACCATGGTTTGTATAACGACCACTATCAAAGACCACAACCGGGACTGACGGCTTCAACATGCCCTCCAAAGCATGGAATTCTTTTACTTATAGACAATCAGGTGTTTCCTGCGTTGTCCTAACCACACTGGGAAAACCTAACAAAGTTATAAATGAAATACCAAACTATTGCGTTCCTACCTGAGACTTGAACCCACGACTTCATCGGGAGCCCATGGCTCTGACTACTAGACCACGGAGGCAGTTAAGAGGATCCAAGTAAGATACCTACTGACCAGCCACTTCCGCCAGCAGGCACTCCTGGCTGGGGGCTCGCATCGTCACATCTTGCATACACTTCTTACATTCGGCACGGATCACAAATATATACATTCTGGCCCGATCAAGCGCGGTGGCTGGCTTCTCTGAGTGAAACGAGATATCATCTGAAATATAGGACCTGTTGTCAATATACAGGGCGAAAATAACTACCTCCGTAGTATAGTGGCCAGAGCCATGGGCTCACGATCCGGAGGTCTTGGGTTCGATTCCCAGGAGGGAACATTTTTGTCAATAGAGATAGACAGTTGATATTTGTCAATAGATTACTCTGTGAAATTTTCCACAGTTTGTATAGCTGGCTGAATTACCTGATTTTCAGTAAGAAAAACTGGATGCCGTGCTTCGGAAGGCACGTTAAACCTTTTGTCCAGTTGCTGTTTTTGATAGTGACCGTTGCGTTAGAGCGGTTTTCGGTTCGTATCCGATTCGAATCCGTGAAATTTCCATATAAAACGGATATGGATGGTGCATAAGCTGTCATACTTACTATTTTACTTTTTTTTTACTTGGATGGTTATTCAGATCAGAAAATATTCGGATACGGATTCGGACGGGTGCAAAAGCGCCCTTAGGTACACTATTTTGTAACCATATTAGGGATTTATTCTATGCTGAACTGGAAGCGAGAGAAAAACATAGAATGTACGAGCTGCATTTCCTCCTGGGTATGCTGTAAAAACCAGCTAAGGGATCCAATCACATTAACGATAAATGCGTGATAATATGTATGTATGTCAGAGATCTATATGCTTTTAGGCAGTTTAAAAACTCTGATACCAGAAAGCACTCTGGTTGTTGTTCCTTCGTGTTGTTTTTCTAGTAGTTTGGTCACATTGCAGGATGATCACCTAAATTATCATGCATGATCCATACTGTCGGATAGGCATGGTAATAGTCGGACCTGCGCCTGATTTCTGTCTAGTCGAGTAATTTTGCCTGGTCTGTTCGATCAGAATTGGAGGTCTATGGGATGCACTTGTGTGTTCCGCAAACACTTGGGCTCTAAAAACTGTTGCTGCTTACTGCTGAAAATCGGTCGGAAGAACTATTTATAAAGAAGAACAAAACCATAATCACCATAGAACAAATTCTTGCTGTTTCTCGTCGATACGGTCTCGATAACGTGGTCTATGAGAGATTTCTCCTTTGGGTTAATATCGCCTTCATCCAGTCCTATATCTCTATTCAAAGCGTCAGGCCTGGCCATCGGGCAACATGGCCTGTGTAAAGACTTTAAATACAAAATTGCTGGTGATCTCTGAATGTTTGTGGGTTGATGGCAAAGATTCGTTGACAGTATTGAGAGCATGGTGGCGTGACAGACATTTTATGTGATGTGATGACTGATGCAAAAAAAATACAGAAGAACTATAGGTGCCGATTCGGTGGTAGACAATTTGCGAAAAAAAGCGACTTATAGCCCTGCCAGGAATTATAAATATATATATATCATAGAGAAAAATAGAGACAGAATAAGAGAGGGACTTGTGCACTTCCTATAAGCCCATCTCTATGGTACCTCTATGACAGGTATTTTAAATATTCTGGCAAGGCTACATCCAATATAAGTCTATATCTGTAATTTTCTATCATGAGAGAACAGAAGAGGAAATAATTTTTGACAAGATTTAGTTAAGTCACCACGACTTACTCAAAATGAATCAATGGTACCTGTTATGGTTTTGTGATTTTATGCGCATACGAATTCTTCTTCTTCTTCTTAGCGAGGGGATTCTCATTTGAAACAAAGACCCGAAGACGTATGGAGCATACGAATTGCCCCTATTATACGCCTAAAATTAGACGACTTAGCTATGCTACATGGTGTCTTACTTTTAGCATTAAACGTCACTTTGACAGGATTACAATCAGCAGGTTTTATACATATAGTATATATATATATATATATTTTTGTAAAGTTACAAGACCACACCAAGCTAAGTTGTATCTACAACCGAATCGGAACCAATGTTTTTTTCAATGACGTGTCGAGGATGCTTCTGTCTGTGGTCCTGGTCAGAGAAAAGACAAACTTCTTGTACTTTAGAAATATCTGTAGGAAACTGAGCCATAGTTTTGTATAATATCACTCGAATATTTTTTCCTTGGGCCGATTCAAACCGGAATCAGTGTTAAATAATATTAAACTTAGTCTACATACTTTAAAGGACTAGTATCGTTAGAAAAGGACGCGCGACTGCTCGCGTCCCCGCGCGTCTATGCGCGTCCTCTGGTTGCGGCGGCGCGCGGTGCCGCACGGCGAAGCGAGCAGTCGCGCGACCGCTAGCGACCATTAGGCTATACAATCGACGACGGCGGTGCCGGTTGCGCCTCTGCCGGCCGCTTTGCTGCCATTCCGGTTTGAATTAAGCAGTAGTCATTGCTCGAATCGGATTCGCATACGAAAGCGAAGGAACGTTAAGGTTGGACCGCTCTAGGTCGTAGCTGCAGCGGAGCCGCACGTATGTAACGCAAATGTATGAACTGTTATTGCCGCGCCGCCGTGCAGCTGCAGCTTCTTCTTCTGTCGAGTGGGTATCTATCGACCCGATGAACCCTGGTATCAGAGTTTTTAAACCGCCTAGTAGCACAACTATCAGGCCTCTGACATGGTTTGAGTAGCGACCACTATCAAAGACAGTGATCGGGACCGACGGCTTAACGTGCCCTCCGAAGCACGAAATCTTTTTCTTTTCGGACAATCAGGTAATTCAGCCTGCAATGTCCTAACCAAACTGGGGAAAAATTCACAAAGTGATAAATTCTCAAATATCAACTTTGTGTTTCCCCCCTGGGAATCGAACCCAGGACCTCCGGATCGGGAGTCCATGGCACTAGCCACTAGACCACGGAGGCAGTTAGCTGCAGCTTCAGTGCGGTACATTTCATACAAAGAATCATTTGTCGCACTCCGTTGCAGCTACATCCTAGTGCGGTCTTACCTTTAGAGTGATTCAAAAATACGGCTCTTGGACTGAAAGTAAAATAAAGATGGAATGCATCTCCTGTTTCTCTTTGCAAGCATATTAAATGCCATTTACCATTAAAAATATAATAGTGGCAATTCGGCATTGCATATGGCACGGCACGACTCTGTGTAAAAACTAGTACCCTCGTTCAATCCCTGGATTAGGTAGCCGACCCCGTAAGATACGGGATAAGGCTAGGGAGATGATGATGATATGGCACGACTTACAGAAAATAAGCATATGCACCCTGGAAGTGACTCTACATATGAAACTGAACAACTTTTTCTAAGGACCAAAGGAACCGTAAAAAAACGTTCATTTATTTATATGTAGTGGAAATTTCTTTTTTTTTATTTCAACCTATGTTCATTGGGAAAAGTTGTTTAGTTTCACGGACTGATACACATCTTAATCCAATCTTCGCTTTGCACCCGCTCTACCAATTCACCCGCTTATTTTATTTAAATTTATTGCATGAAATGAAAGATATTATACTAATATTTGTCATAAAATATTTGAAAAGTAATTTAAATTAATAACACGTTTTAATGTCTAGGTAAATGTAATTATAAAATGTTTAAGTATTCATAATAAATTTATTATACATTATATTTAAATTTACTTGCGTGCTGTAGCTCAGTGGGGTGTAGAATGTCAATAAAGGATCACATAAAAATATACTTTTTAAATCCTATACGAAAAAAAAATACTTTACTTCACCATTCAAATTATCTGATTGAAATTGAACATAAATTGTCTTTTGAATAGAATATTTAAACTATTGTTTTATGCGTACCTTAATCGTTACTAAAACAGCCCCTAAGCTATTGCACGCAGTTCAATTCTATGTTATTAATCTATTTTTTTGCTTTTGCAGGGAGATCCAGCGTGCCCTGTCCCACGTTAACAGCAGTCTCAGAAGCCGAGAGACCGCTCATACCCCCACCACCAGTCCCACCAGACCCTACACCACCAAAACCTATAGAACCATTCAATCCCAACGAAGAACCCACCAACTTAACCAAACCAATGTTCGAGCCAGCCTTTCTACCACCAAAATCCATATCACACTCAAAAATATCGCCATCATCGATACCGAACCCTAGTCCAAGTGTGTCGACAACCAAGCAACTAGAGCCAGGCTATCCCAACTATGGTAGCTACTTGTACTCCATTCCAGGGTATTCCGCTTTTCAGCCATTGTCATCATACTCCGGGATGTTACCTCCGCACATTCCGACACCCACGAGCGAACCTTCAAATACTGATTTTGTAGCTTTCCCTTCAATACCCAAGGAAAAAACCGAAGACAAAACTCCTGAGGTCAAAACTTCTGAAAGCCAAGCACCCAAAGATGTGCCAAAGACTCAAACCGATTTTGAGGAACAATTCACACCTGAAATCATACCTGCAACGTCGATGCCGGATAATATCAAAAATTTAAACGAATCTAAAATGAGTATAACGTCTCTAGCACAAGGTTCTGGCGCCACTGTGACGATTCCTTCACAAATATGCAACAAAGATGTTAATAAAAAGAAAACACAGGAAAGGTTTAGCTTAAAAACGAGTATACCCATAAGCAAAATTGATCTGAAATGCGTCAGCAACCCTCCAGAACCAATCGTTCCGAATACATCATCAAAAAAATCTGTAACTTTCAATCCAGCTTTCAGCCCAAAGCCAGACACAGGCCCTAAAGTAGAGATTCAGAGTAATATTATAATAAAAGAAGCTATAAAAGATAATGAAGCAACAGACTCTAAAAATATGCCTTCACAAACGACCATAATGAACATCAACAGTCTGATAAGTGCAGCAGAAGCTGTAAATAAAAATGATAGTCAGTTTAGAAAACCAGAACCGAAACACGATATTATAAATGAGGTAAAAGAGCCTGCGCCCAATTTCTCCTTACAAAATACAAATATAATAAGACCTGTAATTAGTCCTATGAACATAGAAACTAGCAAAGCTAGCATACCTCCAAAGACACAGGAAGGAAATCTTAATGAACAGAAAAATCAAATATTATTTATCCAGAATAAAAATCAGAATCCAAAAATGTTGTTGACTATACAGCAGCAAAACCCACAAGTATTATTACAAAGAACTAACTTCGAGTCAAAAAACGCGCAAGTTCCTTCACGATTGTCAAGCCAAAGTAAGAACTGTAAAGAGGAGATAACCGAAAACGGTGCCTCTTCAAAAGTAGTGGCTTTGAAACGTTTACATCAAGAGAATTGTGATGAAAACGATTTCGAGAATTTGATTACCGAAAATCAGATTTACGGTAACAAGATAGTCGTGAAGGAGAAGTCGCAAAGAACATTACAAGAACAAGAAATAAAAAACAAGAAGATAGAGAAACAGCCCACGCAAGAAACGAAGAACGTTGTTTTGCAACCAAATTTTGTATACCTGAGCAACGTACAGTTTCCAGCAAACTTGATGATGATAAAAAACAACTCTAAAGCAAGTCAGCCAACAGATACCAATAAGCTTAATAAAGTAGCAACTAATGAAAATAAAGTTACGACTGAAGCAGGGACTATGACAAACAGTAACGATTTAAACACTATAAATAATAAACTACCAAATATAGCTGTTAGCAAAGAGATTCATGTCTTAAAATCTAACAATAATGTTTTACAAACGTTGTCTAACAAAAACAGTAAAACCGAAATAGTATTTCAACCTCAACAAAAGGTAATAAGAAGTCCTCAAATTGTATATCAAGTTCCTATGATAGTTGATTCAGAAACCAAATTAAATCAACCAATTATCAATAGAGATTATCAAAAGTTCGTAGGACAAAATAAAAAAGAATACACAAAATCAGATGGTAATGACAAACTGTATATAGCATGCCCATATCAAATGGACTCGAAGTTGCAACCGAAAATTGTTATAACAAATATACGACCCAAAGTCAACAAAGTTGACGATGTTAGCTCTTTAGACATCTACGAGAAACGTAAACGATTACGCAGGCTAAAATATCTATCGAATAGAGAAACCAAAGAAGTACAAAAATCGGACAACATAAAGAAAGTTCCAGAAAAACATGATATTCAGAGAAATTTGATAACAGCTGATAAAATAAATAAGGAAATATGCAAAGAATTTACGAATACGAAAGTAAGAATAGAGGAAGGCAGTAGCGAAAGTGAGAGTGACTACGACGAAGACGCTTTGGAAGAATACGAGGCTTTAATAAAAGAATATAGCCCTAAAATTGTAGAAAACAACAAGGACAAGGCAGAGTTCTTGTCACATTTTGGTTTAGGGACTTTCGAAGCATGTAAAGGTAAGCAGGTGTTTATTTTTAATAATTATAATTATTAAATACATCTGTCTGTGTAAGATTTTTAAGAAATACAAGACGAAAACAATCACCTCCACGTATAATAGTTTGTGCTTTAACAAAATTTTATATTTTGCAGAAAAAGACCTGACCAAACAAGAGAGGATAATTCAAAGGGACTTGGTAGCTTCAGCGTACATATCAGCGGGAAGAATAGATCGGCTAATGAAAGAAGATCTACATCCAGAAAAGCCGAGAAGAGAAGAACTGAGAGAGAAAGAGGAACAGAGACAGGAAGATGGACAGAGAAATGAGGAAACAGAGAACGATGTGACATTGCAGAAGAAACAAGCATTCCTCTCCGAGCTTAAGTTATCACAAGTAAACTTACAGTATAAAGAAGGTTAGATCATGCATAGCGTATTAATTAACAAAGTAACCAATATACATACCAGGGATGTTATGATTATTCTAAATTAATTTTGTATTGATGCCGAAATAGCACAAAATATTTAGTAAATAGTCTTTATTAAAAATAAAATCAGTTTTACAAGTACTTAAAAAAAATGTGAACATTTTGTTCCGAAAAATATTATTACAGTATTTTAACGCTTAAGGGCGTTTGTGCACTCATCCATATTAAATTCATATCTAGTTCGTATCGAAAAAAAATTGTCACACATTTACTAGGAAGGCCAAATCGGATACGAATATTTGAGTGCATTAAAGGCGTAACGGTCCTTAAACCTTCTTCATATTGCGAAATTCTGTGTCGTTGCTACATTTTTTTGGCGTTTCTTGACTCTCATCCTCCCTACAGTACACATCCGCATCAAAATCCGCATTGATTTCATGCGGATGCGGATGTCCAAATTTATGCGGAATTCGCAACATCCTTGATACATACATATGTCTGGCAGATGAAGTTGTCCATTTTCAATTCAAATAGCCCGTTTCTGCTGAAATAAATAATACATTTTTTTTATAATAATAGTCATTATATTATTTTCAGTGTATGAAAAGGTCTGGTCGGAAATAGTGAAAGAGAGAAAAAGGCGAAATGGCGACACGTCCGACCTGAACACAAAACAGGCGAAAACTGATAAGAAACACTTACAACTGGATCCCAATAACCAACTACAAATACTTACTGAAATAAAGAAATCTGTCAACGAAAACAACAATTTGATAAAGAAAAGGCTAGACTCATCTGAAATCGAGAACAACGCTGTAGACGGTGATAGTATACGTACCTTAGCAGAAAAGAACTTTTCAGAACTGAATCGGCTATCAAATATGGCAGATCGTAGCGTCAAATTAATAACCGGACAAGACGCTAAGAAACGTGATTTGAACCCTGGATTCGACAGTGAAAACATCCAAAAACCTATATTCAAGCAACCAAGTCAAAAGTATCCCCAAATTAACATACCAGATATTGCTAAGATCATTTCGTTGAAGAGTCAAGATACGACGTCTCAGCCTCAAGTGCTGACCTCGCAAGCTACTTCGATGGACGAGCCTGTAAACTCTGCTGCAGGAGTAGACCCTGAGGAGTTGCAGGGTAGCAAGGAGGTTGGATGCCAGGCGGAGGAAACACTCTCATGGCCGGGGATCGAATCTGTCATGAAGAGCTACTGGGAATATGAAGCAGGTACATATCCAGATTATCCAGGTTTATAAAAACCTTAGGTTTATAATAATCTAAAATTGCCCTCAATTTTTGTCAGACGTGGCGAAGGCGCCTTTTACGAGGCCTATCCCGTAAGGGATAAAGGCGTGATTTTATGTATGTATGTATAAAACCTTTTCCTAACATAAAGTAAGAAAAAAAACACAAGCACACTCATAGCCCCCACTGGGATTCCCTGTATAGGGGTGCCATGGATATACACAGAAACAACCACAAAAAACACCCAGACCCAAATACAGACATTTAAACTTATAATTCAAATGTCTGCCCTGGCCGAGAATCGAACCCGGGACCTTCTGCGTAGCAGGCAGGTACACTGCCAGCTAGGCTGCGTGGGTCGTCAACAACATTACTTGTAATGACATTCCACTCATATAATTATTAGTAAAGGCAAGCGAGAAAACCCTATAGTGCAATTTAAACAAAAGTCTGGCATGATTAAGTATAGCTCTATCTAAAGGATCTATCAATCAATTGACAGAAGTGGCAAAAACCCTTTAATAAGAGAACATTATTCGTGAGATTTATTTGGATTTAGGTATGAAGCAGTGACAGTTTGGACAACCGAAGCGCAGCTGATTATAATCTTGTCAAAGTGACGTTACACGCCTAAAATAAGACGGTATGCTGACAGTCCTAATTGAAGCACGTCACTTTGACAGGATTATAATAAACTTTTGTGTTGAGTTGCTCTCTTACTAGGCCCTCAGCCAATCGGCGATTTTCATACCTATCGTATTCTTCGAGCTATACAGATAAACCGAAATATCTGCGCATCTGTCATGTCGCCACTAATCGCTGTCAGTTTAACTTAGTCAAATTTTAGTTCCTCACATTGCCACCTGAACGGTTATGGCGGTCGCACTACAATTCAAATTTTACAACCGATTACATTTACGATCTTCTGCTATTTAAAACTGCTCTCAAAGAAACAAACCCCCGCGGGGCAGAGGGAAAGGGAAATATTTGTAAAACCCTTCCTCTCTCTGTCCCGCGGGGGTATGTTTAATGTTTTCTTTGAGCGCTGACTCCAGAAACACGGCTTTATACGTACGTGTATTGAACAAGTTACTAAACACTTCAAATATATTTCAGTGCGCAGGAAAGAGATCAACGACCTGCACAAGCGCAACACGGCCCTGCGCGTAGAGGGCGCGCACATCACGCGCACGGCGTCGCGTGAGTCGGACCGCGCGCGCGCACTGCTCGCCGAACGACGCCTGCTGGCCACCGAGGAGGCAGCCGTCAAGCGAACGCTGCACGCGTTGAAAACAGCCATTGAAGTTATTAAAAACTGTCAATAGTATAATAACTATTTATTGTATAAGCTGAAACTCACTCTTTGTTTTTCGAAGCCGCCATTTTCCAAGATGGCCCCCATACGTTTTTTTTTTCTTGATCCGATATAGGCATTGGAGTTGTGAAAAAATATATTTTATAGGCGGCGCTTATTTATATTACAGTACATTAGTTTTAAATGAATGTGGCAATAACATGGCCGCCAACGTAATTAACAGTTCTCTTAACTTGCAGCGTCAACTCCCACGCTCATAGCATCCCCTATCATTTTATAGTAGTAGCTGTCCCTTACACCCGGTAGATTTTTTGGCGTAGAGTATCGCTAGCCGTCAAGCTAACGCGATGAAATCCGCAATAGCAATGTAATCATAACAAACTAAAAAAATGGCTATTAATAACAAACTAAAGATATAATAATCCTACAGATGAAACTCTAATCATTATTTTTTGGGACCGCCATTTTTCAAGATGGCCGCCATATTTTTTTATTGGAACAGAGCCGTCACGTCACGTAGTGTCAGTGAACTCATTGACATAACTCCATTCGTTATGGTTCCGTGATGGCTGCCATTGAAGTAATAAAAAATATATATACATTTTTACGAACGTCAAGGTTTTAAATAAACGTTGTGCCACGTATATGGCCGCCGACGTCATTTTTAAAAGTTATCCCAACTCATTTTAAGCTTCATTGCTTGGATTCATTGACAGAGCAACCCCTTAGTTTTGTGGAACATTGTCCCTTACACCCGATATATTTTGGCGTTTTATTGGCGTAGAGTATCGCTAACGAGGAGGCAGAAATCAAGCTAGCGCTGCAAGATGAAATCCGCCATTGGAATTATTAAAACTATTAATAAAAAACTAATGATATAATCGTAAAGCTGAAACTCACATTTTTTTAAGATGGACGCCATTTTTTTTGCGTTTGTTGTACGAAATCGGGTTTTAGTACGGAATACACAGCCTGTGCTGATGTGATGTTGGAACGAATTCTATATATCTATCTATATATAATTTTAATGTCAATTTGAATAATAGAAACATTAGAATCAAACTAGTCATTAGCATTTTAGAGATATTTATTTATTTTATAATTTATCAATTTTTTCATCATAAACAGTAATAAAATTATCATACATGTAAATATATTTAAGTAAAAGGCTTTAAAAGGCATATCTATTATGAATAAAACATATTGTAAGTAATATTTATAACCATATTTGGCCTACATAATTAGGAATTAACATCATAAAATAGTAACTATTGAACAGTTGGCAAAAAAAAAATGTCTATCACTTTATTCTTTAGGAAAAGTAAAAATGGTTTATAATTTAGCAAATTGTATTTTTTTCAGTTTATATCGCTCTCGTCTTTCGTGCCGGTTCCGTCGCGTCGTAGACAGAGACACAACTTAACCTATTTTTAGTTTGATCCTGTCACGCGCGGTCTAACATTTGAATTGAAAAAGAGACAAACACTGACTATAATCACAACAACTGATTATAATCCCTTCAAAGAGATGATATACTTTAAATAAGAAGATACCATCTAGCATGCCGTCTTATTTTAGGCGTTTAACGTCACTTTGACAGGATAATTAGAACGTGACAGGAATAAACTAATATTAAAATCCTGTCACGTTCTAATATTTGAATAGAAAAGAGACAGCAACACAACAGCTGATTATCCTGTCAAAGTGACGTTAAACGCCTAAAATAAGACGGCATGCTAGATGGTATCGTCTTATTTAAAGTATATCATCTCTTTGAAGGGATTATAATCAGTTGTTGTGATTAGTTAAGCTGTGAGTACAACAGAATCGGCACCAATAGCTATCTTAATGAATTTAATTAAAATAGTGGTGTAGCTTCGGGATATTAATTAATCTTACTTAAAAAATAGTCCTGTTGATTCGCAAAGTAGAATTATTAACGAATCATAATGGTATTGATTCGAAAGACCTCTTAACTTATTTAAGGTTAGCCCTGTCATATTTTTTAAAATAAAAATAAAAAGAGACAGAAATACAACAGCTGATTACAATCCTGACAAAGTTACGTTCCATGTCAATAACAAAATGATGTTAGACATCTAAAATAAGGTTTTTTTTCACTACTACGGCGTAACAGTTTTAAATAATTTGAAATTGACTATCAGTTTTTAAAATTAGAAATATGAAAGAGATAAAACAGTAATCACTTGAGTTTAGCAGAATACGACTTGTCTTTTTCTTATTACTATTTTGATAAAGTGACAGTATTCTGTAAATAATAAATAAGTTATATATATTGTATTATAGAGATACAGTACTTATGTAAAAAATATTGGCATAAACATTTAAATAATAAAAATTATGAATATGTAGTTTTCCGTACCTTACTGATTCAAATTAAATTAATATTAGTGTGCAATATTATTTTTGAATATAACTATAGAATAGATGTCGCAATAATTATTATTATTACCAAATATGATATTTATTAACCACTGAACATGTTTTTTTATTAATTGTACCAACTACTTAATACATTAATCCTAATCCTAATATTATAAATGCGAGAGTAACACTGTCTGTCTGTATGTTTGTTCGTTTGTTGCTCTGTCACGCCTAAACGGCTGAACCGATTTAGACGAAATTTGGCAGAGTGATATATGGTAACCAAGAGACGGACATAAGCAATATCTACAAATCCATCTTAAATAAAACCCTCGAAACTTTGTCAGACCGGGCGGAACGACCCTTGTTTAGGTCGTTTTCGCTCTGCCTACCCCATTAGGGATAAAGGCGTGATTATATGTATGTATGTAAGAGACGGACATAGTTTACTTTTTACCGCAGGAATACACTTCATTCCTACGGAAAAACATACTGAAATGTAGTTTAAATACAGGGTAATTAGAGACAATGCGCAAAACCGCCAACGTAACTGAACAACTTTGTCAAAAAAGTAAAAAACTACTTCTCCTTACAAATATTTTCGTTTTAGTCTGTTTTATCCCAGCAACATAGCGCGGTGCCAATCACGATGCACACCACTCCCAAAATTGAACCTGAAATTAAAAAGATAAATGACTGAAAATATACTTAGTTGAAACTAAAAACAAATATTAATTAAATGTAGAGTACGTGGGTTCGATTCCCACGAGAGAAAACAAAGGTAAAGATAAGGTAGGTAGGAAAAGATAAATAAAATTGATATTGGGCTCAATTCTATAGATGCCACCGGCTAAAGCTAAAACTAAAAATTTCGCGCTCGCTTCGCTTGCGAAAAATATTGATTGGCATTGATAAGCTTGTGATTCTGTCGTGCCCGCTTTGCTCGAGTTAGGTAGGTATTGATTCAGCTTTCAGGAGTGTAGAGCTCGCTTAACTGTCCTCATACTAATTAACTGCCTCCGTGGTCTAGTGGCTAGTGCCATGGACTCCCGATCCGGAGGTCCTGGGTTCGATTTCCAAAGTTGATATTTGAGAATTTATCACTTTGGGAATTTTTCCCCAGTTTGGTTAGGACATTGCAGGCCGTATCACCTGATTGTCCAAAAAGAAAAAGATTTCGTGCTTCGGAGGGCACGTTAAGCCGTCGTTCTCGGTAGCTGTCTTCGATAATGTCGTTACTTAAAACCATGTCAGAGGCCTAATAGTTTTGCTACTAGGCGGTTTAAAAACTGACACCAGGGTTCATCGGGTCTATAGAGTCGATACCCACTCGACAGAAGAACTGACCTCGGTCAAGCGGCTGTTCGCTGCCGAGCGCGGCGCCGGCGACGGCGGTGCAGGCGAAGGCGAGCGCGTTGGCGGCCGGCACGCACAGCGACAGCGGCGCGCGGCGCACCGCCAGCAGGTACGCCAGGGAGCCCGTCTGATTAACCAGCCACGGCAACACGTACTACAACGTAAGAATAAATATGAAACTACCTTGCCTCAAACTTGACCTGCCCTGGCTTCCAACGGAAATTATCAGTGTTTCTCTACTATATTATGCATGTATTATACATTTATAAACCTTCCTCTTGAATCACTCTATCCATTAAAAGAAACCGCATCAAAATCCGTTGCGTAGTTTTAAACATGTATGTATACATAGGGATATAGGGACAGAGAAAGCGACTTTGTTTAATACTATCTAGTGATAATTAATTCAAGTTCGCTTTGCTCGCGATATGAGCAAGTAAACCTTAATAGTGATATCTTCCGCTCGTTCAATCATCGCGATAATGGGTTAATATACCTCGATAAGTATGTGGGAACTTGCGCTCGCTTTGCTCGCGAAATAGGTTAATATACCTGGATCAACTCGCTACGCTCGCGATATGGGTTAATATACCCCGGTCATGTATTACATGCTAACATCCCTATGCCATGGCAGCACCTTAACCCCCTAATTACAAAATAAATAAAGGTACATACATACACATAATCACACCTTTATCCCTAATGGGGTAGGCAGAGCGTAAACGACCTAAACGAGGTCGTTCCACCACATCTGACAAAAGTTTTGAAGGTTATATAGATTTGTAGCATCGCCTAAATTACAATATAAGATAAGATAAGAATATACTTTACTGCACAGAAAAGACACAAGAGAAAATAAAATGAAACAAATAGTAGTACAAATAGGCGGTCTTATTACTAAGTAGCAATTTCTTCCAGGCAACCTTAGGCAACCACAGGAAAATAAAAGTTGAACTAGTGGGCTGGTATACATTTCCGGCAATATATTGTATACTGAAACCCTCTGATCTGAAATGCAGCTGCCACATTTTATGTTATTCTCTAGCTGGGAGCTAGAATAATATACGGGCTGTTAGACAGCGTCCCGCAAACTGATAGGGGTAGCTCAGTCAACGGAACTGAACAACTATCAGCAAGTTTTATTTTCCAGAAAGTGACAAAACAAGGACTTTCCATACAAATAGTCTGATGGAGTTGATAATTTTGTATGGGAAGTTAAATTTAGTTTGCTCATCTCCTGGAAGAATTTCCTGGTGATAGTCGTTCAGTTTCGTTGACTGAGCAACCTCTATCTCATACATACATACATATAATCACGCCTTTATCCCTAATTGGGTAGGCAGAGCGTAAACGACCCAAACAAAGGTCGTTCCGCCACGTCTGACAAAGTTTTGAAGGTTATTTAAGATAGATTTGTAAGTATATTGCTGTAGTGACAGGTTGTCAGCCCATCGCCTAAATTACAATATACTGAAACCCTCGTATCCCGTAGCTGGTTTTTACAGCATGCCCGGGAGGAAATGCAGCTGGCATATTCTATGTTTTTCTCTCGCTCCCAGGCCAGCATGGAATTCTCTATCTCACACCCGATATAAAAAGGTAGATACACAATTTAAAGTCTATCCACCATTCTACTAAGTACATCAAGCGTCATACCCTCCAGTTTCCCAATAGGAAGGTGACTTCAGCCCACGCCTGGCCGTACCAGCTCCCGGCGCGAACCTGCCGCAGACCCTTCGTACCCTGGCGGATGAAGGGGTTCGTGCAGCCCCACAGCAGACCAGTCACAACTATCAATCCTAGAGAGAAGTAAATAAACGTACTAAATATGCGTCTGTGTTTCCGAACGCCTTCAACCCCCAACATTTCAAAGTTAGAGTGAACAGGCATCTTCTAGGTGAGCTCACTCCATCGCCGACTCCGTCTCAGTCGTTTCCGACCTAGACTGGAGTCAAGAGCAAACCCATTTTTAATAAAAAGAAGTAAAAAAATATGCCGAACCAATATGACTTTGTTCCCCTAGAAATGGAGATTTTGGGCATCGGAAGGGATGTCAGTCCTTAGGGAAATTGGGCGCCGCCTTCGGGAAAGAGGTTGCGACAACCGCGCTGGGGCGTTTCTGCTGCAAAGGCTGTCTATTGCAGTTCAACGTGGTATCGCAGCGAGCGTAATGGGCACCTTTGCACCGGGAATGACCCAGGGCGGGCTTTTCGATTAGTTTTTAAGTTGACTTATTATTTGTAACTGCCTCCGTGGTCGCTAGTGCCATGGACTCCCGATCCGGAGGTCCTGGGTTCGATTCCCAGAGGCAAAACACAAAGTCGATATTTGAGAATTTATCACTTTGTGAAATTTTCCCCAGTTTGGTCAGGTCGAATCACCTGATTGTCCGAAAAAGGAAAAAAAAACGGAGGATGCTTCGGAGAGCACGTTAAGCCGTCGGCCCCGGTCGCTGTCTTTGATAGTAGTCGTTAGTAAAACCATGTCAGAGGCCTGATAGCTTTTTTTTTTTTTTTTTTAAATATATATAGGCTGTGCTACTAGGCGGTTTAAAAACTCTGACACCAGGGTTCATCCCCACTCGACAGAAGAATTTGTATTGGATTGATTTTGTTATAAATTTTTGTAGTTATAAATTAGTTAAATTAAAAAAAAGAAGAGAGAAGTAAATTTTGGATTGGAGATTTTTAAAGGCTGCTACATGTCGACGGCACAAGCCGCAAAAACCAGCAGTCCGCACGAAACTCAACCTTAACTCTAAGCGCTAAGTCTGAGTGGATTCTCGAGTCGAACAGCAACCCGATGAACCCTGGTGTCAGCAGCACAGCTAATAGGCCTCTGACATTGTTTTTGAATAACGATCATTATCAAAGACAGCGACCGGGACCGACGACGGCTTAACGTGCTAACGAAGCGAGGAATCTTTTTTTTTCTTTTCGGGCAACAAGGTGATTCAGTCTGCAATGTCCTTACCAAACTGGGGAAAACCTCACAAAAGGATAAATTGACAGAAATCTGTATCCCCCCCCTGGGAAATGAACCTAGGACCTCAGAATCGTGAGCCCATGGGCTCTGACCACTAGGCTGACCACTGAGGCTGTTATATTATATTTATTTCTATGCAAAACAATTTACGAGATCTGGCTTTCATTTTGTGTGAACTGAGGGACCACTCATAAAGGGCTGTATTGTTTTGAAACTACATAAATATATATATATATATTTTTTTTTTTTTTTTGCAAATCCAAGGGTTTGTCCCTCAGACCAGACATGCATTCCGATAGAGTTGACGAGGGATTTTAAAAACTGATGCGAAAAAAACAGTTATTCAAAAATATTGTGTTTTATTCAAGAGATCAATTTTAGTCTAAACCACCAATTCACTGAGTTTATTTATTATACAAAATATTTTTTTTGGTATATGAGTAAATTATAAATTGTGGATACCTTAACCTATATTTTTACCATACTACGCCAAAATTAAAAGGAAAGAACTATTTTAAATAGGAAATCTTAAATGACTAAAGTTGTCAATTACAAAGTCCCCTGATAAATGCATTTAAATTCAATAACATTAAAATTTCATAATTTTATTGATATATTTAATTCATTAAGAAAAATTCAAAATGTAAGACATATAACTCAGAAAGTAATTGTTATTATACATAGGTTTTTATCATATTTTATAATACAATATTTTATTTTGTTTTACTTTGAGATACTTTATGTCCATATACAAATAAAAAAAATACTACATCTTTTATAAATAATAAATGCAAATATAAAACAAAATATAATAATATTCTTAAAAACTATATCTCTGAAAAATAATAGCACAGAATATACAGGGAGATAATTTAACAGCATGCTGAAGCTTGGGGGGTGTTTTAGAACGGACAAAGTATTACATCAAAAATAATATAAAAATAAAAAATCTACTCTAAAATATATTTTTTTATGTCACTTTCACGAAAACACTCCCTACGCCTACGCTAAGACACGCAATTAAATTAACATCATAGATAATAGTTACATTATCAACTTGACTACTAAATCCTATGTAAAAGATTCTATAAAATATTGTAAAAGTAAGAAAAAATCTTAATAATTATTATTTTCTGTACAAGGTGTACTATTTTATACAGAATTCATGCTTTACTGTAACTGTCAAAATCCCATTGCTTTAATCTCTGAAAACTTTACATTATTTTCATCAACCCACTTCACAAACTCTTTGGCTTTAGCTACCGCACATTCCAACGCCATTATACAATCATTTTCAGCTCGATGTGCTTCCAACGGTTGTCGGTTCAAAACTCTCTCGTAAATATCCTTTAATTTATACTTTTCTGTTGGTTTAGAACCTTCGCTCCACGGGAACCTTCTTCTAGCTTTAGACACTTTGCCTTCTTTCCTTGGAGTTGTTGCTGATGGCACCGGGACGTGTTTTGGTGTAGTTTCATTCTTTTGTTTCATTGCTAGCGTATTTTGAGCTAGCAGATCAACTTGGTCCAATAAAGTCCCATTATCAGACTTTATAACCGTAATATCTTGGTTGTCACCAACTTTTTCTTCTTTATAGTAACGGTCTTGGGCTATGACCAGATTGACCGGACTAGCGTAAGCTTGCAGCTTTGTCCTTTTCTCTTCTTCCAGAATGTCGTAGAATGCATGATAGCTATCAGCACACAGCAAATCTTCCGGTAGGTCAACCTTCAACCGTTGGAAGTGATGCTTGAATATAGGATAGTCAAAACCAAGCCCGTTCTGTGCAATCAAGCATACTGGCTTTGTAAGCAGGTTCAGAAAAGTGTTGGTCAGCTCACAGACTTGTTTGTTGAAAGGGGTTTCAAATTCCAATAATTCATTGGACAATCCGGTGACATTAGTAACAGAGACAGGAATTGGCCGTCCAGGGTTGAAGCACAGCGTCAGCTTGTGGAGCACCCGGGGCACCGCCCCCGGTCTAGAGTCCAGTACATGATCTCTTTTCACTGCCACTAAACTTAACTCCGTTATTTTAGTCCGGTTATTTTCTTCTTGAGGGATACCAGTGGTCTCCAAGTCGAGAAACACGTAAGTTGCAATTGCAGCCATGGCGGGAAAGTAGTAAAGTGATAGTTATGTGGGCTTACCTATTGCTTGCAACATAACCGATGACTCATAAAAGCAAGTTCAGACAAGAAGCTTATCAGAACCTAACCTCTTCGGATCGTCTCGATTAGTACGTTTCTTATTTGTTTCAGTTCTTGTAAATATTAGGAGTCAAATCGCAATGGTAGCACAAAGTTAATCTTCATAAAATTATAGAAAAAGTAAAATTAAAATCCTAATTCCGAATCACAACACAACACTTTTTTTTTTTACAATTCTCCCATTCAGAAAGGCAAAGAGCATGAGCCCATGCAGCCTAGTCATCAGTATTTATTCCTTTGTAACCTTAACCTAATCTAACCTACGCTAACCTAAAAGTTATTAGATTGGCATAACGTTCCCAAATGCAAGTGGGTCATATTTTTACCCTTTTCCACTTGGCGAAATTAACCTGCCTATTTTAATCGTCAGTTTTTTTAAAATCTTTAAACGCGGATCGTTTCCCTACCTTTTACGAACATCATAATCATAAAAAAACACTTGACACTGGCATAAGTTTTTTAGTGCCACAAACTAAAATAAAAACTACAAAATCTAACCCATGCCATAAAAAAAATGCGCCGGTGATTCACATTCTAATGCTCAATAGACTTTTCCGCGGGGATATTAATCCGAATCATACGGTAGCGCCTCCCTTTCTTTCTTACTCCTACCGCATTGTGCCCCGCCAGCAGGTTATCATGTTAAATCCACCACATTTACACAATAAAAACTGCGAGAAACTCATTAAGTAGAGCAAAAATCAAAATCCGTCAGATTTTTTTTTATCCCCGCGCAAAGCCCCAACCTAACCTCATTAGAATGCGAGAGTGGTACCCACATTCCGCTATCGAGTTGATCCATATAAGATTTTTGTACTTTATTTCTCACTTCCACTACATTGTCTTTCGCTACCGGCATTATTCGGCTAATCCCACAACACACACAATTACAATAATAGCCGCTAAAAACTAATTTAGAAAGCCGGAAAGTCAGTCCTACAAGCGATTCGCTGTGACTAGCGCATATTTTTTTTTTTTTGTTGTGATTTTGCGCGGGAATCGTAAAGCCGAGTCTCCATCGCATAAACAAAACACGAAACATACCCCCGCGGGGCAGAGAGGGGAAAGGAAATGTTTGTGAAACCGTGAAACCCTTCTCTGCCCCTAGAAACTAAAGACTTGGCTGCATCTCCTAAAACTATTGGCCTTCGGCTTTCGCATATCTTATAGAGGTAATTAAAAAAATACAATCAGCTGTTTGTCAAATACGCCATAATATCAAATCAAAACCTAAACAGTCTTTTTTTTATAGGCTAGGAGTAATGGTATTCCGTGAATTTCCGTGATCAAAACAAACTGCATCAGACTTTCCAAAGGATTTGTGTTATCTTTGAATTTTCTGTAAAATTACAACATGCCTGAAATAGCCAGTTTAGTATTTTTTGATATAGAGACCACAGGCTTACCATTCCAAGAAAACAACCAGACAAAAATCATAGAATTTAGTTTTGTGGCTGCGCTTAGGAAACAACTAGAACTTACACCATACGGCCTTAACCCTCCAGTGAGAAAACTAACATTTGTTTTAAACCCTCAGAGGCCGATAAGTCCCGAAGTGACCAAGATAACTGGCCTTTCTAGAAGGGATCTCACCACAGCGCCTACTTTTCAGGAGAAGGTGAAAGATATAATCAATTTTCTTGAGGCACTACCAAGCCCTGTCTGCCTGGTTGCTCATAATGGAAATTCTTTTGATTTCAAAATATTACTTGCTGAATTCAACGATGCAACAGCCTGCCTGCCTGCCGATCTATTCTGCGTCGATTCATTAATGGGTTTTCGGCGAATTCTGTCAGGCTCTGATATAAACTATTTAAACTTAATTGATCCTGTACCTAGTCTTGAAGACTTATTAACTGATGATGAAGATGAAGATGACTGGCCAGATTTTAATGTCAGCACAGAAGAATGGGATGTAATTGATGCAATTTCTAATCTATCTTTATCTAGTGAATCAGAAGTTGAAAATAGAAATCAAAATGAAGCATCAAAAATTAATAAAAAACGAAGCGAAGCTATAAAAAAAGTATTCCGTAAAGCTCCTAATATGAGTAGAGATAAAGAGTGCTTTAAATTGACAGCAGTGTATAAAAGACTGATGAATAAAGAAGAGGATAATGCTCACAGAGCAGAAGTAGATTGTTTAATGCTTCTGCAATGCGTAGTTGCATTAAAGAAAGACTTTTTGCCTTGGGTTGATAATAACTCCAAACTGTTGACTGATATTAAGCCTCTAATAAGACGATCAACAAGTAGCAGGGTTCATAGCCGTTTCTCAAAATAAATGTTTTTTAACTAAACTAGTGGATAGAGTACCTATTGATGAATGATTATAGTAAAATCATGTTTATTTTTTGTATCTAAGAACTATACTATTTTAAGTTAATATTTTTTACATAAATGTAACATACTCGTATTACTAAGATTTAAATCTTTATTGTGCAATACCATATTAATTATGAATACATATTATACAAAAATATATATATATTTTTTTCTTATCTTCTTTTTATGGACATACTTCTTGCAGACTGAGTATTGATACATACATACATGCATATAATCACGCCTTCATGCCCAAAGGGGTATTCATAAAATTCAAACTAATATTACTGTAGTCAATTAAATAAATACATTCATTTCATACAAATTGTCTTTATTAAAATCACAATAGGATACTTGTCACTAAATAAATATAGGCTTAACAATAAGTAAAAAAAAACAACCACCTCTGTTGTCCTTACCCTAGTAAGTACTCTGAGCTATAAGGCTCTGAGGTGGCAGTAAGACTAGGAATTATTAGATTACTAAATCTAATGGAAATTTAAATAAACAACACTTTTCCTATTTATAATCTCCACTATAGCCCGTTTAAGTAATCAGTGACTATACTCTAAAAACTGTAAGATGATAGCTGTAACAGATGCAATTCCTATGGATATTAAATTGCATTCCATGCTGGCCTGGGAGCGAGAGAAAAACATAGAATGTGCGAGCTGCATTTCCTCCCAGGCATGCTGTAAAAAACAGCTAAGAGATCAGAGGGTTTCAGTATATTGTAATTTAGGCGACGGCCTGACATCCTGTCACTACAGCAATATACCTACAAATCTATCTTAAATAACTCTCAAGACTTGTCAAACGTGGCAAAACGGCCTTGTTTAGGTCGTTTACGCTCTGCCTTACAAATTAGGGACAAAGGCGTGATTGTATGTATGTATATTAGATACCTTTGCTTTTGTTTTCATTCCAATTTCTGTTGCAGCTAACATTTTACAGTTTTTATAATAAAAAACTCACATTAATAGACAATAAATTAGAAAAAAATAATAACAATGGTATTGTTGAGATGGTAAAAATCAAACATTAAATATATAATAAATACCGGCAATAATTGCAACAAAAGTGGAAACAATCAGAATCCAATACTTTTGAATAAAATTCCTGTTATCTTCCTGGATAACAACTTTCTTTTCCTTGTATTTCTTCTTTTTTCCACTCAACTTCCATTCATATTCTTCTAACTCTCTTCTATTCTTTTCTTGTTCAAGAAGTTTCTGTCTTTGCATTTCTTTTTCTTTCTCTAATTTGATTGCTGCCTTCTTAGCCTCACAGTTCTCATTGCAAACTATGTTCACTTCTCCTTTCTTTACTAAATTGCATGGAGCTTCCTTCTTAATGTGACCACATGGACAGTGAACTTTAGTTTTTTTCGTACAAACTTGATTCTCACATTTTCCAGGATGGCAATTGTTTTTGCAGCGATGGCCACATTCTAAATTCTTAGGGCACTGCTGCTTACAAGATAACATCTCTTCTGAAGCTATGCATAGCTCTTTGCAACGTAAATACAACTCTGTTAATCCGCAATGGCAATGAATGCGCTCTAAGATTTCACACGGAGGACACTCTCCTGTGTGACAAGCACGTTTTTCACATTTATGTGCACATTTCACTGGACGGGGTACTTGGCATTCTCTGTAACATGGCCTACAACTATAAGGCACATTTGGATAATTAGGATCAGGCTGATAAAGATGACAGAGTTGAGTACAAGAGTGGTTCCCACAAGCCAAAGGTTTCCCGCACTCTCGGCCGCAAGGTCTGCGAGTAGCCGAGTGGCAAGGCTGCTTCTCTGTCTCATGTTCTCCAAAACAAATAACAGGCACGGGTGTGTCACAAGGTGGACAATCAAGAGCCATAATCTTGGTCTTTGGGGGTTGCACCTCCCATGGCGTCGCAGGTTTTTCTACCTGTTTAAATACAACTGGAACATATTTGTGGCAAACTGCTTTGCAATTATGATCACATTTTAGATATGGTTTTTCACAAATTGCCTTGCACAATGGGCAGTCTCCAAAATGGCAGGAATGTTTGTTCTCATCAACATGTCCACATTTATACTTGATCTTGCAAGGCAGATTACATTTGGGTGGTTTCACATGTTTTTCTCTACCACAAGGTACAGTGACGTAAGTTTCTTTGCATCGGCATGTAACCTTAGATTCTCTGGGGCAAGGATAGCATGGCCCACGATGACAAACTGTGGTACATTTATGTCTGCCACATTGAAGCTGCTTGTCACAAATTTTCTCACAAGGGGGGCAATTACCATTACAACATTTCTTTGCGCAAGGATGTTTGCCACACAATCTAGTACCTCTACATTTTGATTCACATTTAAATTCTTTGCTGCATGGTAGAGATCTTTCATGCGTCTCACAATAACACTTCTTCTGGATCAGAACTTGGCACGGTGGACAAGGGCCTTTATGGCATTTTTCTGGACAACTATGTTCACAGTCTTCATGCTTCTTATTACAAGTACCTAGACAGGTTTCTATATAATCAGGACATTGGACATATCTTTCATTAGCACCACAAGGACAAGACCTCATACCAGAATTAGGGCAGGAACCGCAGCTGCCGGAGTGGCATATTTTATCACATTTATGGTACCCGCAAGCAAATGGTTTGTTGCATGGTTTTTGACACTGCCATTTCACATCATTGCAAGGTCTCTTGATTTTCTCAGCGCCACACTGACACTGTTGCAGGCTTGTGTAGCTGCACGGAGGGCAATCACCTTCATGGCATTCATTTTCACACATATGAGAATTGCACAGCAATCGTTTCTTACAGGGTTTTCCACATGACCACTTATTAGAGCTACATCTTACTAGTTTTATCTCCTTTGAACAATAACATGTGCCGTTAACGGTCTGCGGGCATGGAGGACATGGTCCGGGGTGACACAACAGCAGGCACTGATGAACACAGTGACCACCAATAGAAATCCTCTTTTGACATACCTCTCCGCAGGAATGCGGTATCAACCAGGGATGTACTGGCGGGTCATCAGTCTTGCCACAATAACATCTATATTTACGAGGTATTTGCTCCTTTATGTACGACTGGCGACACTTTGGACAGCACCACTCGACTTTTTTAGCTACATAAACACTAATTGCAGCCTGAATTTCATTTGGTTTGACGCTGACGCAGTCGTTGCCCCATTTCTGGATACAGGATATGTGGAAGTAGCAGTGGCAGTGTTCACAAGTCCATATGGCGTCTGCTCTCTTGATAGAACCAATGCAAATAAGACAGGTGACCGCGCGGCCGCATATCGCTTCTTCTAGAAGGTTTTTGGTGCGGTTTAGAAGCTGCGAGTCTCCGCCGCCGCCACAGTAGCTCCTGAAGACGTTCTCCAGGACGTTGGACTCGTAAGGGTCTTCATCATCAGACGAGGACAACTCTTTCATCTCCTGCAAGTGGCGCTGGACGTTTTGTTGCAGCTTAGCGGCCGCATCGCGATAATTACGCGACATTATTACAGAAATCTTTATGCAGGCACTAGTTATTTATTCAAGAAGATATTTAAAGGTGCTTCTTTGGTTCCAGTTTCATTGTTCCACTAAAAGGCAAATCTATCTTTCGAAATTGTCGGATTCTCGCACACAAACCAACCAAACCCGACCATGGCAACCATGCAGGCAGCAAACTGTCACTGTGACAGACACGTCAGTGTGACGTTGACTGACAAAACACCGCCCGAGAGGCACAGTAGTTATATTCATACAGCCAGACACATGCCACTGAACACCTACATGTTATTGTACGCGAGCGAAGCGAGCACGGCATTGTACGAAATATGAATGAATTATGAAACGCACGCACGCAACATTTAATTACGTTAAACATTCCACGAAGCTCATTTAAATGCGAGTGTAGCGCCCACATTATTACTACTATTTATTACTAAATTCTTAAATTTTGAACCTTTTTATTATAATTTCTTCTTTTTCTTCACAGTTAGTGCCATCTATTGAGCAGTAGCTGTACTAAGTAGTATTCCTAGCTAACTCTATCTAATTATGCCTCTTCTCAACAACAGATGGCAGAGCATTAGTCCGTATTTTTTTAGAGACGGGGAAAATAAAAATGCTACTTTATTTAGGTAAGTTTATTTAAGTATTTATTTCCTAAACATTTTATTACAAAATCATTAATTACACACTTTTATTTTAGAAAGTTGTATAATATTTATAAGTAACGTAAAATAATTCAAGAAATAAAAGTTGATCAAAAAGCAATATAAATCTACCTTTGCACATAACTACAATTCATTAGTTGTATTATATTACTTACAAAAATACATTTTAAAGGAAACTATGACTAAAGTATTAAAACATTTATATTGGTAACATTAGGGTGAGCTAAGCGATTGATGGCACTAGTTTTAGCGTTTAGGAAATGAATTTTAACTTATAGTTATAGTACCACTTCATTGAGATGAGCAATAATTATAGATTTAATTTTCTGGCGTTAGTGTTTGGTATAAGCCCTGTACCTAGACCATCGTCATTTTGATTGTAAATTCTCTGTATAATAAGTAGCAGGTGTAATAAAGTTAGGTCTTTTTATATTTTGACGTATGTTCCTTGGGAAAGTTGTTCAGTTTCATGCGTAGTTGTTTGGTCAACTGCTATTTTTTTTACACTCAGTACCTACAGTACTACAGACTTCAGATTTTGCCTTAGTTGTAAATTATGTTTAGAGATAATGGTTTTACAGGATTTAAAGTCTATTTGGTTATTTTTTTTGTTAGAAATCTGTATTTCATCGTCTAGTGATCGTAATAAATTTAGTACTTTCTCCATGGTCTACAGGTCTGAGCTATGGGCTCTCGACCCGGAGGTCCCGGGTGTCGATTCCCGGCGGGAGACAATGACTATCTGTTCTTGTTTTAAGTTTGGTTACGACATTGCAGGCTGATCACCTGATTGTCCGAATAGTAAGATGATCCATTCTGTCGGATGGACATGTAAATAGTCGGTCCTGCGCCTGATTTCTCTCTGGTCGTGTCAGTCAATCTGTCCCATCAGAATAAGAGATTGAAGGAATAGAGAGTGCACCTGTGTGTAGCGCAAACCCTTAGGCACTAACTATACTTGATTATATCATAGGATAGGTACGTAAAAACCTTTAAGTAGGGTACATTTTACGTAATATTACGATCACTAGACAATTTAGCAAAGCTTAAGAATAAGAAATTATTAAGAGTAGAAAGTAAGTAAGTACAACCAGTGTCATAGAAAACAAACCCGTTCAGCAAAAAAGTGCGAGAGGGCGCCACTTTCTTCGAAAGGTCATGCATGAAATGGTTTGTAAGGAGATACTTCTATTTTTACTGGATGTACTGTACTATTGTAAAAAAGAAAAGGTTTAGACCTTCAACGAACTCTAGTAGTCTCCTGCTTCTTCTTATTGGATAGTTTAAACCAGCCAGCTTTCTTGTTACTGTCTTTCGGTATAGAGATTGACCGAGATATCCTTTCCCGTTCGCTGTCGCGATGCAGTACCTCATTTGATTGCGATCTTTTATCCCGCGGCATACTTTTACGCGACAGTGTCGCCCCCTGGACGCTGGAAGTTCTTTTCTCCGGGTTTCTGTACAAAGTTTGACTGCTTGTAAGCCGGTTGTTTTGCGGTTTTGGTTTTTTCGTCAATGTGGTTTGGCTGTAGGATTTGTTCTTCTGTAACGTAGCCGGCCGGTCTTCTGCCAGATTTGACGAGGACTTTTTGAATGTGGAAGTTTCTTTTTTCTGCCTAGGTTTCTGTGCGTAGTGCACGTCGCGATGTTCGCTGTAGTGCTTGGGCGTCCAGGGTGCGAAGATGGAGAAGCTCTTGGTGGTGTTGCGCACGTGCAGGTTTGAGGAGTTCACGGAGGAGACGTC
The DNA here is from genome assembly GCA_949820665.1 of Scrobipalpa costella. Taxonomy (NCBI): domain Eukaryota; kingdom Metazoa; phylum Arthropoda; class Insecta; order Lepidoptera; family Gelechiidae; genus Scrobipalpa; species Scrobipalpa costella. The sequence goes on from OX463315.1 coordinate 11,859,904, forward strand.
GTCCCGGGACCGGTGGTTCAGACGGCCAGGGTCCGGGATGTCGCCAACTGGAACATTGGGATTGAAATCGTAACAAAAACATTACAAATAACAGAAATTTTACATTAAGTACGTAGATTATTGAGTTTTAATTGCATTTGATTAATATTTGGTGTTATTTTCCTCTCACTAGCGCGTCGTGTCAGCACCAGCAAGATAAACTTTGGTCTTTGTGAGATTTTCTCCAGTTTGGTTAGGACAATACCGGCTGAATCACCTGTCCGGAAGCACAGAATATATAATAGTAGTAGCTGGAAGAAAAGGATTCCGTGCTGCGGAGGGCACGATAAGCCGTCACTCCCGGTCTTTGGTAGAGGTCAACACACAGTAGAGGTTACACAAACCATATCAGAGGCCTATTAGCTGTGCTATTAGGCGGTTCAAAAATTCTCACACCAGGACTCATCGAGTCGTTCGTCCACTAAAAAAACCCACTCGAATGAAGAATGAGCTAGAACTTTAATACCGGGAGGAAGGGACAGCGTCCCGTAAACTGATAGGGGTTGCTCAGTCACCGATATTGAACAACTTCCACCAAGAAATTCTTTCAGAAAGTGAAAATAAAAATTGGCTTTGCCATACAAATTGTCTGATCGAGGTGGAAAGCTTTATTTCACTCCCTAAAAGAATTTTCTGGTGGATGTTGTTCAGTGTCGTTGACTGAGCAACCCCTATCAGTTTGCGGGACGCTGTCCCTTACACCTGGTATATTCTGTGGAATACATACATACATATAATCACGCCTTTATCCCTAATGGGGTAGGCAGAGCGTAAACGACCCAAACAAAGGTCATTCCGCCACGTCTGACAAAGTTTTGAGGGTTATTTAAGATAGATTTGTAAGTATATTGCTGTAGTGACAGGTTGTCAGCCCATCGCCTAAATTACAATATACTGAAACCCTCGGATCCCTTAGCTGGCTTTTACAGCATACCCGGGAGGAAATGCAGCTGGCACATTCTATGTTTTTCTCTCGCTCCCAGGCCAGCACGGAAGAAAACATTTCTGTGGAATGGGTTGAAGAAATAGAAGCTCACCCGTAGTGGCGTGAAGGTAGACGACGCTGCGCTGCGACTGCTGGCTGGATTCTCCCTCTGTGCTGCTCTCACCGGAGTTGTTAGCCGGAGTGCGGCGGCGGTGTCTGCAATACATATAATCACGCCTTTATCCCCAATGAGGTAGGCAGAGCGTCAACGACCCAAACAAAGGTCGTTCCGCTACGTCTGACAAAGGTTACATACATATAATCACGACTTTATACCTAATGGGGTAGGCAGAGCGTAAACGACCAAAACAAAGGTCGATCCGTCACGTCTGACAAAGTTTAGAGGGTTATTTTAAGATAGATTTGCTGTAGTATCAGCCCATCGCCTAAATTACAATATACTGAAACCCTCAGATCCTTTAGCTGGTTTTTACAGCATGCCCGGGAGGAAATTCAGCTGGCACATTCTATGTTTTTCTCTCGCTCCCAGGCCAGCATGGAAGAAACAACAACATCAATCATTATCAAAATCACAATTAAAAGTTCATTTCATTTCAGAATGGAGACCGCGAATCGGCAGACGTAGTGTGGGACATCCTGAAACTATGTGATCGAAAGACTGAAAAAATTGCTACAAATTTACATACATACATACATAAAATCACGCCTTTATCCCTAATGGGGTAGGCAGAGCAAAAACGACCTAAACAAAGGTCGTTCCGCCACGTCTGACAAGTTTTGAGGGTTACATACAGATTACTACAGAGTAAGCATCTGATTATGATGTACTAAATTGCTATAGTGACAGGTTGTCAGCCCATCGCCTAAAATTGCAATACACCCTCGAATCCCTTAGCTGGCTTATACAGCATGCCCGGGAGGAGATGCAGCTGGCACATTCTATGTTTTTCTATCACTCCCAGTCCAGCATGGAAGCAAATTTACATGATAGACAAAACCTACTTGCTCAGCTCCTGCTTGCTGCCCCTAAGTTCAGACGAGCTCCCCCTCTCATTCTTCCTCCTGGTCTCCGATCCCTTCAGCGTCTTCGAACTGCTGTGACTCCTGGACCTGTCGTAGGGGCTTATCGGTGGCTTTCCACTTCTCCTGTCTAGCTGACTCTCTGTCTCCGAAACACTCATCTCTCTACGTCTCTCAGAGATGTTCTGCAGATTGCGTTTGTAGAACTTCGACTTTGGAGACTCTTTTAAGTTCGTCAAAGAGTAGCTCTTGTTTGTCAACGAGTGGTCTATTTCATCCAGCCCAGTGCTGGAGTTTGAAGTGGTTTTGCGCAGCGTGCTGTGTGTCGGATGACTCTTGGACTTGGAGACCGGCTGTTTGCTGTTCACGTCGGAATCCTGGTCGGTATCGCCGAAGAAGCGAAGGTTCTTGGCTGGCGAATGAAGGGGCTTGGATTTGGACCAGTTCTTCCGTGTGGATTCGTCTTCAGTAGTCAGGATGCTCTCTTTTTCGACCTGGAATGTGGAAAATGGTAGGGTTAATTTTATATTTTGACCGCAAGCAGCTATCATGGATAAACACAAAACCTTTTCGGAGATGCCCAATCACAGATATATCTACCTAACTGTAAGTTTCGAGTTGTAGTGAACCCATCACTGTGGTGTTCCTTAGTGGAAACTTATGCTCATTTAGTTGATGACGTTTATACTATTAATCAAATCTGACTCTGCTTTTCAACTTTCCATTCATCACTTTGTGAAGTTTTCCCCAGTTTGGTTAGGACATTGCAGGCTCAATCACCTGATTGTCCGAAAAGAATAAAGATTCCGTGCTTCGGAGGGCACGTTAAGCTGTCGGTCCCGGTCGCTGTCTTTGATAGTGGTCGTTAGTCAAACCATGTTATGGCCTAATATCTGTGCTACTAAGCGGTTGGAAAACTCCGACATCAGGGTTCATCGGGTTGTTCGTAAGTAGAAGAACTTCCCATCCATTTCATATGAGAATTAACAAGAGACATTTAGATTACCTTGACATCTTTTTTGGTGGTCTTCTTCCTCGCTAGTCTGTCCAGGGATTTGAACCAGTTGCCGGCGGAGGTCGCGGGCGGCCGCGGGGGTGGAGACGGGGTGGGGGAGGGGGTGGCTAAACGCCGGCGCTCGCGGTAGCGCTGCGCCTGAAAAAAGAAAGAAAAAATATATAGGTAACGCTTTTTCCCGTACATTTTAGGCATAATACATACATACATTCACGCTTTTATGGTGTAGACAAAGCATTAACGACCTAAACAAAGGTCGTTTCGCCACGTCTGACAAAGTTGTGAGCGTTATTTAAGACAGATTTGTAGGTATATAGCTGTAGTGACAGGTTGTCAGCCCATCGCCTAAATTGCATTATACGGAAACCCTAGCATCCTTTAGCTGGTTTTGACAGCATGCCCGAGAGCAAATGCAGCTAGCACTATGTTTTTCTTTCGCTCTCATGCCAGCATGGAAGATAGTATGGCGAATTTTCTAAGTTTTTACTTATACAACGCGGTCACTTTTACTTGTACTCATAATCATAAAAATGGGGGCGCGATTAATAAGGTACCTATTGGGCACGATTCCAGATTTGCCGGCTAAAACTAAAATTAAAATCTATCTTCACTTTCAGACTAAAAGCATTGGAAAAGGACAAGAGATCTATTCTCTACAATATTTCTCTTCGGGTTTTGATTTATATTCGGTGATTTTATGCGTTATCTGTCATTGTTAACCGCCGTCATATGATATGGCGGAAATAATTGACAGAAATACTGGGAAAACGTGCAAAAGCGCGTCATAACTTTACGGACAAAGTGTAAAACCATACAGTATAAACCGCCTGTACTTTTTAATTTTATTATTTTGTAAGTGACAGATAGACTTTAATTTTAGTTTTAGCCGGTGGAATCTAGAATAGAGCCCACTGTAGGTATAATTTTTATGATCGCATTTGTTTCGCACATTTTTTTAGCGCGTCGAAATAATTCTGATGGCTTCACCGCCATGCCAGCTTGATTTAACGACGTATCTCATTTCTCAAGTATACAATTACCAAAAAAGAAACAAAAACGTAAGAAAAAAACTCGTCCAGTGCCGAAATAGCGGCAAAAACAGCCGCGAATTAAATTTTGGCGGCAAAAAGTGCTGTGGACAGTGATGTGAAGTGAATATGATGGATGTGCGGTAAAAAGTACCTATCTATGCAGTTAAAAATAATATTCTGCAAAAGTCTGATGTTAGAATTATACAAAACATTACTTCCAAACATTTAAACCCTATGAAAAGTGTTGTACATACATAAATCACGCCTTTATCCCTTACGGGGTAGGCGAGCGTTTAACGCCTCGTAAAAGGCGCTTTCGCCACGTCTGACAAAAATTGAGGGCAATTTTATATTGTAATATGTATTGCTATAGTGGCAGGTTGTCAACCCGTCGCCTAAATTACAATACACTGTAACCCTCGAGTCCCTTTTGCTGACTTCTACAGCATGCCCGGGAGGAAGGGCAGCTGGAACATTCAATGTTTTTCTATCTCTCCCAGTCCAGCATGGAAGTAAAGTGTTGTAGAGGCGTAATTTTTATGCACTTATGGGTTAGACCGCACTAGGACGTAGCTGCAGCTTGGCACTGCAGCGGCGCGACACTGCGCGACAAAAACTGACATAATGTATGAATTGACATTGCCGCGCCGCTCCGCTGCAGCTGCAATGCCGCTTCAGGGCGGTATATCTCATACGTTTTCATACAAAGAATCATTTGCCGCGCAATGCCGCGCCCTTCCGTTGCAGCTACGACCTAGTGCGGTCTACTGTCACCTATCATTGGCCACGACATCTTGTTCAGATGATTGTTGCAGCGTCAACCAATAAGGAAGAGATTTGTGCGCCGTCGGAGGTAAGAGATGCGGCGCATCTTTTTCTATGGCTGTAGAGTTCAATTGCAGCACGGTACTTCCTGCCACAGAGATCACAGGTGAAGCGTGAGTCTGAACATGGTTCCTGAGCTGCACGAAGTCTCTTCTGCTCATTAAATCCTTCCACGATGACATGTGTGGTACAGTCTTATTTGACGGTGAAGAATCGGGATTACCTAGGATGGCGATTATGGTAAACCAAACCATTTTTTTTATAAGTTTAAATATAACTATCCAAACATCCTGTCTATATGTCTGTCTGAGGTCGTTAACTTAGGTTTCCCAAGATTAAACAGATAACTACGCGTTAAAAAATAAATGCTAAATTTTGAGAATTATAAAAAATATTGCTTGAGTTTTGGCTAAAATGTCCTCTTTTATAACTTTTAGATGAAATCTTCGTCAAGAAATATTCTGGTTTTAATTTTATGTTAAGCTCATAAGTTGGACGAGACATAGTGTAAAAAATATATACGTGATGGCACGTTTTTTTTTGATGGTAAAGATCATTGTACAAAATTGTTCAGAAAAATTATTCCAATCTAGATATTTTACTAGGTAATTGCTTGTTTCGTACTTCGGAGGGCACGTTAAGTCAACATCCTTGTTTATGATAAGGCTCGTTACTTGTTATATGTACAAACTATGTCAGAGGACTATTAGCTGTGCTATTAGAGGGTTTAAAAACTCTGACACCAGAGTTCATTGAGCCTATTGATTTGAAACCCACGCGATAAGAGAGACTAGACTAGATTATCAATATAGGAAAGGTATATGTTTAACAGTACAGGTTTTCTTCCATGCTGGACTGGGAGAGATAGAAAAAACATAGAATGTTCCAGCTGCCCTTCCTCCCGGGCATGCTGTTGAAGTCAGCAAAAGGGACTCGAGGGTTACAGTGTATTGTAATTTAGGCGATGGGTTGACAACCTGTCACTAAAGCAATACATATTACAATCTAAAATTGCTCTCAATTTTTGTCAGACGTGGCGAAAGCGCCTTTTACGAGGCGTTAAACGCTCTGCCTACCCCGTAAGGGATAAAGGCGTGATTTATGTATGTATGTATGTAAAGGTTAGACCGCACTAGGACATGATTCACAAATGATTCTTTGTATGAAAATGTATGAGATGTACCGCACTGAAGCAGCACTGGAGCTGCAGCGGGGCGGCGCGGCGCTACACGACGCTTTACGGCGCGACAATATCAAGTTCATACATTTTGACACAATGATATTTTAAGAAAGATACGTTACGTTCATACTGCACGCACATTTTAATTGTTTCGCGACACATACATACATATTTATAACATTGCATATCTAAACAAACGCTGAGTGCGACACAAAATAGGCAAAGCGTAAGAGTGAAACAGATAGCTATTTGTAATCAGTGCAGCTCGACTGCCTAAAATGGTCACAATTAGGAGCATTTGAGGGCACGAGTTTCGCGCGTTGGTAACGTATGTTTTTATGTATCTATGTATTTAACACATGTATTTGTGTATATACCTATATATAATATCATTGTTTTGACAGATGTTGTCGCGCAGTGTCGCGCCGCTGCAGCGCCGTGCCGCGCTGCGCTGTTGCAGCTACGCCATATTGCGGTCTAACCTTAAAACTTACACTTACGAGCCATTAAAATAAACTAAGTAAATACCAATTTTAAGTAGGTTTTCGGTTCACAGCTCGGCTAAAAAAAATTATGTGTAATGATGAATGCATAAGAAGAGGGGGGGGATACAATATACAAACTTCTTCGCACGGAAATTATTACTGTTTCTCTACTATATTAGGCATGTATTATACATATAAACCTTCCTCTTGAATCACTCTATCCATTAAAAGAACCTATCCATTAAACGGACCGCATCAAAATCCGTTGCGTAGTTTTAAAATTTATGCATACATAGGGATATAGGGACAGAGAAAGCGACTTTGTTTTATGTAGTGATACCGGCTGTAGGGGACAGCGTCCCACAAACTGATAGGGGTTATTCAGTTAACGAAAGTTTCACCAAGAGATTATTTCAGGAAATGAAGACAAAAATGGCTTTTCCATACAAATTATCTAATCAAGATGGACATTTTGTATGGAAAACTTAATATTTTCAGCTAGTACTTAGTATACTCAGCAGTTTGTGGGATGTTGTCCCTTACACACGATATTGTTTTTATATCGCGCTGTCTCCCTTGAATCCACAGAAAGTGTTCACCGGCCGAGTCACCGAGTGGTCGCTATAAGGTCGCCCAGATCACCATATGGCATTTGGCCTTAAGTCGGTATTTCGAGGTTTATTCCAAAATTATTCATCGCCATTATTAGACACCTATATCAGTCAAGTCAGAGGTCAATTGGCGAAATTCTGTCGAACTGACAACGCCTAAAAGGCCTCTGACGTGGTTTGTGTAACAATCATTATTCACTGGAACCAACGGTTTAACTTGTCTTCTTTACATACATACATATAGTCACAACGTTATCCCCTTTATCTATAATGGGGTAGGCAGAGCGTAAACGACCTAAATAAAGGTCGTTTTGCTACGTCTGACAAGCGTCTTCTTTACAAGGCATAAAATTATCATAAACACTTAAATAATTTAGTCAAATTTTTCCAATTGATAACATCAAGTTTATGTCATTCTTGTAGGAATCGAACTGACGACCTCTGGTTATAGAGCCCGAGGTAATATTGGGGGCAATTCGAATGAGCATATAATCACTAAATCTTCACTAAAATCGTTACCTGTGATTACGAGAGATCAGAAAGGGATGGCAAAACTTTTAGTCAAGATTTAGTTAAGTTGTGTACTCAAGGAATTGGTACCAACTACCAATATATCTATTACATATAATCACGCCTTTATCTATAATGAGGTAGGCAGAGCATACACGACCTAAACAAAGGTCGTTCCATCACGTCTGTCAAAGTTTTGAGGGTTATTTAAGATAGATTTGTATGGCTGTGGTGACAGGTTGTTAGCCCATCGCCTAAATTGCAATATACAGAAACCCCCGAAACCCTTAGCTGTTTTTTACAGCATGCCCGGGAGGAAATGCAGCAGGCACATTCTATGTTTTTCTCTCGCTCCCAGTCCAACATGGAAGATATATCTATCATCTCAGCGTTAAACAAAAAAAATGTGATCGAAAATATAATTTCCTATAGGATTTAGTTTGTTGTTTGCGTGCGCTCCGCTTGGGTTTGAAAATCAGACGGGTTAATAAAAAAAATGATCTCATAGATCATTGAACTTCTTTTTTCATACTGACATTTGATACCTATTGTATGTGTGAACAACATGACACCTATTGTCAATACATAAGGGTTAATGTACCCACGTATCTGAATCATTTTGGGAGTCAACATGGAACAGTCAACAGAAATTATTAGAGCACAGCTAATAGGCATCTGACATGGTTTGTGTAACGGCCACTATCAAAGAGAGCGACCGGGACCGACGGCTTAACGTACCTACCGAAGCACGCATTATTTTCGGACAATCAGGCGATTCAGCCTGCAATGACCTAACCAAACTGGGAAAAAATCACAAAGTAATAAATTAACAAATATCAACTCGGTATTACTCCTAGGAATCGAACTCAGGACCTCCGGATCGTGAGCCCATGGGTCAGATAACTAGTCCACGGAGGCAGTTAATTGGTACTACAAACCTAACACATCAGTAGTTGCATAGTAGCATAAAAATAACTTTTCGATGGAATATCGATATTGAGGCACATCACTTTGATTGATCGATATCGATATGTTACTGTACGCGATTAGAATCATGAGCCATTTGGTATAGTCAATCCCTTAAATTGCTAAACTACTGAGCGGTCCGAAAACCCTAACAAAAAAAAAACAGATCAATTTTTGTAAAAGTTAACTATGTTTAGCGCTTTTCGTGCACCTAAGTATATTGTATATATTTCTTCCATGCTGGACTGGGAGCGAAAGAAAAACATAGAATGCGCCAGCTGCATTTCCACCCGGGCATGCTGTAAAAACCAGCTTAGGGATCCGAGGGTTTCAGTATATTGGAATTTAGGCGATGGACTGACAACCTGTCACTACAGGAATGTACCTACAAATCTATCTTAAATGGCCCTCATAACTTTGTCAGACGTGACGGAACGACCTTTGTTTAGGTTGTTTACGTTCTGCCTACCCCATTAGGGATAAAGGCGTGATTATATGTATGTATGTATGTAAGTATATTGTAGATTCTACTAAACTAAATGAATTTTCCGATGGGTATAAGGTCCGTCTCCAGGTTACCAGCTATTATTACGTCTTTCATTTAAATGCGTTTACAAACGGGTGTAAGAACAACAAACAAACAGACAGACAGACAGTGATATTTTCGCAATTATTAAGTGAGAACTCTTAATTTCGAAGTTCTAAACGCCTTTATAAAGTCTTTCTTTTCAACCTATTCCTATTTAAAACAGAACGAATACGTATATATTAAATTTTCTTTGCCTGTGGTCTAATATATTTGAAGGTGACTGTACCTGCGCTTGGGCATGCAAAGTGCGTCTGCCTCGAATTCCCGTGAACCGTCTGACATATTCTGACATATCACTGTGTTGATGTGAATCTAAGAAGTGAATATCGACTTGTGCATTAAATTATGACACGCCTTCAGTATGACATATTACTTAGTACTGTGCTTAGTACTAAAATATTGTCAGTTCTGGGAAGTTAAGAACAGGGTTTCTTTCGACATGTTACACCAACGGAATACAGGGAAACTTATTAAGAAACTTATATTTATGTACCTGCTTTAAATCCCACGGGGCAGGCAGGACGTGAATTGCCGATTTCGACTTGTTAGGAGTTTAAATAGGATTATTTATAGCTTTGCTAAACTTTGTCAGACGTGGCAGAACGACCTTTGTTATGGTCATTAACACTCTGCCTAACCCAGGGTTAAAAGCATGATTACATGTATGTGTTTATAGTCTTCTTCCATGCTGGACTGGGAGCGAGAGAAAAACATAGAATGTGCCAGCTGCATTTCCTCCCGGGCATGCTGTAAAAACCAGCTAAGGGATCTGAGGGTTTCAGTATATTGCAATTTAGGCGATGGGCTGACAACTTGTCACTACAGCAATGTACGTACAAAATACAAATCCATCTTGAATAACCCTCAAAACTTTGTCAGACGTGGCGGAACGACCTTTGTTTAGGTCGTTTACGCTCTGCCTACCCCATAAGGGATATGTATGTTTATAGTCATCCGTAGTGACGTGTTGTCAGCCTAGTTTATAATATACCAAACCCTCATGTCCCTCTACAAGAGCCCTCTACGTTCACAGTATGCCTGGCAACACATAGTACATCCTAATCTACGGGTGTAAGGGACAGCGTCCCGCAAACTGATAGGGGTTGATCAGTCAACGAAACTGAATAACAAGCACCAGGAAAATCTTTCAGGAAGTAAAAAAAATATAGCTTTTCCCATACGAACTGTCTGATCGAGGTGGCCATTTTGTATGGGAAAGACAATTTTATTTCATCTTCTGACAGAATTTCCTGGTGAAGTTGTTCAGTTTCGTTGATTGAGCAACCCCTATCAGTTTGCGGCACGTTGTCCCTTACACCCGGTATAATTCAGCATGGAAGTATAATTTCGATCAAAACAAACCAAAGAGTTTTTGTTACTATTCATATAAGTTTTTGCGTGTCCGGTGAGTTAAGTCTGACTTGAATTAATTGTTTTTAAGTAATTATTTATAAGAGGTCAGTTACAACAAAGAATCATGCTCAATTAAACATAATAAACACAACAGTGTGTGTGTATGTTTGTTATTCCTTTAATTTGTGATTGCTGGACGGATTTGGATGAAAATTACACAGACACACAAACCTATGGCCCGAAATAATGATTTATAGGCTACTTTTTATTTGATTTTATTACTTCCATGCTGGCCTGGGAGCGAGAGAAAAACATAGAATGTGCCAGCTACTTTTTCCTCCCGGGCATGCTGTAAAAACCAGCCCAGGGATTCGATGGTTGCAGTGTATTGTAATTTAGGCGAAGAGCTGACAATCTATCACTACAGCATTATTCCTACAAATCTATCTTAATTAACTAAGTAAATAACCCTCAGAACTTTATCAGACGTGGCGGAAATACATTTGTTTAGGTCGTTTACGCTCTGTCTACCCGATAAGGGATAAAGGCGTGATTGTATGTATGTATGTATGTTAAAATAGTAAAACCCTTACCCTACCTCTTTAAAAACTTTCAAGATATTAATTTAAATTCGGAAATTTCAGGATGGTCATTCGAAACTTTTAAAGATACATTTAAGAAGAACAAAAGCAGCAATGCACATCAAAGTTTCTTGTCATTGTGCATTACCTACCTACACATCAGTTGAAATATCACGTCACTTTTAACAATACGGGCGAAGCCGCAGGGCGGAAAGCTAGCTTGGTAGGTACTGTTTTATTCAAATTGAACATAAACTGGCACGATCGTAATCCTGGTTAAAGTCAACAAACTGGGGTAATTTGAACCCCTAGTTTACTAACACCATTTCAGAGGGTAAAATGTATAGGGGTGAATGTGACATTAACCTCATTAAATTAATATTACTTCCATGCTGGACTGGGAGCGAGAAAAAACTTTGAATGGGCCAACTGCATATCCTCCCGGGCATGCTGTAAAAACCAGCTAAGGGATCCGAGGGTTTCAGTATATTGTAATTTAGGCGATGGGCTGACATCCTGTCACTACAGCAATATACCTACAAATCTATCTTAAAATAACCTTCAAAACTTTGTCAGACGTGGCGGAATGACCTTTGTTTAGGTCGTTTACGCTCTGTCTACCCCATTAGGAATGAAGGCGTGACTATATGTATGTATGTATGTATGTATAAAATTGATCAATTTTGCACCAGGAATATAAATCGAAATCTGATAAAGTGGCTCTCCCATACAAAATGACACTGTTTTGTAATTATAGGGGCAATTACTTCATTGTTTTGTGTCGACCTATGAAAGTTCTCTGTACTAAAAAGTTCATTTCATAGCCTCATGACTCCGGTCAGTAGGGTTAGCATTTTCATAATCAAAATCTGTTTTTTTAAACATAGTACAATATCAGTTAACGGCTAGACAAGACAAGATAACTACTAAGAACGTGTTAAACGAAAAGAATTAACTGAATTTTATATAAAAACTGATTTCTCACGACGATTGTGAGTTTAAACTGCAAAATCATGTCATTTATAAACTTTTGTTATCGCTAGTTTAACACTTTTGAGACATTGAAATATTTCTTGACATTTATCCGATTTGGCTAATCTGTTAAATAAATTACATAAAATTGGTAATTAGTTAGGTATTTAATTGTTTCGGATTGTTGCTTTTGAAAGGAATAAGAAGGTGAATTTTAAAACTGAAGCGACCATTTGAACTTAAACAGCATTAACATAGGTACTCATAATGTCCCTAGCCTTATCCCGTATATCACGGGGACGGCTACCTAATCTAGGGGATTGAACGAGGGTATTGGTTTTTACACAGAGCGACTGCCATCTGACCTCCGCAACCCAGAAAGGAAACCAGACCCAATACTAGATAATGTCAGAGTTTTCAAACCACCAATGCTGAGCACTGGCCTCTGACATGGCTTAACGACTAATATCTATGGTATTAAACGATATTAACCGGGACCAACGGCTTAACATGCCTTCCGAAGCACGGAAAAAGCGCCAAATAAACGTACATTTCAAATTCGAAAACCGAAAACACATTGGTATGTGGTGGGATTCGAACCACGACCTCCCCGCTCAGGAGGCAGCGGCCCTATCCACTATACCATCGGGCTCTTTTACATAGGTACTATACCCCGCGAAAAAAGGATATGGCACACAAAAATAAATTGCTTGATGACCACTTTGATCTGGATTAATTTGTATGGAGAGTGGATTTTAATTACCCAGAAAAAAAGCTTTATGAAAGGTTGTTCAGTTCCATGAACTGAAGAAACACTTTGTAGTTTTCATACAACCTTCTCTAACATCCTGTATAAAAGCTTCGGTGTGAATAGTGGGTCTTATCGCAAATATCACATGTCTGTCATGTCATGTTAGCTTTTGGATCATGATCATGACAAGCATGACACGTAGAAGATGACACTGCCTGATCAGATTGATCTTCAAATGTTTTGGATTCCCACAGTCACTTCTATCTATCCCAAAGAAAACATATGGAGGCAAAGAAAACATATTGACACAAAGGTTCATACAAATTGCGGTAAGATACATACATACATATTATCACACCTTTATCCCTAATGAAGTAGGCAGAGTGTAAACGACCCAAACAAAGGTCGTTCCACCACTTCTGACAAAGTTTTAAGGGTTATGGTATATTGCTGTAGTGACAGGTTATCAGCCCATCGCCTTAATTGTAATATACTGAAAACTTTGGATCTCTTAGCTGGTTTTTACAGCATGCCCGGGAGGAAATACAGCTGGCACATACCATGTTTGTCTCTCGCTCCCAGGCCAGCATGGAATATTCTAGGCTTATAATTATCTTCTCCTTAGCGTGTCGATGGCAGACACCACACTGTTGTATCCAAGAATTTATCCTCGGCTTATTTATAACATGCCAGAGGAACGTACAGTGACTTTCACTTTCAAACAACTGCTAAAACAGGTAGCTTATTGGTTAAGCTACTACAAGATATCTCGCTTTTAGGCGATAGGAATTTACACCAAAGCGTATAAGGGCCCCATAAATAATTTTCACTGCAATATCCTAACCAAACTAGAAAAGACAAAACTCGCCGTTAACTGTCGTCGAGAATCAACCCCACAACCTCCAGACCGAGAGCCAAGCCTCAAACCATTTAGAATTTAGATCATTAGGAGCTTCCCAGACCGAACTACAGTTAGCTTTCGTCACCCAATTAATGTTCGAAGTCAAAGTTACATACATATAATCACGCCTCCATCGCCAATGGGGTAGGCAGAGCGTAAAAAAAGGTCTGTCCGCCACATCTGATAAAGTTTTGAGGGTTTATTAAGATAGATTTGTAGGTATATTGCTGTAGTGACAGGTGGTCAGCCTATCGCCTAATTGCAATATACAGAAACCCTCGGATCCCTTAGCTGGTTTTTATAGCATGCCCGGGAGGAAATGCAGTTAGCACATTCTATGCTTTCCTCTCGCTCCCAGTCCAGCTTGGAAGAAGTTAGAAAGTTACATAACTTTAGTATGTATTGTAGCTTTATTATATAAACTCGCGTTGTTTTGGCTACTGTTCCTTCTTAACTGAATCCGTGGTCTAGTGATCTTAGCTATGGTTCATGAGTCATGATCATGACCCGGAGGTCTTGGGTTCGATTCCCGGCGGGGGACAATGACTGAGGAGGAGGACATTGTTGTTTCTAGTTTGGTTAGGACATTGCAGGCTGATCACCTGTTTGTCCGAAAAGTAAAGTGATCCATGCTGTCGGATGGGCATGTAAAAAGTCGGTCCTGCACCTGATTTCTCTCTGGTCATGTCAGTCAATCTATCCCATCAGAATAAGAGATTGAAGAAATAGAAAGTGCGCTTATGACGCAAACAATTGACTAAGTCAATAATTGTGGTTGGGAGGACTATTACTTTCCACATTAGACTGGGAGCAATAAAGAAGTCTAGAATTTTCCAGTTGCTTTTCTCTTTTGGACACCTGTAGGGAGGTTCACTGCACTGTATTGAAATTTAGGCTATCAACAACATCAGCCACAACAGTCTACTGCTGGACATGGGTCTCCTCAAAATTGGGGGTAAATGCCATACTCACCACGCTTGGCAGGCGGGTTGGTGAGCGGTGAATTTAGGCTATACTTAGCGATATCTCCTCCATCTCCCTAGCCTTATCCCGTATCTCACGGGGTCGGCTTCCTAATCTAGGGGATTGAACGAGGGTACTGGTTTTTACACAGAGCGACTGCCATCTGACCTCCGCAACCCAGAAGGGAAACCAGACCCAATCCTAGATTAGGTCAGAGTTTTTAAGCCGCCAATGCTTAGCACTGGCCTCTGATATGGCTTATCGACTAATATCTACGGTATTAAACGATATTAACCGGGACCAACGGCTTAAAGTGCCTTCCGAAGCACGGAAAAAGCACCGAATAAACGTACATATAAAATTCGAAAACCGAAAAACACATTGGTACGTGGTGGGATTCGAACCACGACTCAGGAGGCAGCGGCCCTATCCCCTACACCATCGGGCTCTCCTATACTTAGCGATAATATACTTTAATAAGGTATTGGTAGAGCTATGAAATGTAAAGGTCCCATAATTCGAAACTGCAAGTGATGGTCGGACATTGCGGCCGATATAAGCCTTGTTGTATAACTCACTGCGCTACCAATGAAACTCGACACAATAACTTCGAGTATCATTTCTCACTGGTAGCAATTCGTGGTTGAAAAATCACAACTTAGTCCATACCTGTAATTTTCTCCAAAGTGAGAGAAAAACATAGAATGTGCTAGCTGCATTTGCTCCCGGGCAAGCTATATAAACTAGGGATCTGAGGGTATCAGGACATTGTAATTTAGGCGATGGGCTGACAGCCTGTCACTACAGCAATATACCTACAAATCTATCTTAAAATAACCCTCAAAACTTTGTCAGACGTGGCGGAACGACGTTTAATTAGGTCGTTTACGCTCTGTCTACCTCATAAAGGATAAAAGTGTGATTATATGTATGTATATGTAGAAAACATACAGGGACGGCAGTAATTTTATGTTTTTGTGAAGTTTTGTATTGCAGAACTGCCCTCAAAGAGTTCAAATAGGTACCATTTCTAACTGTATTTGTGGTCTAGTGATATTTGCCTGGATTTCTCGCGATCCGAAGGTCGAGTTCAACTCCCGAGTTGATAATATATCATTAATTTGCAAGATTGTAACAAGTTTTGCAATTGAAACATCAGAAAGAGCGCGTTGATAGCGGTTGTTACACAGCATGTTATGTTAGGAGCCTATAAAGTGGGTAAAAAGAAGTCAGAAACCCGAATTCATTGAATCGTTCTTTACAGCCCACTCGATAGAAGAAGAATACGGGTTGCTTACACAGCTTATGCTTGCGGCTGCTTCCTGCAAACTGAAAGGGATGTTCAGTCAATAAAACTGAACATTATTCACCAGGGAATTCTTCCAAAAAATTAAAAAATGCTGCTGCCCTTACACAAAATGTCTGTATAAGCATAGGGTATAAACCTGGTATTTTTAAAGCGAGATGCATTCGAGATTAAATAGTACCACTTCAACCTTTAGTTCCATAGGTCAGTTGAGGTGATAGTATTGTTTGAGGATCGACTAAATAAAGATGGTTCCGCGTTCTATGACACAATGTTTAGAAGCTTCGCATCGAAGCCTCATTAGTGGAATAAGCATCGACTGCGAAATTAATAACGTAATTTTCTAATAGTGATTTTTTTCGAAATCCCGTCAGTTGTCGAATTTTCGATTTGTTATTTCTAATATTTTCTGTATAAAGTAAGTATCACTACATAGTATAAAACAAAGTCGCTTTCTCTGTCCCTATATCCTTATGTATGCTTAGATCTTTAAAACTACGCAACTGATTTTGATGCGGTTTCTATTAATGAATAGAGTGATTCAAGAGGAAGGTTTATATGTATAATACATGTATAATAGAGTAGAGAAACACTGATGATTTTCGTGCGAAGCCGGGGCGGGTCGCTAGTTGAATATAAAGTAAAGTTGTGACACTACTTGCAGAAAGATAATCATTTTAATTCTACTGTACGTAAACTTCTTCTTATTCTTATCGAGTTTTTCGAGTTGACGACGTATGACTATTAATAAATAATGATGTCAGTTTTTTAACCACCTCAGGCAAGGCTTAAGGTGATTCCCAAACGGCAAATGGTAATAACTGCCTCCGTGGTCTAGTGGCTAGTGCCATGGACTCCTGATCCGGAGGTCCTGGGTTCGATTCCCAGGGGGGAAACACAAAGTTGATATTTGAAAATTTATCACTTTGTGAATTTTTCCCCAGTTTGGTTAGGACATTGCAGGCTGAATCACCTGATTGTCCCAAAAAGAAAAAGATTTCGTGCTTCGGAGGGCACGTTAAGCCGTCGGTCTCGGTCGCTATCTTTGATAGTGGTCGTTACTCAAACCATGTCAGAGGCCTGGTAGTTGTGCTACTAGGCGGTTTAAAAAATCTGACACCAGGGTTCATCGGGTCGATAGACTCGATACCCACTCGACAGAAGAAGAACGGCATATGGTTGTTTTTAAGAGTTTATTTCCCCTAAACGAATCATTGGAAAATTCTGCAATAATATACATCTATAAAATTAGTTCATAGGCTGCAATTGCAATATTTAAATATATTATAGTTCATAAATAAGTATGCTAAAAAAAACTGGAAGTACAGCTGTTTTTATCAGTAAATTTTATATTCCTTCTAAGCTATTAGGAGCGCTTTCACGGTACCTTCGGAAAATTATCCGTATTAAGATTATCTAAAATCGAAACTTACTTACTTCCATGCTGGCCTGGAAGCGAGAGAAAGACATAGAATGTGCCAGCTGCATTTCCTCCCGGGCATACTGTAAAAACCAGCTAAGGGATCTGAGGGTTTCAATATATTGTAATTTAGGCGATGGGCTGACAACCTGTCACTACGGCAGTATACGTACAAATATATCTTAAATAACCCTCAAATCTTTGTCAGACGTGGCGGAAATGACCTTTGTTTAGTTCGTTTACGCTCTGCCTACCCCATTAGGGATAAAGGTGTGATTATATGTATGTATGAGTTGAATAGGCCAGATTAACGTCCAACTTACAATTGATAAGGTTAATTTAAAATACATTTCCAAGGCTTAGGTCTTTAAAGCCCATGTTGTGGATTAACAATCAATTGATTGCTTTAATCCTTCCTGCTTTTAAACCAGTACAGTACGGGACCGTTAATGCTGCACGTCGACCCTTAAATAGAGAAAGTAAGTGACGTTTGTTTACCATTCTTTACACAAAAATATACTTAAGCCTACGCTGAAGCCGACAATTTTCAACCAAAATTGGCAAAAATAATGCCTGAATTTGGGTTCCTGATGGCGCGCTCTACAATGTTACACGTTGTATATTTCTATTATGCTAGCACTCACCAGCGCTGGTGAATCGAACCTGGGCCCAGCGGTCCTGGACCTGGTCTTCCTCCTGTCGCTCTCTGCGTCTGACCCTCGCGGCTCGCTGCAGCGGTCTGTCAGGCCGAGTGGAGCCACGTACTTTCTGGTCTCCATGCGTTCTACTCCTTGTCGGTCTTCTGTGATTTTTCGTTCGTACCTGTAGGATAAAATTGAGTGTTTTTTTTATTTTGTCGTTACTCATAATATTTTTTTATCAATATACTCAGCAGTGGGATCAAATAGATCAAATAGATTTTTCATTATACGTCTCACCCACCATGGTAGGGCTCATAAGCCTACCCTCAATTAGGGCAACTGGGACTCGACCTATCTTCACGAAATATTATGTTTAACATCTATTCAGATAGCTACTTCTTCACCTTTTTTCTATTTATTAAAAAAAACTTCACACATTTACTTTTACACTTACTTCCTACATATAAAAAAAATGTTGTGATGTGTGACTTACCTCCTCTCCAAATCAGAATCCCTGTATTTCCTTTCCACATCACTGTCACGAGGATCTGAGCTTCTGTACCTCAAATCTTCTTTAGAACTCCTATATCTGTCCAGGTTCTCTTTCGAACTCCTGTGTCTATCAATAGATTCTCTAGAGCCTCTATATTTAAGGTCTGGTGGACTTCTATGCCTGTCAACTTCGTCTCTTGGGCTGGGTCTATCTTCTATAGGACTTCTGTGCCTTTCGAATTCTCTGGAAGACCTGTACCTCCTTTCTTCGCGGTCGTAATCTTTTTTCTTCGAGTCGATATCGCTCGGTTCGGGATCTGTGAACCTGTTAACGTAATAAGAAATATGTTAGAACCCAAATTCGCCCCGTTCGCGAAGTGGCAAACGCTAAACGCCCAATTTAAAAAAAACAGGTTGGCGACCAACGGCATGTTTAACGATTATTCCGCGAAGTGGTATTGAGGAAACGCCAGATCGCGAACTGAGCAACAAAACCAAAATCCGATGTCACTAAAAGATGGCTGTATTTCTCATAGTATATCAGGCCCCACGTGGTTGTTTTTTTTTTCTATCTGATTGATATGATTATTATGATCATGAAGGTCATGATGCGATTATGATCATGATAATGATAAATCATGATCATAACGACGATGATAATGAGAACGATGTTTATGATGATCATAGTCATCATCATGAACATCATACTCATTCTGCCCTGCCTGCCTTGTAAGGGATACAGACGTTAAGTTAAGTTAGATAATAAGTTACAATTGTTACCTAAAACTATGTATAATGCATTGTTAAGCAAGAATAATTGTAAACAGTTTTCTTTTTGTGTGGCAAATAAATGGTTTAAACGTCATTATGACTATATGGCTCACCTCCTATATTCGTCGTCATCTGGGAGATGTTCCGGGCTCTCGAGCACCCGTGTGCGTGGCTTCGGCAGGGCCTCCTTCTCCTTCTTGCTCTTCTTGGAAGAGTCGCGAGAGAACAGCTGTTTTACCTGTAGGGCAATATGTCATTTAAAATTTTGGGTCACTATCACGGCATGGCGCTTGGTTTTGTTAAATTACAAATGGGTTAGTCTGAGTCGATGACGATTGACACAGAGTCGACGATGGTGGATCGAGCTCAACCAAAGATGAATGTTTACTCAAACTTTGAATAGTTGACGGTTATATGCATTTAGAAACACAGGCGCAGATAGCGCGTTCCACTCTTGCTGTGATAATGAGAAGTATGCATCTCAAAGAAAATTATGAGTGTGGTTTATTTATCTAGTAAAATGGATATAGGTACCTATTTGTTTTGTTTTACATTATGTTAATTTTATTTAAAAAAAACGGTCAAATTGGACATTATACCGACCCGACATCTTTAATCAATTTATTAATCCGGTTCCAAGAATTAATCAAATCAATTTACTGACTGGCCTTATCGCTAATTTTGCTAAAACTTTGTAACACATTTTGACTATTTATGAGAGGTTTATAAAAGGTTGATCAATTTTAAAATGACCGAGCTAAGCCACAGACTTTTGAAAACATAGTTTAAAACTTTTAGAAATCTTCTTTTTAGCGAGTGGATTCTTAAGTCAAACGACCCGGTGAACCCTGGTGTCAGTTTTCAAACCGCCTAGTAGCACAGCTATTAGGCCTCTGACAAGGTTTGAGTAACAACCACTATCAAAGACAGCGACCGGGACAATCAGATCATCATCATCATCGTATGGCGTTTCCAAGTTTAAAGTCGCATTTTTGGACAATCAGATGAATTAGCAATATCCTAACCAAACTGGGGAAAACCCCTGGGAATCGAACTCAGGACCTCCAGATCGCAAGCCCGTGGCTCTGACGACTAGATCACGGAAGCAGCGACTTTTATAAATAAGAATCTCTTCTTCTTCTCCCTAGCCTTAACCCGTATCTCTCGGGGTTGGCTAGCTAATCTAGGGGATTGAACGAAGTACTGGTTTTTACACAGAGCGACTGCCATCTGAACTCCGCAACCCAGAAGAGAAACCAGAGCCAATCCTAGATTAGGTCAGAGTTTTCAAGCCGCCAATGCTTAGCACTGGCCTCTGACATGGCTTAACGACTAATATCTATGGTATTTAACGATATTAACCGGGACCAACGGCTTAACGTGCCTTCCGAAGCACGGAAAAATATTGAATAAGAATACTGAATAAACGAATATTAAACAAAAGAATATTGAATAAAAAAAATACTTACTTTCTCAAGCCCAGAAAGCTTCTTGGTAGCCTTTGGCGGTTTCGCACTGACTTTGTCATCGATCGGACTTTTGTCATATCTGTCTTTAGTGTGTAAAATCGACCCATTGTCACCACTTCTTTCTCTTGAAAAATACTCCTTTCTATATCCATTACTAAAGTCTTTAAATTTTGCTGTATATTCACCGTTAGCGTAGATTTGCTCACTGGGATAATTATCTTCTGTGTGTTGTCTTTCACTAGCCAGAAACAGTGAAGTATTTCTGACATCCTCATCACTTTCGTACAGGCGTGGTTTTCTATGTATTTCAACGCTGGAGTCTTTGCGGAAATCGTTTTCGATGCCCGAGTCAACCAAACGATTGTCAATATCAAACCTGCGTGGTGATCTGTCGTCTCGATAATAGTCCCTACTGTCTCCTGAGTCATGTCGTCTTATAGCATGTTCTTCCCTATATCTGTCTTTGTTCTTCATTCGACGAAGAGAGTTGTGGTATGTTTCAGCATGTTTGCCATCATAACGAACGTTCGCATAGTCATCTTCTCTTTCCTGAGCTATTTCTGGATTCGAAGCGTAATGCCCTTTCCTTTTACCGAACCAGTCATCTTTTCCTTTGTATTTATTTGTTTGGAGAACATCTTGACTAGAAGTGAAATGTTTTTTCACTTTATATTTCTTCTCCGTAAACTCTTCGGGTGAAGCTATGGGTTTCCCAGTGTTAAATTCAAGACTAGGAGGCTCATATTCTGGTTCTGGAGGGAAGACTTTGCTCCCTTTGTACCTTGGTTCTAAGGTGTCAATAAATTCACGGCGATCTAGTTCCCCCTTTGGCACTTTCGAAAAAGTTCTGGTTTCAGTATTATACTTCACTTTATGACTGTCTTCATCGTACCTATTGTAGTCTTCTGTTACGCTGCTTTCAGCAAAGCCATCTCTCTCTAGTGTATGGTGTATATACCTTGCCGTCTCGTTCACGTATTTTTCTGTGGCTTTCATACGTTTTTCTGCTTCATATATGGGATCGGTTTCTGCTAAATATCTGGATACAGGTTCTCCTGGATTCCGCTCACGGTCATATCTTCGAGCATTTAATCGAGATTCTAGCAATTGCCGCCTGTGACTCAGTTCATTGAAATCTAAATCAACTTTGTTTTCTGATTCAAACTTCTTTTTAGTATCCATTCCATCACCACGACCCCTAAACGTGTCAATGTAGTCATGGGACTTATCTTGTGTTGAAGGAAACTCGTTTGCATACGTAGGCTCAAAGTCTTCAAAGCTGGTCAGCTTATATTCCCTAAACCTTGGCCTTATTGGAGAATCTGTAATTTTCGGACCTTCGAGGCTGTTACAATTATTGTCTGTTTGGGTTTTGTAATCATATCCGTACTTATTGGTAGAATATTTATGTCTATCTTCGTAGCCAAGACCTTCATCTTCGTCAGAAATATTGCCATATTTCTCTCTTGAAGGTGAATATGTTTTGTGAACAGTTTGCTTACCAAGGTAGCTGGATCCAGTATCACCTTGGTCTCTCACTACATGAGCATATACTACACCTTTATCTGCCATTGCATTTACTGGAGTAGGTACTCTATCTGGACTGGTGTTTCGCACAAATAGTTTTGGATCTGGACTAACACTAGGTTTTAGATACGAGAACGGTTGGTTGACATTCGTACCATTTGGTGGCGAAATCAAATGGGATTTTGGTGGTGGAGAATGTTGGTCTTCTTTTAAGATTCTTACTATTTGATCTACCGTATGTCCTCTAGTTAAAGGTGGTTTGTCAGGTGGTTTTTGACTACTGTGTATCATTTCCCTATCACCATAGACGTTTTCTTCAATTTTTCTTATGCTATCTTTGATTCTTTCTTTGACTTCGATAGGATTTAGGTCTTTAGCTTTGGAATCAATCTCATCGACCAGAAGCGTTTTCTTAACATCTGTTTTTCTTTTGGGAGTATCTGTTATGGGTGGTGATTGTTCTTTATCTTTGTCTGCCGATTTTCCTCTCTTTGTTCTGATTGGAGGTTTAGGGTCGCTTTTATCGGAGGATGAATATCGCGGAGGTTTCTGAATAGGATTGACTTTTTTCTTAGAATCCTCTTTGACTTCAATAGCAGGCGCTGAATCGTTTGACTTTAAACTTTCTTTCTGAGACAGTCTTTGTTTTTGAAAAGTTTCTAATGGTGGTGTTTTCTTGAAATAATCTTCTCTCGGGGAACTTTCGATTATTGGCGACAGTTGGGACTTTTTGTTTCTTAAGGATCTGAGAAATTCTTCTGTTTCACTTCCAGATCTTTTCCGTATCGGCTTAGATTTTGGGTCCAATCCGGTGTTTGACTTTAAGTCTGATACATCGCTTTTACTTCTTTTAACGACTACTACAGGTTTAGTAGAGACAGCAATGGGCGTATTGATTTTATTTTTTTCTTTAGCTCTTCTGAATAGAGTTGATAGAGAGGTTCTTTCTTTTCTTCTTTGGCTTACATCGCTTATGGATCGTCCAAGGGGACTTTTGCCTTTTTCTGCTGTAGCGTCGTCACTGTTTCGTCTGTCTTTTTCTTCTTTGAACTTTCTCCTGTGTGGGAGGGAGAAGAACTTCTCTGGTGGATGATCAGCAGTGCAAGTGATGCCAGATGCTTGGGCTATTACTTTGTCTGCTTCGTCTTTGAGCTCCTGGCTTGATCTGTATGTGAACTCTTTTCGTACCGTCGGTTCTTTAGAGGCACTCCGCGAATCACGCGGTTTACCTGCAAGTGAAATACAATATTTACTTTAAATGTTAACAATTATGAAGCAAGGAGAATTTATCCAGATGTGTTATATTATTAGGCTTAGTAGGTTAATGCTATAAAGCGAATTGAAAAACTCTTGTTAAAACATTTCTTTTATATTTATTATCATCTGAAGCTGAATAACATTTCGTATTTACAAAAAGATATTTATGTTGTTAAGAATATTTTGAAATGAATTCAAATTGAACTGTTTTAACCTGTCGGTCAAACACAAGTCAACCACCTACACAAAGTTTAACGTGTGAATCAACCTCAGATGAGTAATTTGAGAAAACGTATTGCGTTAATTCTGACAATAGCAAATCGAAGGATGATATCACTTTAAAAACGCAGACGCTATAATCATTATCAAGTTGCTGTATGATCTATGCTGGCCTGACCTGGGAGCGAGAGAAAAACATAGAATGTGCCAGCTGCATTTCCTCCCGGGCATGCTGCAAAAACCAACTAAGGGATCCGAGGGTTTCAGTATATTGTAATTTAGTCACTACAGTAAAATACCTACAAAGCTATCTTAAATAACCCTCAAAACTTTGTCAGACGTGGCGGAACGACCTTTGTTTAGGTCGTTTATTAGGGATAAAGGCGTGATTATATGAATAAATGAAGTTTTTGTAAGTCAAATTGGTTATGGTAAAAAGAAACAGTTATTTATTTATCGTATGGCATTTATTTGCTGCGAGGTCCAGAGGACAGTGCAGCAGCCGGTGTTGTTGCTCTTTTAGCACCGCCCGGGGTCACGTATAGGGTTTTTAAGGTAGTTCTCACGGACGTGGAGCAACATCGAACTGTAACCACCACGATTAGAGACAGTGACCGGGACAGATGGATTAACGTGCCCTCCGAAGCACGGATTCTGTTTTCCTCCAGACAATCAGGTGGGTTCAGCCTGCATTGTCCTAATCAAACTGTGGAAACCTCACAAATTGATAAATTGACAAATATCAACTTTGTGTTCTCCCCATTAGAATGGAACACATCAGGGCCTCCGGATCGTGAGCCCATGTCTCTAACCACTAGACCTCGGAGGCAGTTAAGCTAAGTATGGAAAAGAACCAAAAGTTCGAGTAAGTGGCAAGTGAAAAAAAAGTACCTACCTACTATCAGTATATAAAACCACAAATCACATATGTCCATTCAACTCAGTCTCTCCAATTTAAATAAATAAGTACATTATAAAAACCTATCTCTCTTCAAATAGCAAAAACTGAAGAGATGGCGCAAAAACACCTCCGTCGCAAAATGTCTAAAAATAAAGATGACATTGCTGTCGCGGCTATACTTGCCACTTGCAATGATGACGTCATCCAAGGCTGCGCGATGTGACATCTTTATACTGTTTTTATTTATAAGGATTTAACGGTTTTCTCGGTATTATTGGATTTGGCTGTATTACTGAAGCTGTATTTATTTAACAGTTTATTGCATACATTTCAGTTCTTCCATGCTGGCCTAGAGCGAGAGAAAAACAACATAATATACCTACAAATCCATCTTAAATTAACCCTCAAAACTTTGTCAGACGTGGCGGAACGACCTTTGTTTAGATCGTTTACGCTCTGCCTACCCCATTGGGATAAAGACGTGATTGTATTATTGGGATAAAGGCGTGATTATACACAAACATAAAAAAACAATAGCACAACAGGTACAGCTTATCTCTAAAAAGAAATCTCTTCCAGCTGACTTACGGTAGTGAGAGTGCATAAGTGAGGCAGATAAGGCGTGTGCAATTTAAAATATAGGTAAAATTACATCAAATACAAATTACATTATTTTCATTGGAAGGATGTGATCTCTGCCTACCCCTCCGGGAAAGAGGCGTGACGTTATGTATGTATGTATGTACATTATTTTCAAAAGAGTTACATTCGCGTGCGATTTCCATACTAAATATTTGGCATGAGAATGTTAGTTTATTGTATGCGAAATCGATTCGAGTGATTCAAAAATACATCTCCTGGTCAGTTGCCTTACCGAAAATCTTCGAACCCCTTTACCACAGGTTACTTATGAACGCGGCAGGGGCACACTTTTACGCATGGGAAAAGAAGCAGCTGTTGGAACATTCTATTTTATAACTCTCAGTATGCTGGAATTTGCTTCTTCTTATCAAATGGGTTTTCGAGTCGAACAACGACCCGATGAAGCCTGGTGTCAGAGTTTTCAAACCGCCTAGAAGCACAGCTATTAGATCTCTGACAAAGTGTAAAGACCACTTTTAAAAACAGCGACTTTGACCGACGGTTTAACGTGCTCTAGCAAGCACATAATTAATTTTCTTTTCGGAAAACCAGGTGATTCAGCCTGCAATGTTCTAACCAAATTAAGGAAAATCACACAAAGTGATACATGAACAAATATCAACTTTGCGTTCTCCCCTTTTTGAATGAGTTTGAATCGAACCCAGGACGTCCGTATCGTGAGCCCACTAGACCACGGATGCATTATTTGCTAAAAAGGTAGAGTCAATAGAGTTCTTCCATGCTGGCCTGGCAGCGAGAGAAAAACATAGAATGTACCAGCTGCATTTCCTCCCGAGCATGCTGTAAAAACCAGCTAAGGGATCCGAGGGTTTCAGTATATTGCAATTTAGGCGATGGATTGACAACCTGTCACTACAGCAATATACCGATAAATCTATCTTAAATAACCCTCAAAACTTTGTCAGACGTGGCGGAACGACCTTTGTTTAGGTCGTTTTCGATCTGCCTACATAAAGACGTGACTGTATGTATGCAATAGAGTTTCGAAGTCGACTGTACGAATCATTAAGTTTTTGCCAGTCAAAGTGTTAAGGTGCGTTCACACTAGACTTACGTGATGTGTGATGACGGCCGTAATAGGATAAAAGTTTTCTTAGTGGGCTCCGTCGCAACGGACTCTCAATTCGTATGCAGTAAGTGCGGACGAAAGTGTCGTTCAAGTATCGGTCTTTTTAGCCACGAGCGACGATGCTCTTCTCGCATAGGCGCTGCTTGAATCATCTGTCAAGATGAAAAGGCCTAATGACTTTCTTAGAAAGTGTATAAAAATCGTGTGTAGATACACACTTGTCTTACGGGATGTCGTTGATGCAACCAAATCCCACTGTGTTCCCATCCGTGCGAGATAAGACATCCGCGGACGTACGCGGACGCGTTAACGGACATGAGTGACGTACGTCGCGTAAGTCTAGTGTAATTTTTAATTTTAATGTAATATTTAATTTAATGTAATTTTTAATTTATTGTATTTTGTAATAAGATTATTATTAGTTCTTAAATAACTGCCTCCGTGGTCTAGTGGCTAGTGCCATGGACTCCCAATCCGGAGGTCCTGGGTTCGATTCCCAGGGGGGAACACACAAAGGTGATATTTGAGAATTTATCACTTTGTGAATTTTTCCCAGTTTGGGTAGGACATTGCAGGCTGAATCACCTGATTGTCCGAAAAGAAAAAGATTTCGTGCTTCGGAGGGCACGTTAAGCCGTCGGCCCCGATCGCTGTCTTCGATAGTGGTCGTTACCCAAAACCATGTCAGAGGCCTGATAGTTGTGCCACTAGGCGGTTTAAAAACTCTGACACCAGGGTTCATCGAGTCTATAGACTCGATACCCACTAAACAGACGAAGAAGAAGTTCTTAAATTCTTAAATGGTATTAATTACTATTTATTTTTCGTTTTGGAAACTTTTTGACCTATTATGATTAACTGAATTTATTTTTATACTTTGGATGATCGCATTACGGATGACATTGTAATTTTATTTTATTTTGAAACCTGTAATTGTGAAATAAATAAACTAAAAAAACTAAACTAACTAAAGCTGCAAAACACATCAGCACACATCACATACGCCACGTACGTCTAGTGTGAAGGCACCTTTAGTGTCTTTGGGGTGATTGACTCGTGTGGGCAGTTCCGTATCATTTGTTGAGGCTTTGATTCTTACATACCTATACATACATACAATCACGCCTTTATCCCTAATGGTGTAGGCAGAGCGTAAACGAACTAAACAAAGGTCGTTACGCCACGTCTGACAAAGTTTTGAGGGTTATTTAAGATAGATTTGAAGGTATATTGCAGTAGTGACAGGTTGTCAGCCCATCATCGCCTAAATTGCAATTTACAGAAACCTTCGGATACCTTAGATGGTTTTTACAGCATGCCCGGAGCTGGCACATCATATGTTTTTCTCTCGCTCCCAGTCCAGCATGGAAGTAATATTGATGGAAGCGTAGGCACATTAAAACTCAAATATATGAAAACGGGACAAAGTTACTATAGTTGCATCACAGAGTTACTATAATACTACGTACAAGTTGCATGCTGGACTGGGAGCGAGAGAAAAACATAGAATGTGTCATTTCCTTCCGGGCATGCTGTAAAAACCAGCTAAGGGTTCAGTATATTGCAATTCAGGCGATGGGATGACAGCCTGTCACTACAGCAATATATCTACAAATCTTTCTTAAATAGCCTTCAAAATATTGTCAGATGTGGCGGAATGACCTTTGTTTAGACGCTCTGCCTACCCTTTTAAGATAAAGGCGTGTTTATATGTATATATGTATAATGTGCAAATATCACAAAATTGTTCTATCCAATAATATCCTTGTAATTTAATATTATCAAATTTTTAAGAGCAAAATTTAAAAATGACCTATACATTATAAAAAATCTGAACAGGTTTTTTAACAACCAGAAATATGACACTAGCGAATTTCAAATAACTATACCAATTCTTTGAAGCGATGACCGTTATTCCTATATTGGGTTAAGTGGTAGAGTGGCGAGTCTACTGAGTTTGCAGATGCAGAGTTCTACTTCCGTGTAGGTTTAAGGTCACTGACCACTGGATCTTGGCAACCCTTGATTGGGCGTTTTTCGACTAGACGGCACGGCGACGGCAACGTCACCGTCGACGATACCGTGGAAGAGATTATCTATGAAAAGTAATCCATGAAAAGTAATCTATGAAAAAGTCTGTAAGCTTATATTATTTTGTTTCGTTTTATTGTACTTCCATGCTGGCCTGGGAGCGAGAGAAAAACATAGAATGTGCCAGCTGCATTTCCTCCCGGGCATGCTGTAAGATCCAGCTAAGGGATCCGAGGGTTTCAGTATATTGTAATTCAGGCGATGGGCTGACAACCTGTCACTACAGCAATATACCTAGAATTCTATCTTAAATAACCCTCAAAACTATGTCAGACGTGGCGGAACGACCTTTGTTTAGGTCGTTTACGCTCTGCCTACCCCATTAGGGATAAAGGCGTGATTATATGTATGTATGTATGTATGTATGTTTTATTATATTTTCTCTTGTGTCTCTCCTGTGCAGTAAAGTATATTTTTATCTTATCTTCTGTTGTGATTGAATAAATAAATAAAAGCAATGAAATTATATGGAACGCTTTTTCACTAGCCGGTACGGCAACGGCACGGCATTGATTCACACCGGTACCGTCGCGTCGCCGGCCTGCCTAACTGCATATGTTTTGTATTCGTACGCAGCATGCGCGTGTGTGCGCTCAAATTGAAACTAGGTGGACGTTATCGGAACGGTGCCGTGTCGTTGCCGTCCCGTCTAGTGGAAAAACTGAGCCACGGCATCGTGACGGCACCGTCGCCGTGCCGTCTAGTGGAAAAACGCCCATATGTTATAATGTATGTGACAAATCAGCTCAAATAATATTCGTCCAGCCTATTAGACATCGAACTAAATCGGCTCAAATTATACGGAGTTTTAGGGACAGCTTAAATGCAATTTTGCCCCTTTTGCGGTAGAGACCATGGGCCCCTGGGGTCTGGCCGCTAAGTTTTCTACACGATTTATCCAGACGTCTCATCGATGCATCCGGTGACCCGAGGGCAGTTTCTTGCTCAAAGAATAAGTCTAGCCGTTCAGTTATGTTTTTATTAGAAATGGGTTTGCTCTTGACTCTAAACACTAGGTCATGGATGACCGTCACATAGTCAATGATGGAGCGAGCTATGGCACTGGCAATCTCACGCAACGACGGACCACAGCATGCTGTTTGGCGCCGGACTCCGGTGGTCGGGTTTGTTGGAGTCGTTCTGCCGGACTTATTCACAGGTAAGCCTGTGTTGCCGTTGCCCGGGGTGGACCACTAGCAGGTAGATCGAATCTCACTCCAGTTTGCGTTAAACTGTCTCTTACACCCGGAATTTAAACTCAACTAAACAGTTGACGCTCCACTCACATTTTCTGCTCTACCTGCTCCGTAAGGTACACAGGCGTGACTTTATGTGTGTAGGTATCTATGTAACCTTCTATGGTCTTACTGTTTAGTGTTCATGACATCACCGTCTACTTGTACGGACTGAGTATATTTGCTCAAGTGTTCAGAACGAGGTCTGTGTTAAAGGTAATAATAGTGCAAACAATTATACATATATACATATAATCACGCTTTTGTCTCTAATGGGGTAGGCAGAGCGTAAACGACCTAAACAAAGGTCGTTCCGCCACGTCTGACAAAGTTTTGAGGGTTATTTACGATAGATTTGAGGCATATTGCTGTAGTGACAGGTTGTCAGCCTATCGCCTAAATGGCAATATACAGAAACCCTCCGACCCCTTAGCTGGTTTCTACAGCATGCCCAGGACGAAATGCAGCTGGCACATTCTATGTTTTTCTCTTGCTCCCAGTCCAGCATGGAAATATTATTAGTATGCAAACAATTATTATTACTTATAAACACTTGTAGAGATAGAGACCTCCCGGCAAATGGTTGTTTTCAAGATCTTATTTCTCCTTAACAAATCATTGGAAAATTCTAAAAAAATATACATCTAAGAAATTAGTTCATGGCCTGCAATTGCAACATTTAAAAGCCTAGAGTCAAGAGCAAACTCATTTCCAATAAAAAAAAAGGATTTGAAAAGGATGGACTTGCCTCTTCCGGATATTTTTCTGGTTTGGTTAGGACAATACAGACTGAATCATCTGTTTGTCTGTTAAGAATGATGATTTTGTCCTTTCGATGATGGTGTGTGATATGATATAGTTTGTGTAACAACCGTTATAGGTATAAATATTCGGCGATAAAAAAAACTTTGTAAACTCGATAGAAGAAGAAAATAGCATGACGAAAACACAGGTACAACACTCATTTAGATATGAAACACCAACTACATACATACATATAATCACGCCCTTATCCCTAATGGGGTAGGCAGAGCGCAACCGACCTAAACAAAGCTCATTCCACCACGTCTGACAAAATGTTGGGGGTTATCTAAGATAGATTTGTAGGTACGAGTATATTGCTTTAGTGACAGGTTGTCAAACCATCGTCTAAATTGCAATATACTGAAACCCTCCGATCCCTTAGCTGGTTTTTACAGCATGCCCGGGAATAAATACAGCTGGCACATTCTATGTTTTTCTCTCGCTCCCAGTCCAGCATGGAAGAACGCCAAATAAGAAATATGATAATTAATGTAACCTTGCTATACTTAGATCACACTTAATTCTAGCTTCCCATCGCATCCTTGCATTAGAGTTAACAATCAAATGCTAATAGTGCCTTCTAAATGTTCCAACACAATAATATTCATATTTTGACTCTTCTTGTGGGTTGAACTAGTGTTGTCAATTAATAACATATCGATATAACGACATAATAATCTGTATGCTAAAAATAGCAATATTATCTATAAATTTACATCTTCCATGCTAGACTGAGAAACATAGAATGTGCCAGCTGCTTCCTGGGTGTGCTGTAAAAATCAATACATACAAATAATGTACATATTCACTTATTTTTCTATAAGTCTGTTGTCATATTTTGTAGAAATAAGAAGTGAAGTCTTTAAAATATTTCTTATCCTGTACCTTGTTTACTAACTAGATAGGATATTAAAGATAATAATTCTTTGATTGCTAACATTCTACTCCATTCTACATTGTAAATTAACCCATTGTAACTATAAATACAGTTTTCCACCCTCAGCTAAACACACAAAAACACTAACGTTCGGTCGACAGTTCGGTCAGTAATATTATCACTACATAGTATAAAACAAAGTCGCTTTCCTGTCCGTATATCCCTATGTATGCTTAGATCTTTAAAACTACGCAACGGATTTTGATGCGGTTTCTTTTAATGGATAGAGTGATTCAAGAGAAAGGTTTATATGTATAATACATGCAGAATATAGTAGAGAAACACGGCTGATTTCCTTGCGGGGCGGGTCGCTAGTAGCCTATAATTTTTAGAATATCGATACTATTGAAAGCTGATTAATAAATTCACATCACTAGAAGCCTTGACTACTTCCGCTCGTGGGAAGAGGATCAAATAGATACTGCAGACATTTAGTGATTATTAAACAAAATACCTATTATATGTATTTACCATATTTGCTCTTGTAATTAATGAAAAAAATGAGATGTAGGTAAGGCGGACGCTTAATCTGACCACTCAATCGGTGGAGCATTCAAGCTATTTCAGAAATACCGCATTAGTTAAGAATTTAGTTCTTCTGTCGAGTGGGTATCGAGTCTATGGACCCGATGAACCCTGGTGTCAGAGTTTTTAAACCGCCTAGTAGCACAACTATCAGGCCTCTGACATGGTGATTCAGCCTGCAATGTCCTACCCAAACTGGGGAAAAATTCACAAAGTGATAAATTCTCAAATATCAACTTTGTGTTTTCCCCTTGGGAATCGAACCCAGGACCTCCGGATCGGGAGTCCATGGCACTAGCTACAAGACCACGGAGGCAGTCAGAGAATTTAGTAAACACATATCAGTCAGTATTTCATCCTGGTTTTCTTTTGGATTTATTGTTTCACACGAGGAATGGAAGCTGAATTTAAATCTATGCAGATATTATTAAACGTGAGGTAAAACATATTTTGTAGGTCATTAAACTAATAATGAACACACAACATAAAATTGTATTAATTGTAGAGTTAATAAAAATAGTTGTTTTCAATATACAAGTTTAAGTTTCATCAACTAAAAAACACGATAAACAATTCCAAACACGCATCAACGAACTATCATCTCTAATTTACCAAAACCAGTCTTGCACTTAGCGTGTTCTCAGCACAAAAATCGAACTTGTTCATAGCACAAGGTCAATGCAAAGAATTTGCTATGTGGGACGAATGTCACGCTACCACAGTATTATAACTGCCTCCGTGGTCTAGCAGTCTAAGCCATGGGCCCCCGATCCGGAGGTCTTGGGTTCGATTCCTACGGGGGATCCCAAAAGTTGATATTATTTATATGGCCACTTTGTGAGATTTTCTGCAGTTTGGTTAGGATAGTACAGGAATCATCTGATTATCTGTAAGAAATGCCTCAGAGCGCACGCTGAGCCCTCGTACGCTCCGCTGGCAGTCTTTGACTGTGACACAAATAAATTAAAAAACATTTTAAAAACTCTGACACAAAGGTTCATTAGGTCCTTCGTTAACCCTTAAATGCGCCAATTTTTAGATTTTGCTGAATTAAATTTATTTTATGTAAGGTGTATAATGCTTCTAGGGAAAAATAAAGAAAAAAAATATTATCAATATTTTAATTGAATTTTGACAAAAAAAATGAGTGTTGCAGATCTACAACAAGTAATCAAAACAAAAGTGTTGCCATTATGAAAAGCCGTATTTATACTGTAGAATTATGCTAACAAATATGAATAAATATTTATGAATTTTAAAATATAGGAGAAAAATTTGAGTGTTGCAGATCTACAACACGGCACATTTAAGGGTTAAATGGGAACTCCATTCGATAAGAAGACAAAGTCAATGTTAAGAATTTGCCATGTGGGATGAATGTCATGCTGTCACGGTATTTGAAATGCTTGTCACATCCTTGATTATAGTGTAATCCAGTAATAATACAGATCGATTGAATGTTTCTAGCCCACGTGCTTTGCTATGGGCGGTGCTGGTGGTTTATCGAGGACTTAGGGTATCATCATCATACATACATAAAATCACGCCTTTATGCCTATAGGGATAGGCAGAGCGAAAACGACCTAAACAAAGGTCGCTCAGCTACTTCGGACAAATTTTGAGGGTTATCGCAGATGATTATGATGTATATTGCAATAGTGATAGGTTGTCAGCCCATCGCCTAATTTGAAATACTCTAATTGCCTTGAAATACTCTTCGTATAATTCCCGAATCCCTTAGCTGGTTTTTACAGCATGCTCGGGAGGAGATGCAGCTGGCACATTCTATGTTTTTCTATTACTCCCAGCCCAGCATGGAAGAATCATCATCATCACGTACGATAAGGTGGTGATCAACTGACCTGACATTAGGTACTTTATCATTATAGGTCACCAAATAACTATACCATGGTATTGATTGAAAGAAAAACAAATGAAATTTTATCAAGTATGCTTAGTTAGACATTAGAGGTTCATCATTCATGAATTTTTAATCCTTGGTGCAAAATACACCGTTACACACCCCTTGATTAAGATAAGTATAGTTAAAATCTAAAGTTTAATGTCATTCAGAATCGCCATAAATTAATTAAGCGGTTTCCCAATCAAGTATTGCACCTAATCAGCATATTTAAATTAAATCATTTCTTGGAATTCGCGACGGCTTTCGACACACTCGATCACAAAAGGTAAAGCTTCCAGGTCAATGCCGGTCCAGAATTGGCCTGTACAAAGCTCGTACGAAGTTGATATCGTCATCAGAGACCTAAAATGGTACGTCTGAGTGAAGTCAGATTTGTATCTGCTCGCCCCCGCGCCTCGGACTAATGACTGCCTCAGGGTGACGCACTTGGACTGCTACTATTTATTAGTTACTAGCTTTCCGCCCCGCGTTTTCACCCGTAGCTACATGAATTTCCCCGTGGATATTAATATTCTATTCGTCCAGTGGTCGAAGTGTGATTGAGTAACAAACATAAAAGATATCACATTTATAGTATTAAGTAGGATGTTATGAGACTTATTTGTAAATAATCATTATTATTGCCACATAATTATAGTGGCTGATGAATTTGAGGATAATTTTTATCATGATCGTTTAAACGGCGTGTGGGTTTGACATTGTGAATGCCAAGTTAAGAGCTTTTCATTCAATGATAAACGTTATACATCCGAATAGTTTTATTACATACATTCTAACATATAATCACGCCTTTATCGATAATGGGGTAAGCAGAGCGTAAACAATCTAAGCAAAGGTCGTTCCGCCACGTCTGATAAAGTTTTGAGGGTTATTTAAGATAGATTTATATTTATACTTCCATGCTGGACTGGGAGTGAGAGGAAAACATAGAATGTGCCAGCTGCATTTCCTCCCGAGCATGCTGTAAAAACCAGCTAAGGGATCAGAGGGTTTCAGTATATTGCAACTTAGGCGATGGACTGAAAACCTGTCACTACAGCAATATACGTACAAATCCATCTTAAATAACCCTCAAAACTTTGTCAGACGTGGCGTTACGACCTTTGTTTAGGTCGTTTACGCTCTGCCTACCCCATTAGGGATAAAGGCGTGATTATATGTATGTATGTATGTAGATTTATACGTATATTACTGTAGTGACAGGTTGTAAGGCCATCGCCTAAATTACAATTTTCTAAAACCCTCGGATCCCTTAGCTGGTTTTTATAGCATGCTCGGAAGTAAATGCAGCTGGCACATTCTGTATTTTTCTCTCACTCCCAGTCCAGCATGGAAGAATAGTTTTATTTGACTCGATGTATTTGCTTGTAACTTCTTAAACATTACTGATCGCCATTCACAGAGTGTAATGCAATCCAACATTAACTTATCAGTTCTCGTATTACACAAATGTCAAACAGAATTGATGCAATGCTGACCGCTCGAGCAAATGCGAGTGTATTTGAGTGCTAGTGTTGGTGAAATATCGATAGTCCAATATTTAGGTTCTGGCCAGTGTTCTGGTCTTTTTTTCAGCTTTTCGGCTTTCTGGCAAGGCATTGATTCCCACCGGTACTGTCGCCGGCCTGTCGTACGAAGCATGCGCGTGTGTGTGTGCGCTCTGATTGGAACTAGTTGGACGTTATCGTATCGTTACCGTGCCGTCTAGTGGAACAAACAGAGCCAGGTAGTAGATTATACCTTTCTTGAATAATGTAAGTAACAAAATGTTATTGGTACCGTTAAGATCTTGAATGAAAATGTATTTTTGACACTTATAGGCTACTTAAGTACGTAGGTATATGATGTGAAAAGTCGAAAGTAAAATTCCTGGTTGTATATACGTTCCATGCTGGATGGAAACTTTCTCCCTGGCATGCTGTAAAAAATACGTACAGGTTTCGAGGGTTTCAGTATTGTAATTTAGGCGCTGAGCTAACAACCTTCCACAACAGCTATATTTAGAGATCAATCTGGAATAACCCTCAAAACTGTCAGACGTGGCGGAACGACCTTTGTTTATGTCGTTTACGCTGTGCCTGCCCCATTAGGGATAAAGGCGTGTGTATGTTGTATATGAGTATGATTTATTACAGGAAGTGAAAGAAAGGTGTGTTATGTCTTGCTTGTGACAATCATATTTGCAATGTAAATAAGGAAATATAAATTGATTATTCAATTCTGATGCACTCTTTGCACATTCTTTCACGATTTTGTATTGCAAATAAAAATCTTTTTCAATATTATGATCGTATTCGTCGTCATAAATATATAAATACATATAATCACGCCTTTATCCCCCATGGGGTAGGCAGAGCGTAAACGACCTAAACAGAGGTAGTTTGCCACGTCTGACAAAGTTTTGAGGGTTGTTTAAGATAGATTTGTAGCGACAGGTTGTTAGCCTATCGCCTAAATTGCAATATACAGAAACCCTCGGATCCCTTAGTTGGTTTCTACAGCATTCCCGGGGGGAATGCAGCTGGAACATTCTATGTTTTTCTCTCGCTCCCAGTCCAGCATGGAAGATATATTCACATAACCAACCTATATACCGGGTGTAAGGGACAGCTTCCCGCAAACTGATAAGGGTTGCTCAGTCAAAGAAACTAAATTACTTTCTTCAGGAATTTCCACAAATCTACAAAAATTTAGAAATCTATCATAAATAACCCTCAAAACCTTGTCAGACGTGGCGGCACGACCTTTGTTTAGGTCGTTTACGCTCTGCCTACCCCATTAGGGATAAAGGCGTGATTATATGTATGTATGTAGGAATTTCCAGCAGGAAACGATTTTTTTTGGTCAATTTGTAGCGGAAAGCCAATTTTATTCACATCCTGAAAGAATTTACTGGTGAAAGTTGTTGTAACAATTTGTGGGATGCTGTTCCTTACACCGCGTATTACAGTAATCTCAGGTATTGCAAGAGTTAAAACTTAATACCCTGAGGGTCGCAGGTGGCAGTTACATAGTTGAGAAATTGACCTCAAGTGTTATAAGAACTTGTTTTGGTTCGTAATAATGTTCGTAACAAAACATAGCATGTGTTATGCATGTTTAGATATGTCTTATCTTATGTTAGATATGGTATGTTATATAATATTACGCCTAAGGCACTTTAAACCGTCGGTCCCGGTTGCTGTGTTTGTTAGTGGTCGTTCGTATATATCATTATGGCCTATTAAATTTGAGCCAATTTTACATTGAATGAATTCGATTTGGCAAATAATATTATAATTATGCTAAAATACATTTTGTCAACAGGTAAAAATTAATTAATTTATACGTAATTTAAGTTTAAGTAAAAGAAGTAGGTAATACCTACATACATACATATAATCACGCCTAGGGATAACCCTAATGGGGTAGGCAGAGCGAAAAAAACCTAAACAGGTCGTTTAACGGTCGACAAAGTTTCGAGGGTTATTTGAGATTCAAATTCAAATTCGTTTATTGTATATAAATTTATAACATTACAGATAAATTTGTATGTATATTGGTGTAGTGACAGGTCGTCAGCTGGCACTTTCTCTGTTTTTCTCTCAATCTAAGGCCAGCATGGAAGAAATTAATAATATCTACTTTGCCATATAATTAAGATTATATTCCTAGCTATACAACTCTCTCTGTCACACTATTTAATTGCTACCTTTCTACATATCACCTAAGTTGCTTCGTATTTCATTGTTCACTTCACAGACAGTACACATTATTACTTAGAAGAGGGTGACAATGATTTATTTAAAAAAAACATCATCATCTTCCTAGCTTCTTCCCATATTTCACGTATGGGGGACAGAAGGAGGATACTGGTTTTTACACAGAGCGACTGGACTACCATATGAACTCTGCAACCCAGCAAGGAAATTAGATCCAATCCTAGATTGGGCTTTTGCCAGGTTAGCGGACAAAAAAAAATGGCAATGTAAATACCGACCCATATACCATAGAGTATTTGAAGGCAGCGGCATGGTTTCTGAAGGTCGTGGGTTCAAATCCCTCCTCTATATTTTTTTTGGTTAATCACTACATAGTATAAAACAAAGTCGCTTTCTCTGTCCCTATATCCCTATGTATGCATAAATCTTTAAAACTGCGCAACAGATTTTGATGTGGTTTCTTTAAATGGATAGAGTGATTCAAGAGAAAGGTTTATATGTATACCTAATACATGCATAATATAGTAGAGAAACACTGGTGATTTCCGTGCGAAGCCGGGGCGGGTCGCCAGTCTATCTATATATATATATATATATAAAAGGAGAAACTGACTGATTGATCTATCAACGCACAGCTCAAACCGCTTGACGTAGAGACTTGAAGTTTTGCACGTATATACTTTGTACTGTGTAGAAATCCACTAAAACGCTATTTTTGAAAATATCACCCCTAAGGGGGTAAACTAGGGTCTGGAAGTTTGTATGAAAGTCCGCGGATTTTGTAGTAAGGATCTTGGATTTTATGTATGTAGGCTGATGAGATAATTGTAAAGTAATAATAAGTGTATCAACGATTTCGGAAATTCCTCCCTCAAAGGGGTGAAAAAAGGGACAAACCCGTGAACGAAAAGTCGTTGATCATATTATTTTGCAGCTTCTGCAATGTTCAAACCACTAAAGAGCAGAAAGTCAATTGGTTTTTGAAATTAGGATCTTAGAATTTCGTATGTAGGCTGATGATTGAAAATAAATAAATACGTGTATCAGTGATTTTGATACACGTGTTTATTTTTTAATTTTGATAACTAAAAATTGGCGCTATTATATTTATACGTACATAAAATAACGACTTTATCCCTTACGGAGTAGGCAGAGCGTAAAACGCCTCGTAAAAGGCGGTTTCGCCACGTGTGACAAAATAGAGGGCAATTTGAGGATGTAATGTGTATTGCTGTAGTGCATCGCCTAAATTAATATACACTGTAACCACCGAATTCCTTTTGCTGACTTCTACAGCATGCCCGGGAGGAAGGGAAGCTGGAACATTCTATGTTTTTCTATCTCTCCCAGTCCAGCATAGAAGAAAAAGTATATTTATATGTTGTACAAATGTTCAATTTTGAGTTTGGTTTTTCATTTTATCAGTGTCATGAAAGATAAAAAATGTTAGGTGCCAATAATGAATATAAATAACGGTTACCCTACCTACATCGTATTGGTATCGACAAAGTATCGATAAAAACTAGTGAAAATCCTCGTCAGTCAATAATGTT
This sequence comes from Scrobipalpa costella, assembly GCA_949820665.1. Lineage (NCBI taxonomy): Eukaryota > Metazoa > Arthropoda > Insecta > Lepidoptera > Gelechiidae > Scrobipalpa > Scrobipalpa costella. The sequence continues at coordinate 11,899,147 of OX463315.1, forward strand.
TGTTTGTGTGACTTGCGCGAAACAATGGAGATGTTACCATATTGTTCTCATCTTGTATATGGTTATGTTTTTATTCAACAGTGATTTGTTTTTTTTTGTATCATCCGGATGTCACATAATTTATAGGTATGAATCAATTTATAGGTACTTATATATTTTTTGTTGGTCTATGAAGATGATTTCAAATGTATTATGATGTCTATACATTCATGTTACTATCGCCTCATTTATGATAAACAAAAATTATGATTATATTTACTATCTTGTTCTTTAATGTCAAAATAACTTTATTTTATCTTAGTTATTTTAATTTTGTTCATGTATAAGTATAGATTTTTTCTAAAATATAGAATTATAGGTACCTACAGCTTCTTTTCATTTAAAGGAAATAAAATTTGTTAAAAATAACTGTTAGAAGAAATACAAAAATATAAGAGAGAGATTAGTTAGTCACGAATTAATTTACAGAAAATTAGTACTAAAAATTAAAGAAACCTTTGCAAATGTTAGATATTCCTGATTTGAAAATATCCAACATTTTAACCATAAAAATACCGAAAAACTACCGCATATTATAAGTTGGTTACCGAAATTAGTAAGTATAGATATACTATGTTTACAGTTAATTACATTTTTGTACAATATTAGTGTAAATAAAGTAATAAAATTACCGAATACCGTATTTTCCAAAGATATGATTAGTTTGTTATTTTCGACCTTTTTATCGACCTTTTACTCTAGGGTTGCCAACAATGTTATCGATAGTATCGATATATTAATTAATATTCATAATAAAAGTCGAGCTCAGATATAGAAAATCTTGTTTGTATATAATTTCATAATATCTAGCTCAGATATCTTTTCATACCAGCAGAGCAAACATGCGCTTTAGGACACCTTAGTATTTTTAAATAGTAAGATAGGCGTCACGCATCACTTTCGCGACCCCAGACTAGTAAACAATTGAGTAGATGAATAAGTTGCTGGGACCGATCCGATGATATTTTTAGTAATTCGCAAATGATTTTTTATTAAAATTATTCAAAGAATATGACTTCGAGATATAATTTTTTCATCGTATTATCTCGTTCGTTGCGTGGTTCATAATGATAAAGGGTTAATCATAGTAAAGTAAGCAACGCACAAGAAATAAGATGATGAAAATGGTATCGCAGTGCGCATGCTGGCTTAGTTGGAAAATCATATATCTAACTTTTAAATAAGTATCTCGCTCTATCTCCCAATACTATCGATATCGGCTATGCTATTGTTGGGCAACACTACTGATTAGTGTGAGTGCTAAAGAGGCAGACTCACCGAATCTTTTCACATGCACGTCTCTATTAAAGGACACAGATCGCGTTTTAGGTTCCTTTTCGGTACCGGTACCTTCTTTCGTGCCACTTTTTACTTCACTTTCTATATTAGTACCAATTTCGGGACCACTTTTTACTTCACTCTTTATATTAGTACCAATTTCGGGACCACTTTTTGCTTCACTTTCTATATTAGTACCGATATCGGTACTTTTTGATATATCAGTGGTATTATCTGTCAGCTTTTCCCCGTCTTGGGCATTTTCGTTGTTCCCCTCATTGGTACCGGTCATTTGGTAGGGGTACCGGTTTTGGTACCCTTCGTTTCGTTTTTCGGTACGTCAACTTGGCGGTTTGCGTTTCGGTATCATCGGTATTTCGGTTTATCTGTAAAAGGTAGCTGCACTTAATAATACACTGAACTCTGACCCTCTGCATCGCTTCAGCACACATGTAACTGAATTTATAAAGTGTGTTAGTTTAAATTTTTCATGTTTATGTCTCTTACTTGTTTTTTTTTTGTTACGTGTGTGATGATTTTTTGCAATAAACCTTCTATCTATCACTTAGATTTATATGATCTGTCTATGGCTTAATTCCATTGCCTATAAGAAATATGTTGATTTATAATTACGATTAGCCTTGTTTGAAATAGGTAGGCCAAATTTATTGTATCTTAGACAGAATGACAATATAGTACTTACGATCATCAGCCTAAACTAGCGAGTTCTAAATACTGCTAAAAACAAAGGTGCATATTTTGAAGGCACACAAGGTTATATATGGGGTGTAAGGGACAGCGTCCCGAAAACTGATAGGGGTTGCTCAGTGAACGAACCTGAACAACTATTACCAGGATTTCTATTCAGGAAGTAAAAAAAGGGTTTTCTTTACATATTGTCCGATCGATGTGGTCATTTTTTTTTAATATAGTATATAGTTGTTGAGTTTCATTGACTGAGCAACCCCTATCAGTTTTCGAGACGCTGTCCCCAACACCTGGTATCACTAAGGTATTACCTGAATATTTTGGAGAAATAAAATGTTGATGGAACCTTACCTCTTATGTTTCCGAATCATGAGACCTGTGTTTCCTTTTTTGTGATTGAGAAGCCACTAAAGGTCCATTCTGAGATCAGTATCTGTAACAAAAATAAAATATATTGTTTAAAATGGTTCTTCCTAGAAGAGGCTTCACACGATATCTTTTCCAATACATATAAGTACAGAACGTATCAAACAAGAAAATGTATTCTATAACTGTAAAAAAAAAAAATGTTTTATTCGGTCGGGCAAATACGGGTTGTAAAGGGCAGCGTCCCACAAACTCATAGGGGTTGCTCAGTCTATGACACTAAACAATGTTCGCCAGGAAATTCTTTCAGGAAGTGAAATCATTCTCATACAAATTTCACCTTGATCAGACAATTTGTATGGAAAAGTAAAAAAAAACTTTCTGTAAGAATTTTGTGTCGATGATTCAGCATCCATTAAATCCGCTGGCGCATGGCGTGCAGGTGTTAGGGCACAATTTCTTGTTGTAAGTTGTTGACTGAACAACCTCTATCAGTTTGTGAGACACTGTCCCTTACACCTGGTATACCTGCCTGTATACAATTAATATATAATATCTTCCATGCTGGACTGGGTGAGATAGAAAAACATAGAATGTTCCAGCTGCCCTTCCTCCCGGGCATGCTGTTGAAGTCAGCAAAAGGGACTCGAGTGTTACAGTGTATTGTAATTTAGGCGATGGGCTGACAACCTGTCACTAAATCAATATATATTACAATCTAAAATTGTCCTCAATTTTTGTCAGACGTGGCGAAAGCGCCTTTTACGAGGCGTTAAACGCTCTGCCTACCCCGTAAGGGATAAAGGCGTGATTTATGTATGTATGTATGTATGTATACAATTAATAAAACTTCTGATGGACATGTTAAATCATAATAACTTTCATAGTCATCAAAATGCCAAAAAGATCGATTATTTTATGGATATTTGATACAAAGATCTTTTACAAAAAACTGTGTGATTGAGTTCTATTCTAATCATGTCATTACAGTTTTCCAATTGAAAATTGATGGTAAAATGATCACCTAGATCAAAAAATTTGTACGAGGAAGCCAACATGTTTTTTCATTTACATTTTTTTTTTCGATCTACCACCTAATGCTCCGCCTCGGGCAACGGCAACACAGGCTTGCCTGTGAATAAGTCCGGATGAACGATCCCTACAACGCGGTGGTAGGCTCCGGTAAGGCCGCCTGGTTCACAACCACCCTCTCACCGGATTCCGGCGCCAAACACCTTGCTGTGTTCCGTCGGTGCGTGAGATTGCCAGTGCCATAACGGGCATCTTCTGGGTGAGCTCGCTCCGTCCTCGACTCTGGCACGGTCATCCCTGACTATGTGTCAAGAGCAAACCCATTTGTAATAAAAAAAAGAAGAATTACTTCTTGAAAGTTGTTCAATTTCGTTGACTGAGCAACCTCTAACACCCTGTATAATGTATGTTCGGTTATAAGTCGTCATTAGTTTTAACGAGTGTTTTTCATAACACCTAACTTAAGCATATGCATTGTCAGGTTACTTCCATGCTGGACTGGAAACGAGAGAAAAACATAGAATGTGCCAGCTGCATTTCCTCCCAGGCATGCTGTAAAAACCAGGTAAGGGATCCAAGGGTTTCTGCATATCGCAATTTATTCGATAGGCTGACAACCTTTCACTACAGCAATATAACTACAAATCTATCTTAAACAACCCTCAAAACTTTGACAGACGTGGCGGAACGACCTTTGCTTAGGTCGTTTACGCTCTGCCTTCCCCATTAGGGATGAAGGCGTGATTATATGTATCTATTGTCAGGTTAGCGACCAACCGACTAACCCAGTTGCGGTCGATAAGGCTTAGAAGGAAATGCTTAGGGAAATGTGTGTTACTCGAAGGTATGTAAAGCTATTATAGTTTTCTACCTCTTCTAACTATACGGGGTGTAAGGGACAGCGTCCCGCAAACTGATAGGGTTTGCTCAGTCAACGATACTGAACAACTTCCAGCAGGATTTTTTTTCAGGACGTGAAAAAAGAAATGGCTTTTCCGTACAAAAAGTCCATAAGTCATTTCTTTTTTATTTCCTGAAATAATTTCTGGTGGATGTTGTTTAGTGTCGTTGACTGAGCAACCCTTATTATACTTTGCGGGATGCTGTCCCTTATGGATATAAAAGTATAAAAGCAGATTGCATTGAAGACTCCCAAAATCTAGCGAAATTGCAGGAATGCCTTATAAGAACAACAACTTTTATTTATACGACTAAATATGTAAAGTTATGTTATGTGACCATGAAACTGATTGAAACTTTTCTTGTTTCGCAAACATAGACATGTTAAGCATGTGGTCATTTGGCGAGACACAGGTGGACTACTTGTACAATTTCGCCATCACTGAGGGCAATTTAGTGTTGCAAATGTTAAAGTCATTTTGTATCTTGAGAAAACAGAACATGGAATGAGAGAGAAAAACATATAATGTGCCAGCTGCATTCCCTCCCGGGCATGCTGTAAAAACCAGCTAAGGGATCTGAGGGTTTCAGTATATTGCAATTTAGGCGATGGGCTGACAACCTGTCACTACAGCAATATACGTACAAATCCATCTTGAATAACCCTCAAAACTTTGTCAGACGTGGCGGAACGACCTTTGTTTAGGTCGTTACGCTCTGCCTACCTCTAGCTTTGCGCTATCTCGCTTACCGCTACGCATTTTTCTTTCGCCCAAAGGTTGCCTGGAAGAAATTTCTACCTTAGCAATAAGGCCAACTTTGTTGTACTTGTTTTTTGTTATTATCTGTTGGGTTGTATGATATGTTTTCTTACGTGCAATAAAATATTTTAAAGTATTATTTTTATTTCGCCACGAATGGTAAAGTCTAAAGTAAATTTGATTTCAAACGTACTTTTTCATATTTCAACTATTAAGGTGTCAATTTACTAGGAAAAACATTTCAACTAAATACACATAAACTACCTATTATTGTTAAGTTCTATTCATACATAATATCACGCCTGTATCCCTAATGGGATAGGCAGAGTATCAACAACCCAAACAAATAAGGTTCCGGCACGTCTGACCAGTTCTGAGGGTTGTTCAAGATAGAACTGTATATTTCTGTAGTGAAAGGTTGTCAGCCCATCGCCTAAATTACAATATACTGTAACCCTCGAATCCTTTAGCTGGATTTTACAGGCCCTGCATGCCCAGGATGAGATGCAGCTAGCACTTTCTGTCTCCCAGTCCAGCATGGAAGCTAGTTCTATTTAAATTTGTAGAAATAGTATAAATCGCCTATTAAAATACTAAAAACACAGTTTAAAAAAACACGATCACACTCATAGCTACCAATAGGATTACCTGTAACAACCACAAATAATACCCAGAAACAGACATTAAAATTCATCATTTAAATGTCTACCCCGGCCGGGAATCGAAACCGAGACCCACTGCGTAGCAGGCAGATACACTGCCAACTAGGCTGTGCGGGCCGTCGTTTAGAAACACAAACACCTACAAAATCCGTAATTATTTACCAAGACATCTGACACTCATTTACAAATAACATACAAACACAAATTCAAAGGATCATCCACAATATTACTAAACAGATTAGGTAATATATTATGATCTGCGAATGTGTCTACTATTTCACTTAAATATCTATTGCTGCTTTTGTTCGAAGTCAGTTGGTCAGTTCTAGATACCACCGGCTAAAACTAAAATTATAATCTATCGGTCACTTTCAAAATAATAAAATTGAAAAAGGACAGGCGAATTTTTAGCTCCCTAGATTTTGACGCGCAATTGCACGTTTCCCCAGTATTTCTGTCAATTTTATCCGCCATATCATACAACATAAAACCACCGACTATAAATCAAAAACCGGAGAGAATAGATCTCCTGTTTCCAATGTTTTTAGTCTGAAAGTGACAAATAGATTTTAATTTTAGTTTTCACCGGCAAATCTAGAATCGAATCCAGTTACAAACTTGGATTTGGACAAACGCTCTTTCTTATTAAGTGGGTTTTCGAGACAATGAACAACCCCATCAGTCCTGGACTCAGGGGTTTTTAAACTGCCTATGAGTAACAGATAACATGCTTCTGACATAGTTTGTACATCGACCATACTATCACAGACAGCGATCGGGACCGAACGGTTAACGTGCCGTCCGAAGCTCGGAATCCTATTTCTTACAGAAAATCAGGTGGTGCACCCAGTATTGTCCTAACCAAACTGGGGAAATCTCACTAAAGTGATAACGGAGGCATTTAAACGCACGGTGGCCCGCGGCCGTGGCAGCGGTTAGGGCATCGGCACGGTACGCCGAAGATCGTGGGTTCGAATTCCTCCCGTGCGAAAGTTTTCGTATATATATTTAGAGATTAAGCGCAATCAACACTTTAAGTGTCAAATATTAAAATAATAAGATAAGTGATAAATTGTCAATTTGGTTCTCTCTGGTTTTGATTCCCATGGGTGGACATGGAAATCAAAACCAATTCTTCTGGGCCGGGAGCCCATAGCTAAAACCACTAGACCACGGAGGCACGACGAGCAATGGATGTCAATGAAAGTTCAAGTAGAATCGCACCAGCAGTGGAATATAGCCTGTGGGTGTATAGTGGTATTGCCAAATGCACGTGGGCGATACCAAGGTGCCACCGGCCTTTGCAAGTGCCTGCTGTTCTATGGTTTCCTGGTACTTTTGGAGATTTCGTTTATGTTTTGAAATTATGTAGTAAGTACAAACTGTATTATAAACACTAAACGATAAATAACCTTTCTTCTATGCTGGACTGGGAACGAGAGCAAAACGTAGAATGTGCCAGCTGCATTTCCTACCGGGCATGTTGTAAAAACCAGCTAAAGGATCCGAGGTTTTTAGTTTATGGCAATTTAGGGAATGGGCTGACAACCTGTCACTACAGCAATATACCTACAAATCTATATTAAATAGCCCTCCAAGCTTTGTCAGACGTGGCGGAACGACCTTTGTTTAGGTCGTTTACGCTCTGCCTACCACATAAGAGATAAAGACGTGACTACATTTATATAATGTACAAATAGAAGACGAGACTTTTTTATATGTTCATGTTTGATAGGTACATGTTTATTACTATGTACTAAGTACATTACATGGAATTTATGTTTTCAACATGGCCACACTGGGCACAAACTAATAGTTAATGAAACAGATGTTTTAAATGTATTTTATCTAAAGTTCATCTCGCTAAAGCCATGTTATTTTTTATAAAACTTGAATTTATTGAATACGTGGTGACTATTCCTTAGAGCAATCCGGATTCTATTTAACATAATCTATGTTAAAAATATTTCTGTATTGCCTTTACCTCATTAGGGGATAAAGGCGTGATTATATGTATGTATGTACAAAGCAATAGGTTTTTTACCATTTTATAGCCTACAGCCAAAGTCTAAACCTAGCACAATAAAAGACGCACGCGCAAAGCACTACCTACTTATTTTCTTTACCATTGCCCTGCGCACGCGACGATCCATATTTGGTGCTGCCGAGGTAGTTCCTAGTGTGACGTCAGCGCGTCCTATTGACTGTCAACGAGTGACGTCACCCGTTCATTCACAAGATTGGATCTATGAATCACTCCCTGTATTGTCATGAATGACAGGTACTAATTGTAAAATGTAGTTATTGTTTAGATCGACGTGCTTAGTTTATTAAGCGACCCGCCGCGGCTTCACACGGAAATCATCAGTGTTTCTCTACTATATTATGCATGTATTATACATATAAACCTTCCTCTTGAATCACTCTATCCATTAAAAGAAACCGCATCAAAATCTGTTGCGTGGTTTTAAAGATCTAAGCATACATAGAGATATAGGGACAGAGAAAGCGACTTTGTTTTATACTATGTAGTGATATTTTATTTCGGCAACTTCTTAGGACAAAAGGGCAACTTAAATTGAATAGAATATATACCTTTTTTTTACTTTTATTTAATTTATTTATCGTATGGCATTTATTTAAATGAGTTAGAGGACAGTGCAGCAACCAATGTTGTTGCACTCTTAGCACCGCCTGAGAGTTTTTAAGGTAGTTCCTACGGACCTGTAACGACCACTATTAGAAACCGTCAAGCCATGGGTTCACGATCCGGAGGTCCTAAGTTCGATTCCCAGGGAGAGACCACAAAGTTGATATTTGTCAATTTATCAATTTGTGAGATTTTCTCCAGTTTGGTTAGGACAATGCAGGCCGAATTACCTGATTGTCTGGAAGTAAAAAGATTCCTTGCTTAGGAGGGCCCGTTAAGCCGCCGGTCTCAGTCGCTGTCTTTGATAGTGGTCGTTACACATACCGTGCCAGAGGCCTATTAGCTGTGCTATTACGCGGTTTAAAAACTCTGACAACAGGGTTCATCGGGTCGACTGAAGCGATACCCACACGATAGAAGAAGAACCTACATGAAACCTAGCAGATTATTCCTTTAAGTCAACGGCGTACTATAAAATTATAAACTCTTTGTGCATGTCAAAAATGTACAGAACATCTTGTCAAAAAATTCAGGGTGTAAGGGACAGCGTCCCGAAAACTGATAGGGGTTGCTCAGTCAACGGAACTGAACAACTATCAGAAGATTTTTTTTTTCAGGAATAAAAAAGAAAATGGATTTCCATTAATATTGGTTGACAGAGCTGAAAAAAAATTGATTTTCCCCTACACCCATTTTGTATGGGAAGTTCAATTTTTTTTTAATCTCCTGGAAGAAATTCCTGGTGATAGTTGTTCAGTTTCTTTGCTGGACGCTGTCCCTTACATCCGGTAGATAACCTTTCTGGTGTGGACTTTAAGAATTAAAATTTGGCTAGGTTTAATAAAGGCTCTGCCTACCCCATTAGGGATAAAGGCGTGATTATATGTATGTATGTTTAATAAAAAAAAGAAATATTTTTAACATAGTCTATGTTAAACAGAATAGTCACCACGTATTCAATATTTTAAAGTTTTATAAAAAAAATAACATGGCTTTAGCGAGATGAAGTTTAGATAAAATAAATTTAAAACATCTGTTTCATTAACTATTAGTTCGTGCTAAGTGTTGCCATGTTGAAAACATAAATTCCACATAATGTACTTACCAAACATGGACTTATAAATCTTTCTGTACATACATTTAGTCACGCCTTTATCCCTATCGGGGTAGGGAGAGCATAAACGACCTAAGCAAAGGTCGTTCCGCCACTTCTGATAAAGTTTTGAGGGTTATTTAAGATAGATTTGTAGGTATATTGCTGTAGTGACAGTTTGTCAGCCCATCGCCTAAATTGCAATATACTGAAACCCTCGGAACCCTTAGCTAGTTTTTACAGCATGCTCGGGAGGAAATGCAGCTGGCACATTCTATGTTTTTCTCTCGCTCCCAGTCTAGCATACATAACTGTTAATCTAAAAAAGCTACTAGAGTGGGACAAAAGTAATCACCCGATGTTCATAAAGTTACTTTTGTCCTAACTGTTGCATACCTCAATATCTATTTCCAAAATATGCTAATTATGGCTTTTCAGAATGACATAAGTGGTAAGATTCTCTCCATCGCTGATAGGTGGCTTTTCAAAAGATGAGCTGTCAATGTCATGCTTATGTCTGTTTGATCAGGGCTGCGTTCAAACATCTCAGTATAAAATTTATGACGTATGAATTTTGAAACGTTTTTGGGAAAAAACGTAAAACAAAACAATAAACTGTTTTTTTCTGCCATAAAAATCTTAATTTCACGTCAAAAAATATTTATAATGCATGGCGATCGTGTGAACGTACCCAAAACTTTGACAGTTCATGTACAACTAGAGCCATCTGATGGAGCTTTTTAAACTATTCAGGTCATCTTGAAAAGAACTAATTAGTAGAAAACCATGCAGCAGCCACACTACAGAAACTAAGATAACGGATCTTATACTGAATGTATGATTTAGCACTTAAAATGTGGCCGCACTTGTTTTAAATTAAAACTGTTGTAAAATAAATCAAGTATCTTTTTTATCTCGGCGACACGGTGTAAGTAAATGGTACAGGTGGAGAGAAAATCGTTCAAATATTTTAGCACTCTTTTGTATGTGGTCTAGTAACAATAAGATGGCTCAGTTAAAAATAAGGAGGAACAGAGGAAAAACAGTAAGTACACAAACATATATATTTAATAACGCCTTTATCCCTAGTGGGGTAGACGTATTAAGATAAGATTTTTTTTTGGGGTAGTAGTATTAAGATTAACTTAGTATTCACTATCCCGCTATAAAAGGTTGCCTGGTAGAAATTGCTGCTTTAGCAATAAGGTCGAATATATTGTACTGTTTTGTTCCTTACTTTCTGCTGTATGTATTTGTGTTTCTTTGTGCAATAAAGTATATTGTATTGTATTGTTGACGGAGTGTAAACGACAGGGTTCGTAGGGTTCATCGGCTCGTAATTACTTGCGTGCTCGATTGTACTAACTTAACGTTTCGCATAATAAATTGGTTCGCGCTAAAGACACTTTTGTAAAAATAGTCGTATTTATGTAGTTGATGTTGTTATCAAAGTCGGCTATCTATAATACAGGGTGTAAAAATAAATACTGCGTTCCTTTAAATCACGTAATGTATTAGTGATAAACAACACAATACAGACAATAAATAAAAATACTTTATTTCTATTCAATTCGTAAAACAAAAACAAATTACTCGTCCCTACGGTGCGGCACGCACGCACACTACGACGTTCGACATAGGTATACCTACTGCCGCCATCCCGCGCTCGCCCGGCCATGAAACTGCGCCTTAGTGTGCGTGCCGTAGAGTTAGGGTTACTGGTTTATGTGTGATGAGATTTATAAAAACTAAATAATTTTATTTAATGTGTGTATTGTGTTGTATATTAAAAATATATTACGTGGATTAAAGGATCGCAGTACTTTTTTAACACCCTGTATAAAATATCGTCTATCGAACGGTAACGAGAAGCGGCCGCTAGTAAAGATTTATCGACTATCAATGCATATTTTTAAAATATATCTACGTATGAAAGGTCGGTCACTAAAGTCGGATTACATACATTTCGGACATATTGGCTCAAATCTAGGACTACATACTAAAGCTAAGGTGTATCCCAACGGCAGATGAGCAGGTAGATTTCAAGATATGCAACCATCGCCCGTAATGCCTTAGAATATCGTTCAAATCAGCGCGCGCTACGGCGTGGCGGTTACGTCCGCGGCCGGGTCATAAATGTGCGAAAATCGCACAAAAAAACTAATTCCATTAAAAAAAAAGTTATGTTGCGATTTTAGATAATCATAATACGGATTCCCAAAGGAACCGTAAAAGCGCTCCTAATAGTTTAGAAGGAATATCAAATTAACTGATAAAAACAGCTTTAATTCCAGTTTTTTAGCATACTTATTTATGAACTAGAATATTTTTAAATTTTGCGGGCCATAAACTAATTTCGTCGAGGTAATTTTTTTTAGAATTTTCCAATGATCTGTTTAGGAGAAATTAACTTTTAAAAACAATCATTTGCCGGGAGGAATCACCTTAAGCTAATTGATTCAGAGAAGAAAAACCTTACTTTAATTTTGTCACTAGCGATGAGACTTCCCGAAAATGAACACTATACTTACTCGCATACATACACATAGTTTCGCCTGTATCCCTAAAGGGGTAGGCAGAACAGCAGCGACCTTGTTAAATGGCGTGTGACCAGTTTTAGAAACTAATTTGATAATAGTGATAAGATAGCTTGTCAGATCAAACCACCTCCCTCTACGCCTACTTAGGGCGTTTTTGCACTGCTCCGTACTCGGTTCATATCCAATTCGTATTCGAATTGGCCTTCTTATACTACTTGGAATACGGATCAGTGCAAAACCGGCCTTATACTCACTCTCTTTCTACAGTATGCACGGTCCGGGTAAGAGTAGTAGTTGAACCATTCTACGTTTTTCTATAAAACTCAGTCCAATAAAAAAACATTTATGCCATCAACGAAACTATTAAAAAGACCTTACCTCACATCAAACCTTAGACCCTTTCGGGCATTGCCTCAGTCGGTAACCAAGTTTAGCAACGTCAGAACCGGTTCATCCAAAACGGTCGAGTGTTTTTCGCAAGTTAACATTATCATGGTGAATCTTGTCCTAACGAGATAACAACCGGTGAAGAGCGAGTTGAGATATGGAAGGAGGGTTCTGTTACCTTCTTTTTCTTAGGGAGTCAAACGACCCGATGAACCCTGGTGTCAAAGTTTTAAAACCGCCTAGCTATTGGACATTAGCGATGGCACACTATTTTTCAATTCTAATAGTTTTTGCGATACTGAATCCGAATCTGAGATAAAATTACGTGACAGAACATTCAAAACATATCCTGTTTCTGCTGCTCCAGATACGATATAATATTTATACTTGATACATTTTATATTTGATACGGTTTAATATTTTTTCGTGAAATATACTTCAAATCGGCGCCACTGCTCGGTATGTGTACGAAAATATATTTTTGATTACAATATTAATTTTACACTGGATCGGCCTGTTTTTAGTAAATCCTGAACTTTTCTAACTTTTAGCTGGGGACGACCTTATTTTTTTTAATTTCAATCATATAGAAGTTGTATAATGTTATTATAATTATATTCTCCCAATCTTCGTAAAAGTTTAACGGGAGATCAGTTGTTCTGCGCAATACAACTAACTTATACTAGAACATTAAAAACTAAATTAATTATTACGCTAATTTGAATTAAAAAAATAAATAATAATTATAGTAATAGCAGTCCTAGACCTTACTTGTTAGAACCCTCCTAACTTTTATCTTGCTGGAGACTACCTTATTTATCATTTGACTAAGGATCCCTAAGAGTCGATATTTTGGAGCGCAGCATCTCATGAATTATGTAGAGATCGCGTGGAATTAAGATTCAGGTATCGTACGAACCAAACGCAACATTAAAATATATTTAGAGCATTGTTCCAACTGACTATTTAATATACGGGGTGTAAGGGACAGAGTCCCGGAAACTATAACGGCTTGCTCAGTGTACCACTTTCACCAGGAAATTATTTCAGATGAAGCGAAAGAAAATGACCTTCCCATACAAAATTACCGCCTTGATCAGACAATTTGTATAGAAAAGCATTTATTTTTTATTACCTGAAAATATATATATATATATATATATATACTGCGGTTAGTTGATCAATTTCGTTGACTGAGTAACTCCTATCAGTTTGCGGGACGCTGTCCCTTACACCTGGTATTATGATATTATGATAATCCAGTAACATTTTCTACCGACTCATATCAATGGGCCGTTTTACCTTATTTCCTTATCCAGCAATATCTCTACCTACAAATCTATCTTAAATAACCCTCAAAACTTTGTCAGACGTGGCGGAACGACCTTTGTTTAGATCGCTTACGCTGCCTACCCCATTAGGAATAACGGTGTGATTATATGTATGATTGTAAATTATAATAGTGACTATAACTTGATTCTTGTGGACCGGTTTTTCGATTCACTGCGTCTTTAGTGAGTTATGTTTTTTTTACGAATGGGGGCGCCACATGACTAGTACCGTCACCTTAAATTCACATACTTATCAATCCTATACGAGAGCAGAGATTGTAGTTCTGACCATATAGGATGCAAGGACTTATTTTCAACTAACGAATCACTCTACACATATGGTGTAGAAGGCGACAAGTAGGCACAGTATTGCGCAAACATACCGGGTGTAAGGGACAGCGTCCCGCAAACTGATAGGGGTTGCTCAGTCAACGACACCGAGGCTCGTATTTATTATCGATATTAAGTATGCATTTGACAGGCCATTTTGTACTGAAATGACATTTCTGATTCGATCTCAAACTTGCTCTCACTCTCAAGTGCTGATTATAAATACGGGCCTGAACAACTTCCACCAGGATCATTTTCAGAAAGTGAAAAATAAATTTGGCTTTCCATACAAATTGTCTGATCGAGGTGGACATTTTGTATAGAAAAGCCCATTTTTATTTTCACTATAAATCTATTTTAAATAACCCTCAAAACTGTGTCAGATGTGGCGGAACGACTTTTGTTTAGGTTGTTTACGCTCTGCCTACCCCGTTAGTATGTATGTATACATTTCAATCTGAAATTGCCCTCTACTACATTAGGCGTTTGAAACACTGACTGCACCGTAAAGTATACTAGCTATTATAAATTACAAACTAGTTCTTCGCAATTAAGTAACACCATAATCTTGTATGAGAACGAACCAGTTTAGTAAAATTTATGAGGATCTAAACTTTTTCACGCCTTCAAAATCGTTTTAAGTTTAATTTTAACTGGCATGAAGTTTTACTGCTCTTGTTAACAGCTACTACTCATCCAGCCAATAGATTTTAAACAAGTGCCTACTTTTTTATTCGAATTGAATTGGCCATAATAATTCCATGCTTTGGAAGGTACGTTAAGCCGTTGGTCCCAGTTAAAATCGTTTAATACCATATATACTAGTCGCCATGTCAGACGCCAGTGCTAAACATTGTGCAGGAAGCAGTGGCTCTATCCACTACACCATCGGGCTCTCTTTAAAAATATTCGTATCCAAGCCACGCATGAAAAAATTATTCTGTTATTTTTTGCATTATCAAAGCAGCTCTTCAAAAACAAAACAGAAAAAAAGCTTAAACAATAAAAACGCAGCGGGCTCCCTCGTTGTTTTGAATGCATTTTCAATACACATACATACATTTTGTATAGCGAGTTTAATGTCCTCAGATTGTATGACACCTAAGCGACCTTCACCGTATGAACTCATTAGAATACTTTTAATAAAATGTCTAAACAAGTCTTTTTAAGTATTTTACCTGCTCGATTTTAGTTTAGGACGTTACTAAACAGAAATCTTAAAACACCCTTTGGTCGTAAAAATACCTTCCATGATGGCCTGGGAGCAAGAGAAAAACATAGAATGTTCCAGCTGCATTTCCTCCCGGGCATGCTGTAAAAGCTAGCTGCGGAATCCGAGGGTTTCAGTATATTGTAATTTAGGCGATGGGCTGACACAACAAACAAACAAACTATCTTAAACCGTCGAAACTTTGTCAGACGTGGCGCAACGACCTTTGTTTAGATCGTTTACGCTCTGCCTACCCCATTATGGATAAAGGCGTGATTATATGTATGTCGTAAAAAGGCAAGCCAAGAATACTTACACATACATACATATATATAATTACGCCTTTATCCCTTCCGTTCCGCCACGTCTGACAAAGTTTTGAGGGTTATTTAAGATAGATTAGACATTGCTGTAGTGACAGGTTGTCAGTCCATCGCCTAAATTGCAATATACAGAAACCCTCGGATCCCTTATCTGATTTTTACAGCATGCCCGGGAGGAAATGCAGCTGGCACATTGTATGTTTTTCTCTCGCTCCGAGTCCAGCATGGAAGGAATCTTTCTTTTTATTTTTACAGGGTGTAAAAATGATACTTTAGAGTGTGAACCTGTCCATGAAACTGAACAACATTCTCTAAAAACGTAGGTCGAAAAAGGTAAAATAATGTTGATCATCAGATACATACATAAATCCAATACTTTTATCATATATCGACCTATGTTTCTTGGGTAAAATTGTTCAGTTTCACGACACTAAAATATGGTCCGCAAGTATTTTTAATTAGTAACGTTGATACAATTACCAAGCAATGATACGAAAACAAAACGAATGATAAGAGCTCGATTCTAAAATTGCCAGCTAAAAATAAAATTAAACTCTATTTGTCACTTTCAGACTATAAACATTGCAAAAGGACAGGAGATCTATTCTCTCCGGTTTTTGATTTATAGTCGGTTGTTTAATGCGTTATGAGTCATTTTTATCCGCCGTCATATGATATGGCGGATAAAATTGACAGAAATGCTGGGGAACCGTACAAAAACGCGTTAAAATTAAAATTTTGCGGACAAAGTGTAAAACCATAGATTATAAATCACCTGTCCTTTTTCAATTTTATTATTTTAAAAGTGACAGATAGATGTTAATTTTAGTTTTAGCCGGTGGAATCTAGAATCGAGCGTAATGTTACCCCATAAAAATAGTCCATATCGCAGCCGTGCTAACTAACCTGTCATTTTAACAAGCACGATATCATTTGAACAGATAATGGCGGAGTCAAGGCGAGCGACTCGGCGACCATAGATTGAATAATAGTTAGCGCCGGATAGATGCTGAAAAACTATAGATACGTTATGTTATAAATGTTATTTACGAGATACTTCCTCAGTGGTCAAGTGGTTCATACCCTAACCGAGAAACGATATTAGTCAATTCGTCAACTTGTGAGAGTTTCCCCAGTTTGATTAGTACTTAGGACAATCCAGGTTGAGACACAAACTGTTTGTAAAAAGTGATTCCATCTTTCGGGAGGGCACGGTAAATTGTATCGATCAAACCATGTCAGAGGAATATATTGCTGTACTAATATTGATCTAAAAAAATACTTATTTCAACATTTTTACCGATTTCAAAATAAGGAAGTCATCAATTCGAGACGTATTTATATAAAATTAATGGAACTGCATAAAATTCACACATGATATTCCAATGGGACTCCAATAGGCATATTTAATCCTTTAGGCTTATAACCAAAAGGCTTTACCAGGCTTAGCCCTAGCCTAGCCGCAAGTACTAAATGACTTTATAGGTTTTTTAGCCTACTAGGCTTTTTATTTAACAGTCATCATCACCCTAGCCTTATCCCGTATCTCTCGGGGTCGGCTACCTAATCTAGGTGATTGAACAAGGGTACTGGTTTTTACACAGTGCGACTGCCATCTGACCTCCGCAACCCAGAAGGGAAACCAGACCTACCACATTGGTACGTGGTGGGATTCGAACCACGACCTCCCGCTCAGGAGGCAGTGGCCCTATCCACTACACCTTCGGGCTCTCTCTCTTTTTATTTAACAGTCTAGTCTTAAAATAAGGGCTAAAAGCCTGAAGTCCTTTGCAGCACTAATCAAAATTCTATCGTAATTTCTGTCTGTAAACAATTTTCCCGTCAGATATTCTCAATTCCCAATGGCCTATATAAAAGACATGAACGCATTCCAGTTCAGCAAAAAAATTTTTTTTCTTATCCTGGCAGATAAATTGCTGTTTTTAGCAGAGTAATAGTAGTAATTTCGGAGACTATTCGTAACGGGCAATGAGACGGTTAGAAACTGTCTGAATAAATAACGAAGTCATTTTGTATAAAATAATAGTATTCAATTCCATGCTGGCCTGGGAGCGAGAGACAAACATAGAATGCGCCGGCTGCATTTCCTACTGGGCATGCTGTAAAAACCAGCTAAGGGATCCGACGGTTTCTGTATATCGCAATGTAGGCCATGGGCTGACATCCTGTTACTACAGAAATATAAATCTATCTTAAAAAACCCTCTAATCTTTGTCAGACTTGGCGGAACAATCTTAGTTTAGGTAGTTTACGCTCTGCCTACCCCTTTAAGGATAAAGGCGTGATAATATGTGTGTATTCAATTCCCAGAAGAATTATCCTTTTCAGATGGTGAACTGTCTTCGATATATCTCTTATTTCAATGAATTGATAATATGGGAATACCCAGTCTTCATTATGGCATGACATATCTTTATTTTTATATTCTAAAGGACAAGTAACTAGTAAGTAAGAGCGATAGAATCGTAGCAGTGAGTTTTGATAATTAACAATAGATCTAGTTAAATATTTGGCCTTAGGCTGCAATAGTTAAAAACATTTATTAGTATGAAATATTGTGGAAAATTATGAGATTGTTTAGCTTACTCCGTTTTTTTAACATTGCGTTGTCGATATACTAACTATACCAACTTGCTTTACGACCATAACCTGCCAGAAATAGGTATTCGGTATATTTGTGTACCATCCCGCCAGTCAAATGTAATTAGAATTATACCGAGTGTAAATGACAGCCCCACAAACTGATAGGATTTGCTCAGTCAACAAAACTGAATTTCTATAACCTGGAATTTTCTTCAGGAAATAAACAAAATTTTTGGTTTTCAATACAAATTGCCCGATAGAAAGTGGTAATTTTGTAAAGAATAGTTCTTTATTTTCATCTCCCGATAGAATAAAAATTGTTCAGTATCGTTAACTGAGCAACCCCTATCAGTTTGTGGGACGCTGTCCCTTACACCCGGTATGTTTTTGAGATAGATTCTATGGAATCCTTATTAAAGGTCATTTGAATTTTTACATGGCAAAATTGATCTGTTTTGTAGTGCATTGAACATATATAACATACATATAATCACGTCTTTACCCCTAATGGGGTAGTCAGAGCGTAAACGACCTAAACACATGTCGTTTCGCCACGTCTGACAAAGTTTTGAGGGTTATTTAAGATAGATTTGTAAGTATATTACTGTAGTGACAGGTTGTCAGCTCATCGCCTAATGTGCAATATACTGAAACTCTCGGATCCCTTAGCTGATTTTTACAGCATGCTCGGGAAGATATGCACCTGGCACATTCTATGTTTTTCTCTCGCTCCCAGTCCAGCATGGAAGAATATATAAATAAATAAATAAAGATAAATGTGTGCAATATTAAATCACAGCTCCAATCTTGTGTAATATTACGTTTGATTTAAACAGCTCGAGTATCATTCAGATGAAAGTGAAACTGAGCATCCATATTCATCCTGTCATTCTTCATCTTCGGCCAAATGAAATTATACGAATTGTAGAAATGTCGAATCAATGCTAAATAGCCACGACATGCGATGTAGTGAGACGCACGCAAAGGAAACTGCATAATTTTAATAAACACATTAAATTATTCATGTCCCAGATATAATGAGGGCGTTTCGCAGAAAGTGAATGACAGTCGGTGAATTATTGTAATTAGGTCTTTTCATGGTGGTGTAGTGGATAGGGCCGCTGCCTCCTGAGCGGGAGGTCGTGGCTCGAATCCCACCACGTACCAATGTGTTTTTCGGTTTTGGAATTTCATATGTACGTTTATTCGGTGCTTTTTTCGTGCTTCGGAAGGCACGTTAAACCGTTGGTCCCGGTTAATATCGTTTAATACCGTAGATATTAGCCGTTAAGCCATATCAGAGGCCAGTGCTAAGCATTGGCGGCTTGAAAACTCTGACCTAATCTAGGATTGGGTCTGGTTTCCCTTCTGGGTTGCGGAGGTCAGATGGCAGTCACTCTGTGTAAAAACCAGTACCCTCGTTCAATCCCCTAGATTAGGAAGCCGACCCCGTGAGATACGGGATAAGGCTAGGGAGATGAGGTCTTTTCAGAATGACGTAAGTGATATATCCTCTATATTACCGATGGGTGACTTTTCAAAAGATGAGCTGGTAATGTCATGGTTAGATTTGTTTTTTTTGAGGTTTCATGCGAGCATTTATTAAAAGAATACCCTTGTCTATGTCATATCAATGATGTTGCCACAGATAAATAAAAATTTTGGTTGCTATGATACTCTTGTGATTATTTTTCTGTCATGAGTTATTTTTATTTTTAATACTTAAAATAAAACAAAAAACTGTTTTTGCATGCTTTTTACTAAGAAATGGGTGCTTGATAACATGGTAGCCTGCGCTAGTCCTGCGGTAAAAATCTTAATTTCACGTAAAAAAATATTCATAATGCATGGGGATCGTGTGAACGTACCCAACATTTTGACAGTTCATGTACAGCGAGAGCCATTTGATGGAGCTTTTGGAACTGTTAAGGTCACCTTGAAAAGACATACATAGACATAATTCTCTTTTGTTATAAGGTCAGTACACACCGGGTCGCGTCGCGTCGCGAAGCAGCTGTTTGAAAATGCGTTTCATTCATTGTTAATTTATTACTTTGTAAGATTCGGTTTTGTTAGGATATTCCAGAAAATGTAGAAAACTGTTGCGCCGCCGCCGTGTCGCGTTGATCGCTTTATTTTTATTTTATTGAATACGAAACAAACAGTCACTAAAATACAGTTTTAACAATCTTATCTTATCTTATCTTATTTAGCCCACATCATCCCACTGCTGGGCAAAGGCCTCCCTCTTCTCCTTCCACTTATTCCTATTTTGAGTCTCCAGGCGCCAGTCCTTCGAAAATGTGTCCAGCTCGTCGCGCCACCTGCGACGGGGTCTTCCGCGGCGTCGGTTCGTGGTGGGTGGCTTCCACTCGGTACTAACTTTCGCCCATAGTTCCTCGGGCATGCGGCAAACGTGGCCGGCCCAATCCCACTTCAACTTAGCTGCTGTTTGAGCTACATCAGATATTTGCGTTTTAGAGCGCAGTATGGTATTTCTGACTCGGTCGGTCAGCTTGAGGTGGAGCATACTGCGCTCCATAGCTCGCTGGCAAATCTTGAGGCTGGACCTCTGAGCTTCAGTCAAAGACCAAGTTTGAGCAACGTAGGTGAGGATCGGGAGAATGCACATGTCCATGAGCTTGCGTTTAAGTGAAAGTGGCAGGTCACCCTTTATGTGCTCTTTCATAGACCAATAGCTCTTCCAGGCGTTTTCAGTACGTCGAGCAACCTCTTTATCTTGTCGTGCCTGGAAAGATACTATTTGGCCTAGATATAAATACTCATCGACATATTCCATTCTCCCGTTATCCACCACCACCACCCTGTATTTCGTGCTGTTTGCCATAAGTTTGGTCTTTGACATGTTCATCATCAGTCCCGCCTCAAGACTTGCCAAGCTTAGATCTTGTATCATCTGTTGTAGCTCCGATGCTGTTCTTGAGAAGAGGATAATGTCGTCAGCGAAGCGAAGATTTGTCAACCTTCTTCCGTCAACGTCAACACCTCGTTTCTCCCAGGCAATATTCAGCTTACGAAATACTTCCTCTAGTGCGCTGGTAAAAAGTTTTGGTGAGAGAGGGTCACCCTGCTTGACGCCCTTACTAATTTTGAAAGATGGACCGGTGGTCTCTAACTTAATGGAAGCAGAACTTTTTTATAAATAACTTTAAGGAGATCTATGTAAGTTTCATCGATTTCTTGGTTTTGAAGAGCTTCGAACAAAGCAGTATGCAGTAAACTATCGAAGGCTTTCGAATAATCCACGAAAGCAAGATATAGCGGCAAATTAAACTCATGGTGCTTTTCAATAAGCTGATTTAATGCCTGTAGATGGTCGGTGGTGGAAAGTCCAGGTCGGAAGCCGGCTTGCTCTGCGGGTTGATGTAGGTCTAATTTCCCTGCTATACGGCGTTCAATAATTTTGATAAACGTTTTATAAAGATGTGATACAAGGCTTATCGGACGGTAATTGTTAATATCGGACTTATCTCCCTTTTTATGCAGAAGTATGATGTTAGAGTGACAAAATTTATCAGGCAGATTTCCAGTCTTAAGAATATTACTGAAAAAGTTAGCTAAATAAGGTAAGAGAATTGGTTCACCGATTTTAAGTGCTTCAGTGGTGATATCATCTTCACCTGGGCTTTTATTGAATTTCATCCTTCGTAAAGTTTGCTGGACTTCTAATTCTGTTATAGGTGAGATGTTATCATTGTACACATAGTCGGAATCTTGTATCGGAGAATTGTGATCAGTGTAGAGGTTTCTATAATAATTTGTACTTATTTCTATTATTTTCTCTCGATTTCCTTGAAGAACGCCGTTGTGATCTCTAAGCCTTGTGATCCAGCTTTTGCCTTTTGTGATTCCCTGCCTGGCGACTCTTAATGATCTATTTTGTTCTAATGCATTTTCTATTAGTCTTTTATTGTATAGTTTTAACAAGCATGTTTAAAATTGTAGACCCATAGTTTTCGATGTTTTATAAAAAAAATATATAAAGTATAAGTTTAAACGTTTTGCAAAAAAAATCTTACTGATTACTTATAAATCTGATTGATTACTTTAGTGCGGTCAACCTTTAGTCATTTATCACTCTATTTTTGTTCAGTTATGTTATGTTTATGTACCTATGTATGAGCTAATACAAATTAATTATGTAAAAGTTATGGCGGCTTAAATGGTGAAATTCTCTAACAACATTATGTCAAAAAACTTGTTTAGAAAATGTTTATATTCTCTGCATTCATATCTATTTGTTAAGATGCCTTGAATGTGAATTTCATCTATTTTGTAGGCAAATCATGTAGAAATCTGCTCTAAATGACTGTTATTTAATAAATTAAGCAGATGATAGGGTTATGCAACAGACTTTTATAAAATAAGCTTTCAATTTTCAAAATTGTTAAGATTAAAATACATACATACATATAATCACGCCTTTGTATGATTGATTTATTTATTTAGTTATTCGCGTTATTTATTATAAATTCAATTCAATTTTTCTTCCATTAAATTTATAATAAAATTATGCTTTAAGGTGGTTCGAGAGCTGCGACAGTGGCGCCATCAGTTTTAAATTAGTTGTGTCCGAAATACAAACATTTTCATGGATATTTTACGTTTGGCTACAGTCGCAATCTTCTGGGTCTAAAAGTGGTCTCTTTTAGCACATTTCCAATACATAGCTTTTGTGCAAATTATTATATTATAAAATGGAGATTTAGTTGGGATTGTCGCCAAACGCTTCGATAAGGAATTCCCAAGGCAACGCCATAAGCCGAGGTTTGAGCCCTAGTGGGCGCCCTTAGGCAGTTGTCATTTGCATATAAGGGTGTAGATTGCGTGTAGCAACTCCCCGCCTTGAGTCCGGTGACGCATTACACTTTGTAGTATGGAGCTATTTGCTATTCATTAAAAAAAATACAAAACAAAAACAGAGCTTCATTACAAAAAAATAACATTCATATCCTGATAAAGGTTAAAATGAAACCTTTTTGGACTTTACGTTTTAATAAAGTAAAAATGAGTTTTTTACTGAAGAAGAAACAAACAGTGCTATACAGCGTGCTACAAAAAGGAATTCTTCAATAATTGAAAATACATGGTGTAAGGGACGGCGTACCAGAAACTGTCAGGGTTGCTCAGTACATACATACATACATACATACAGTACATACATACAGTACATACATACATACATAAAATCACGTCTCGTCAATCAATCAATCTTTATTCCTAATGGGGTAGGCAAAGTTTTAGGAGAGGAAAAAACTACCTAAACAAAGGTCGTGCCGGCACGTCTGACAAGTTTTAAGGGTTATTACAGATGGTATAAGTATTATATTGCTATAGTGACGGATTTTCAGCCCATCGCCTAAATTACACTGAAACCCTCGAATCCCTTAGCTGGTTTTTACAGCATGCCCGGGAGGAGATGCAGCTGGCACATTCTATGTTTTTCTATCACTCCGAGTTCAGCATGGAAGTTGCTCAGTCAACGAAATTTAACAACTTTCACTGGGAAATTCTTTTAGCTTTCCTATACAAATTGTCTTATCGAGATGGTCATATTTCATATTGTAATGCAATATTAATATATTGGTATACAATAATTGTATTCTCAGTATAAATGCTATATAGTATACATTTTCTTCCATGCTGGCCTGGGAGCGAGAGAAAGACATAGAATGTGCGAGCTGCATTATTCCCGGGCATGCTGTAAAACCAGCTAAGGGATCCAAGAGTTTCAGTATATTGTAATTTAGGTAAAGGGCTCACAACCTGTCACTACAGCAATATACCTACAAATCTATCCTAAAACAACCCTCAAAACTTTGTCAGACGTGGCGGATCGAACTTTGTTTAAGTCGTTTACGCCATTAGGGATAAAGGCGTGATTATATGTATGTATGTATTTATACCACCCTGTAAAATTAAAAGTTCAGTTGTCTCGACCTATCCCACAACTCTAAAATATTTTAAAATACGCTCTAAAGGCATTTCTTTATACACTCAACGTTTTTAAGAATTCCCATTTAGATAAAAAATCTTGATAGTAGTGAAACTTGCTTAAAGGTCAACAAAATACCTGTAAAATATGAGTTCTTAAATATAAATATGAACAAACAGACAAGATGAGTGAAAATAATGTTATGGTATAAATAAGCACTTCAATTTAAGCTTACTTTTCTGTTTCTTTGTGCAATAAATTGTTTTGTTATGAAAGATTTTTCTTATTTGCCATGAACCTGTCTGATGTTTTAACGTGCTCTCCAAAGCACCGATACCTACGCCTGAACTAAAGTGTCAGGGTCAACTAGATCGACGCTAATCACGCTTTTATCCCTAAAGGGGTAGGCAGAGCGTAAACGACCTAAGCAAATGTCGCTCCGCCACGTCTGACACAGTTTTGAGGGTTATTTTAAGATAGATTTGTAGGTATATTGCTGTAGTGACAGGTTGTCAGCCCATCGCCTAAATTGCAATATACTGAAACCCTCAGATCCGTTAGCTGGTTTTAACAGCATGACCGGGAGGAAATGCTGCTGGCACATTCTATGTTTTTTTTCTTGCTCCCAGGCCATCATGGAAGAAGATCGACATTTTGCAACAAAATAATGATATCTTCCATGCTGGAAGGATTCGTGGGTTTCAGTAATTAGTAGTATACTAAGTTAGGCGATGGGCTGACAACCTGTCACTACAGCAATATACAGATCTATCTTAAGCAACCCTCAAAACTAGTCAGACGTGGCGGATCGACCTATATTTGGTACGTTGACGCTCTGTCTACCCCAAAGGCGTGATTATATGTACATATGTATGTTTTATAATGTCCTTCTTACTTCCTGACTGTAATAGGACAAGGTATTGAATGAATAGTATTCTTGCTAGTATTGCTATACTTGACTTGAATATAGTCATAAGTTTTGCCTGTCATACATATTTGTATGATGATGGGTTTAGTATCAGACTTCAAGTTATGTGGACTAGGTTAGCCAATGTTCTTTATTCAACAGGATGGTAACTGTGTCCGTGGTCTAGTGGTCAGAGCCTTGGGCTCACGATCCGGAGGTCCTGGGTTCGATCCCGGGGGGAAACACAAAGTTGATATTTGTCAATTTATCACTTTGTGAGATTTTCCCCAGTTTGGTTAGGACAATGCAGGCCGAATCACTTGCTTGTCTGGAAGAGAAAAGGTTCCGTGCATCGGAGGGCACGTTAAGCCGTCGGTGTCCCGGTCGCTGTCTTTGATAGTTTCACAAACCATGTCAGAGGCCTATTAGCTGTGCTATTAGGCGGTTTAAAAAACTAGCAGGGTGACTCACATCGGGTCGACTTACTCGATAAACCACACAACATAAGAAGAAGAACAGGATGGTTATAATGGGGTAGGCAGCAGCATCAAACAGCCCAAACAAAGGTCGTTCCGCCACGTCTGACATGTTTTGAGGGTAGTATAAGACAGATATCTGTATATTGCTGTAATGACAGGTTGTCAGCACATCGACTAAATGAAAATATACTGATAAATTTGAATCCCTTTGCTGATTCTTTTAGCATACCTGAGAGGAGATGCAGCTGTCGCATTCTATGTTCTTCTATCGCTCCTAGTACAACTCATACATTTTAATTATCAGATTCATAAGGTGATAAGGAAATACTTACCGAATTTGTATCTTCGCCTAATGGGAAATCTGAAAAAAGAAAGAAAATATACATAAATAGAGTATCATTAATTACTACATAGTATAAAACAAAGTCGCTTTCTCTGTCCCTATATGTATGCTTAGATCTTTAAAACTACGCAACAGATTTTAATGCGGTTTCTTTTAATGGATAGAGTGATTCAAGAGGAAGGTCCATATGTATAATACATGCATTATGTAATAGAAAACACTGATGATTTCCGTGCGAAGCCGGGGCGGGTCGCTAGTATTTTATAACACTGTTTTGTTCATCGGATCGAAACTCACACGACAGTAAGAAAAAAACACTTTGAATACGTCTCGGTCAGACTGAGGTATTAAATCATTTTCTCCAGTAAGGGTTCTTGGATCGACGAGTGACCCGATCATCCCTGGTGTCAGAGAGTTTAAACCACTTGGGCTCTCATCATCTACCTAGCTTTGTCCCGTATCTCTTGGGGTCGGCTACCTAATTTAGGGGATTGAACGAGGGTACACAGAGCGACTGCCATCTGACCTCCGCAACCCAGAAAGGAATCCAGAATAGGATTGGGTCCTAGATTAGGTCAGAATTTTCAAGCCGCCATGCAATGCTCAGCACTGGCCTCTGATATGGCTTAACGATTAATATCTACGGTATTAAACGATATTAACCGGGACCAACGGCTTAACGTGCCTTCCGAAACACATAAAATACGCCGAATAAACATAAATATGGAATTCGAAAACCGAAAAACACATTGGTACGTGGTGGGATTCGAACCACGACCTCCCCGCTCAGGAGGCAGCGGCCCTATCCACTACAACATCGGGCTCTTCTTAGGAGGCAGCGGCACCACTTGAGCTCTGACATGAGTATTTTGATCGCTACGTCAACGTCAGTCGATGTTATAGATCTTAACCAAAATTGTTGCCGTCCCTTTCTGTTTACTCAAGATAGACAATGACAGGTGACCATTTTAGTCAAGATTTAGCAAGTTTGTGCCTTCTTGATTCAGCATTAATTACCCTAATTAAATTGGGAACTCTTTATTTCTTTGATTGATTGTCTCCCGTGGGGATCGAACTCACAACTTCTGGATCGAGAGCCCAAGACGCAGACCACAAGGCGACAGAGGTTAAGAAGGAGAGGAGTAATAAAAAATTTAGGAATACAATCTCAAATTTTAATTGTGACATGACTAAACTAGAATCAGTAGTGCGACAGTCTAAACTATTCAGGTGGCGATATTTGGAACTAAGTTTTTTTTTATTTTATGGCACAAGTGGAACTTTGTGCCAGGGTCGAGTAAAAAAAGTAAAAAGTAGGGAAACTGAACGTGGAAAGGGAAGGAAAAATCAAAGAAAGTTGGGAAAGTTAGGTTAAATACAATATTTTCTACACTGACAGCGATTTTAGCAATGGCAGC
This sequence comes from Scrobipalpa costella, assembly GCA_949820665.1. NCBI lineage: Eukaryota > Metazoa > Arthropoda > Insecta > Lepidoptera > Gelechiidae > Scrobipalpa > Scrobipalpa costella. The sequence continues at coordinate 11,926,464 of OX463315.1, forward strand.
TTGAATGACAGCTATAGTGGCGACGTGACAGATGCACAGATTGTTGGTTTATCAATAGTCTATAGTATTTCTAACTCAGATTTGGAATAAAAGTAAATAAAGTTTCATGACTTTTTATTCAAAAATACGTTTCAAAAATAAATGACACGTGTTGGCAAATTAGTTAAATTCTAAAACTACTATTTCATTACGTTGCCTATTAGCTAAAACTTATTTTAGAAACAGCATTTTCGATTAAAAGACATTAAACTTTGTTTACCTTTATTCTAAAACTGAGTTGGAAATATTATACAACCGAATCGTTACCACTGTCATCTAGAATGTTTTTTTTTTCTTTAAACTACAATCACAATGGTAAATCGATAATGTTTAGCAACAAGAAGCAGGTAGTTCTGTAGTAACCTTGCGAGTTGACATTCACTTACAGCTGTGTTTTTTTAAATTTAATAATTGAATTATTACCGGAGTTAGTATGTTGATAGCAACAATCGATTGGTTAACTTTACCTTGGGGTTTTGCTCTATATTTTTTTAGGGTTCCGTACCCAAAGGGTGAAAAACGGGACCCTATTCCTGAGACTTCGCTGTCCGTCTGTCCGTCCGTCTGTGTATCATTAACCGTGATAGCTAGAGAGTTGAATTTTTCGCAGTTTATGCATTCATTTCTGTAGCCGCTATAACTACAAATAAATACATAGATAAAATCACGCCTTTATCCATTACGGGGTAGGCAGAGCGTTAAACGCCTCGCAATAGGCGCTTTCGCCACGTCTGACAAAAAATAATTGAGGGCCATTTTAGATTGCAATGTGTATTGCTATAGTGACAGGTTGTCAGCCCATCGCCTAAATTACAATACACTGTAACCCTCGAGTCCCTTTTGCTGACTTCTACAGCATGCCAGTGAGGAAGGGTAGCTGGAAAATTCTATGTTTTTCTATCTCTTCCAGTCCAGCAAATAAAAAAAAATATATATTTAAGTTACATATATTTTTTTCATACAACAAACGTGATTTTCAGTCTATCACCCACAAGAATCGTAATAGCTAGAGAGTTGACATTTTCGCAGATCATGTATTTCTGTTGTTGCTCTAACAACAAATACTAAAAACAGAATAAAATAAATATTTAGGGGGGCTCCCATACAACAAACGTGATTTTCTGTCTATCACCAGGCTGTATCTCATCTTCTTCTGTCGAGTGGGTATCGAGTCTATGGACCCGATGAACCCTGGTGTCAGAGTTTTTAAACCGCCTAGTAGCACAACTATTAGGCCTCTGACATGGTTTGAGTGACGACCACTATCAAACACAGCGACCGGGACCGACGGCTTAACGTGCCCTCCGAAGCACGAAATCTTTTTCTTTTCGGACAATCAGGTGATTCAGCCTGCAATGTCCTAACCAAACTGGGGAAAATTTCTCAAAGTGATAAATTCTCAAATATCAACTTAGTGTTTCCCCCTGGGAGTCGAACCCAGGACCTACGGATCGGGAGTCCATGGCACTAGCCACTAGACCACGGAGGCAGTTATAGTTGTTGTATTTCATTAACCGTGATAGCTAGAGAGTTGGAATTTTCACAGATCATGTATTTCTGTTGTCGCTCTAACAACAAATACTAAAAACAGAATAAAATAAATATTTAAGGGGGGCTCCCATACAACAAAAGTGTTTCTTTGTCTGTTACCACGTCACTAGGCTGTATCTCATGAACCGTATTAGCTAGACAATTGTAATTTTCAACAATGTTGTATTTCTGTTGCTGCTATAAAAAACACGAAAAATAGAATCACTAGATAGTATAAAACAAAGTCGCTTTCTCTGCCCCTATATCCCTATGTATGCATAAATCTTTAAAACTACGCAACGGATTTTGATGCGGTTTCTTTTAATGGATAGAGTGATTCAAGAGGAAGGTTTAATTGTATAATACATGCATAATATAGTTGAGAAACACTGATAATTTCCGTGCGAAGCCGGGGCGGGTCGGTAGTTAAATATATATTTAAGGGGAGCTTCAATATAATAAACGTGATATTGTAGCCATTTTTTGGTCGAAATTAAAAACGGCATTCTATTTTTTTTCATTATTTAACCTATGTTCCTTGGGAAAAATTGTTCAGTATTATGATTAGATAACGTATATTCAGTATTCACACCATACATATTTGTGTTCACACCTCTTCTTGTTCACACCCCAAATGTAATTATTTTTTTTACCCTGTTATATTTATTTAACAATTTATTGTACACAAAAAACATCATAAACACAGGACATAAAAAACAAAGACACAACAGGCACTGCTTATTTCTAAACAGAAATTTCTTACAGCAGACCTACAGAAGTGATAATTTTAACGATACGCGGATTAAACGTGCACAAAATTTAATACCTATCAATAAAATAATACTACTGTAAAATATTTATATAATGTAAATATTTTATATAAATATAAACAAGACATCAATAAATACTTCCAATTATATACATAATCAAAAATAAATAAATACTTTATAGCTATTTATATACAAATATATACCCTAAACACGGATTACTTTGACAGGGAAAGATAATGTTCTTTAACTCGTCTTTTAAAGATGGCGTTTTTACTTTTTGTATGCAATAGTGTAGTTATGTTGTAGTTATACGTAGTTACCTGTATAGTTATGCGTAAGCATACATTGTTATTTTCCGTTATAAAAACAATATTCTCATAGCGTGTTGATGCAAATATTAATATTAAACAAACACACTTGTCCGCCTGTTCGTCCCACCAGATTCTCAAGTGCTACATCATCGCCTACTTATGTAGAATCAATTTGTAGTCATATCGCCATTTCTGTGTTTATGGTAAATCGAGTAAATTATTGTGACTTATTAGATATAGTACCTATAACTTCAGTTGTGTGTAGCGTTTCTTCCATGCTGGACTGAAAGCAAAAGAAAAACATAGAATGTGCCAGCTGCATTTCCTCCCGCGCATGCTGTAAAAACCAGCTAAGGGATCCGAGGGTTTCAGTATATTGCAATTTAGGCGATGGGCTGACAACCTGTCACTACAGTAATATACCAACAAATATATCTTAAATTACCCTCAAAACTTTGTCAGACGTGGCGGAACGACCTTTGTTTAGGTCGTTTACGCTCTGCCTACCCCATTAGAAATATAGGCGTGATTATACGTATGTATGTATGTATGTAGCGTAAAAACTTGGGCACTTAAAACTAGTCCCGCGCCGAAAATCGGTGGGAGGACTATTATTATAACTTTACTATAGCTTGGTGACTTCGAAGGAGGACAAAAAAACTTTACAATATTTCAACCAAAAGCGGCAATTTTTAGAGAAAAAAAAAGCGATAACACACTTTGGCCTCGAAGGAAACACACTTATTTTATTAATTTATTTATGAGCCTGTGGTGTTCCAATGCAGGGCAAAGGCCTCTCTCCCTTCCTTCCATTTCTCTCGATCCAGTGCCAATTCTCTATTCCGTAAGATATGTGTCTAGTTCGTCTCAAAGACAAACACAATTAACTTAAATAAAACCATAGCTGACATATTCTGTCTTGAGCGAACAGAAAAGGACGGCAACATAAACGCACATATTATTACAGTCCTGTCAGTTGAAGCAAATTTCATGGATATATTAAAATGAAAATCATCATCTCCCTAGCTTTATACCGTATCTCACGGGGCTTCCTAATCTAGGGGATTGAACGAGGGTACTGGTTTTTACACAGAGCGACTGCCATCTGACCTCCGCAACCCGTCCGTAGGTCAGAGTATTCAAGCCACCAATGCTTAGCACTGGCCTCTGATATGGCTTAACGACTAATATCTACGGTATTAAACGATATTAACCTTTATTATTAACGGGACCAACGGCTTAACGTGCCTCCCGAAGTACGGAAAAAGCACCGAATAAACGTACATATGAAATTCTAAAACCGAAAAACACATTGGTTTTGGAAACTCAGGAGGCAGCGGCCCTATACACTACACCATCGGGCTCTACGCTACTTATTACAATGAAAATATAGACAGTTAAGTGGTGAATTGAATGGTTCCTATGTGGTGTCAAGTGTCAAAACTCTAGTTGAAATTTTTGTAAGGATTCAACTGACAAGATTATAAATAAGTCCGCCATTGGACTCGATTCTACATATCACCGGCTAAAACTAAAATTAAAATCTATCTGTCACTTCAAAATAATAAAATTGAAAAAGGACCGGCGATTTATACTCTATGGTTTTACACTTTGTCCGCTAGATTTTGACGCGCATTTGTACGTTTTCCCAGTATTTCTGTCAATTTCATCCGGCATATTATATGACGGGGGATAAAAATGACAGATAACGCACAAAACCACCGACTATAAATAAAAAATCGGAGAGAATAGATCTCCTGTACTTTTCCAATGTTTTTAGTCTGAAAGTGACAAATAGATTTTAATTTTAGTTCTAGCTGGCAAATCTAGAATTAAGCCCATTAGTGTCGTACCTCATCATCTCCCTAGCCTTATCCCGTATCTCACGGGGTTGGCTAATTAATCTTGGGTATTGAACGAGGGTACTGGTTATCACACAGAGCGACTGCCATCTGACCTCCGCAACCCAGAAGGGACCAAACCAAACCCAATCCTAGATTAACAGAGTTTTTCAAGCCTCCAATGCTTAGCATTGGCCTCTGTCATGGCTGAACGACTAATATCTATGGTATTAAACGATATTAACCGGGACCAACGGCTTAACATGCCTTTCGAAGCACGGAAAAAGCGCTGAATAAACGTACATATGAAATTCGAAAACCGAAAAACACATTGGTACGTGGTGGGATTCGAACCACGACCTCCCGCTCAGGAGGCAGCGGCCCTATCCACTACACCATCGGGCTCTTCCATTAGTGTCGTACCTAATTAGCCTAAAAAATATTGAATAAGAGCAAGAAATAACCTCGACCGAATGCATTTCTCATAACAATTTATCTTTAAACACATAATGGCGACCATTTTGGTATTAACATGACCATTTTGTCGTTGACATATGCAATTTTGGCACAAATTATGCAGCAAAAGACCTCAAGTCAAGTGTGCCAATGTCCACACCCACATGCTAGTGTTGCCCGTTATCGATATCGATAAAGAAAGACAAGTACTATCGATGTATACAGCAAGATTTTTCATTTACTAAAGTAATTTTAAGGGCTTTTTCAAACCAGGAAACTGAATAATTTTTCTGTAGTCAAAATAAAAGAAAAAAATTATATGTGTTACACCTTTTGTATTGATGGGTTTAGTAGCACTTAAAATTTCTTTAAAAGCAAGAAATTATTTTAATTAGTGTTTGATTTGATTGTATATTATTCTAAATTACATATTTTGACTCTGATTTTTTATTTAATAATAATAAATATTTAAACATACGTATAATTACGCCTTTATTCCTAATGGGATAGGCAGAGCGCAAACGACCTAAACAAAGGTCGTTTTGCCACGACTGACAAAAGTTTTGAGGGTTATTTAAGATAGATTTGTAGGTACATTGTTGTAGTAACAGGTTGTCAGCCCATCGCCTAAATTACAATATACTGAAACTATCAGATCCTTTAGCTGGTTTTAACTGCATACCCGAGAGAAAATGCAGCTGGCACATTGTACGTTTTTCTCTCGCTCCCAGTCCAGCATGGAATAAAAAAATCATTTTAGGAAATTTTTATTCCATACTTTTATTAACAGGATTAAAGCTGGCGATTACTCCACCGACAAGAGCAAAGCTCTTAAATTTATGATGCTAACCTTTATAATAGCTTTTTATAATTTCTTCTGTTATCGATATTGTGACAGCACTATTACGTCCCAGAACACAAAGTTTTGCCTTACGTGAGGTTATTTCACGTGCTAAGTACGTTCGATGCATACTAATGCTTTGTTTGGAAGTAGGTTCTTGTATATGGTTATGGAACAATTTTAGCAGATATTTTGGACTGAAAACGATCATTTTACACGAACATACATAAGTAGCTACATACAATTAAGCAAATACGCCTCATAAGAGTTATGAGGTAGGCAGAGTATATCGACAGCAAATAAAAATCATTTTCGTGTCCTCACATCTGACAGGCATTTCTGTAGTGACAAGTTGTTATGAGCACCTTACAATATTTGGACGCAGTACAATGTTTTAACATACGGGGTGTAAGGGACAGCGTCCCGTAACCTGAGAGGGGTTGCTCAGTCAATGAAACTGAACAACTTTCATCAGTGCAAATAGTACGATAGAGTTTTAAACGCACTATATGTATTTTATAGCGACACAACTAGATACTTAAACCCTATAGTCTACCCATTAGCTTCCCGCTGCAATGACCTTGAACTACGTATAACCTGCAGCAGATTAACTGAGGTCATGACGCGACCGCCGAGTCATGTGCAGGCTACGTTACGGGTTCGGGCGCAGTCGGCGACGCGTGACAAGGTTACGTCGCAAGATATGGGCTAGTTTACTGTGCGAAATTGGATCTTGATTCCAGCTGCAGTCTAGATGTTAGAACACAGATTGTAGAAACTGATTTAAAAAAAGAACAACTCCTAGCGTCCATAAACATAAACTCAATCTGCCTCTCAATTTAAGTCTCACTTCCGTAGGTCATCTGGAAGAAATTTCTTAGTAGAAATAAGCTGTACCTGTTGTGTCGTTATTACTTATGTATTGTCTTTCTAATGTTCCTTGTGTACAATAAACAGTAAATAAGTAAATAAACACTACGTGACCGCACTCCTGTTTATGTGGCCTTAGAGGAAAAAAAAGTTATTAATAAGATTAATAAGAATGTCTGAACTAATAGGCCTCTGACATAGATTATCACAGAAGAGTAAAAGCTAGGAGCGGTAGCGACGTCTCAAATCAGTGTGGTTTATGTAACGACCGCTATCAACTACAGCGACCGGGACCGATAGCTTAACATGCCCTCCGCAACACGGAATCTTTTTTCTTTTACACAGAGATTCCACCGGCAGTGTAATAACCAAACTAGGTAAAACGTCACAAAATGATAAATCCACAACTTCCGGATCAGGAGCCCGTGGTTCATATCACTAAACCACGGAGTCAGACAAATCTAGGTATCAACATTCGAGACAGTAAGCAAATCAAACCGACTTTGAATAGAATGTCTTCCATGCTGGATCGATTGGGAGCGAGAGAACAACATAGAATATGCCAGCTGCATTTCCTCCAGCGCATGCTGTAAAAACCAGCTCAGGGATCCGCGAGTATATTGTAACTTAGGCGATGGGCTGCAAACCTGTCACTACAGCAATATACTTACACATCTATCTTAAATAACCCTCAACACTTTGTCAGACGTGGCAGAACGACCTGTCTAGGTCGTTTACGCTCTGCCTTCCCCATTAGGGATAAAGTGTGCGTGATTATGTTTGTGTGTATGTTTATAAATACATGCAAATATATTCAAAGGCGCCCTCTGTCAATCAATAAAACCAACACCAGCTTGTAATTAACATTGTAAAAGCGTTCGAACAGAACACGTGTAGAAATATTGACAGTGCGGCGAGGTGACCTTGTCGTAGCGAACATTATACGGCGTATTATGCACAGAGTATAGTGCTGATTCTGTTGTTAACACAACTTCACTTATTTTACTTTGGTTTCCATAATAATGAACTCCCATGCTGAAATGGGAGCGAGAGAAAAACATAAAATGTGCCAGCTGCATTTCCTCCCGAGCATGCTGTGAAAACCAGGTAAGGGATCTGAGGGTTTCAGTATATTGCAATTTAGGCGATGGGCTGACAACCTGTCACTATAGTAATATACCTTAATTAACCCTCAAAAAATTGTCAGACGTGGCGGAACGACCTTTGTTTAGGTCGTTTAAGCTCTGCCTACCCCATTAGGGATAAAGGCGTGATTATATGTGTGTATGTATGTATGTAATAAATCAGTACAGAATCAGCACCAAAGAGACAGAGTACCTAATAGAAGGAATTGTAAGTTTTGTTTGTTTTTATCATATAAAATAAGTACGAAATTATTTCTTTCATTGTACAATAACCTAATAACGACTGTACATTGACTAATTGTAACTCTGACGATTTGAATTAATGACTTTCTGAAACTCTGACATTATGAAACTTTGACCACGTGGCCCGAAATGCTACAGAGTACTACTGGTGGTTCATTGAAATAGGGCGAATTTGATGTTTGAGTTGCGGTTTTCCTAGGTGAATTTATACTTGAGTTGTAATGGATCTTATAATAGTCGACACAAAGGGCAAGTTTTGAGGACTTAATATTGCACTGACAAACCCTGTCCGAGTCGTATTATTGATTTCTTATCTCTCATATTCCTTCCATGCTGGACTGGGAGAGATAGAAAAACATAGCATGTTCCAGCTGCCCTTCCTCCCGGGCATGCTGTAGAAGTCAGCAAAAGGGACTCGAGGGTTACAGTGTATTGTAATATAGGCGATGGGCTGACAACCTGTCACTATGGCAATACACATTACAATCTAAAATTGCCCTCAATTATTGTCAGACGCGGCGAAAGCGCCTTTTACGAAGCGTTTATCGCTCTGCCTACCCCGTAAGGTATAAAGGCGTGATTTTATGTATGTATGTATGTATGAAAAAGGGCAAGTTTTGAGGACTTAATATTGCACTGACAAACCCTGTCCGAGTCGTATTATTGATTTCTTATCTCTCATATTCCAAAAATAAGGCACATTTTGTAAATATACTCGTATACTGCTAAGTAAGTTGTTAGAAAAATAAGCATAACTAGGTGGCTAAGAATAACAAAACGTTTATACTTAAAACTGATGGCTAAAATACTGTGGATTTCATTCATCAATAAAAAAAAATGCTCATATAATCTTCTTATCTTATCTTATGTAGCCGTTATGTATCCCACTGCTGGGCAAAGGCCTCTCTCATATAATAATTGAGTTAAAAATGTAGAAGTTATTTACTGAGGAGTGACGTCAAAAGCAATACATATTACAATCTAAAATTGCTCTCAATTTTTGTCAGACGTGGCGAAAGCGCCTTTTACGAGGCGTTAAACGCACTGCCTACCCCGTAAGGGATAAAGGCGTGATTTATGTATATATGTATGTAGTGACGTCAAAACCAAGTATTTTCATACAAAAAAAACCATCCTGATATTTCATTTGCTGATTTGACTAGTAAAAAAAGCTCTGAATAAGCCTCTTAAGGCGTAACTACATGGTGAAATTTGTACTTTCCAAGGGGGTGGTCCATATTTCATGCATGATCATGAGCAAAGAGTGGTATTAGCACACAAGGGAAGAAAACCGGTGTTTCCTGCTGAGAATGCGCGGCAGTTTCATTTCAATCAGCATATGCAAATATATGCAAGCGTTATACTGCATACTCCGCCACCCAGATTCTGTTAAAGACAATTCAACATACATACATACATATAGTCACGATGGGTAAACAATGGGGTAAACAGAGCGTAAACGACTTCAACAAAAGTCGTTCCGCCACGTCTGACAAAGTTTTGAGGGTTATTTAAGATAGATTTGTAAGTATATCGCTTTAGTGACAGGTTACCAGCCCATCGCCTATATTGCAATATACTGAAACCCTCGCTTCCCTTAGCTGATTTTTACAGCATGCCCGAGAGGAAATGCAGCTGGCACATTCTATGTTTTTTTCTCGCTCCCAGTCCAGCATGGAAGAAAGACAATTCAAGACGGTAAAATAGAGTAAATGTTGGTGTTATTGTCTGATTGAAGTAAAGTTCGTGACCACGTTTGATGCAACTCGATCGAAACGTCGGGCACAGGTATTCTTATATCCTATCCTACCTACCTATCTTAACTCAACCAATGGCACAGAATATATAATTGTAGGTAATGGTGCTCAGGCCCAAAATATTTTGCATACATATACATACATATAGTCACGCCTTTATCCCTAATGGGGTAGGCAGAGCGTAAACGACCAAAACAAAGGTCGTCCCGCCACGTCTGACAAAGTTTTGAGGGTTTTTTAAGATATATTTTGTAGGTATATTGCTGTAGTGACAGGTTGTCAGCCCATCGCCTAAATTGCAATATACTGAAACCCTCGGATCCCTTAGCTGATTTTTACAGCATGCCCGGGAGGAGATGCAGCTGGCACATTCTATGTTTTTTTCTCGCTCCCAGTCCAGCATGGAAGAAAGACAATTCAAGATGGTAAAATAGAGTAAATGTTGGTGTTATTGTCTGATTGAAGTAAAGTTCGTGACCACGTTTGATGCAACTCGATCGAAACGTCGGGCACAGGTATTTTTATAATACCTATCTTAACTCAACAAATGGCACAGAATATATAATTGTAGGTAATGGTGCTCAGGCCCAAAATATTATGCATACATATACATACATATAGTCACGCCTTTATTTCTAATGGGGTAGGCAGAGCGTAAACGACCAAAACAAAGGTCGTCCCGCCACGTCTGACAAAGTTTTGAGGGTTTTTTAAGATATATTTTGTAGGTATATTGCTGTAGTGACAGGTTGTCAGCCCATCGCCTAAATTGCAATATACTGAAACCCTCGGATCCCTTAGCTGATTTTTACAGCATGCCCGGGAGGAAATGCAGCTGGCACATTCTATGTTTTTCTCGCTCCCAGTCCAGCATGGAAGCAAAATATTATGATCAATAATAATAAGCATTTCTATTGTTACTTTTTTGCGGTGGCATGTGTTCTACTTTCGATGTTACAGGTATTCCCATGGTAAAAGCACGGGAGAATTTTAGCAAAATGTCAACAGCCATAGATTATAAAATAATCCTCTTTTGCGTGGGTAAGTGGACTTTTCATTGCACACAAAAATAAAAATAATATTTTATTTTTAACTAGTTTCAACAATAATATGTGCAAAGGCGGTCTATCGCTTAGAACGATTTCTACCAGACAACCTTTACTGTTTCGACGAATCATTGCAAAATTTCGCTAATGTAAATCTGTCCTTACTACTCCATTCAAGCAACCGCACACCTGATCAACATTGTAAATGACTGATTGTGATGCATTGTGCCCACTTGTTCGCTCGGAATGCTTCCTTGTACGGTAATGAGTGGATTCTTTGAGGTCTTGCTCGCCTGGTACCTGGTACTACAAACAGTCATACTTTTATCTCTGTTTAGGGAAGGAAGAGCTTCAACGACCTCATAAAATTTTCGCTACGTCCTACGACAAATTTTCAGGGTACCTAATTTAAAAAAAAAATGCTGTACTTAGTAATATGTAGTCAATCCATCGGGTAGAGAAGCAGGTGCAAAATTCTAACGTTTTTCTAGCTCCCGGTAGAGAGTTTCAGATTTTAAATACTAACCTATCCAAATTTGAACTATTAATACCTTCTCTTTTGCTCTACCCGTGCACTATGTTACTTTCCTCTACCAAAAGGTTGTACGGAAGAGCCAGCTCTAAGCGATAAGACCGCCTGTATGCACAATAAGTATACCGGGTGTAAGGGACAGCGTCCCGCAAACTGATAGGGGTTACTTAGTCAACGAGACAGAACAACTTTTACCAGAAAATTCTTTCAGGAGATTAAAAAATATGACCTTCCCATACAAAATGACCACCTCGATCTGACAATTTGTATGGAATTTTTTTTTCACTTTCTTAAAATAAATCCTGCTGATAATTGTTCAGTTTCATTGACTGAGCAACCCCTATCAGTTTGCGGGACGCTGTCCCTTACACCCCGTATTTTATATTGAAACTTGTTTATTAATATGTTTTGTGTGCAACAAAGAATTACTTAGGTAAATATTACTTATAAAATAAACTGAAGATTATGTGTGTGCGCAGGTTGGTAGTGATGACGTCATCAGGCCATGTCACCTCTCACCCACGTGTGTTGTTATTTGCTCGAGGCTAGTGAGTAAGGTTTCTTGTAATTATGAGTGTGAGTGTGTTAAGGCTGCCACGGAAATCAAATCCCTTACTAACGGTAGTTACGTAGTTTGGGAGCCCCCCTTGAATATTTATTTTATTTAATTTTTAGTATTTAATAAAATAAAAAAATACTAAGCTATAGCTTAAGGCAAAAAATAAAAAAAAACATCCTGCACTTACATTTAGTTACAAAGTTTTTAAAACATATTAGGAACTAACAAGATTAAGTGATTGAATCTCTGGCTCCCAAACGAGGTTAGAACTTGTGTCTTGTCTTCTATCTATTTGTTGTTATAGCATACATACATACATACATACATAAAATCACGCCTTTATCCCTTACGGGGTAGGCAGAGCGTTAAACGCCTCGTAAAAGGCGCTTTCGCCGCGTCTGACAAAAATTGAGGGCAATTTTAGATTGTAATGTGTATTGCTAATGTGTAGTGACAGGTTGTCAGCCCATCGCCTAAATTACAAATACACTGTAACCCTCGAGTCCCTTTTGCTGTCTTCTACAGCATGCCCGGGAGGACGGGCAGCTGGAACATTCTATGTTTTTCCATCTCTCCCAGTCCAGCATGGAAGAAACTACAAATATTAGTATTAATAGCAAATAAAAAAATATATATATTTAAGATACATATATTTTTTTCATACAACAAACGTGATTTTCAGTCTATCACCCACAAGAATCGTAATAGCTAGAGAGTTGACATTTTCGCAGATCATGTATATCTGTTGTTGCTCTAACAACAAATACTAAAAACAGAATAAAATAAATATTTAGGGGGGCTCCCATACAACAAACGTGATTTTCAGTCTATCACCAGGATGTATCTCAAGAATCGTAACAGCTAGAGAGTTGACATTTTCGCAGATCATGTATTTCTGTTGTTGCTCTAACAACAAATACTAAAAACAGAATAAAATAAATATTTAGGGGGGCTCCCATACAACAAACGTGATTTTCTGTCTATCACCAGGATGTATCTCAAGAATCGTAATAGCTAGAGAGTTGACATTTTCGCAGATCATGTATTTCTTTTGTTGCTTGTTATAGCAGCAACAAAAATACACCATTGTTGAAAATTAAAATTGTCTAGCTAATACGGTTCATGTGATATAGCCTGGTGTAGTTTTGACAGATAAGTATTCTCGTTTGTTGTATGGGAGCCCCTCTTCAATATTTATTTTATTCTATTTTTTGCTATAGCGGCGACAGGAAGGCAAAATCTGCGAAAATGTCAACTCTCTAGCTATCACGGTTCATGAGATACAGCCTGGTGATAGACAGAAAATCACGTTTGTTGTATGGGAGCCACCCTTAAATATATTTAGTTTTGTTTTTAGTATTTGTAGTTATAACGGCATCAAAAATGAATATATATCATCGTTGAATATACTCGTACCAACTCTCTAGCTATCACGGTTCATGTGATACAGGCTGCGGTAACAAATAGAAAATTACGTTTGTTGCATGGGAGCCCCCCTTAAATATTAATTTTATTTTTTTTAAATTTGTTGCAATAGCGGCAACAGGAAAGCATAATCTGCGAAAATTTCAACTCTCTAGTTATCACGGTTCATTAGATACAGCCTGGTGACAGACGTACAGACAGAAGGACACTCTCCCACCTCCTCCCATGGTCCTACCGACCTCTCGGTCATCAGGACCGTGTCAGACCGCAACAACGGGACGTACAGGGGACTTACAAAGCATACGCTAAAGCACTGCCTGAATTCTCTATCCCTACATTTTTTTTCCTGACTTGAGTGTCCCCTGTCGCACTCTCCCCTTTCTGGGGCAGGACAATTATTCGCACTCTCCCCACTCTGGGGCAGGACTTCACAGCACGGCTCCTATCTTCTTCCTTTTTCCTCCGATCGCCTCTCGATCTCTACACTCCTCACACCTTAATCGCTTCTCGACTTTCTCCATTTTCATCAGTTGCTACATCCTGATCTTCTCTAGTCACTTCTCGACCCTCTCAGACGGACACCAAAGTCTCAGTAATAGGGTTCTGTTTTTCACCATTTGGGTACGGAATCCTTAAAAGAATGAGTATGAAAACAAAGTAAACAACGCCTTCGGTCGCGTGGTTGCCCACGCGCCAAGGTGACAGCCTCTGATCAGACTAATAATTATAGACTAAGCATGTATATCTTGTCATCTCCTTAGTCTCTCTTCATAGGTAATTCACGGGGTCGGGCACCTAATCTAGGGAATTTAAATACAAATCGACAGACATCTGACCTCCGCAAACCAGAAAAGAAACAATGCTCAATCCTAGATTAGACTTATGCCAGGTTAGTGGCCAACTCAGCTGTAGCAACTCGTGGGATTGTCCTGTCGCGTATTTTTATTAACTTTAGCCATAACCAACAGTGAAAAACAGAGTCCAATTTGCCATCGAGGTGTATTTGCGGGTTTATTTTTTCACGGTCTGACGACTACATTAGAGCCGCATCGCCAGCAACGCCCGAAAGTAGACTAAGGCTCGTATTTACAAAGTAATCTCAAGATTGAGAGCAATATTAAGTATGGATTTGTACTGAAATGATTTTTCTGATACGAGTTGAAACTAGCTGTCAGTCTCAAGTACTGTTTATAATTAGAGACCTAAGCAGATTAGCCGGCCTCAACTCCTCCGAGCTTTTTGTACCCGCAAGGTAGGTCCTCTTGCGGAATCTACTCTAATCTAGGTTTGTGCCTCAGACCAATACCGTGGCAGGTCTCGATGACGTCATCGGCGCCCGCGCATAATAAGATCTTGCACCGATCTAAGTGAGACAACACTATATTTAGATATAGGTAGAGCCGAGTAAAAGTCCAAGATTGGTTATAGTTACATGCGTCTAATATTCGTCTATATGGCAAATGCTGTGTGGGGCATCTTTTTACCAAATAGATTAGAGTAATGCTATGTGGTACATTCTGTGGTAATGCCCTAACGATAGGTAATAAAGTGAAAGATAAACATATTCAGTGAGTTATCAAGAGGGCAAACGACCAGACCGAACCTGATTCCAGACTTTCCAGACGGCTTAATAGTTAACGTTTTAGTACCTCTAGCATAATCTTATCACACCTGATTACAATACAATATACTTTATTGCACAAAAACACAGAAATTACAAATTGCTAAAAAGAAAAGTACTAAAATTGGCGGCCTTATTGCTAATGTAGCAATATCTTCCAGGCAACCAGGCAATAGGAAATAGAGGAGTAAAATAAATTATGATAGAGGTAAAAGTTAATTGTTGAATCACCAGCCTCAGCCTGCTTTTTCCTGGCCAAACTCAAGAAAAGCTCACAAAGTAACAATTTCTTCTTTGTATTTATTCGTTGGGAATTGAACACATATACTCCAGATCGGGAGCCGGAGCTCTGACCACTAGAACATAGAGGCTTTACATTTAGTAAAAACGAATCTTGTTTAATGGTGAACCAAATATTTCGCCTTCCACCTGCCTCGTGACCTTCAAGTATTTCACTGGACCGGAACTCATTGTACATCTTGGACAATGGTGTTAGTGGTGCGAGCCATGGGTTCTTGATCCGAAAGTCTTCGGTTCGATTCCCACGGGGGAAATATAAAGTTGATATTTTAAGACGATGCAGGCTGAATTAATTGCTTATAAGAAAACAGAATTCCGTGCTTCGGAGGGCATGTTAAGCTGTCGATTTCGGTCGCAGTCTTCGTCTTCGGTTCGATTCCCACAGAGGAAATATAAAGATGATGTTATAGATTATTAGCGACCCACCCCGGCTTCGCACGGAGATTATCAGTGTTTGTCTACTATATTGTGCATGTATTATACATATAAACCTTCCTCTTGAATCACTCTATAAATTAAAAGAAACCGCATTAAAATCCGTTGCGTACTTTTAAAGATTTATGCATACATAGGGATATGGGAACAGAGAAAGCGACTTTGTTTTATACTATGTAGTGATATATTCTGTAGTTATAGGACAATGCAGGCTGAATTAATTGCCTTTAAGAAAAAAGAATTCCGTGCTTCGGAGGGCATGTCAAGTTGTCGATTCAGTTGCAGTCTTTGATTGTGGTCGTTACACAAACCATGGCAGAGGAGACGCCTGCCGCCGTGTAGAGTATCCGTGTCAGAGGTTTATTAGTTAGATACAGCACTTCCATGCTGGACTGGGAGCGATAAAAAAACGTAGAATGTGCCAACTGAATTTCCTACTGGGCATGCTGCAAAAACCAGCTAAGGGATCCGAGGGTTTCTGTATATTGCAATTTAGGCGATAGGCTGACAATCTGTCACTACAGCAATATACCTACAATTCTATCTTAAATAAGCCTCAAAACTTTGTCAGACGTGGCGGAACGACCTTTGATTAATACCTAAATTTGTAAATTGACTTTTACGATATTTATCTGGCAGAGTTGTTGAGGAATCAAAGTCACCCTTGCAATTTAAAATTACATACATACATATAATCACGCCTTTATTCCTAATGGGGTAGGCAGAGCGTAAACGACCCAAACAAAGGTCGTTCCGCCACGTCTGACAAAGTTTTGATAGATTTTGATAGATATTTAAGATAGATTTGTAAGTATATTGCTGTAGTGACAGGTTGTCAGCCCATCGCCTAAATTACAATATACTGAAACCCTCGGATCCCTTAGCTGGTTTTTACAGTATGCCCGGGAGGAAATGCAGCTGGCACATTCTATGTTTTTCTCTCGCTCCCAGACCAGCATGGAAGAATAATACAAGATGCTAATATAGAATCTTCCAATCTAATGAAAAACAAGTATAAGTAACTGGTTAGACCACTTGAACACCATTGTCCAAGATGTACAATGGGTTCCGGTCCAGCGAGATATTTGAAGGTCACTCTAAAATGGATTTTAGAGTCTACGTGCGACTCGATAAACCCTGGTGTCAGTTTTCAACCACTTACCACTTGTCTTTGATCTGTTTGACAGGTGAAGCAGGTCTGTCTTAGTATTAATGCATACCTATAATCACGCCTTTATCTCTAATGGGGTAGGCAGAGCGTAAACTACCTAAACAAAGGTCGTTACGCCACGTCTGACAAAGTTTTGAGGGTTATTTATGATCCATTTTTTAGTTATATTGTTGTAGGGACAGGTTGCCAGCCCATCGCCTTAATGCAATATACAGAAATCTTTGGATCCCTTAGTTGATTTTTACAGCATGCCCGGAAGCACATTGTATATTTTTCTCACATGCTCCCAGTCCAGCATGGAAATTACGCGATTTGACAGATGAACCAAAATCCCGGTCGATCAAGGATCAAAGCCTTGATAAATATATGTACTATACATGTTTCTTAAATTTGAAAAACAGCAGTATGTAATACATTTTATTTAATATAGAAAAAACAGTTTGTATTGTTATGGGGAGCCACTTCTGCCAACTAACTATTGTATAGTTTGGCAGAAAAATTAATAAACGATTTTTTTT
Organism: Scrobipalpa costella; assembly: GCA_949820665.1. Classification (NCBI taxonomy): domain Eukaryota; kingdom Metazoa; phylum Arthropoda; class Insecta; order Lepidoptera; family Gelechiidae; genus Scrobipalpa; species Scrobipalpa costella. The sequence goes on from OX463315.1 coordinate 11,943,874, forward strand.
TTTTTTTTTTTTATCCAGGCAGTCGTTCTATAAAACCGATAAAACCATACCCAAAGTCCTGCCTCATCTGTCAAACAGATCAAAGACAAGTGGTAAAGTAGATCACATGTGTACAGTCGAAGGTTGAGTTACGAAATGTTGTAAGTACAATCTTGTCTTCGAGTGCTTACTTGTGTTGTGTTTGAGACTAATGGCCACTAACATTCGGTGTTTTGTTTACCTTTACTTTGAGTGGTGGTACCGACTATAGCTATGGTGCATCTTCACTGAGAACATTAACTAAACTGCCTCCGTGGTCTAGTGGTTACAGCCTTGGGCTTACGATCCGGAGGTCCTAGGTTCGATTCCCGGGGGGAAACACAAAGTTAATATTTGTCAATTTATCACTTTGTGAGGTTTTCCCAATTTGGTAAGGACATTGCAGGCTGAATCACCTGATTGTCCGAAAAGAAAAATGATTCCGTGCTTCAGAGGGCACGTCAAGTCTTTGATAGTGGTCGTTACTCAAACCATGTTAGAGGCCCGATAGTTGTGCTACTATGCGGTTTAAAAACTCTGACACAATACAATACAAATATTCTTTATTGCCCATAAACAACACATTGTAGAGGAACAAACATTACAAAACAAACAGAGTACAATTAGGCGGCCTTATTGCTAGGGTAGCAATTTCTGCCAGGCAACCTTTGGGTAAAGGAGTAGTTTTCTAATATTATGCGGGATAGTGCAGTTACTATTTCACACCAGGGTTCATCGGGTCGATAGACTCGATACCCACTCGACAGAAGAAGAAGATGAACATCAAATACCTAATCATTACAAGAGGCGAATGTTCGCAGCAAAGGGGCACCTTACAAATTGTCTGCTCGATGTGGTGTAGGGAAGTCCAAATTATTTGTCCTTTCCTATTTGAAGAGCAAAAAATGTGATTCTAAAATAAACTATAGCATCGAAAACGAGTCTCAAAGACCTTTAACGTAGTCCAACATTGGGCTCGATTCTAGATATCACCGGCTAAAACTAAAATTAAAATATTTCTGTCACTTTCAAAAAAAGAAAATTTTAAAAGGACAGGCGATTTATACTCTATGGTTTTACACTTTGTCCGTTAGATTTTGACGCGCTTTTCCGCAGTATTTTTGTCAATTTTATCCGTCATATCATAAGACGGTAGATACTATGACTATAAATAGAAAAAATAAGAGAATAGATATCCAGTGTTTTTAGTTTAAAAGTGACTAACAGATTTAAATTTAAGTTTTAGTCAGCAAATCAAGAATCGAGCCCATTATGACATATTAAAATGGCTTCTTGACTAACTAAATCAGACAATATAAAAAATAATACGTATTTGCATGAATCGGTTGCAAGGTCAACTAGTGTACTAGATATGAGTCAGTAAGTATAGCACATTACATTTAAAACAAATATTCGATTTTATAACTGCCTCCGTGGTCTAGTGGTAAGAGCCATGGGCTCCTGATCTTGGGTTCGATTCCCAAGGGGGAAACACAAAGTTGATATTTGTCGACTTATTACTTTGTGAGATTTTCCCCAGTTTGGTAAGGACAATGCATGCTACGCATATTGTAATTATCTGGAAGAAAAAAATGACTGTGTTTCGGAGGACACGTTTAGCCGTCGGTCCCGGTCGCTGTTTTGATAGAGGTCGTTAAAACAATTCAGAGGCCTAATTGTTGTGCTATTAGGTGGTTTAAAAACTCTGACGCCAGGGGTCTATCGGGTCGATCAACTCGAAAACCCACAAGACAGAAGAAGTAACTATAGCACATTACATGCAAAATAAACATTTGATTTTATCGTTATAGTAAGTGTATCATTGAAAGTTGGCTTTCAAAGTAGGGTAATGTTATTCCCCGCTTGAAACCTTCAACCTGCAATAAAATATCTGACTGAAAGATCTAGACAAGAGTCTAGGAAAAGTTTCCTAACCGTGAAACTGACAAATTACATCAAGGAAAATGGTCTTTTCATAGTCTTCTTCTTCTGTCGAGTGGGTATCGAGTCTATCGACCCGTTGAACCCTGGTTTCAGAGTTAACCGCCTAGTAGCACAACTAATAGGCCTCTGACATGGTTTGAGTGACGACCACTATCATAGACAGCGACCGGGACCGACAGCTTAACGTGCCCTCCCAAGCACGAAAATCTTTTTCGTTTTCGGACAATCAGGTGATTCAGCCTGCAATGTCCTAACCAGACTGGGGAAAAATTCACAAAGTGATAAATTTTCAAATATCAACTTTGTGTTTCCCCCCTGGGAATTGAACCCAGGACCTACGGATCAAGAGTCCATGGCACTAGCCACTAGACCACGGAGGCAGTTTTCATAGTAAGTAAAGTTCTTTTGTTTGCGAGGACCAGACCTATTTTTTTGACCCATTATTGGAGGGTTGTTAAATACTACAACATCAAATCTCACTTCTATATGTCTGCTGTAAGAAATTTCTTCATTGAAAGACGCGGTGCCTGTTGTGTTTTTTTCTTTGCGTTTGTGTTTTTTTTTATGTCTTTTATTATGTGCGATAAATTGTTAAATAAATAAATATAATTATTACCAGACATATTTGGAACTTATTTATATACAATTTTCCGTAAACACATCGATAAAAAAAACTTGTGTATTTAGGTACCTTACAGTAGCGCATAGAAAGTGCTTCACTACATAGTATAAAACAAAGTCGCTTTCTCTGTTCCTATATCCCTATGTATGTTTAGATCTTTAAAACTACGCAATGGATTTTGATGCGGTTTCTTTTAATGGATAGAGTGATTCAAGAGGAAGGTTTATATGTATAATACATGCATAATATAGTAGAGAAATACTGATAATTTGCGTGCGAAGCCGGGGCGGGTCGCTAGTATAGATATAATTAACAAAATAGGAGGGTGGCTAATACAAAAAATTACTTTACTTTTTGAACCATTCTAGCCGATATCTTACTTAATGTGGCGTTACTTTTCCGGGCTGGACGAAGTCTGCCGAGTCCGCTAGTTATAAACATACATCCTGGTAGCTCAATAAGGCCACTGACCTTCCTCCCCATACAGAGATCTCCAGACTTCGATTCATACACTATATATAAACTAAACCAATCACTGATAGGAGACCTACTTCCAACTTAAACTTTACTGCACATTACAAACACTACGTACACATTATAGCGAATTCGTGACATCAGTTCCACACATTAAACAGAACACAGCAAACAAAACGCGAACCAAATAAGACAGTTGCTTAACGACAAAGTACAGTCGGTGGCAAAAAGACAGATTTGTCCCACTGGTGGGCAAAGGCCTGCCCTTTTCTTACATACATACATACATAAATCACGCCTTTATCCCTAATGGGGAAGGCAGAGCGTAAACGACGTAAACGAAGGTAGTTTCGCCACGTCTGACAAGTTTTGAGGGTTATTCCAGATAGGTCTGTATATTGCTATAGTGACAGGTTGTCAGTCCATCGCCTAAATTACAATACCTAACAAAATAAAAAATTTAAAATTACAAACCCTCGAATCCCTTAACTGTTTTTACAGCATGCTCGGGAGGAGATGCAGCTGACACATTCTATGTTTTTCTCTTGCTCCCAGACCAGCATGGAAGTAGTAGTTTGTCGATGATGAAAGAGGTTTTTTTTAAAGAGATCCAATTTCGCAGCCGACTGTACTAAGTATAATGTTATCATACTGTACCGCTGATTGCTGTGACTAAGGATGGTCACGACTTCTTTGATATCGGTCAAACAATGGATAAGTGTGGCATGTAGGGCAATAAGGCCCGTATTTATAATCAGCACTTGAGAGTGAGAGCAAGTTTGAGTTCGTATCAGAAATTTAATTTCAGTACAAAATGGCCTGTCAAATCAACATTTTATATCGCTCTCAGTCTTGAGATCGCTTTATAAATACGAGCTTGTTTAGTTATCGTATGGGATTATGGACCTGTGAGAGTGAGACATTTATTAAGCGTGTCAATTTAAAAAGTTAGTCAAAAGTCAGAAGTGTTGATCTACGTGAGATTGGTCCTGATTCATCTACTCAAATTGTTATTTTATTACTATCTATGTATCTCCTCTAAGGTATTACGATATTAAAATATATTAGGTAGGTACATGATCACGTGACGTCATTCTCCGTAGCGACGCCGACAGGTTGTCACCACGTGGTGCTGGCAGAATACCAGCGTCGTGGCTTCTGCTACGAATTATGCTGAGTCAGCTCCTTTTCTTTGGCGCAGTACATAGCATAGCAGTTGTAGTAATGGTTTTACGTTGTTTACATGTTTCACACGTTGTTGTAATAAAGAAATGAAATAAAGGTTCTATCTATCTAATAGTGTTACCTGTTTAAAGATATTTTATATACTGTTCTATGATTATGTTGTGTTTTGTACTGTGAACCGGAGAATAAAGTTTTTCTATTCTATTCTATTCTGTTGTAAACACAACTTAACTTTTTTTAGTTTAGTCCTGACACTTTCTATGATTTGCGTCTTTTTTGAAATTTAAGATAGAGACGCCTGGAGAGATAGAGGGGAGGCCTTTGCCCAGCAGTGGAACGACCTATGGGCTATAAAAAAAAAACAAAATTAAGTTGTTTTCGATAAAGGGAGGGTGAGGGAAGTGAGGTCCGGGAGGGAGAGAGAGGGAAGTGAGGGCCGATTTAGCGTGGTCCAAGCTAGTATGGAAACAGAACAAACTCATGATTTGGCCAGCAGCGTCTCATATTGTACTTATAAAAAAAATGTGGTGTGTAAAATTTCATAAAGATATCTTTAATGGAAAGGGATGCTCATCGTAAGACAAATTTTTGGATTGTTTGAAAGGATGAAAAACAAAAGAAGTCATTTTTTTTATATATAGAAGCTGATTTGAATGTGACAAAGGTTTGAATTATCGAAAAACATTTACTAAAAAAAATGTTCTTTCGCCTAGAGATCGAAGTAATTTTCAATCAAATTTTAAGGAATATCTCTGAATTTCTACACTACCTATACTTAAATGCACTCACAACAATTAAAAGTTGCCTTGGACTACGTGAAACATGTATTTTTTTATTTATTACTTCAGAGACCTACTCATATCCGTATTTTAAGCAGTAATGTTAGTAAACTTGAGTGAGTAATTTATGAAAAATTAAAAATAAGAGCAGTCTCTTGCCTTTAATTTAGGAAGCTGATATTTTTAAATAATAATAATCACTACATAGCATAAAACAAAGTCGCTTTCTCTGTCCCTATATCCCTATGTATGCTTAGATCTTAAAAACTACGCAACGGATTTTTATGCAATTTTTATTAATGGATAGAGTAATTCAAGAGGAAGGTTCATATGTATAATACATGCATAATATAGTAGAGAAACACTGATGATTTCCGTGCGAAGCCGGGCCGGGTCGCTAGTATGGATATAATTAACAAAATAGGAGGGTGGCTAATACAAAAAAATACTTTACTTTTTGAACCATTCTAGCCGATATCTTACTTAATGTGGCGTTACTTTTCCGGGCTGGACGAAGTCTGCCGAGTCCGCTAGTTATAAACATACATCCTTGTAGTTCAATAAGGCCACTGACCTTCCTCCCCATACAGAGATATCCAGACTTCGTGTCATACGTTTTACCATACACTGACATTTAAATTAATAAATTTTGCACATACATATACACTCCCACTACCATGCCGGCCTGGGAGCAAGAGAAAAACATAGAATGTGCCAGCTGCATTCCTCCCTGGCATGCTGTTTAAACCAGCTAAGGGATCCGAGGGTTTTAGTATATTGTAATTTAGGCGATGTTCAGAAAACCTATTACTAAAGCAAATCTATTTTAAATAACCCTCAAGACTTAGTCAGACGTGGCGGAACGACCTTTGTGCTTAGGTCATTACCGCTCTGTCTGCCCCATTAGGGATAAAGGCGTGATTATATGTATGTATGTATAGGAAGAGGTTAAATTTCAGAAGTTGTAAGTAAATAATGAACTTGCTATTATGAACATTAACCATCCTTGTAGCTCAATAAGGCCACTGACCTTCCTCTCCATACATAGACATCTCCAGACTTCGATTCATACATTTTACCATTCATTGACATTTAAATTAATGAATTTAGCGCATATACACCGACAAGTTCCGTATTTTATCACTTCAGACACCTACACATTGCCTTCGGGGCTATGACTACGAGTTAAATTATGTTTTCTTATCTATTTACTCATATATTATTATTATTTTCCAAGTCTTATTTTTTTTAATTGTACATAAATCACGCCTTTATCCCTTACGGGGTAGGCAGAGCGTTTAAAGCCTCGTAAAAGGCGCTTTCGCCACGTCTGACAAAAATTGAGGGCAATTTTAGATTGTAATATGTATTGCTATAGTGACAGGTTGTCAGCCCATCGCCTAAATTACAATACACTGTAACCCTCGAGTCCCTTTTGCTGACTTCAACAGCATGCCCGGGAGGAAGGGCAGCTGGAACATTATATGTTTTTCTATCTCTCCCAGTCCAGCATGGAAGAAATTTTTTAATTGTCTCGAATAGATTTGCGCACTTACTCTACTAAAGGTGCTAACAGAATAACAGCGCTGCGGTGCGTTCTGCACCACAGCATATGCTGAGTTAGGGCCTATTTAGGGGTACGGTACACTTGCGATAACTTGTAACTACTCAGCTTTTTTATAGTTGTTGTCTTTGTTTACTTTTCATGTTGTTGTATTGTGCTGGACCCTTAATAAACGGTTTTGAATTCTATTCTATTAATCAAATTGGTACCAATTCGTAGTTGCAAAAATCACGACTCAACTAATATAAGTCTATACCTGTAATTTTCTGTCATGAGAGAACAGAATGGGACGCAAATAGTTTTAGTTATGTGCGTTTTACGAATCGAAAGCAATTTAAAATTTTGTTATCGAGTGGGCTTTCAAGAGAATTATAGTGTTTTCTGCATTGTTTGAACCAAACTGGAGAAAGTGTCGCTGAGTTATAAATAGTCAAATATCAACTCTATGTTTCCCCCTGGAAATCGAACCCAGGCCTACCGGATCGGGTACCCATGGCTCAGACCACTAGACCATAGAGACAGTAATGCATACAGTCTATCTAAAATGTCACTGGCAGTGTGCTGGCAAGTTTAAGATGTTGGATGACATCAGACGACCCGGAAACCCTGATATGGACACAGAAGACAATTTCTGGTTTCAGTTCTTGAGTCATTATTGAGACAATGTTGACTGACCTATACGTGTAGATAAAAATGGTAAATAGTTACAACGTTATTTATTTATTCTTACATACATACATAAATCACGCTATTATACCTGTTGGGGTAGGCAGAGCGTCAACGACCCAAACACAGGTGATTCCCCCAGTTTGACAAGATTTAATGTTGTTTAAGATAAATTTGTATATTGCTGTAGTGACAGGATGATGGATGGTAGCCGGGAGACGGAAATATACTACTTTTACCGCGGGAAAATACTTCGTTCCCGTGGGAAAACTCATTTAACGCGAGCAGAAAGTAGTACAAAAAATTGTCTAATCGAATTTAAATTTTGTTGCACCTATTACAGAAAATTAACCAAATATTAGTTTAAGGTGGAAACAGAGCATAGGTGGCGCTCCCAATAGTGATAAATTAAATGTGTCTAAAATACAAAAAAAAACATGAATATTTAACATTCAGCGGAAATCGCAAGTAATTCTCCATTTTATAACACTAAACATAGATACAATTAATTTAAAATTGGTGTCCCCACCATCGCGCCACAGTTCGTAATTGCTTAATGCGTGTCTGTAACTCCTATTTAGAATCCAAGGTATTCTGCCTCACCTCAATCAAAGATTCTCCAATAAAATGAAATATTCCCACGATCGTGAATTTAAATGATGAATAAATTCAGGGGCTCAATTCTACTGACTATAATGGTCTATATTTCTTACATGCTGGCCTGGGAGCAAGAGAAAAACATAGAATGTGCCAGCTGCATTTCTCCCTGGCATGCTTTTCAAACCAGCTAAGGGATCCGATGGTTTCAGTATATTGTAATTTAGGCGATGGGCTGACAACCTGTCACTGAGCAATATACCTTCAAATCTATCAAATAATCCTCAAAGCTTTGTCAGACGTGGCGGGAGACCTTTGTTTAGGTCGTTTACGCTCTGCCTAGCCCATTAGGGATAAAGTCGTGACTATATGTATGGATGTATGTATGTAATGGTCTAGCCGACTCGATTACGCTTGTTTCCTACTAGTCAAATCAGCAACTTTTAATGAAATGTCAAAAAACCTTTCTTGTATGAAAATAGCGAGTTATGACGTCACTCCATTGAAAATATTATACTACTCAAATCAATAACTTCTTTTAACTCTATTACTATATCTAAATGTGTATTTATTTTTCTTTTTTAATGAAAATGATGAGATGAGTGAGATCCACAATATTTTAGTCATCAGTTTTAAGTATAATTGTATTGTTTTTTTTTGCCACCCAGACCCTGTCAACACGCCAATATGCTCCAAATCGGTGGAAACACGATCTAACTAAAATTAAAACTGGTAAACGAGGATAGAAATATATTTATTTATTTACCCATCCTCTTTATACTATCATCATCATCATCTCCCTAGCCTTATCCCGTATCTCACGGGGTCGGCTTCCTAATCTAGGGGATTGAACGAGGTTACTGGTTTTTACACAGAGACACTTTATACTATCAACGGAGAGCTTTCATTTTACAAATCGTCAATTATTACCGCTTTCCATATAATAATATTAGACAAAATTGACTCTATATTGCTAATAACCTTCTATACTATTTCCAAATCAGATTTAGAACAAAGCCAAACAAAATTTCATGTCCCTTTATTCAAAAATAAATGATACGTGTTGGCAAATTGGTTAAATGACTAAAACTACTATTTCATTATGTGGCCATATCTAATAGCTCAAATTTATTTTAGAAACAAGATGTTTGATTAAAAGTCATGAAACTTTGTTTACCTTTATTCTAAATCTGATTTGGAACTCGTATAGATAACAAAACATATTATTGTAATTTCCAAACTGCTAACAATAACTATCGAAATAGGATCCAAACCACAAGCTATCATGTTCGGAACTGTCGCTCGCCAATAACTTGCGTCACTGAAAGTGCGGTCCGGGCTTTGCACAAGGGCTTTCTCAATAAACGTGACGACAGGTCACTGGGATGACTATCTGAGAACTTGGTGGACTTTGGTGGTCTAGTGGTCTGAGGCAATGGCTCCCGATCCGGAGGTCGTGGATTCGACCCAACGGGGGAACCACAAAGTTGATATAAATAATACTTCCCCTAGTTTGATTAGGACAATGCAGGCTGTTTCACCCGATTGTCTGTAAGAAAAAGAATTATACGCTTAAGAGGTTGGGAAGGCACGGTGAGCGATAGTGGTCGTTAAAAACCAGCTGAGGGATCCGAGGGTTTTAGTATATTGCAATCTATTTTAAATAACCCTCAAAACTTTGTCAAACGTGGCGGAACGACATTTGTTTAGGTAGTTTACGCCCTGCCTACCCCATAAGGGATAAAGGCGTGATTATATGTCAGAGTGGTTTTCAACCTGAGAATGGCCTGACGATATGCTTAGCGCAATAACCACTTGTAAAAACAGCGACTGGGACCGACCAAATCACCTGATTGACAAGTAAGATGTTAATCTGGTGATTCAGCCTGAATTGTACTAGCCAAATTGGGTACAATCTCGCAAAATGATCACTTAAACTTGGAAATTCTTCCGTGGGAATTGTACCTACGACTTCTAGTACCAAAGCCTAAGGTGCCATGAAAAACCGCAAAACCACAGATCCTCTCTTAGCGAGTGGATTTTTGAGTCAAACGACCCGATGAACCCTGCTGACACTAGTCTAAGCTATTAGGCCTCTGACATGGTTTGAGTAACGAATACTATCAAATACAGCGACCGGGACTCCTTTTTTCCTTTCGGACAATCAGGTGATTCAGCCTGCAATGTCCTAACCAAACTGGGGAAAACCTCCCAAAGTGATAAATTGACAAACAAACAACCTGAAACCTCCGGATCGTAAGCCCATGGCTCTGACCTCTAGACCACCGAGGCAGCTAGAGAACCACACATGTAGTATGATTTACTGCGGTCATTGTATGAAACGAATAACTCTTGGAATTACTTCATCAGACTTGAAGCTCAGTTTTTTTATAGAAATGTCACATTCACATAGGGACCTAGTTTTTCCAGTCAATAAAAAAATAGCTTAGCGAAAGTAAACCACCTTGACGCGTGCTTTACCAGCTCTACCGAGTTCACTATGGGAACGCCTTGACATATGCTCCACTAAAAAGCTGAGGGGTACGTTCAGAGCCGCTTAACCGGTTGAGTTTTAGCCAGGCGAAAAATTATCCTGCCCTTAGAACATAGATACACAAACGCCGCTTGAAAAATGAGACTAACAAATCTTGATTTCCTTGGCATATGCCTCCAAAAAATTGGCTTGTTGTTGTTTGTATGTCATTCGCTATTTGACAAATCAAACTTTATTTTATAAGCGGTAAGGTCCGTATTGAAGCTTTGAGTAAAAAACTTTACGACCTATTAGCACATAGTTGACGTGGTGCCACGGTTTGAGTTTGATTCTGTATAGGACGTACGTATATTCTAAGATCCTGCCCGTTCAGAGGCGCCTGTCAAACGAAATTTCGACTGGGTGAATTTTTATCCGGCCCGTACCTGAAGTGAAGTTTCATCTGACAGTGGCGAAGATTTTGCTACATCGAGAGTGTACTATTATTTTGCCGGCTGTCGAATGCAAATGTGTGAATACCAAATGTGTATGTGTGTGTATGTATGACGTCTATCATTGGTCAATGGTTTCGATGTCTTGTAATTTTGATCGGTGCACGTTCAGTGACTCCCGCTAGACTAAAATTCGTACGGCTTGAATCTTATACTGGTCGCCTGAACGCACACCAGAATAAAAAACCTCCTTGCACAAAAACGTAATAAAGAAAAAATGTGACAGTTTAATTTACGTTTACGAAGCACGCTTTTATGTTTGCGGAGGTAACAATGACTTTATTTGTTTTATGCTGCTTCGAAAGCAAAATTGGATATTTTAACTTTACTTAAATAAATCTTGCGATTTGAGATTCTTTTCATCACAAAATTGTTGATTAATGTTTTTCGTCAAAAATCTATTGACATTAAAAATGGCGACGTATTACGAAACCAAAGCATGTGACATTATGTTTAATTCGTATATTTTATCGTTCGTTTCAGAATCTTTAATGAAGCATTAAAAAACATTTGAATAAAATTAAAATCCGCTTACAATATCGTCATCGGATGTTATGTTATGTCGAAATGCGAAATGAAACGCAAATAAAATATCGACAGATGACAAGTTCCAGAACATTTTAACTATAGCAAACATAATTATCTTGAGTTAATTACCGATTTAAATTGCTTAATTTTATACGCTCTAGACTCTGCCTACCCTGTAAATGTAAGTTTTTTTATACCTTTTTCGTTTTTTAACGTTGCGTTGCTACCAAACTGTCTTGCAGCCCATAACCTGCTTTTGCTTTACAACTTTAAAGATAGTCAACCGCAAAACATAATATGTTTGTAACAAGGTTATCGTCTGCGGTTCCGAAATTTGAATATCTGCTAAGCTGCAACGGAAAAGCAGTTTATGAGCCGCAAAATACGTTGGTATCGATAACTCAACGTTGAAAATACTAACTATACACGTAATTAAATTTCGAACTGTAGTATGGTAAAAATGTTACCTTTCGTCGCTTAGTCAAGTAAAAACAGAGTCGTCTACCTTACGCAATTTGGCCGTTGCGATAAAAAAAACCTGATTACGATGACTGGGCACAGTCTGTGGCGAGTCAAGTGGCAAGTAGGGACACAGCAAAAGAAAGGTACAGTAATACGTATTCATACTAACGAGAGACTTCCATGCTGTTCCCGTAGCATGCGGCCGCGTTATAATGAATATACGCAACTATCTGTCAAACTCACAGATATAAGATACATACATTTAATCACGCCTTTATCTCTAATGGGGTAGGCAAAACGTAAACGACCTAAATAATGGTCGTTCCGCCACGTCTGACAAAGTTTTGAGGGTTATCTAATACAGATTTGTAGGTATATTGTTGTAGTGACAGGTTGTCAGCCCATCGCCTAAATTACAATATACTGAAACCCTCGGATCTCTTACCTGGTTTTTACAGCTGCATGCTTTTCTACTCACTGTTAGAATCAGTACGGGGAGCTTTGGTATATCATAATTTAGGTGATAAGCTGCCAATCTATTTGCTATGTTTATATGTACTTCCATGCTAGCCTAGGGGCGACAGAAAAACATAGAATGTGCCAGCTGCATTTCCACCCGGGCATGTTGTAAAAACCAGCTAAGCGATCCGAAGGTTTCAGTATATGGATATCTAGGCGATGGGCTGACAACCTGTCACTACAGCAATATACCTACAAATCTATCTTAAATAACCCTCAAAACTTTGTTAGACGTCGCGGAACTACCTTTGTTTAGGTAGATTACGCTCTCCATACCCCATTAGGGATAAAGGCGTGATTTTATGTACGTCTGTAACCTACAGAAGTACACACTCTTATCTGTTGTCCGGAGGCGGCAAAACACCCTATAATAGACTCTTACCCCTTAAGGATTAAAGGTGTGTCTTGTAATCAGCTCATATACGTCCCACCGAATACCACAAGCTTACCCTGAAATAGGGCAATCGGGCCTTAGTCGACCACGTGGGCCCAGTATGGATTGGTCGACCTGTATAATATGCAGATATTTTACTGTTCTTTACTTCTACTGCTGTCAAGTGGTCGTGTCTCGTATGGGAACGGCTGAGTAAGCGATGTGCCTTACTGTCTATTATTAAGGTGAAGGTACACTGGAAAAGTTCATTTTGTACGTTTTAGATGATTATTTTACTATGGTTAATATTTATTCAAAGAATCTTCTTGTTGATGTTACATTCACAGGGCCTTACGTCACAGAATGTCCCTTTAAGTCATGTCCCTTTTGCAAAATGTCCCTTGTTCGATAGATTTAGTTCAAATCATGGGCCTACTAAAAAGATTTATAAAATTTTCAGTTGGTAATTTTGCGCAAGGGATATTATGAGTACACACACACACAGACTTTCATACATACGCATATTATCTTGTTTTACCATAGTACTTATTAATTACAATTTAATTTTATTTTTGAATACTTTTTTTTGTACTTTATATTTTACTCCAAACTATTGTTCTGTAACAGTCCGGCGGTGGAGGCCTGTTGACCTATATGATAGGGTATCCTAGTTAAGGCGCCTATACATATAACATGTATTGCCCAAACTACTGTATGTGATGTTTTTGTTCTTGTATGTTATTGTGGAGAAAATAAAACATTTTATTATTATTCTTTTATTATTAGTAGCGTACATTTTGTGAACAAGGGATTTTTTTTGTAAGGGTCATTTTGCGAAGTTACCTCACGTCACAGGGAAAGCCACTGTCCATTCCCTGCATATACTTCTAATTTGACATTTACAGTAACCGCGGGATTTGGGGTAATAGACAGCGGCTTGAAAACTTTGACACCCAGCTGTCACAGCATAAGTATCAGAGCAGAAGCGATAGACTTGGAGAAAACCTCAAAACGCACGTCATGCGAACATGTTGTACGTAGTGAGGCACACGTTGGAGAAGACCGCCAGAACCACGCATGTGATGGGCGGGCACGGCTGTATTTATACAATACACATTACAATCTAAAATTACCCTCAATTATTGTCAGACGCGGCGAAAGCGCCTTTTACGAGGCGTTTAACGCTCTGCCTACCCCGTAAGGGATAAAGGCGTGATTTTATGTATGTATGTATGTATTTAATAAAATACCCGATGTAATCAAGCAGGCACCAGCTTAAATAGCTTTAAATCACGGCTTAAGCGTTGGCTTGTCGAACAGGCATTCTATAGTTATAATGATTTTATTTATTTTAATGATAATGAAAGCAATACAATTTAAATGATTATTAATGTGATATACTTATGTGCTTATAATTTTTGACTTGTAATTTACAATTATTAATAAATTTATCTCTATCTCTCTATCTCTCTCTCTCACTAACCTGGTTTAAATAAAAGATCCTTCTGGTTTCCCTTCTGGGTTGCGGAGGTCAGATGACAGTCGCTCTGTGTAAAAACCAGTACCCTCGTTCAATCCCCTAGATTAGGTAGTCGACCCCGTGAAATACGGGATAAGTCTAGAGAGACGATGAGTGTAATATACCCTTAAGAATGAACTCACTAGTCACTTCAACAAAATGGCTCCATTGATCGCTACATAACATATTGTTCGATAATAATTATAATTTGTACCTTACTGTGAACATTATGGTCTTTAAAGTTTACATTATGGTCTGGGGTTAAGGTCAGTGGCTTTTAATGTAATAATAGTACATTAACATACCGTAAAAGTGTTTGAAAGCTTCTTCTTTTTTTATGGACCGCTTATTGGTTTCTAGAAAATTTGGCAGGTATACTTGAATGACAACATTTTATTCTTCCATTTTCATTATTAAAAAAAAAAACAAAACCTACATTCACTCTTCTTCCATGCTGGCCTGGGGGCGACGGAAGAAACATAGAATGTGTCAGCTGCATTTCCTCCCGGGCATGCTGTAAAAACTAGACTACAACAATGAAATTAACGACCGCTTCATGAAGTCTTTATAGACACACTAGAATTGTATAGGTGATTTTTAGTTCACAGTATTGATTATTTTAAAGCTTTGTGGTTGTTTCTGTGTATGTCCATGGCACCCCGATACAAGGAATCCTAGTGGGGGCTGTGAGTGTGATCGTGTTTTTTTTTTTTTAATGACAATTTTTTAAATTAACAAAATGAAATTAATGGGATGTGCGCGTGTCAAAGGCGACATGCAAATCCTAAATATCAACATATCATAGAGGAATCGCAAGTTTGATGTTTGTTTTCAAATGTACATATATACATACATAAAATCACACCTTTATCCCTTACGGGGTAGGCAGAGCGTTAGACGCCTTGTAAAAGGCGCTTTCGCCACGTCTGACAAAAATTGAGGGCAGTTTTAGATTGAAATGTGTATTGCTATAGTGACAGGTTGTCAGCCCATCGCCTAAATTACAATACACTGTAACCCTCGAGTCCCTTTTGACTTCTACGAGTACAGCATGCCCGGGAGGAAGGGCAGCTGGAACATGCTATGTATTTCTATCTCCCCCAGTCCAGCATGGAAGGGAAATGTATTGGTTTGGTTTGGTTTTCAAATGTATTGTTATAAATTATAAAATGCTCGACCTTAAATCGCTTTTTTTTCGGCCTCGAAGTAAAATACTATTTTAAATCCTAATACCTTTGCTGACTTCCCATGCCCAAGAGGAGAAGCAACTGGCACCTTCTATGTTTTCAATCGCTCCCATTCCACCATAGAATAAATCACTTGAAAAAAGTGTTGTCAATTACATAAAACTGCCTCCGTGGTCTAGTGGTCAGAGCCATGGGCTCACGATCCGGAGGTCCTGGGTTCGATTTCAGTTCGGTCCCAATTCAGTTCGGTCCCAGGAAGGAACACAAAGTTATTATTTGTCAATTTATCACTTTGTGAGAATTTCCCCAGGTTGGTTAGGACAATGCAGGTTGAATTACCTGATTGTCTGGAAGAAAAAAGATTCCGTGCTTTAGAGGGCACGTTAAGCTGATGACGGTCACATACATACTATCATGCCTGTATCCCTAATGGGGTAGACAGAGCGTCAACGACCCAGACAAAGGTCGTTTCGCCACGTCTGACAAGTTTTGAGGGTTGTTTAAGATAGATCTGTATTGTATATTGCTGTAGTAACAGGTTGTCAGCTCATCGCCTAAATTACAATATACTGAAACCCATCGGATCCCTTAGCTGGTTTTTACAGCATGCCCGAGAGAAAATGCAGTTGGCACATTCTATGTTTTTACTCAGTCAGCATGGAAGAAGGTGAATTTGTTTTCTACTAACTGCGCGCGTTTCACTCTTTTGCTTACAATAAAAAAATACATACATACATACATAAAATCACGCCTTTATCCCTTACGGGGTAGGCAGAGCGATAAACGCCTCGTAAAAGGCGGTTTCGCCACGTCTGACAAAAATTGAGGGCAATTTTAGATTGAAAAGTGTATTGCTATAGTGACAGGTTGTCAGCCCATCGCCTAAATTACGATACATAGTAAAAAAAACATATTTTTTTTACTATTAACCCGAACTCGTTGATGTCTTTTATATGTGTCACTGGGAATACGATACGGGAACCTAAGCTGATCGTGGATGTAAAAAAAACAGTAATCTATTGATGGGAGGATAATAATAATATCTTCCATGCTGGACTGGGAGAGATAGAAAAACGTAGAATGTTTCAGCTCCCCTTCCTCCCGGGCATGCTGTAGAAGTCAGCAAAAGGGACTCGAGGGTTACAGTGTATAGTAATTTAGGCGAAGGGCTGACAACCTGTCACTATGGCAATACACATTACAATCTAAAATTGACCCAATTTTTGTCAGACGTAGCGAGAGCGCCTTTTACGAGGCGTTTAACGCTCTGCCTACCCTGTAAGGGATAAAGGCATGATTTTATGTATGTATGTATGTATGAGAATAATCCTTAGTTAAACAGTAGGTAGGTTGCTTGCTCTAAAACTACAATATACATACATACATATAATCACGCCATTATCCCTAATGGGGTAGGCAGAGCGTAAACGACCTAAACAAAGGTCGTTCCGCCACGTCTGACAAAATGTTGAGGGTTATTTAAGATTGTAGATTTGTAGGTATTATATAGTAATAATATGGTATTAGTAGGTCTTACTTTTTAAGTGGAACTGTATATTTAATTTTTAAAGCAATAAAGAATAACAGGTTGTAGTAACAGGTTGTCAGCCCATCGCCTAAATTACAATATACTGAAACCCTTGGATCCCTTAGCTGGTTTTTACAGCATACCCGGGAGGAAAAGCAGCTGGCACATTCTATGTTTTTCTATCGCTCTCAGGCCAGCATGGAAGGAAAACTACAATATACAATATCTGAAGGGGTAGATACTAGGTAGAATATTAATATATTACAAAAGGACAGACAAAAAAAAACTGTTTCGGAATAAAAAAAATGTTTTTGGCTTTTAATAGGTAGATAGATAAAGCGTTTCATTCATATTTCTACAAAACACATGTACATTTCGCAAATTTAAAAAGACACATACAATAAAACTGTGTGTCCCTGTGTGGTGCCGGGTTAGAATAGCATCACCCCATAACTTCCCGTGGGTGTCGTAAAAGGCGACTAAAGGATAAACCTAGGGAATGGGCAGCAGCGTTCCCTGTGAATGGAAAACTCGTACTGCGCTCAACAAAACGGCTGCCAAGCGTGGTGAGTATGGCATATACCCCCAAATTTGGGGAGGCCCATGTCCAGCAGTGGACTGTTGTGGCTGATGATGATGATACAATAAAACAAACAGATAAATCACAGTAGCTTACGCAATATGCACATGTGTGCTGCAGTGATGTGAAAGGGCCAAGGCTCAGTGAATTTTACCCTAAGAGATTTTCCCAAAAGGCAACACTGATTTTCAGCCATCACCCGTGATGAGTGACAAGTGGTTAAAAAACGTCCGAGTAAAACGTATTATTTAAAATATTAGGTACTACCCACAGTTATCACATGTGGGTAGTACGTAATATTGGTGACTTAATAGGTACAGTTCAATTGTTTTCTTACTTACTTTTCTGTTGTATGTATTTGTGTTTCTTTGTGCAATAAAGTATTTTGTATTGTATTGTACATACATACATATAATCACGCCTCTATCCCTAAAGGGGTAGGCAGAGCGTAAACTACCTAAACAAAGGTTGTTCCGCCACGTCTGACAAAGTTTTGAAGATTAAATAGATTTTTTAGGTATTTTGATATAGTGACAGGTTGTCAGCCTATCGCCTAAATTGCAATATACATAAACCCTCATAACCCTTAGCTTGTTTTTACAGCATGCCCGGGAGGAAATGCAGCTGGCGCTTTCTATGTTTTTCTTTCGCTCCCAGTCCAGCATGGAAGCCTATGTATTGTACACCTATGCTTAATATTTTTTTTCCTTTTTATTTACTATTACGTATTTCCTAAATAATACTGATCGCTTCCCTCTGCGAATTCATACAAAAAATGCATACTAATTTCATACAAGATAAAAACAGGGTCCCAATTTAACAGACTTTTTCACATCACAACGATATCAAGCTCACTAATCACACAAAAAGCTAACGAAAACTAAAACAACATAACTAAGAGTGTTCGACGACTTTTTTCATACACTTTTTTTCCTGTTTCCATACAAAATCGCGCGGGCGGAACGTAGGCAGAGTCTCGGAGGCTACCGACCGGTGGTGACGTCACCTTAACATACAAAAGGTGTAAAAAAACAGACTTAGAAAAATTGCCGCCTTGTTAGGCCTGATTAGTTTTCTATAATGAGTATGGTTCCTTTTACTGAGCAGACAGTTTTTTTTTGTAAATTCGTGTCTATCTGAGACTTCACGGAAGACAGAAGTGCCAACACTTCTGCTTGGCGGCAAAAATAGGCGAAATTTTTATTGTAAATAAAGCTTTGTGAAATATTATGTTAGTAGGTAAGTAAAGTCTACTGAGATTTACAGGAAGAAAACATCGTAAAAAGAGTAAATCTTTACAGGAAGGTGGCTTATTATGTTAAAAAGTTATCACAATATAATCAATTCGCTCCCTGTATAAAAGACAACCTGTCACTGCAGCAAATCAATCTTAAATAACCCTCATAACTTTGTCAGACGTGGCGGAATGACCTTTGTTTAGGTCGTTTACGCTCTACCTACCCCATTAGGGATAAAGGCGTGATTATATGTATGTATAAAAGACCTCATATTTAAGACCCCCAAGAAAGGGTCCCTAATATGTTGCTCCAAAAAGCCGGCTTGTAATAAAACAATTCCAAATTAGGACCAAACCAATTGGAGTCCAGGGTATGATTGCTCTTCGCTCCAGATTATGGTCTTTTGGACCTTTTTATGGACCTCCTCCGAACTACAAACTAGGGATCGATGTTTTGTGATAGTTTTTACTCAATGAAACTGAACAAATTATTCAGAGTAATAAAAAAAGTGCGTTTAAGATTAGGTGGAGCGCGTATTGTTGCTTTTATAAACTTAAATAATATAAGCTAAGAGATCCGAGGGTTTCAGTATCTTGCAATTTAGGCGATGGGCTGATAACCTGTCACTAGAGCAATATACCCACAAATCAAAATTTTGTCAGACGTGGCAGAAGGACCTTTGTTTAGGTCGTTTACGCTCTTCCTACCCCATAAAGGCGTAATTATATATATTTATGTAAATTATTTTTAGTTTTATCAACTTTCATGATCTTTGTCAGTCTGAAAACAGCATAATAAAAATGCCCGTTGCATTGTTTTTACTGCTTCATGTTCATAAAAACTCGCAACTACTCGCAAAGTATTTATTATCTTTGAAATTATTATATTTTTTAGGATAGAAGGAAAATATATATAAAAGCTATTTTTTAAATCAGTTATCCTTTATAGTAGGTACGCAGATATCTTTTTTCGTAGTTTTTACCCGACAGCACGAAGCAAAAGAGGATACGATGTTTGGTCTAAGTAATGGCCACCCGATCTTTAGGTGGTGGGGCACTTTGGAGGGCCCTAACAAGTGAAGCCGACAATTCTTCCAAACAGCAGTTCATTGTCCAAAAACCATATCAGATACACAGCTTCGTTGGAACCTTAGAGTAGAGGAATAACAAAACCATGGCAACGCGAGAAGACAGCAGCTAGAGCTGCACCATATATTTATACTTTTTAAACTAGAGTTGTGCGCGTCGCTAACAGGCACATTAAACATATCAGGTACCTGTTTGACTCCTATTAGGCGGTTTAAGATCAGGTGATTCAGTCTGCAATGTCCCAACGAAAGTTGTGTTCCTTCGGTATCGAACCCACGATTACCTGATTGAGAGCCCTTGGCTCAGACCACTAGACCATCGAGTCAGTGCTAATAAAAAAAAACTATAACAATGTAAGTAAGTAAGTAAAAACACTTTATTGTACACAAAAAACAAGAAATACAAAAATAAACTTAAATTAATGTGCACAAAGGCGGTCTTATCGCTGGAAGCGATCTCTTCCAGACAACCAATTTGATTTTGATTGATCAATGATCCACTGATCAATCTATAAGGTACATTAGCCAAGTCCACATCCACAGCAATTGTGTAAGATATACTTATACCAACTTGGCTATATTATTGCGCCTTCAACATTTCCACTTACTTATTGTTTTTGCGTAATGTTTCGGCCATAAAGAGTATGGCCGGCTTGAAGGCGATTCGGTAAGAAGACGACTTAACTAAAACTATTACTGTCCTTTTCGATAATTATAGACCTATATCTTAACATTTAATCTCTTCCATGCTGGACTGGGAGTAAGCGAAAAACATAGAATGTGCCAGCTGCATTTCCTCCCGAGCATGCTGTCAATACCAGCTAAGGGATCTGAGGGTTTCAGTATACTGTAATTTAGGCGATGGGCTGACAACCTGTCACTACAGCAATGTATCTATAAATCTATCTTAAATAACCTTCAAAACTTTGTCAGACGTGATGAAACGACCTTTGTTTAGGTCGTTTACGCTCTGCCTACACCATTAGGGATAAAGGCGTGATTATATGTATGTATCTATGTTTTAAATATACATCAATTATTTAATAGCACTAAATCTAAACTAAATAATAATTATAAATTGTGAACTTCAAATAAAATTACACCTGTGTTCTTATGAATGACTTTGATAAATTCATCCTCGGTAGCTCAGTTGGCAGACCGATGAAACGGCATTCCAAAGATCACAGGTTCAAGTTTTGGCCCAAGGCGAATTGATTGTTTCTTTCTTTTTATATTAACTATAAAATAGCAAATAAAATAAAACCCAAATAGATTGATATGAAGAAGTCGTGATATTTGCAACGCGGAATTGCCCTCTATGGCAGACTTGAAACACTGTAGTGCAATAACTGGGTATATTATTCTGTTAAGTGCTAGATTCATATAGATTAGCACAGCAACACACCTGTTGAATCCATATTAAAAAGAGTGTTATTTAAAGAGTGAATTTGCGAGATGTGTTTCCCGTTTGGAAAATGGATTCCATACGTCGGAAGGCACGTTAAACCGCTTACTTAAATTTACAAAATGCGTACAGAGTTCTCTTAAACCAATTTAAAATATCGGAAGCAAACAATCAGTGATTTGAGTTAATGATTAAAAACCCGGAACTCTACATCAAATGCAAATGATATTTAATTACTCGATCTCGCCTACCTACATACATCCTTTGTTTTAAATAATAAAAATCTGTAGCAGCGAATCAGGAAATCCTTGTACGTACACTTATTATTTATTCATTAATAATAGAGTCACTATTAATGAAGTACAAATAAAACCTCCTTTTAAGATTGCGAAAAAAAACTTACCATTAAAATCCTTTCCAGCCAGCGACAAGTTTCAAATAAGGAAAAGACACACACTAATCACAAGATCTAAACCGATAGAGATAAACACTTGTTCCTTATGTGAATTCAAACTCTATTATTTTTTTATCGTACAAAAATAGATCCAATTTAAAGCACATAAACTTTTCAGAACAACACACTTTTTAATGTCTAAAAAGTTTTAAAAAAGAAACACAGCACTGGCGCGTATTTTGAATTTCGAACAAGATGGCGGGCGGCCGCTCTCCGCAAGTTGCCGAGGTCGACTGCTCGCAAGCTAAAATTGGCGAGAGAATTACGTGGTCTAAAAGGCTTGAGGCCGTATTCGAAGGAAAACTGCTTGGATTAATTTCGTTTGGGACGGATTTTGTCATATGTGCCATTAAGTAGTAGGACTTTTATGTGTAGCCAGCCCACGAGCCAACCCATCATTATGTTCTGATGAAATTATCGTCATATTGCCTTGTTGATATTATGACAGCTGGAAGAACACAATAAAGGTATTATTCAGACACATGTGGAAGAAATGTCTGGCATCATCAAGTTCTGACGATAATAAGCGAATGAATAAGTACCTATTATATTATATTAGGGCTGAGCTGTAGGCTACTAACGAGGTCCACAGGCGGCGGATTGTGAAAAGCCCAACAAGATATGGTGGTTAGCTGCGAATATATCGAATAAGCAGTCCCCGACCAAACAGCGGCAAGATCATCAGGATGTGGTGGACTCCCGGTCCAGTGTGATGGAATTCCTTAAAAAAGCCACAATGTCCCAATGTCCGGAAACGATCTTATGACGTAGCGAGTCAATGCCGCCACTAAATAAGCATTCCCCTGGTGTCAGGCAGCGGTGGCACCAGTACTGGTTGGAGGCTGAAGAAATGGATTCCGGAAGGGCTCATGTCCAGACTATATGATGCGGACTAGCTTCGCTTCATAAACTGCGGTCTACAAGGCAATCTTCCACGCTGGACTGGGAGCGATAGAAAAACATAGAATGTGCCAGCTGCATTTCCTCTACAAATACAGCTAAGGGATTCGAGGGTTTCAGTGTATTGTAATTTAGGCGATAGGCTGACAACCTGTCACTACAGCAATACATCAGAAAATAGATCAGAAATGACCCTCAATACTTGTCTGAAGTGGCGCAATGACCTTTGTTTGGGTAGTTTACGCTCTGCCTACCCCATTAGGGATAAAAGCGTGAATATATGTATGTATGGAAGGCAAAAGGGAAACTACCACACTAAAAATCCCTAAAAAGGAGTATTACGAAGATGAAAAACAACAGAGATGACTAGCTTTTACTTTTACTTCATACTCGCATCGTCAAGAGCAGCGCTCTTAAGTTTATGATGATATTTTATAGAGAAGGGGTATCTTGGTTTAACGTCATAGAAACTCTAAAGAACCTTTTTTTTAATTACTGAAGACATGGTGACCTTGATGTCATACTGCTATTAGACTCTCCAAAGAAGACCCAAAGATAGATAGATATATTCTTTATTGCACATAAAACAAAAACAACAGGAATTATACCAAATTAAATAAAAATTAAAGTACAATGAAGGCGGCCTTATTGCTATGGTAGCAATTTCTACCAGGCAACCTTGGGTAGAGGAAATCAAATGTAGATAATGCGGGATAGTGCATCTTACTAAAAACTAATTAATACATATATGATATATATAAATTACGTAAATTATAATATGAAGGAATTAGATACCCTAGTATTATAGAAATAATTTTGTGAGGTTTCAATTAAGGCCTAGAACAATACATCGGATCACCGATGTATACAAGCAACTCTTCTTCTTAGCTAGTGGGTTTTCCGAGTCGACGGACCCGGATGTCAGAGTTTTTAAACCGCCTATTAGTAACAGCTAATAGGCCTCTGAAATGTTTCGTGTAAACAGCTCTATCGTGTAAGAGACGGAGTCCCGCAAATTTAACTTCTTTCTTTCTTGTGGTCCATTACTGAAGGTTGGCTGTCATCTCTGCATATTTCCTTCTATCTCTCATACACACATACATAAAATCACCCCTTCATCCCTTACTGGGTAGGCAGTGCGTAAAACGCCTCGTAAAATGCGCTTTGGCCACGACTGGCAAACATTGAGAGCAATTTTAGATTGTAATGTGTATCGCTGTAGTGGCAGGTTAACAGTCTATCGCCTAAATTACAATACACTGTAACCCTTGAATCCCTTTTGCTGACTTCTACAGCATGCCCGGGAGGAAGGGCAGCTGGAACATTCTATGTTTTCTATCTCTCCCAGTCCAGCATGGAAGAATCTGCCTGCTTTTTTCCAAACATTTACGTCTGAGAGCCGCGTTTCCTTGGTAAATGATTGTAAGGCCTCCCTTTTCGACTCTTCTCTCATCAAAATTGTTAAAAGAATGTGATAACTCAATGTCCAAGATATCGATAAGATAGAGGTTGCTCAGTAAACGAAGGAATGGAAGTATTTCTTGATGAAATTCTTCAGTTTCAATGATTGAGCAGAGCACAGCATCCCTTTCATTTTGTGTTTTGTTTTTGAGGTGCCCCAGTCCATAACACTTCCACTACACCCGGTATAGTATTTTTGCTCTGTCCATTAAATGTATCGATGTTTATGTCGACATCAAATATCGACTCTATATTTTGTTGCTTTACATAAATTCAACCAAACAACTTGCAACGCCATCTGTTGTTGAGTATCAAAACTAAAGTGCAGTGCCATCTAGCGTCGAGTAGAAATACTGGACCTGAATACTTCTACGCATGGCAAGATTGAAATCTGAATGGATTTTGCGCATTATGCTTACAGTTCTAGGAGTCCTACGAATTGCTTGGTGTCCTATTTTGGACGTAATATTCTTATTGGTCGGTTTACAAATTATAATAATCTCATTGACATTTTTTTTCGTAAGCCAGCTATATTCGAGATGTAACATCTCGAGGGTTATTTAGCATCACCGAGACAGTATTTTAATTTATTTGCGGTAGATATTTAAAAATAGTTCTCTGTAGAAATAAACGAAACAAAATATATACGGTTGTACTGATGGCGAGCCTTGAGAGTGACAGTGTTAATAAAATCTAATAAAAATACACGCTAGTACAAATTAAATAAAAAAAATACTTTATTGTTCTCATGACAGTGCCTAGAATAGTGACCTACGAGATTTGTAATAATTTAACCACCTGTGCTATTTAAAAAATTCAATAAAAATATAATTAAAATAAATTATTTGACTCTACAATTGTTGGTATTTAAAAATTTATCGTTGTGAACAAAATTAAAAACAATGTCTTTTGTGAAGTGCTGCTTCGAAGGTGCAGAAGGTCATGATTTTTTGGAATCCTTCGTTCAAAAGTGCACGGACCCAGGGTGTAAGTACACAAAACATTATTTTCTGAATAACATTTACAACATTAAATCTTTAAACATCTCAGTCATTGGATCAAGTACATTTATTGCGATCTGGCATGGTTTCAAATTATTGTTGTTGTTTCTATTCTTATTTTTTTAATGAGACACGGTCTCTACTCTATATTACGTCTCTACATTATTGATTATTCAACTAATGGCGCCAAAGTTCAATCAACTTCCGGGACACGTCCAAAACAGTAACTTAAAAATCACATGAATTCATGCATTCATTTTAATGATTTGATTTATAAAAATTGCAATAATGAGAGCACTATTGATGTTAATAATTACATTTTTTTTTTAAAGATAAAGTAAATTACTATGCTCCAAATTACAATTTCATTTTAATTTAATCTATTAATGATAAACATATCTCATAGTTTGTGAACAAATTCTTAATTTTCAATCACAGAATTAGCTTTAATCGTTTAGTGTAAAGAGTGCATTTTCATATAGCGTTGTCTCTTTCTTTGCATAAGCTAGGTGTACAGACAGTGTTATAAAAACACAATAAAAAAAAACTAATCGATTAGTTCACCATTTCAACGCCCAGTTTATTGGATAAAATGTGTTAAACCCTATTCATGGTGTATTGAACTGAGGATTATTGTAAAACAATGGCATCAGGTGAGTTTCACGATTAAATATGGTAGATTTAGAATGTTATCAAGTGCGAAAACTTGTTTACAAAGTTCGATTTGACATCTGTGAAAGTCGGGTGGCGCCATCTTGGTTGTCATTTTTCGTCGTAGCTTTTCTTCCGCGTTGTTTTTTACGTTTACTGCTAAAATTATTATAAGAAGTGTTACAAAAACCTGTAATTCGTAGTGATTCGGTTACTCTCTGCCCATGGAACAAAATTTTACGTTGTGATATTAAAACTTATTTGTGAAAGGTGGTTATTGCAAAATGACCACTACAATCGCACAAAGTCAGACCAAAACCGCTCCTACGACCGCTGCAAAGCCTCAGAAGACCTATGGAAAGATCATCCTCACCTTACACAACCTTCTGCTACCCGAAAATGTGTTCAAGGAGACTCCATCGCAGGTTGACGGGCTCGACATCGAAACCGAGACTGACCTTCGTATTCTTGGATGCGAGATGATTCAGACAGCTGGGATCCTGCTCAAAATGCCTCAAGTAGCAATGGCTACCGGTCAAATCTACCTCCAGCGCTTCTACTACTCAAAATCATTCGTAAGATACCCAATGGAAACTATGGCAATGGGAAGTATTTACTTAGCCTCAAAAGTGGAAGAAAAGCCGTGTAGAATCCGTGATGTCATTAACGTCTTCCATCATATCAAGCAAGTGAGAGCACAGAAGACTATAAGTCCACTGATTGTTGACCAGAACTACATTGAACTGAAGAATCAAGTAATCAAAGCTGAACGGAGAATCCTGAAGGAACTAGGCTTCTGTGTTCATGTGAAGCATCCACATAAGCTCATTGTGGTATACCTTCAACTTCTACAGTATGAAAAGCACCGTCAACTCATGCAAATGGCGTGGAATTACATGAATGACGCTTTAAGAACTGATGTTTTCATGAGATTTCCACCGGAAACCATTGCATGTGCTTGCATCTATCTGACTGCCCGTAAAATTGGGCTGCCATTACCAAATAACCCGCATTGGTTCTTGCTTTTCAAAGTAACTGAAGAGGAAATCCGAGATGTCTGCGTAAGGATCTTACAACTTTACAAACGGGTGAAGGTGAATCCTGAGGAGTTAGAAATAAAAATAGACATGCTCAAAAGGGTATACCAGGCAAACAAGCAGATTCAAGCCCAAAAAGAGAGAGAAGCCGCTAAAGTTGAAGAGAAGAAGGCAGATTCACCAGCGTCAACCTCTAAAGACACTAAGAGAGATATTAAAAAAGATAAATCACCTAAAACTCCGCCTCTTTCTTCCAAGTACCATAGTTCCCACAAGTTGAAGCGAGAGAGAAGATCACGTTCACCTTATGACCGCAAGAGAGAGTATTCTTCAAGCTCAAGCAAAAGACACAAGTCTCGTTCCAGGGACAGAGAGTTGGACAGATCTAGAGAAAGGAGATCAGATGACAAGCGGAGTCGCACATCATCTAGAAAGTATGATGATTATGATAGATCTAAGTCTAGTAGAGATAGCAGGGATGAGAAGAGAAAGCATTAGTAACTAAGCATTTATTTTGGTTTATAAATCAGTCTTTACTAAAACTAAATAAACAGTCTAATTTTACTTGACATAAAGTTTCTTTTTGTAATTTTTACCTTTATAGTAAATACATTTATTCCTAACTCTACACAGACACAAACACACAAACACCACAAAACTATTGTTTGACTCAAAACATTTATGTATTTTCAAATAGAGATTATCCTAAGTAATAGTTAAAGTAATTGTAATTTAGGCGATGGCCTGACAACCTGTCACTTCAGCAATATACCTACAAATCTTTCTTAACAGGTTCCCTGTCTGATGAATCACATTTGATTCATGTGACAGTTTTTGTACCAACATTTTTTTTTGGGACAGGGAACCTGTTAAATAACCCTTTCTTAAAACTTTGTCAGACGTGGCAGAACAACCTTAGTTTAGGTAATTTACGCTCTGCCTACCCCATTAGGGATATAAGCGTGATTATATGTATGTATACTCAAATTAAAATATTAATACTAATTTGTTATACATATCTAAGACGTTATGCCTTTTGTTGGCTTTTAGAGCCTGGACCAAAAGTAAATGAATCTAGTATAGTGATATTTTCATACATACATATAGTCACGCCTTTATCCCTAATAGGGTAGGCAGAGCGTAAACGACCTAAACAAAGGTCGTTCTGATATTTTCAAGGGGAAAGATTTGTATTTTTGACCATAAAAACAATGTATTCATATCACAATGTTAAAAAATAAGTATTTTGTTCCCACAGAATAGTTCATCATCTCCCTAGCCTTATCCCGTATTTCACGGAGTCGGCTACCGAATCTAGGGGATTGAACGAGGGCACTGGTTTTTACACAGAGCGACTGCCATCTGACCTCCGCAACCCAGAAGGGAAACCAGACCCAATCCTAGATTAGGTCAGAGTTTTCAAGCCGCCAATGCTTAGCACTGGCCTCTGACATGGCTTAACGACTAATATCTACGGTATTAAATGATATTAACCGGGACCAACGGCTTAACGTGCCTTCCGAAGCACGGAAAAAGCGCCGAATAAACGTACATATGAAATTCGAAAACCGAAAAACACATTGGTACGTGGCGGGATTCGAACCACGACCTCCCCGCTCAGGAGGCAGCAGCCCTATCCACTAGACCATCGGGCTCTCCCACAGGAGGATGAGCCCGATGGTGTAGTGGATAGTGCCGCTGCCTCCTGAGCGGGAGGTCGTGGTTGGAATCCCACCACGTACCGATGTGTTTTTCGGTTTTCGAATTTCATATGTACGTTTATTCGGTGCTTTTTCCGTGCTTCGGAAGGCATGTTAAGCCGTTGGTCGTCGCTAAGCATTGGCGGCTTGAAAACTCTGACCTAATCTAGGATTGGGTCTGGTTTCCCTTCTGGGTTTCGGAGGTCGGATGGCAGTCGCTCTGTGTAAAAACCAGTACCCTCGTTCAATCCCCCAGAATAGGAAGCCGACCTCGTGAAATACGGGATAAGGCTAGACAGATGATGAGAAACAAAGAGTACAGATAGGTAGCCTTAATGCTGAGAGAAAATCTCAATCAATATTCAATTTTACTCTCTTGCTTACAGAGCAGTTGAAACAAAAAATAAAAAAAAACTGTCCCCTATGACGTCACACAGTCGAGCTATTTTCGTGTTCTTTTTCCTTTCCAGTGATAATAATTCTCGGTTCAGTGTGCCAGGCGGCCTAGCGGCCTTTCAGAGTTACATTTCAGTTTATATATAGCGCGGGCAGACGACGCGCGTGGATCCGGTCAGCGTAGTGCAGTGCGCCCTTTATATTGAACCGGTTTTAATCGGATTATTCCCGCGGGAATCACTGGTTTTTCCCTCTTTATATTTAACGTTTAGAACCTCTCATTGGTCGTTGGTCAACTATTGAGTTATCTATTGTTTTGTTGTTAATTTAACTCGGCAGTTATGCTTTCTAAAATGAAATATATAAAACAAAAATAACTACTAGTTTCGAAAAGTGTAATTTTATTTGGCAGTTTTCGTGATGATTTGCGTACTTATATATTAATATGTATTCATATCACAACATAGCCTATATTTAAATTAGAAACCGTTTCAGTGGTGGCTTAATTTATTTATTTTCCCTGTAGGTACTACGATCGATAAGTATAGATTACTTTTAAAATAATTTTCCAGCAAAATTATTCGAGCGTTTGGAACTATGCTAAATTAATATTAATTTTACATCATAGGCATACTCGTAAAATATCTTTTGTTTTTATGCGTTTATGCTTTTAAGACTTTTATGCATTATAGTTAAAACGTTGAGACGTAAATACCTAATACTAACAGAAATTAACTGTTCGGAATATAAAAGTTTAGAGCTAAAAGTGCAATTTAAAAAGGATAATAGTAAGTTTATGGTACCGATTCCTTGAGGTCAAGAACTTAACTAAATCTTAATTAAAATTGTTGTCGTCCCTTTCTGTTCTCTCCTGATGGAAAATGATAGGTAACGATTTTGTCATGATTTAGTGATTTTGTGCGTATACGAATTTTCCTTATTGTATTCGTAAAATCTAATAAAACTAATATCTTCAAAACTAGCGTGTTATGGTGAGCTCGTTCAATCGTTGTCTCTAATCCAGCCATCTAGAGTTCAGAGCAAACCTTTAAATCATTTAAGGCTTTAAACAGACTCAAGTCATAATTATGAAGATAATTTATAACCTTATAAATTGGCGATTCATAGTTCGTTGTAGTAACAGGTAGAAAAATTGCGAATACCGGCCACCAACGTCAATTTTTGTTCCTGTTACTACAACGAACTATGAATCGCCAATTTATAAGGTTCTAAATTATCTTTATAACTATTACTTGAGTCTGTTGAACCGGATTTTCTATACATTGTGTTTTTAGTGAGTTGTGATTTTCTTACTGATGGGAGCGCTACTGAGCCTTTATAGACACCTTAAATGAGTCAAATGGTTCTAAATTATCCTAATTGAAATGACTTGAGTCTGTTGGACCGGTTTTTCGATTTACTGCGTCTTAGTGAGTTATATTTTTTTTTACTGATGGGGGCGCAATTTAATCCACATCGAGCACATACATACAATCACGCCTTTATCCCTAATGGGGTAGGCAGAGCGTAAACAACCTAAACAAAGGTCATTCCGCCACGTCTGACAAAGATTTGAGGATTATTTAAGACAGATTTGTAGGTATATTACTGAAGTGACAGGTTGTCAGCCTATCGCCTAATTTACAATCAACTGAAACCCTCGTATCCCTTAGCTGGTTTTTACAGCATGCCCGGGAGGAAATGCAGCTGGCACATTCTATGTTTTTCTCTCGCTATCAGGCCAGCATATATCGTAGTCTAGTTTAAACGACTGACCAATGATCAGTATGGCTTATTTAATTATTCAATGGTTTCCAAGGTGCAATAGGCAGTTATCTGCTTGTACGTTGTAAAAATCGATGAAAAACATTCCACGACATTTTTAAATTAAACATATTCTAGTTGCTGTTTTTGTGCCTGTTTCTTATAACACATAATATACTGGGTGTAAGGGACAGCGTCTCGCACACCGATAGGGGTTGCTTAGTGAACGAAACTGAACAACTATCACCGAGAAATTCTTTCAGCAGATGAAAACAAAATTTTACCTATCCATACAAAATTACCACCTCGATCAGACAAATTGTATGGAAAACTATTCTTTTTTACTTCCTGAAAAAAAAACTTCCATGCTGAACTGGGAGCGAAAGAAAAACATATAATGTACCAGCTGAATTTCCTCCCGGGCATGCTGTAAATACCAGCTAAGAGATCCGAGGGTTTCAGTATATTGCAATTTAGGCGATGGGCTAACAACAAACAGCAATATATCTACAAATCTATCATAAATAACCTTCAAAACTTTGTCAGACGTGGCGGAACGACCTTTGTTTAGATAGTTTACGCTCTGCCTACCCCATTAGGGATAAAGTCGTGATTATATGTATCTTCTTATATTATAGCACAGAATATAATTATAATCGAAAAAAAAATACAACGCTTAAAGTTTTCTTTTGAATTGAAAATCTAAGTCAGAATTAGTCTACCTTTACTCATAAACCAAATATTTTTTCAACATAGTTTAAATACATCATCATCTCCCTAGCCTTATCCCGTATGTTACGGGGTCGGCTACCTAATCTAGGGGATTGAACGAGGATACTGGTTTTTACACAGAGCGACTGCCATCTGACCTCCGCAACCCAGAAGGGAAACCAGACCCAATCCTAGATTAGGTCAGATGGCCTCTGATATGGCTTAACGACTAATATCTACGGTATTAAACGATATAACCGATAGTTTAAATATATAATAGGTTAAAATAAATAACAACGATTTTTTTTTCTAAATGATGAAATCATTGACTTTTGGAAATCTAATTGTTTTTTAAAGATTCGAACCATATATTAATGAGGTAAATGTAGAGTTACTACATTTTTATTACAATCTGTAATCGGGTAAATTATATTGTTTAAAAGGATAATTAAACTTAAGTGAAGTTATCCAACTTGACTACGACTGTTCCATAATTTTAATAACATTAGGGCTCATAGTGTCATGCTGTTAGTATTATACAGACTGTAAAAAAGTACTGCGTTTCTTTTAAACCACATATATTACATTAGTGTTAGTTATATACAACACACACACTGAATAATGTTTTTTTTATAGCCTATAAATTGTCCCACTGCCGGCCATTGGATATTGCGAACAGTGGCCGACAGAAGCTGTAAACAGAGACGCCTGTAGAGATGAAGGGGAGGCTTTTGCCCAGCAGTGGGACAACTGATTAAAATAAATTATTTTTTAATAATTTCATCAAACAGAAACAAGTAACCCTAACTCTACGGCACGCACACTAAGGCGCGGTGGCATGCGCGGGGGAGCGCGGGGTGGCGGCAGTGTACGGACGTCGTAGTGTGCGTGCGTGCCGCGCCGTAGGGATGCGTAATTAGTTTTTTGTTTTACGAATTTAATAAAATTAAATAATTTTTATATATTTAATTTAATGTGTGTATTGCATTGTATATCACTAATACATTACGTGGTTCAAAGGAACGCAATACTTTTTGCATCCTGTGTAATATGCTACATATCATACTTATATATAAGGTAATTTTAAATCAAGTGCAAATATTAAAACGTGTAAATCTACCCATGAGCTGAAAAAACTTTCCCTAAGGAACATAGGTCGAAAAACGAATAAAAAAAATGGACCTTACACATACAAAATGCACCAGCTGATAGCGCACTTAGTATGGGAAGTAATTTTTTTGTTTTTCGTATTTCGACGTATGTTACTTAGGGAAAGTTGTTCAGTTTTATGAGTCGATTTACACGTTTTAATATTTGCACTTGATTTAAAATTACCTTGTATACTGGGTGGCGCAAAAGTAAAGACCCTATTTGGTTCAGCTATAACATTTTTTCTAAATTAGAAAACTAGATTTAGGTTTTTTTAAATGTATATTTGTGCCATTAAATTTCGTACCATTAGGATTTAAAGATGATGTCTTTTAAATGGTGACCTCCAGAGTTGATACACATTTGAGCCCTATTTATGACATTTTGCATAACTTGCCGTAACACTTGATATGTTCGTTATTTCTTGACGAATGTTTTCTTTTAGAGCTGCGAGAGTCTGTGGCTTGTTCACATACACCCGAGATTTCAAAAAACCCCAAAGAAAGAAGTCTGGACTGGTCAGATCGGGTGATCTTGCAGGCCAAGGTAAATCGCCAAAACGAGAGATAACTCGGCCTGGAAAAGCGTCCCTCACTAAGTCCATAGTGTCGCGCGCTGTGTGTGCCGTAGCGCCGTCTTGTTGAAACCAGATGTGCTCCAGCCCCAATTCGTCCAAACTGGGTATCAAAAACTCACGTAACATGGTTCTGTAGCGTTCTCCAGTGACAGTTATCGCATTGCCTCCAGCGTCTTCGAAAAAATAGGGTCCGATCACTCTGTCAACACAGATGCCACACCATACAGTAACTTTTAGTGGGTGTAGAGGTGTTTCTTGAATAATGCGCGGATTATCAGTGCCCCAGAACCGAGTATTCTGCTTATTGACATGCCCTGAGAGATGGAAATGCGCTTCGTCACTCATAACCAATTTTGAAGGAAAATTATCCTCTTCAAGGTTGAGGTTTATGACGCGCTGGCAGTAATCTAGACGAGCTCGGTGGTCAGCAGGCAGCAGCTGATGAGTCATTTGAGTTTTATACGGGAACATCTTTAAGTCTTTCACCAAAATACGCTGCAGGGTCCGTCTGGAAATGCCCAATTGCGTGGCACGTCGCCTCGTTGATGTTTCTGGACACTCTTCCACATCTTCGCGCACAGCATCGATATTTTCAGCTGAACGGCCTGTTCTTGGTCTCCCAGACTTAGGTCTATCCAATGTTGAGCCAGTTGCTTCAAGGCGTGTGGCAAAGCGTCGAATTGTGCGACCAATCGGTGCCGGACGGTGGGGAAATCGTCGACGAAATTCACGTTGTGTTCTTATCACTGATGAATTATTCCGTAAGAACATTGACACAATTATTCCACGTTCTTGGAGAGTAAAACGGTCCATGTTTATTTTCAGTGTATTTTACATTTGTTCACTACACAATTTTCAACAACAGAATGACAGAAAATGTCATATAAAAAAAATAAAAATATTTTCTTTAGTGCCAGTACTTTTGCGCCACCCGTTATAAGACTTCCATGCAGGCCTGGGAGCGAGAAAAAACATAAAATGTGCCAGCTGCATTTCCTCCCGGGCATGCTGTAAAAACCAGCTAAGGGATACGAGGGTTACAGTATATTTCAATTTAGGCGATGGGTTGACAACCTGTCATCACAGCCTATCAACAACAACAGCATGTCAACAAACCTGTCGTAGAAACCCTCAAAACTTTGTCAGACGTGGTGGAACGACCTTTGTTTAGGTCGTTTACGCTCTGCTTACCCCATTAGGGATAAAGGCGTGATTATATGTATGTATTATAATATAAGACCGCCAGATTTTACCAGAAACAACAAGATTATACGGTTTTAGTTACTCTGTTTATAATCCAAGGGCAATCTGGATTTACTAAGACTTAACTTTGAAGATGAAGACCCTCCAAAATGTATTTAGCTAAACACTATTTAAGCTAGATAATTGACCAAGCATATTACCTAATACCATGGCTAATACCTACAATACTATGTTCAAAGTCATCTCCATAGCCTTATCCCGTATTTCACGGGGTTGGCTACCTAGAATCACCTAAGCTAAGTGATTGAACGAGGGTACTGGCAGAGTGGGTACACAGAGCGTGCCACCTGACCTCCGCAACCCAGAAGGGAAACCATATCCAATCTTAGATTAGGTCAGAGTTTTCAAGCCGCCAATAAGCATGACCTCTGACATGGCTTAACGACTAATATCTACGGTATTAAACGATATTAACCGGGCTTAACGTGCCTTCCGACGCACAAAAAAAAAACGCTGAATAAACGTACATATGAAATACGAAAACGGAAAAACATTGGTACGTGGTGGGATTCGAACCACGACCTCCCGCTCAGGAGGTAGCGGACCTATCCACTGCATCATGGGGCTCTTAATACGATGTACAAAGTGTAGGTACAATTTGTTTTTCTAAGTATTTACTTAGTTCTTCAAAAATATTTTTGAATGTACAATTAATATGGCTTGAACCTGATAATCCTAGCAATAAATTCAGAAGTATTATTTTTCCTCCTTCTTTCCACAAAATGTATCAGCTCGGTTGATAATATATTTTTAGATAGTCAACTTCAAAGGGGAAATCAATCACAAATCGACAAAATATTTGCGTCATCCATACTTGCACAACTATAACATACCTACTACAGCCTCCGTCCAGAGCCATGGTCTTACGATCTGGAAGTCCTGGGTTCTATTCCGAGGAACACAAAGTTGATATTTGTCAATTTATCACTTTGTGAGGTTTTTCCCAGTTTGGTTAGGACATTGCAGTTTGAATCACCTGATTGTTCAAAAAGAAAAAGGATTCCGTGCTTCGGAGGGCACGTTAAGCCGTCGGTCCCGGTCGCTGTCATAGAACGTGGTCGTTATTTAAACCATCCTAAATAGCTGTGCTACTAGGCGGTTTGAAAACTGACACCAGGGTTCATCGGGTATATCGACTCGAGAATCCACTCGCTAATAAGAAGACTTGGCTAGTATATTACCAGGTGTAAGGGACAGCGTCCCGCAAAATGACTGAGCCACCGCTATCAGTTTGCGGGACGCTGTCCCTTACACCTGGTAATATAACCTTAACCAAACTCTGTACACGTAATCAAATGCAACATAGCAATTTTCTAATTAGGATTGGTTTGATAATTTAGAACCTTATAAATTAGCGATTTCTTCCATGCTGGACTGAGAGAGATAGAAAAACATAAAATGTTCCAGCTGCCCTTCCTCCCGGGCATGCTGTCAAAGTCAGCAAAAGGGACTCGAGGGTTACATTGTATTGTAATTTAGGCGATGGGCTGACAACCTGTCACTAAAGCAATACATATTACAATCTAAAATAGTCCCCTTAATTTTTGTCAGACGTGGCGAAAGCGCCTTTTACGAGGCGTTAAACGCTCTGCCTACCCCGTAAGGGATAAAGGCGTGATTTATGTATGTATGTATGTAAATTAGCGATTCATAGTTCGTTGTAGTAACAGGAAGAAAAATTACGAATAACGGCCACCAACGGCAATTTTTCGTCCCGTTACTACAACGAACTAACTATGAATCGCAAATTTATAAGGTTCTGTATATGTATCTTAATTACTACTAGCGACCCGCCCCGGCTTCGCACGGAAATCATCAGTGTTTCTCTACTATGCATGTATTATACATATAAACCTTCCTCTTGAATCACTCTATCTATAAAAAAAAAACGAATTTCGAAAACGGTTTTCGAATTTCATATGTACGTTTATTCGGCGCTTTTCCGTGCTTCGGTAGGCACGTTAAGCCGTTGGTCCCGGTTAATATCGTTTAATACCGTCGATATTAGTCGTTAAGCCATATCAGAGGCCAGTGCTAAGCATTGGCGGCTTGAAAACTCTGAACTAATCTAGGATTGGGTCTGGTTTTCCTTCTGGGTTGCGGAGGTCAGATGGCAGTCTCTCTGTGTAAAAACCAGTACCCTCGTTCAATCCCCTGGATTATGTAGCCGACCCCGTAAGATACGGGATAAGGCTAGGGAGATGATGATATATTTTAAGAAA
The DNA here is from genome assembly GCA_949820665.1 of Scrobipalpa costella. Classification (NCBI taxonomy): domain Eukaryota; kingdom Metazoa; phylum Arthropoda; class Insecta; order Lepidoptera; family Gelechiidae; genus Scrobipalpa; species Scrobipalpa costella. The sequence continues at coordinate 11,980,420 of OX463315.1, forward strand.
TAATGTTTGCCATACTAAATGACCGTTCTATTATGTCTAAAATTATTTCTTAGAAACGAATGAAGTATAGATATTGTTTTGTTGTAAAGAGATTTACCGCCTAATATTTCGGCTGATAGTGAATCTACAGTACAAGGTTTATGTAGAGATGCTAAATCAGCTGCCTTGACTTCCGTCAATGCGAGTTCGCAACGTGTAAGGTTCTTGACAGACGGACCGCATCTCGACTGCAAAATTGCAGTTCAGATGCAGTTGGCAAGACTGCAATGAAAATGCGCCAACTGCCCGTCGATTTTGAATAATTAAAACGCCTTATTTCTGTTTATTCACGGAGGTTTAAACCTCGCAGAAGTTTCTACCATATAACGATGGTCTTCTTCAGGAGCATATTTACATTCACATGCACATCGACTGCAGGCTAACTGCATGATTACGTATAAGTCCAATAGCATTAGAACAGCACGTCAACTGTAGTTAGCAATTTCAATCGTGCTAACTCAATTCAATTCAATTAGACTTTATTGCATATCACATAAATATCTTACAAACTAGTACAATGTTAGACATTATGTGACGCCCCGGTGGTAGGGCAAGGCAATATAATAAGTGATAGTAATTATTTATAATATCATCATAATAATCCTTACAACTTAATAACATTTATAACTTTTATAATTATGTAATTTTAAAATTTAAATTTTTAACTGCATCTGAACATTCATTCATTCATTTGGATTGCAGTTGTTTTGCAGTCCGTCTGTCCAGGGCCTAAGAGCGAAATGTTATCTACGGATATTTTTATCAGTTGCTATCATAGTTCAGTCTTCAACGCGCGTCGTTGTATAGACGACCCTCTGATATCGCGCTACGACTGATATTCAAAACAAAATTGACATAACTTTGTATTGAACAATTACTTTAAAAAAAAATAGGCGAAAATAGACCTTGGAGTGAAGTGGACTAAGTGATAAATATTATTTATACAAGTGTTCGTTATATTGTATTGATGACTATCTATTAACCCTGTAGTATTTTTAATAATGAGTTTTCCAGTGGGAATCAAATATTTTCCCACAGTAGAAATTTACTATTGTTACTAAGAGTGAACGTAGCTTTTTAATGGTGAAAGAATTTTTGAAATCGGTGCAGTAGTTTTTGAGTATATTCGTTTAAAAAAATGCATATAAAAATACAAATATTTCCTCTTCATAATATTAGTGTAGATTTTTGTGAAGATGACGCATGGAGGTGATAGTGCATTGTAAATTATAATAAAACCACAAATTTAAACAGCTTCCTGTTTTTGTATAAATCTTTGGCAAAGCCATGTGCTATGCGTAACAGTTATAAAATTTTGTTTATGTTTAGTGCGATATAGGTATTCTGCATTTAAAAAATATGCGACTTTATAAAGTTTTCATATAATCAAGAAAACGAACTAACGCATCTAATATATAAATTCAATTCAAAGAAACATTTACCACGTCTAACAAGTGTTTATCATTACATAAATAACACTTAAAACGTCCGACTAATAACCGATTCTAACTAGAATGACAAGTGTTGATAATAATGGTTATTAACTTAGAACTGATATAGAAAACACGTAAAACAACTCGAGATACAAACCTATTATTTGTAATTTAGTAATGTTCATAACCAAACGTATGCGACTGATTTTTTCTGGAATATTTTTGGAGTAGTGAAAAGTGACCTAACTCTAATACACAGTGTAGTACAAAGTGACCTATGATCAGATGAGTAATTGGGGGATAGTATCCAAATGTAACAACAATATAAAAGCACTATGTCGAGGATTTTTCGTATAGTGAAATGAGACCTAGCTCAATTATTGTAGTGCAAAGGGACCAATCATCAGATGAGGAATTGTATCCAAATATAAAACCAATAATTACTGCACTATGTCGAGAATTTTTCTTATAGTGAAATGAGACCTAGCTCAATTATTGTAGTGCAAAGTACCTATGATCAGATGAAGAATTGTATCCAAATATAACACCAATAATTACTGCACTAGGTCGAGGATTTTTCGTATAGTGAAATGTGACCTAGCTAAACTAGTGTAGTGCAAAGTGACCTCTGATCGGATGACCAATTAGGTGATAGTATCCAAATGTAACATCAACAATGCCGAGGATTTTTCGTGTAGTGAAAAGTGACCTAGGCAAACTAGTGTAGTGCAAAGTGACCTCTGATCGGATGACCAATTAGGTGGTGATAGTATCCAAATGTAACATCAACAATGCCGAGGATATTTCGTATAGTGAAAAGTGACCTATCTGAAATATTCTAGTGCAAAGTGACCTCTGATCGAATGACCAAATAGGTGATCGTATCTAAATGTTATACCAACGATGCCGAGGATTTTTCGTGTAGTGAAAAGTGACCTAGGCGAACTAGTGTAGTGTCAAGTGACCTTTGATCGGATGACGAAATAGGTGATCGTATCTAAATGTAACACCAAGCCATGCCGAGGATTTTTCGTGTATGGAAAAGTGACCTAACTGAACTAGTGTAGGGTCAAGTGACCTTTGATCGGATGACCAATTAGGTGATTGGTAATCATCAGAAATGATCCCGATTAGCAAAGTGGTCCACCGGGCGTGCTTCGTCATGAGCAGAACGGTTTACATGACTTGTAAGTTGGATAATTAACGTAATTGTAATGAACTTAGGTAATTTAGGGCAAAATTACATAAAGTACAACAAGTGCAATCCATATAGTTCGTGTAATCGTACGTGCTAGACTGGGAACGATAGAAAAACATACAATGTGCCAGCTGGGATTCGGGGGTTTCAGTGTAGTAGTGTTAAAGGCGATGGGCTGACAACCTGTCACTACAGCAGTTACAGTTCTATTTGAAATAACCCTCAGAGCTTGTCAGACGTGGCGGAACGACCTTTGATTTGGTCGTTGATGCTCTGCCTTCCCCATTCGGGGTAAAGGTACAATCAACTGTTCGAGCGTTTAAATATTTACTACGAAAACCTCGAGTTTATTCACAGATTTTCCTGTAGGGAAGCATATTGTACATACATACATATAATCACGCCTTTATCCCTAATGTGGCAGGCAGAGCGTAAACGACGTAAACAAGGTCGTTCCGCCACGTCTGATAAAGTTTTGAGGGTTATTTAAGATAGACTTGTAGGTATATTGCTGTAGTGACAGGTTGTCAGCCCATCGCCTCAATTAGAATATACTGAAACCCTCGAATCCCTTAACTGGTTTTTACAGCATGTCCGGGAGGAAATGTAGCACTCTCACGCGCACTCCGAAGCACGGAATCATTTTTCCTATCGGAAAATCAGGTGATTCAGCCTGCAATGTCCTAACCAAACTGGGGCAAACCTTACAAAGTGATAAATTGACAAATATCAAAACTCAGAACCTCCGGATCGTAAGCCCATGGCTCTGACCACTAGACCACAGAGGCAGTTGAGTTAGGAGTGACAGGAAAACATAGAATGTGCCAGCTGCATTTCCTCCCGGGCATGCTGTAAAAACCAGCTAAGGGATCCGAGGGTTTCTGTATATTGCAATTTAGGCGATGGGCTGACAAACTGTCACTACAGCAATATACCTACAAATCTATCTTAAATAACCCTCAAAACTTAGTCAGACGTGGCGGAACGATCTTTGTTTGGGTTGTTTACGCTCTGCCCACCCCATTAGCTTGGACGAAAAAACCCCTGTCAGTCTAGAGGGATAAGGAGTAAATCGTCATAATTGCGCGTCCAGAGGTTGATTCGTCCAAGCCCATTAGGGATAAAGGCGTGATTGTATGTATTTATCATCACTACACAATATAAAACAAAGTCGCTTTCTCTGTCCCTATATCCCTATGTATGCTTAGATCTTTAAAACTACGCAACGGATTTTGATGCGATTTCTTTTAAAGGATGGAGTGATTCAAGAGGAAGGTTTATATGTATAATACATGCATAATATAGTAGAGAAACACGGATGATTTTCGTGCGAAGCCGGGGCGGGTCGCTAGTGTATGTATAAAGTTTTCTTTCGCTCCCAGTCCAACCTGGCCTGGATTATCTCTTACCAAAGGGCAATGACTTAACTATGAACACCTACCAAATTATAAAGACGTGGTCTGTCCTTATTTGACCCTCAGTTATTGGTCTTCGGCTTTGACAAAAGCCTATTAAGTTCAAATTAGGATCGCGCATTGTTCATGCCACCAAGATTTCCGTATGAAAGTTCAGTGCAATATAAACTATTGTTTTTTAAGTGTTTATTTCGAAGAAAGACCCACATACATACCTTAATTACGCCTTTATCCCCAATAGGGTAGGCAGAGCGTAAACGACCTAAACAAAGGTCGTTCCCCCACGTCTGACAATATTGCTGTTGTAACAGTTTGCCAGCCCATCGCCTAAATAATAATATACTGAAAACTAGCTGGTTTTTACAGCATTCACGAAGAAAAATGCAGCTGGCAAATTCCATGTTTTTTTCTTGCTCCCAGGTCAGCATGGAAGACCCACCACTTCACTACATAGTATAAAACAAAGTCACTTTCTCTGTCCCTATATCCCTATGTATGATTGATGATTTTGATGCGGTTTCTTTTAATAGATAGAGTGATTCAAGAGGAAGGTTTATATGTGTAATACTTGCATAATATAGTAGAGAAATACTGATAATTTCCGTGCGAAGCCGGGGCGGATCTCCAGTTATCTAAAAAAACGGTTGATATTTTTTTTAAGTGACTAGGTGTAGTACTTCCATCTAATAAATACTGTGGTTATCTCCTTTCGTACATATATACATGTTATGGCTATAGTCATGCCTGTTATCCCTTACGGGGTATATTTGTGCCCATACCCCTGTATGTCCCTTACACCCTAAGGGACAGCGTCCCGCAAACTGATAGGGGTTGCTTAGTCAACTTCCACAAGGAAATTCATTCAGGAAGTAAAGAAAATGGCTTTCCTATACAAATTGTCTTATTGAGTTGGGCATTTTGTACGGAAAAGCCAATTTTTATTTTCACTTCCTGAAAGAATTTCTTTGTGGGAGTTGTTTGGTATCGTTGACTGAGCAACCCCTATCAGTTTGCGGGACGCTGTCCCTTACACCCGGTATGTATATCAGCTAATATTGCTTTTTACTACCCTTTTCACTGTTAAATAAAACTTCCTCTTCTGTCGAGTGGGTATCGAGTCTATCGACCCAATGAACCCTGATGTCAGAGTTTTTAAACCGCCTGGTAGCACAACTATCAGGCCTCTGCCATGGTTTGAGTAACGACCACTATCAAACACAGCGACCGGGACCGACGGCTTAACGTGCCCTCCGAAGCACGACATCTTTTTCTTTTCGGACAATCAGGTGATTAAGCCTGCAATGTCCTAACCAAACTGGGGAAAAATTCACAAAGTGATAAATTCTCAAATATCAACTTTGTGTTTCCCCCCTGAGAATCGAACCCAGGACCTCCGGATCGGGATTCTATGGCACTAGCCACTAGACCACGGAGGCAGTTAAATATAACTTCATTATCATGTACATAAACGAGCTTTCATGTATCCTTGTAACGTGTCTTTTTGTTTCACCTTGTCGAATTACCTTGTAGTTCACAAATAAAAACACATAACTTTCTCCGTAAACAAACTAAACGTTTATAAAGGCTGTTTTATTTAGGCGAAGGATGCCCCAGTTTGCTGTTCATATACAAATTGAAGTGGAAACGATGTGTTAGCACTTTACTAATTAATAACGTGACGTCACGTAGGCACCTATTACCGATTGTTCTCTTGATGCAGTTTTTTTTATGTATACTAATTTAGAAGATGGTCTGACGACTTATCACTACTGCAGTGGGTACTCAATCTTATCTAAAATGCTCATCAAATTAGTCAGGCATGGCGACAACCTGGTGAAAACGGGTTTTGTTGACTAAGTGCCTTGCCCATAAGAGATATAGGCGTGATTCTATACATATGAATGGAAAATACGTATAAGTGGTAAAAACTAGTCTAACCGTATGCTTTATCAAGTGACTGCCTCTGTAGTCTGGTGGTCTGTTTGAGCCATGGGACTTCCACGGGATTACACAAATTTGATATTTATCAATTTGTGTTTTATATTCCCCTTCCTGGTTAGGACATTACAGGCTGATTCACCTAATTGTCTGTAAGAAAAAGACTCCGTGCTTCGGAGGGCACGTTAAACGTCGCTCCCGGTTGTTGTCTTTCATAGTGGTTATTATTACACAAACCATGTTAGAGGTGATTTAAATAACTTTGACACAAGGGTTCATAGGACCGATCTTCGACTAGATAATAAGATGATAATAACAGTTTTTTTAATTGGTCCTCTCCTTCTTTCAAGGCTGCTGCGGTTGTTGCAGCGCCCTGCGCCCGCGCTACAAGCGTCTGGTCGACAACATATTCCCCGCCTCCCCGCAAGATGGCCTCGTCAAATCCAACATGGAGAAACTCATCTTCTACTCGCTGTCCAGTCCGGAGAAACTTGACAGGATCGGCGACTATCTGTTCCAGAAGGCGTCGAGAGATATCTACAGAAGGAGACATGGGTAAGATTACTTAGCATGTTTGTAGTTACTTCTTTCCCCCGCAAAAAGGACTTGGCAAGTCCAACATGGAGAAACTCATCTTCTATTCCTTGTCCAGTCCGGAGAAACTGGATAGGATCGGCGACTATCAGTAGAAGACGTTAAATTAAATCTGTTGCAAGTAAGTAAAAGTAAAAGCTCGTAATTGCACAGAAAATTCACGTTATTGGTTGAGGTATATTACATCGCGAGCATAGTGAACGCGAGATATCACGTTAGTGATCGAGCTATATTAACTTACGTCGCGAGCGAAGCGAGCTCGAGATATTACGTTATTAATCGAGTTATATTTATTTATATTAACCTACATTGCGAGCGTAGCAAACGTTGAACATGTTGTTGATAGTTATGGTTTAGAATAACACGAAGGTTCTACTGTTTTCGTAGAAATAAGTATAACGTATTCCGAAGATGTCTGCCAACAAGACAATGTTTCCAGGTTCGTGATAATAGCGATGGAGGCGATGGACCAGCTCCTGCTGGCGTGCCACTCGCAGACCCTCAACTTATTCGTGGAAAGCTTCCTCAAGATGGTGCAGAAGCTGCTGGAGTCCACCGACCCTCAACTGCAGATCCTGGCTACGCAGAGTGTAAGTTGAAATAAAGAAGCAAACTTTTTGGGCAGGGCATAAACTTGTGACGTTCGTAATCATCTTCTTCTTAGCGTGGCAATAGAACACGATAAATTACATCGCAGGGGCCCAGAGTTCAGCGACTTGTATTGCGTATAAGCGGCCGACCATGAAATCCGCTGGTCAAATCAAATCAAGTGTGCCATGGTTTGCACTGCACCGCAAATACAGTCTACATCGGGTCTAGCCGAAAATGACCTCCCGACCAGGTTTTCCTTACATCAACCTGAGTCCGGAGCCTTCGTAATGACGTTCCTTCGCTTACCCAACTGAGCTATGGAGGTAGTGCTTTCATAGCACTGAAATGAGAACAAAATCCTCAAGAAAAAGATTGCAAGTTGGTTCATAAAAACAGGATGGTCCTGGCAGACAGATATCATGTTATTGAAAGAGGTAGATTAACTTATATGGTGAGCGTAGTGATTGCCACATATAATTTTCATCATCTTCCTAGCCTTAGTGATTGAACGAGGGTACTGGTTTTTACACAGAGCGACTGCAATCTGACCTCCGCAACCCAGAAGGAAAACCAGACCGAATCCTAGATTAGGTCAGAGTTTTCAAGCCGCCAATGCTTAGCACTGGCCTCTGATATGGGTTAACGTCTAATATCTACAGTATTAAATGTTATTAACTGGGACCAACGGCTGAACGTACCTTCCGAAACACGGAAAAACCGCCGAATAAATGTACATATAAAATTGAAAACCGAAAAATACATTGGTACTTGGTGGGATTCGACCCATGACCTCCCGCTCAGGAGGCAGCGGCCCTATCCACTACACCATCGAGGTCTATTTATTTTTATCCATACATACATACACAAACATAATCACGCCTTTATCCCTAATGGGGTAGGCAGAGCGTAAACGACCCAAACAAAGGCCGCTCCGCCACGTCTGACAAAGTTTTAAGGTATATTTCTGTAATGACAGGTTGTCAGCCCATCGCATAAATTGCAATATACAGAAACCCTTGGATCCCTTAGCTGGTTTTTACAGCATGCCCGGGAGGAAATGCAGCTGGCACATTCTATATTTTTCCTCTCGCTCCCAGTCCAGCATGGAAGTACATCACTATCACTACATAGTATAAAACAAAGTCGCTTTCTCTGTACCTATATCCCTATGTATGCTTAGATCTTAGATAGAGTGATTCAAGAGGAAGGTTTATATGTATAATACATACATTATATAGTAGAGAAACACTGATGATTTCCGTGCGAAGCCGGGGCGGGTCGCTAGTAAATCATAAAATCTTATCCATACATAAATCATAAAAAGCACGGTGAGTGCAAAATTTCACAAGAGACTCGTGTTTTTCACAGTTCGTTCGTTTCGCAAACATTGAAGAAGACACCCCATCCTACCACCGGCGATACGACTTCTTCGTGTCCAAGTTCAGCGCCATGTGTCACAGCAACCACTCCGAGAGAGTGGCTAGAGACAAGATCAGGCTGGCTGGCATTCAGGGGTTGCAGGTAATCTCTTCCCTTCCGGACACCAATCGGGTGTAAGGGACAGCGTCGCAGTAACTGATAGGGGTTGCTAAGTCAACGAAACCCAACCCAACTTATACAACAGGAAACTCTTTCAGGTGATATGATAAACATTTATGGGAGAGGAACAAAAACAGGAAATTCTTTCTGGAAATGAAAATACAGACTTTCCCATACAAAATGACCACAAAAAATTTAAATAATACAACAAAAAGGAAACTTTTGAAATAATTTCCTGGTTAAAGTTTTTCAGTTTTGTTGACTGAGCAACCCCTAACAGTTTCTAGTACGCTGTCCCTTACAACCCCTATAATCTTTGCCTTACCTAAAAATTTGTAACTAATGAAGATAATCTTTTCGTTCTAGGGCGTAATAAGAAAGACAGTGTCAGACGATTTGGTGGAGAATATTTGGGAAGCTCAACATATGGACAAGATTGTACCTTCTCTTCTTTACAATATGCAGGTAAATAAGTTTTCCCGTTGATTTCTTCTTCTTCTATCGAGTCGAAGGTCAAACCCCATCTCAAACGTCTCTAGCCCTTTAGTCGGCATCAAAGGCGCACGTCATTCTATGGCTGAATCGCTGTTATTGACTGCTTCTTCGATACATTTTTTGATTGAACCTACGGCGTCTTCTTCTTCTTCTGTCGAGTGGGTATCGAGTCTATCGACCCGATGAACCCTGGTGTCAGAGTTTTTAAACCGCCTAGTAGGCCTCTGACATGGTTTTGTGTAACGAACACTATCAAAGACAGCGACCGGGACCGACGGCTTAACGTGCCCTCCGAAGCATAATAATCTGTTTCTTTTCGGACAATCAGGTGATTCAGCTTGCAATGTCCTACCCAAACTGGGGAAAAATTCACAAAGTGATAAATTCTCAAATATCAACTTTGCGTTTTACCCCCTGGGAATCGAACCCAGGGCCTCCGGATCGGGAGCCCATGGCACTAGCCACTAGACCACAGCGTCTTAAAATAGGGAACGTGCATTTAACATATTTTCAGTATCTGAATCTATTTTCTTAAAATATCTTAAATTATGAAAAGAACAGTGAAAACAGAAATAAAATTGATCTATAAAATCACCGAGATATGTCATTATAAAGATAGACTATGTATCTCTCTCTTCGAAACGACAATTTATATCGAATTAGTATGGCGCTCCTGTCTTATGACGTCACATGACAGTTCGGACCTGTATTTTGCACTAACCAATTTAAGGCATTATAGCTCGTAAACTAATAAATATTTTGCGAAAATTCCTTTACATCCGTTCGTTTATTGTGACAATAATTCTTACATATAGTTTAAAAAAGTCATGCATATTGCGGCTGACATAAATATTTTGAGACTTAAGTATTTTTTTAAGGATCGGCAACTATTTCCCTTTTGGTTATTATTAAAATTTTTTGCTTGCCAGACGTCTGAAAAGTACGAGACACTGTCGTGCATGACGGACACTCGGGACGGCGTGGAGGAAGACCCCCCGCGGCTAGCAGAGGCCTGCCTCCGCGAGCTCGTGGGCCGCGCCTCCTTCGGACACATACGCAGCGTGCTCAGACCCGTGCTCACGTGAGTACACTACACACACACACATGACGCACACGCGGGACGGGGGGAGGAAGACCCCCCGCGGCTAGCAGAGGCCTGCCTCCGTGAGCTCGTGGGCCGCGCCTCCTTCGGACACATAGCGTGCTCAGACCCGTGCTCACGTGAGTACACTACACACACACACATGACGCACACGCGGGACGGGGGGAGGAAGACCCCCCGCGGCTAGCAGAGGCCTGCCTCCGTGAGCTCGTGGGCCGCGCCTCCTTCGGACACATAGCGTGCTCAGACCCGTGCTCACGTGAGTACACTACACACACACACATGACGCACACGCGGGACGGGGGGAGGAAGACCCCCCGCGGCTAGCAGAGGCCTGCCTCCGTGAGCTCGTGGGCCGCGCCTCCTTCGGACACATACGCAGCGTGCTCAGACCCGTGCTCACGTGAGTACACTACACACACACACATGACGCACACGCGGGACGGGGGGAGGAACACCCCCCGCGGCTAGCAGAGGCCTGCCTCCGCGAGCTCTTGGGCCGCGCCTCCTTCGGACACATACGCAGCGTGCTCAGACCCGAGTTCACGTGAGTACACTACACACACACACACACACATGACGCACACGCGGGACGGGGGGAGGAAGACCCCCCGCGGCTAGCAGAGGCCTGCCTCCGCGAGCTCGTGGGCCGCGCCTCCTTCGGACACATACGCAGCGTGCTCAGACCCGTGCTCACGTGAGTACACTACACACACACACATGACGCACACGCGGGACGGGGGGAGGAAGACCCCCCGCGGCTAGCAGAGGCCTGCCTCCGCGAGCTCGTGGGCCGCGCCTCCTTCGGACACATACGCAGCGTGCTCAGACCCGTGCTCACGTGAGTACACTACACACACACACATGACGCACACGCGGGACGGGGGGAGGAAGACCCCCCGCGGCTAGCAAGAGGCCTGCCTACGCGAGCTCGTGGGCCGCGCCTCCTTCGGACACATACGCAGCGTGCTCAGACCCGTGCTCACGTGAGTACACTACACACACACACACATGACGCACACGCGGGACGGGGGGAGGAAGACCCCCCCGCGGCTAGCAGAGGCCTGCTTCCGCGAGCTCGTGGGCCGCGCCTCCTTCGGACACATACGCAGCGTGCTCAGACCCGTGCTCACGTGAGTACACTACACACACACACACGACTCACACACGGGATGGGGTGGAGGAAGTATCGAGGAATATTAACTAATATCGCACTGCACTAAGAGCTGTATTTTTGAAACGCTCGAATCGAAATGCGCATACGAAAGACATAACTTGTGTATGTCAAATCTCACTCCTGTGTGTATTTTTTACAGGCACTTTGATCGCCACGAGCTATGGGTACCGAACGACTTCGCTGTACATGTATTCAAGATAATTATGTTCTCCATTCAGGTATGTATACTTTGTGATTGTCATTGGAATGCATTTGCAAATCGTACCATAAAAGAAATACAGACGTATCACGCCTCTATCCCTAATGGGGAAGGCAGAGCATAAACGACCTAAACAAAGCTCATTCGACAATATTTTGAGGGTTATATAAGATAGATTTGTTGGTATATTGCTGTAAGACAGGCTGTCGCCCATCGCCTAAATTGCAATATACTGAAACCCTTGGATCCCTTAGCTGGCTTTTACAGCAAGCCCGGCAGGATGCCAGCATGGAAGTTAAAGCATAAATTTTATTTTGCGTCCTAGGCGCAGTATTCGTACAGCGTGGTTGAGGCGCTGATGCAACACCTGGACGCGGGCGGCGGCGCGGCGGGGGACGCGCGCGCCAGGACCAGAGTGCGAGCCGCGCGCGCAGCCGTGCTCAGCAACATAGTAGCCATCGCCGCCGGGGACAGCGTGGGTCAGTATTATGATCATTTTGGCTTCTATCATCATTATATTGGCCTGTATTTTTCATCGCGCGATCTAGGACCAGAGTGCGAGCCGCGCGCGCAGCCGTGCTCAGCAACATAGTAGCCATCGTCGCCGGGGACAGCGTGGGTCAGTATTGTCATCATTTTGGCTCGTATCATCATCATATTGGCCCGTATCATCATCATTTTGGCCCGCATCATCTTCATATTGGCTCGTATTGTCATAATTTTTGCCTTGTATCATCATAATTTTGGCTCGTATCATCATCATTTTGACCCGTACCATCTTAACTTTGGCTCGTATCATTATCATTTTGGCTCGTATCATCATAATTTCGGCTCGTATCATCATAATTTTGGCTCGTATCATCTTAATTTCGGCTCATATCGTCATAATGTTGCCCAGCATCATCGTCATATTGGCCCGCATCATCATCATTTTTGGCTCGTATTATCATTATTTTGGTCCGTATCATCATCATATCGGCCCGTATCATCTTAAATGGGTCCAGTATTTTTCGTCGCGCGATCTAGGACCAGAGTGCGGGCCGCGCACGCAGCCGTGCTCAGCAACATAGTAGCCATCGCCGCCGGGGACAGCGTGGGTCAGTATTATGATCATTTTGGCTTCTATCATCATTATATTGGCCTGTATTTTTCATCGCGCGATCTAGGACCAGAGTGCGAGCCGCGCGCGCAGCCGTGCTCAGCAACATAGTAGCCATCGTCGCCGGGGACAGCGTGGGTCAGTATTGTCATCATTTTGGCTCGTATCATCATCATATGGGCCCATATCATCATCATATTGGCCTGTATTTTTCGTCGCGCGATCTAGGACCAGAGTGCGAGCCGCGCGCGCAGCCGTGCTCAGCAACATAGTAGCCATCGCCGCCGGGGACAGCGTGGGTCAGTATCATCAACATGTCCGCCCGTAACATCATAATTTCGGCTCGTATCATTATAATTTTGGCCCGCATCATCTTCATATTGGCTCGTATCATCATAAATTTGGGTCGTATCATCATAATTTTGGGCCGCAATATCGTCATATTGGCCCGTATCATCATCATTTTAGCTCGTATCATCATTATTTTTGGCCCGTATCATCATCATTTTGACCCGTATCATCATCATTTTGGCCCGTATCATATTAAATAGGTCCAGTGTTTTTCAACACGTGATCTAGGACCAGAGAGCGAACCGCGCGCGCAGCCGTGCTGAGCAACATAATAGCTATTGCCGTCGGGGACAGCGTGGGTCAGTATCATCATCATTTTGGCTCATATCATCATCATATTGGCCCGTATCATCATCATATTGGCCCGTATCATCATCATATTGGCCCGTATAATCTTAAATGGGTCCAGTATTTTTGCGATGCGCGCTCTAGGACCACAGCACTGCCGTCCTCAGCAATATAGTCACTAACGCTGCCGGGGACAGCGTGGTTCAGTATCACCATCATTTTTGCCCGTAATCATATCACCATAATTTTGGCTTGTATCATCATGACTTTGGCTCGTATCATCATCAAATTAGCCCGTATCATCGTCCAATTGGCCCGTGTCATCTTAAATGGGTCCAGTATTTTTACACTTTACGTATAACTTGCGATCGGTCACCCAACCTGATTTCTAAAACAATCGCAAATTGCTTAAAATGTATTTTATTTTTCCAGGCCCCTCCGTTTTGGAAATAATCAACAATCTACTGACAAACCTGCGAGCCTCGGTCGCCAGAGATTCTGAGGTGAGTACAGTGCGTTATAATGTGTATCTGAGAATTAACATACATATAATCACGCCTTTATCCCTAATGGGGTAGTAGCAGAGCGTGAACGACCTAAACAAAGGTCGTTCCGCCACGTCTGACAAAGTTTCGAGGGTTATTTAAGATCGATTAGTACGTGTGCTATTAGGTGGTTTAAAAACTCTGATACCAGGGTTAATCAAACACAATATTACTGGTTGTTATTGAATAAATAAATTGAATCAAATCGATCGATTCAAAACCCACACAAAAGAAGAATAATCGCATTGCTAACTTAAATTATTTCTCTTGCAGAAAGAGACAGACGAAAAGCTGTACCAGGAAGCCCTGATCAACGCACTGGGAGAGTTCGCGGACCATCTGCCAGACTTCCAGAAGATAGACATCATGATGTTCATCGTGAGCAAGATCCCCGCGCAGAAGAAGAGTGCCCCAAGAGCTGATATCATGCTGCAGAGCATTCTCTTGAAGTCACTGCTCAAGGTAAAAAAGAATATATACAAAACACGCCTTTATCCCTTACGGGGTAGGCAGAGCGTTTAACGCCCCGTAAAAGGCGCTTTCGCCTCGTCTGACAAAAATTGAGGACAATTTTAGATTGTGATATGTATTGCTATAGAGACAGGTTGTCAGCCCATCGCCTAAATTACAATACACTGTAACCCTCGAGTCCCTTTTGCTGACTTCAACAGCATGCCCGGGAGGAAGGGCAGCTGGAACATTCTATGTTTTTCTATCTCTCCCAGTCCAGCATGGAAGTAAAAAGAATATATACCGGCTTTAATAGTCCTGCAAACTGATAGGGGTTGCTCAGTCAACGATACTGAACAACATTCACCAGGAAATTCTTTCAGGAGATGAGAAATAAAATTACTTTCCCATACAAAATGACCACCTCGATCAGACAGTTTGTATGGAAATAGTAGATTTTATGCCGAGTGCATAAAGCAAGTCATTATTATCCGAGGGCTCGGGCAGATGAAGAAGTCGAGGATAAAAATGATTTGTGAACGAGTTATAAACTCTGCTTTTCACTTCGATTGCGAGAAAATAAAACAGTAACATAACATACTAACATTTATTTAATTAAAATTCAAAGTAAAATTAGTACAATTTTGAATGCTGAATGATATGGTTTTTCCCGGCATATTAACGGTATTCTTTTGAATTTGAGATGACATGACAGAAGATGGTATATTCCCAAAAAAAGTAAAGTATACCTTTTTAATTTTTGTGCATGATTTTCGGGCAAAGAATAAAATATATACAGCCTACTCTTAAATTATTTTGGAATATTGTTTTTTTTTGTGATGAATATGTCTTGATATTTAGTTACTTTTTCGTATTATAAACCAAAAATGCAAATAGGGAAGGATATATTAGCAAGTTTTATCCGTGCACAATTTATTATGTTTGGCTGCATGGTCTAAATGGTCACTGCCTTAGTATAGATACATTTAAAAAGCTTTGCCCTTGTGCATAAAGTTCAACTTTATGTCGCCTAGATTCTGCATAAAGTAGTACTTTTTCGAACATGAGAAGTGAAAAGTAAATTTTTATTTATTTTCCCGGTAAAATTTTCTGGTGAAAGTTGTTCTGTTTCATTGATTAAGTAACCCCTATCAGTTTGCGGGACGCTGTCCCTTACACCCCGTATTGCCTACCCCAGACCTATTACCTAACTCAGCCTACGGCCTCAATTGATATTGCCTGCCCCAGACCTATTACCTAACTCAGCCTACGCAATTGACATTACCTACCCCAGACCTATTACCTAACTCAGCCTACGACCTCAACTGATATTACCTACCCCAGACCTTTTTCCTAACTCAGCCAACGCAATTGATATTACCTGCCTCAGACCTTTTACCTAACTCAGCCTACGGCCTCAACTGTTATTGCCTGCCCCAGACCTTTTACCTAACTCAGCCTACGGTCTCAATTGTTATTACCCTACCCCAGACCTATTACCTAACTCAGCGTATGGTCTCAATTGATATTACCCTACCCCAGACCTATTACCTAACTCAGCCTACGCAATTGATATTACCTGCCTCAGACATTTTACCTAACTCAGCCTACGCAATTGATATTACCTGCCTCAGACCTTTTACCTAACTCAGCCTACGCAATTGATATTACCTGCCTCAGACCTTTTACCTAACTCAGCCTACGCAATTGATATTACCTGCCTCAGACCTATTACCTAACTTAGCCTCAATTGATATTAATTTGTTTGAATTGATGTTTTACTGTATTAGATAAATTTTCACCATGTTTATGCCAGTAGAATGGTATCCAATTACCTTTATGTCTTCCAGGTGGGAACTACCTACAAGACCACAGAGCTGAGCAAGGCGTTCCCGGCGGCCTTCTTGGACTCTTTACTCCGACTGTCTTCAGCTTCAGACCCTCATACGAGAGTGCTGCTGCAGAGGATCCTTCAATGCCTGCTGGACAGACGGAACAACGCTCATCACGTAGCTACACCCACGTATGTGTAATTCTTGCTCGATTCGAAGAGATAGATAAAATACAGTTCACTGATGGTGATGTCATAGTTTACAGAACTATTTCATACAAACATACAATCACGCCTTTATCCCTATAGCTATACACATTACAATCTAAAATTGCCCTCAATTTTTGTCAGACGTGGCGAAAGCGACTTTTTTTTTTTTTTTTTTTTAAATATATATAGGCGAGCATTTGTCCGCCATCTCACCTGGTGGAAAGTGACGATGCGGACTATGTTGAAGCATACTCACCTTTTACGAGGCGTTTAACGCTCTGCCTACCTCGTAAGGGATAAAGGCGTGATTTTATGTATGAATGTATCCCTAATGGGGTAGGCAGAGCGTAAACGACCCAAACAAAGGTCGTTCCGCCACGCCTGACAAACTTCTATTACATACATACATTATTATTATTAAATAGGCTAAGTTTGTAACTTTTAATATGTATCTTTACACGAAAATAAACAATTTATTTACTTACTTACATATAATCACGCCTTTATCCCTAATGGGGTAGGCAGAGCGTAAACGACCTAAACAAAGGTCGCTCCGCCACGTCTGACAAAGTTTTGAGGGTTTTTAAGATATGAGAGGAATTCAGTATATTGCTATTTAGGCGATGGGTTGACAACCTGTCACTACAGCAATATATCTACAAATATATCTTAAATGGCCCTCAAAACTTTGTCAGACGTGGCGGAACGACCTTTGTTTTGGTCTTTTGCGCTCTGCCTACCCCATTAGGGATGGGGGCGTGATTATATGTATGTATGTATGTATGTATTTGTACGTATATTGCTGTAGTGACAGGTAATCAGCCCATCGCCTATAATAATTGTATTTTATAAAATTATTTATTTTATATTATGCTATGCGATGGACCTGGCAACCTGAATATACTGAAACCCTCAGATCCTGTGCTGGTTATTACAGCATGCTCAGAAGGAAATGCAGCTGGCACATTCTATGTTTTTCTCTCGCTCCCAGTCCAGCATGGAAGAAACTGTATTTATGCACTGCTCATTCTTAATACCTTTTGTCCTCCAATAGTCTGGAGTATGCAGAACTCGGTCTGACAGTAGAGAAGTGTTCTCGCCCCGACCTCATCTTCATCAGCAAACATGGATATGCCATCTTCAGTTCGCTATACGAAGGTAAGAACCATTTACCTACCTTGACTTTTTACACACCTTGAGTTCCGACTTCTGACTTTTTACACAACTTAACTTTCGTCCTCTGACTTTTTACACACCTTGAGTTCCGACTTCTGACTTTTTACACAACTTAACTTTCGTCCTCTGACTTTTTACACACCTTGGCTTTCGTCGTCTGACTTTTTACACACTTTGGCTGCCGTCCTCTGACTTTTTGCACACCTTGACTTTCATCCTCTGACTTTTACACACCTCATCTTTCATCCTCTGACTAACACACCTTGACTTTTGTCCTTTAACTTTTAACACGCCTTGACTTTTGTCCTTTAACTTTTAACACGCCTTGACTTTTGTCCTTTAACTTTTAACACGTCTTGACCTTTATCCTTTAACTTTTAACACGCCTTGACTTTTGTCTTTTAACTTTTCCACACCTTGACTTTTGTCCTTCAACTTTTAACACGCCTTGACTTTTGTCATTTAACTTTTAACACGCCTTGACTTTTGTCCTTTAACTTTTAACACGCCTTGACTTTTGTCCTTTAACTTTTCCACACCTTGACTTTTGTCCTTTAACTTTTAACACGCCTTGACTGTTGTCCTTTAACTTTTAACACGCCTTGACTTTTGTCCTTTAACTTTTAACAAGCCTTGACTTTTGTCCTTTAACTTTTCCACACCTTGACTTTTTTCCTTTAACTTTTAACACGCCTTGACTTTTGTCCTTTAAGTTTTAACACGGTTTGACTTTTATCCTGTAACTTTTAACATACCTTACCTTTTGTCCTTTAACTTTTAACACGCCTTGACTTTTGTCCTTTCACTTTTAACACGCCTTAACTTTTGTCCTTTAACTTTTAACACGCCTTGACTTTTGCCCTTTAACTTTTCCACACCTTGACTTTTGTACTTTAACTTTTAACACGCCTTGACTTTTGTCCTTTAACTTTTCCACACCTTAACTTTTGTCATTTAACTTTTATTACGCCTTGACTTTTGTCCTTTAACTTTTCCACACCTTGACTTTTGTCCTTTAACTTTTAACACGCCTTAACTTTTGTCCTTTAACTTTTTACCTACTTGGGTATTTGTCCTCTAAAATTTTAACACATCAATTTTATGACTTTTTAATATAATTACAGGACTACAACTGGAATCGAACACGACTGAGAATATCGAAGCGATATACACGACGCTCGCGCTATTATTCATAGAACTAGCTTCAGAGGAAACCGTTTGCGACATGCTGCAACTTATATTAGCGTAAGTTCCTTTTGTCATCATCATCATCTCCCTAGCCTTATCCCGTATATTACGGGGTCGGCTACCTAATCTAGGGGATTTAACGAGGGTACTCGTTTTTACACAGAGCGACTGCCATCTGACCTCCGCAACCCAGAAGGGAAACCAGACCCTATCCTAGATTAAGTCAAAGTTTTCAAGCCGCCAATGCTTAGCACTGGCCTCTGACTTGCTTATGGCTTAACGACTAATATCTACGGTATTAAACGATATTAACCGGGACCAACGGCTTAACGTGCCTTCCGAAGCACGGAAAAAGCGCCGAATAAACGTACATATGAAATTCGTAAACCGAAAAACACATTGGTACGTGGTGGGATTCGAACCACGACCTCCCGCTCAGTAGGCAGCGGCCCTATCTACTACACCATCGGGCTCTCGTAAGTACCTTTTGTATTTTGTTCAAATATATTTGGTTTCCTACTGAACCACAGCTCGGACACTCCTAACTACAATGTAATTTTGGTCACTCATCTACAGACGTCATGTTGCACTTGGCATGCGTTTGTGTGCGTGTTATAAGGGTTGACAAATTTTGTTATACCGGTCATAATCATCACTTGATTAATCTGGTTCTTGATTAAACCGTCTCACTTGGGAATCTAAAAAGTTCCTATTGGAGTCATATCTTACAAAATATACGTAGCATAAACAGGAACTTTAATGGCCTATGCATTCTTCTCAGTCAAATTAGAGTATCCTGTGATTGTATTGACAGAATGCTGGCAGTCATGTGTTAGCAAACCGCCAGTAGTAAACGGCTACAATACTCACATGACAAATAAACACTATAACCAAAATGATGGATTAATACTTTATATTAGAAAACGCTACAAGTCAGTGTCGAAGAACCGAATATATCTGAAGGAAATTGTTTCGTAATAAAACATACATACATACATAAAATCACGCCTTTATCACTTACGGGGTAGGCAGAGCGTTAAACGCCTCGTAAAAGGCGCTTTCGCCGCGTCTGACAATAATTGAGGGTAATTTTAGATTGTAATGTGTATTGCCATAGTGACAGGTTGTCAACCCATCGCCTAAATTACAATACACTGTAACCCTCGAGTCCCTTTTGCTGTCTTCTACAGCATGCCCGGGAGGAAGGGCAGCTGGAACATTCTATGTTTTTCTATCTCTCCCAGTCCAGCATGGAAGTAATAAAACACGGAAAGGATTTAGCAATAATTGCGATTAACAGACCCTGTGCTTTTGATGATACGGTACCATTTATTGTGTCGCTTCAGCTATTTCTGAATAAATTAAAGTCTTTTAAAAATATTATCCTAATAGGGGACATGAACATAAAAATAAATTTAAATGGGCATGACATCTCTTCTTATTTAGGCATGCTAAGTTTTTTTGGGCTTATCCCTCTATACTATACAGAATCTAGGGAAAATAACTGTTTGGACCATACAGTCATTAAAACAAAATTAAAATAAAGAACCTTCCTACTAAGAACATCTACGACGGATCACCGTGCTATACTTTCTTGCATTAAAATTAAACCAAATAAGCTAAGCAACGGGAAAAAATATCTTACAAAAATAAATTACGATAAAAAACAGCAGGAAAGCCAAAGTATTGATTTTAGTAACATTATAAATGCTCAAGATGTTTATTTATCCATATGTTTACTATTAGATCGTATCAAAGCATTATTGACCAGTAACACTATTCAAATTAAAATTCCTAGGAACAAGATTACTCACAAACCTTGGATTACGATTGGTCTGCTATGATGTATCCGTAATAGAGATAGAATGCACATAAGATTAAGAAAAGATCCAAATAACGAAATTTTTAAAACAACATATAAAAGGTATCGTAATTTCTGCAATAATATAATAAAAAAATGCAGAAGACAATATGACAAAAACAAACTTACGGAGTCTAAAAGCAACAATAAAGAGATGTGGCACACTATAAAGGATATCACTAATATGAATATTAACAAAACCTCGCCCCTGGAGCTACTAAATATTGAAAAAACACCAATAGAATCATTAAATGCAGTCAATAACTTTTTTGTAAATATCGGAGCAGAATTATCAAGTAAAATTCACCCAAATGTCCCAAATTTTCCACGTTCATTTATTGTTAAAAGCCAGGCGGTTGACTCTTTTGTTTCCTTCTAGACACAACCACAAGTGAAGTTGAGCATGCTATCATATGTCTGAAAAACAAAATGTCTGTTGGCTGGGATGGAATTTAAAAAAATTAAAAACTCGATCACACTCATAGCCCCCACTAGGATTCCCTGTATCGGGGTGCCATGGACATACACAGAAACAACCACAAAGAACACCCAGACCCAGAAACAGACATTTAAACTCATCATTCAAATGTCTGCCCCGGCCGAGAATCGAACCCGGGAGCCTCTGCGTATTTCAACCAAAGCACTAACAATAATAAAGGATTCCATAGTACCCGCACTTACTCTAATCATTAATCAGTGTTTCAATCAGGGTATTTTTCCAAATGCTCTCAAAAAATCAATTGTTACCCCTATTCACAAAGGAGGACCAAAGGAATGTACAAATAATTATCGTCCAATATCCCTTCTTCCAAATACCTCAAAAATATTCGAAAAAATTATTAGTAAACAGTTAATTGACTACCTTGAATCACATAAACTACTATCTAACGCTCAGTTTGGTTTTAGGGCCGGAAGATCGGCGGATGATGCCGTTCATTCCTTTACTGACTTCCTCGTTAAAAAACTAGACCGAAGATTCAAGTGTATCACAATATTTATGGACCTTGCAAAAGCATTCGATACGGTCTCTTCAAGTAAGCTTATTGAGAAACTTAATGACTTGGGAGTAAGAGGAACACAACTGCATCTTTTCAAAGACTATCTATCTAATCGTACCCAACAAGTAAAGATAAATGATGAGATCAGTTTTTAAAATCCATTATACACGGCGTGCCACAGGGTAGTATCTTGGGATCAAGCTTATTCCTGTGCTATATAAATGAATTATGTCAACTTGAGCTAAAGAACTGCAATATTATAGCATATGCTGATGATACTATGCTCACGTTCTATGGGACGACATAGAAGTCTGTTTTTCAAACTGCACAGGAGGGGTTTAACAAAGTATGTCACTGGCTAGCTAGTAACTACCTAACGCTTAATGCTGACAAAACAAAATTTATTGCTTTTTCAATTAGAAACTAAAAAAGAGTCTCCTTTGAAAATTATAAACTAATTGTTCATAATTGCTGTTTAACATATCCTACTAACTGTACATGCCCATCCATTGAAAGAACGACTTCCATAAAATATTTAGGTGTTACAATTGACCAGAATTTAAATTTTGAAGATCATTTAAATAGTCTAATTAAAAGAGTCAGAAAATTTACATATATATTCAAGCAATTAGGGCATGTAGCAGAAAAAAAAATATCAAGATAGTGTACCAAGCTTTGTGTCAATCTATTTTGTCCTACTGCATCACATCTTGGGGTGGTGCTCCCAAAGGTTCCATAATAAGAGTTGAGAGAGCGCAAAGACTCATCCTAAAAGTAAGTTTCTTTAAACCTAGGCTCTTTTTTACATCGGAACTATTTAACGAGACCAAAGTTTTGACAGTCAGGAAAATGTTTATCCTAGCAGTAATTTTAAGGCAACATAGCGAACTTGAGTATATTAATACTAACGAAATTTTAAATAATAGACGCTTTTATGCCATATGTCAAAATACCCAAATAAAAACATCTTTCGCACGCAAATTTTTCATATTTCAAGGTAGCAGGCTGTATAATAAAGCAAATGAAAAGTTAAATATCTATCCTAAAATTAAAATAGAATGCAAAAAAACCACTACAAACTGGCGTCTGCGAATATGTAAACCGAGAAGAATGTATGTGTTTTTTTTAAGTAATGGTGTTTTTTCTGAGCAAATGGAAGAAAAGTTGGATTTATTTATTGTACGCAAGTAACATGAGAAAGACAATACCCAAGGAATAACGGCACAATGACAAAATGGATTGTTACTAATTCGAATTATCGAGGTAATAATATACCGTTCAAACCGCAGATTTCGTTTGCAATATTACCTTTTTGAGAGAGTGAATTGATGTATTTTGTTCCAGTATCCAGCAGTCGGCGCTGGCGAACCCAGTTCTATCGGTGGCTGGTCAGTGCCAGCTGCACGCCGCGGCGCTGTCGCTGGGCGCGCTGCTGCAGCACGTGCTGGGGCTGGCCAGGCTGGCTGACTACTTGCACAAGGTACGAACCCCGTGCTGTCGCTGGTCAGTGCCAGCTGCACGCCGCGGCGCTGTCGCTGGGCGCGCTGCTGCAGCACGTGCTGGGGCTGGCCAGGCTGGCTGACTACTTGCACAAGGTACGAACCCCGTGCTGTCGCTGGTCAGTGCCAGCTGCACGCCGCGGCGCTGTCGCTGGGCGCGCTGCTGCAGCACGTGCTGGGGCTGGCCAGGCTGGCTGACTACTTGCACAAGGTACGAACCCCGTGCTGTCGCTGGTCAGTGCCAGCTGCACGCCGCGGCGCTGTCGCTGGGCGCGCTGCTGCAGCACGTGCTGGGGCTGGCCAGGCTGGCTGACTACTTGCACAAGGTACGAACCCCGTGCTGTCGCTGGTCAGTGCCAGCTGCACGCCGCGGCGCTGTCGCTGGGCGCGCTGCTGCAGCACGTGCTGGGGCTGGCCAGGCTGGCTGACTACTTGCACAAGGTACGAACCCCGTGCTGTCGCTGGTCAGTGCCAGCTGCACGCCGCGGCGCTGTCGCTGGGCGCGCTGCTGCAGCACGTGCTGGGGCTGGCCAGGCTGGCTGACTACTTGCACAAGGTACGAACCCCGTGCTGTCGCTGGTCAGTGCCAGCTGCACGCCGCGGCGCTGTCGAATAAATGCTGGACTGGGAGCGAGAGAGAAACATAGAATGTGCCAGCTGCATTTCAGTAAAAACCAGCTAAGGGATCCCAGGGTTTTCGTATATAGCAATATAAGCGATAGGCTGACAACCTGTCACTACAGTAACATACCTACAAATCTATCTTAAATAACCCTCAAAACTTTGTCAGACGTGGTGGATCGAACTTTGTTTAGGTCGTTAACACTCTGCCTACCACATTAGAGATTATGTATATTAGGTATGTATGTATGTATAAATGTTTTACTTTTTATTCTAGATCACAGAGGCGCGCCGTGACGAGGCCCCGCACATGTTGCCGCCGTTGCTGGAGGACTATGATCACGTGACCGCTGCGCAGATGCCCAACAAACTACCCTACTTGATGATTGATCAGGTAAACTATGTATATATATCATTTAATTTTGAAATTTTGTTTTCATAAGACATTGAATTTTACTACCACCGTTTATTTAAATTTAAACATATGTATAACCACAACCCAGATAATAGGAGATTTTTTTTTACTTACAGTGGATTTCATTTTTAACAGTAACAAAATCATAATTGACTAAAAAACGCACATTCACTGAGTTTTTAGAGAATTATGTTTTTTACTAATGGAGGCGGCACTTGGCTAGTGTCACCTTAATGATAAAAATTAAATCCACTGTAAGTAATTTTATTTTTTCTCATTTTCTGGGAAAAAGCTTCATTATTTAAAAAAGCAAAACCTACATTCACTCTATGCGGTCCTAAAATTCGCAGACATCGGCAATTTCTCCAAACGACAACAATTACCATTAACGACCGCTGCACGAAGTCTTTAAGGACACACTATGGTTTAGGTGTTTTTTAGTTCACATTATTGATTATTTTAAGGTTGCAAAATTGAATGAACGAATGGAATGTGCGCCTCTCACAGGCGCCACGCAAATTATAAATGTCTAAATAGAAATTGCAAGTTTGATATTTGTTTTTAAGTGTATTGTTATTGTTTCCTCGCAAAATGAGATAAATGTACTATACTTCTCTCGGCCGAAGTAGCAATATATGATCTCGTTTGCATTTCAAATGTACTCGATCTTAAATTGCTTTTTTTTCGACCTCGGAGTAATGTACTATTTTTAATAATTTGGAACGGAGTCTGCTTCGGATCGGTTGTGTAATTTACAATAAGATAACTTTACATTAAGACGCTCCCCTGTCTCAATGACCTTGAGCGTTTTGCTTACCTGACACCCCACCCACCCGTTCTTTCCCCTGATGTTTGTTACGTAAAGGAGAATAAACTTGGCCATTTATCGTATTTAGCTTGTACTACTACAACTCGCGAGTCGCGATGGGTTCTAGTTTGTGATCATCTCCTTTACCACCGGGTATATTTTTGAACCATGTAATCCATAAAATAGTTTATAATTAAAAATGCAAATATTACGGGTGTTCTCTTGCTGTTCTACTCATTAAACTAAACAACTTCCTAGAATACATACAACTGTCGAAATAATATGAAAAAAATTACAAATGTGTCGGTATATACTACCACACTACTGATACTAATTAATTATGTACATATTCAATTTTCCAAATTATAATTTTATATAATATTAAATAATTATTTATAATAATATTAAATTATTATTTTATATTGTATTCGAAAAAGTTGTACAGTTTCATGAGTAGAACACACCGTTATCATTATTTACACTTTATTCAAAATGATCCTATAAAATAGTCCAAGAACTTGCGAACATTTTAAAGAATTAAATTATTATGTTTTATTCTTCTTCTTATCGTGTCGATGGAACACGTAACTATCACAATGTGGCGGCCCAGAACGTTGCCATTTGAATTGCGGATCGGCTGGCGTTCATTAGATCCGCTTGCGTGCAGGTATTAGGGCACGCAGGACACGATGTCAGATGTGCCATTGTTTGAATTGCACCGCAAACACAGTATGTTTTATTGAAATACAGCAAGAATTTTTATTCACTAAGGAAATTTTAAGGGCTTATTATTGTTGGTGAGATTATGAAACTGTTTTTTTTTGGAACGTAAGGTGAAAAAAATGGACTTGCCACGATAGTTTTTTTTTCATATTGTGACCTATGTTCCATCGAGAAAGTTGTTCAGTTTCATTGTCTAAACAAGTCTTTAAAATTTCTTAGGTAAATGATATGCCTCGGTTTTTTATGTAGGTATGTTCTTCATCTGTCGAGTGGGTATCGAGTCTATCGACCCCATGAACCCTATGTATGTAAATGTACCGGGTGTAAGGGACAGCGTCCCGCAAACTGATAGAGGTTCCTCAGTCAACGCCCATACTACTTTTACCCCTTTACCAGCTTTTTTTTTAAAATACCTACGTTTCCGTCATTGTTACATCTGATTTGCTATTAAGTAAAATTTGAAAATTGTATTGCTGTATATGATGTAACAGACCTTGTATTTACGCGTAAATTAATTACAGCAAGTTTAAACCTGTTTAAGAGATAAAACAAATTGAATTTTGAGATGCTGTCCGGAGCAAATTGACTGTGAAGCAATTTGTTAAAATCTTACTATAATAAATACTTTTCATTATAATATACCCGGCGAAATTATGCACTGGTTTGTAGACAATATGCAATCTTTACGCTGTCAGATAGAATAAAACATTCCGATCAAACAGCTATCAATATTTTTAGAGAACCAAGATATTTTTATATCCTAAAAAAATTGCTGAACCATTTGCTACATTCTACAGTAGCTGACTAGTAAAATAGTAGTAAAATAAAACAAAATAATATTATGTTGAAGTAAATACTTACTGTTTTTTCATATTATCTAACAATTTTAGAGAAACTCATCAATAATAATCAGTAGATAAAGAATAATTCGCACTAATATTAAACAATGAATATTAAAAGTCTTAAACACAAAATGTCCAAACAGAACTTACGAAAACTATTTTTGCGTGACAAGAGCGACGCGGGTTCCCCTCGCGAAGGCCGTGGGCCGTCTGCCGCCCGTCGCCCGCGCACGGACCCGCCCTTTGCGAACCTCCCAGAAATCAGATTTTATTTTTTTTCTCCAAAACTAATAATCGAAATAAAAAAAAACTAGCAGATCACATTTTAGTGTTTATGATTTATAACGTTCAAAATAATTATCATAAATGCAAGTCGTAAATTAAAAAAGTTTAGTCAACGTTTTAGACACGGAAAGAGGGCCAGAAGAATTCGTATTTCTCAATTATTACTCAATACTTTTGAATAATCTTAAGAGTGTAATGAAGAGCTGAGACCAACCTACAACATATAATTATTTTATATTTTTTTTGTAACGAGAAAGTATACTTTATAGGCCTTGTAAGCGACCGAAATATCCCGAAAGCCCCTTAAACTTGATTACTAGTATAGTATTATATTATCTATATATTAGCTTCCATGCTGGACTGGGAGCGACAGAAGAACGTAGAATGTGCCAGCATGCAGCTGGCACATTCTCCTCCCGGGCATGCTGTAAAAATCAGCTAAGGGTTTCGAGGGTTTCAGTAAATTGGAATGTAGTCGATGGGCTGACAACCTGTCACTGCAGCAATAAACCTACAAATCTATCTTAACCCTCAAAACTTTGTCAGTCGTGGCGGATTGACCTTTGTTTAGGTCGTTAACGCTCTGCCTACCCCTGCCCTATTTGAGATAAAGGCGTCATTACGTGGGACACTCAGAAAGTTTTGCGACACTAAAAAAAAATGTTCTACAGGTACATATATTTTTATTAAATCTTTTCAAAGTACTCTCCACCAGCCTCTATACAAAGATTCATGCGTCTGAACCAGTTTTCAAAACACTTTTTCCAGTCCGCCGTAGACACCTCGTTTACAGCCTGCTCGAACGCAGCCAGCGCATCTTCCGGCGTCGAAAATTGTATCCCCCTTGAGCTGATTTTTTATTTTTGGAAATAAAAAGAAGTCACACGGTGCTAGATCAGGGCTGTAAGGAGGGTGACCCAGGAGTTTGACTGGTGTGCTGTCCAGGAAGTCCCTCGTTTTGAGCGCGGTGTGTGCAGGCGCATTGTCGTGGTGGAGCAGTAGTCCGCGGAGCCCTGTGTTTGGTCGCTTGTTGCTCACAACAGAAAAAAACTTCTGGTAAACATTTGGTAGTATACCATTCGGCGTTAATGCTTCTTTGATCTCGTAAGGGAATTGAGGCCAAGTGGCCCGTCAAATTAAAAAAGCTGGCGATCAAAATCTTCCCCCCGCTTCGAGATCGCTTCACTTTGGTAGGCGTTGGTTCATTTTGAAACACCCAAACTGTCGACTGGCGCTTGGTTTCTGGATCGTATTGATAAATCCAGGACTCATCACCTGTTACGATGTCGTAAACATGCCGAGACGAGCCTGCTTCAAATCTGTTCAGCATATCACGGCACCATTCCACCCGGGCCTGCTTCTGAGCGTCGGTGAGGTAGTGCGGCACCCAGCGCGATACTATCCTCCTCACGCGAAGATGCCCTTGTAGAATCTCGTGAACGCTTCCCGATCCAATCTTTAATATGTGCTGAATCTCCTGATATGTATTTCGCCTATTATCTTGGATTACATTTTTCACTTCTAGCACGTTTTCTTCCGTAATAGCCGTCAAAGGGCGACCGCTTCTTTCTTCATCCCCCAAGGTTGGTCGACCGCGCCTAAATTCGTTATACCAACGATACACGGTTTCCGTGGAGGGGCTTTCATCCATAAATGCCATTTGAAGTCTATCGAACGATTCATCCGGTTTCAGGCGACACTTGAAATCGTAAAAAATCATAGCTCTAAAATGTTCCCGGCGCAGATCCATTTTTCAGTAAGACACGATACTTTGAATTGGCTCGCAAAAAATGTGGAGGGAAATTTTTAAAATGGAACACACATATTTTTGCTTACAAGTAATCATATTTTCAAAAAAGATTCTAACCGGCCAGTCTGCCATATATAAAAACTATTTATCGCAATACTTTCTGAGTGGCCTGGTATATGTGTGTATGTATGTATAGCATTCTATCGACAGGGAGCGAACAAGCTAAGCTCACAAGAGCGAAGCACTTGAAAAAAAAATGCATTATAATAGTTTGGTGTTTTCACCGGTAGATGGCGCTATGCGAGATTTTAAAGGCTTCTGGTTTGGAGTACGTGCGTCTACAGTCGCCATCGCCGTACGCGGCCGGCAGCGTCGGCGCCACACACAGACACAGCTGGGTCGAAGCAGGTAACACGTGCTTATTTATTTATTTAACAATTTATTGTACACAAAAAAAAACATCATAAACACAGGACATTAAAAACAAAGACACAACAGGCACTGCTTATTTCTAAAAAGAACTTTCTTACAGCGGACCTACAGAAGTGATAATTTTAAAGATACGCTTGTGCTTGTGTGGCGCGGGGGACCAGGCGAGCGACACGATGTCGGAGTTTTTATACCACCTAGGACCCTGGAAGGTCAAACCTTATTTTTCTTATTTTGACCTCTGTTCCTTTGGGAAAGTTGTTCAGATTCATTGGCTGGTTCATATCCTTTCCTGTGCATATATCCTTTCTGTTACACGTTGTACAGCATCTCACAAACTGATACCCCTATCAGTTTGTGGGATGCTGCTTCGTCAACGATACTGAACAACTTTCACCAGGAAATTCTTTTAGGAAGTGAAATTTATTTTTTTGCTTGTTTATACAATTTGTCATTTTCTATACGAATGTATTTTTCTTTTCATATCCTTAAAAAAACCTTGTGAAGGTCAGTGCCGTTGACTGAGCAATTAATCAGTTGTCGGTACGCTGGGCTGTCCCGCGAGAGAAAAACATAGAATGTGCTAGTCGATATCTTCCCGAGTATGCTGTAATAACCAGCTAAGGGGCCCGAGGGTTTCAGTATATTGTAATTTAGGCTTTATTAATAAATATGTTTACAAAGTATGAAGTACCCATTATCCTAGGTTTTATAAATATAAAATTACTTACAGTTTAAGGCTGGATCGCCTGTATAAACTTTATAGTCTTGAACACTATTATGGTTCACATCACTGAGTTAAAGTAACTAAGACGTTAGGCTAATGATATTAACATTTTGTTCACTTAGTGAGTTCACAATTTACGCTTTAAACTAATAAATTATTGCGAAATTAAGAATTTAATCTATACATGATTTTTCTTCGATGCTGGACTGGGAGAGGTAGAAAAATATAGAATGTTCCAGCTGCCCTTCCTCCGGGGCATGCTGTTGAAGTCAGCAAAAGGGACTCGAGGGTTACAGTGTATTGTAATTTAGGCGATGGGCTGACAACCTGTCACTATAGCAATACATATTACAATCTAAAATTGCCCTCAATTTTTGTCAGACGTGGCGAAAGCGCTTTTTACGAGGCGTTAAACGCTCTGCCTACCCCGTAAGGGATAAAGGCGTGATTTATGTATGTATGTATTGCTTTAGTGACAGGTTGTCAGCCCATCGCCTAAATTACAATACACTGTAACCCTCGAGTCCCTTTTGCTGACTTCAACAGAATGCCCGGGAGGAAGGGCAGCTGGAACATTCTATGTTTTCTATCTCTCCCAGTCCAGCATGGAAGAAATGTATTTATTAGTTCATTATAATGATTTAAGTTTTTAGTTAGGTATTTTTTTTTGTTATTTTTATTTTGAATTCTTTTATGTATGTATGTAAGCTCTTTATTGTACCTTTAAAATCTTAAAACTAAAGTACAAGAAGATTAAAACAATAGTGGCACAAAGGCGGACTTATCCCGTTAAGGATTTCCGTTTTATTGTAGGATAGTTGATTTTACAGTTTACTTCCATGCTGGACTGGGAGCAAGAGAAAAACTTAGAATGTGCCAGCTGCATTTCCTCCCAGGCATGCTGTAAAAACCGGCTAAGGGATCCGAGGGTTGGGAGGGAGGGACCTGTCACTACAGTAATATACCTACAAATCTATCTTAAATAACCCTCAACATTTTGTCAGACGTGGTGGAACGACCTTTGTTTAGGTCGTTTACGCTCTGCCTACCCCATTAGGGATAAAGGCGTGATTATATGTATGTATGTAGTTGATTTTAAAGTGTAGTTTTTTTTTAAGTTAGTGTATGTATTAATTGTCAGGTATAGCGCAGGGGCGTGACAGTCTGGCGGACATCACGGCGGGCCCGCTGACCGAGATGGACAGCGCCAACAGTTCTCCTGGAGTGCAGAGAGTAAGCAAACTATTTTTTGTCTCTATTTTTTCTCTAACTTTCGTGAACCAGTCTCTATTTTCTTTGCAACTGACTGGATTTTAGAAATAGCAGTGTTTTTTACAAGGATGATCAAATTACTGAGGGTGAAACGTATGAATGAAGTTTGATTTCACAATCAATTATCCAGACCACGGCACAACAACAACTAACATCGCAAAATGTCCTTTTCGTAAAATATCCCTTTTTCATAATATCCCTTTCGGATAAATGTCCCTTTTCGCAAAATGATCCTTTTTCAATACATAGATTTGGTTCAAATAGTGGGCAGCTACTGAATAAACTTTCAAAGGGTCATTTTGCGAAGGAGACATTCTGCGAAGTAATGCAAATCAAAAATAATAATGGATAAGTACAAATCATGCTTTCTTTTACCCTACTCTTCCTTTATAACTTCCATGCTGGACTGGGAGCGAGGGAAAAACATAGAATGTGCCAGCTGCATTTCCTCCCGGGCGTGCTGTTAAAGTCAGCTAAGGGATTCGAGGATCTCAGTATATTGCTAAGTAGGCGATGGGGTGACAACCTGTCACTACAGCAATATACCAACAAATCTATCTTAAATAACCCTCAAAACTTTGTCAGACGTGGCGGAACGACGTTTGTTTAGGCCGTAACGCTCTGCCTACCCCATTAGGGATAAAGGCGTGAAAATATGTACGTATGTATTTCCTTTGTCTGTATTTTAGAAATAGGAGATTTTTTAACGTGGGTGATCAAATTACTGAGGGCGAAACGTAGGTCCGGTTTCACAATCAATTGTTCCTTTCCCCCTGAAAACAACAGTAACTTTGCAAAATATTCCTTTCGTAAAATGACATGCATACATACCCTCGCTGACTAACTGTCACACCAACCGTCATACCAGTGTTACGGTTAGGATTTTTTTTTCCTGACTGTCACACCGTATTAATTTATACACTTGTATATGTTTGATAGTAGAGCTCGATGGTGTAGTGGATAGGGCCGCTGCCTCCTGAGCGGGAAGTCGTGATTCGAATCCCACCATGTACCAAGGTGTTTTTCGGTTTTCGAATTTCATATGTACGTTTATTCGGCGCTTTTTCCGTGCTTCGGAAGGCACGTTAAGCTGTTGGTCCCGGTTAATATCGATTAATACCGTAGATATTAGTCGTTAAGCCATATCAGAGGCCAGTGCTAAGCATTGGCGGCTTGAAAACTCTGACCTAATCTAGGATTGGGTCTGGTTTCCCTTCTAGGTTGCGGAGGTCAGATGGCAGTCGCTCTGTGTAAAAACCAGTACCCTCGTTCAATCCCCTGGATTAGGTAACCGACCCCGTAAGATACGGGATAAGGCTAGGGAGATGATGTATATGTTTGATAGTGTGGTACATACTTATTGAACGTGAATCAACGTCAGTTGTATGTTAATAGGATCTCATTACTACGACTGGCTACAGTACTTTTATAATGAAAGCTTTGTTTGTCATTTTTTATGTCAAGGAAAGTCAAAAAATATAATTTTGTTTCGCAATTGCTTTTATGCATTTTTGGTATCATTGAGGCCTAAAAATAGAATTTTATTGAACGAAACGGTGGTAAGGTGTTGTTATACCCAAAAACATCAATATTAAAAACAGAAAGTTTATAAAAAAATGACCCAAATATGGTTTTGTCGTAATCGGCGTAATGCCATGAAGTGCCCCGGTTCAGTCACAATAAATGTAAATAGTATCTTATTAAGTACGTAATTTTTAATTGTTTTCTTGCTTTTACTTATCAAAGATCATAATAAGCTACTTTTTATCGCTGGAAAACATCTTAAGGAGTGTTCAGACCTGAGCGGTATCGCGGCGGTACGCGGTACGTAGAGTTTTGAGTAAAATTCATTATTTAAACTATGAGCAGATGAAATTGGGTTTATGAAAATATTTTCAATTTATACTTTTTCAATAAAACTCTTCATACAACCTGTGATTAAATACCGGAGGCGGTAGCGATACCGCTGCGGTCTGAACACTCCTTTTTTCCTTAATTCTAGATTTAGTTATTATGTAATACTGAATGTACCTATCTACTAAAACTCTAATAATTCCTTTTTTTAAGAATGACGAGATTGTAAAAAAAGTAGAACATAAGTCTGAGTGCAAGCCGGATGAATCTGCAAACAAAATTGCATTATCCATTAGTACCATAAAAGAAGTTGTACAGACTCAATTCCTAGAATTTACAAAGAGCATAAAAAAATTGCGACTAAGCAGGGGCTGACACTGCCTCCGTTTAAAAGTGTCAAAGGGTCTATATATGATGCACGCAAACGGAAACTCAAAATGAAGAAAACTGTTTTTAAATGCGTCAACGATGTGGAAATACCAGCTACATTTAAGGGCTTTTTATTGGCAGACTACCAACTAGAAGACAGGAGGATTTTGATATTCTGTTCAAATGAGGCCAAAAAGTTACTTGCTGAATGTGAAGATTTTTTTGTTGACGCTACATTCAAAAGTGTACCATTGCCATTTTCACAATTATTATCCATACATGGTGACTTAGGTAGCACGTCGCAGACAACAAAAGTAGTTCCCCTGGTACATGCGCGTATGAATGATAAGCAGAGGTCGGAAATTCGGGTGCAAAAAAAGTAAAAACCCACTGTTGGAGCTACTGAGAGTTGCTACAACCACCTTTTTCAAGATGTTTAGGGCCCCAGTTTATTTTTCTTTATTAAATTGTTTTAGTAATGCCAATGTGTTCTTTGCGTCAATATAAGTCGAAAGTGTTTGCAATTTTTTTTTTATATTTGTTTTAGTTTGAAAGATATAAGTAGAAATGTGTTTTCAATGTACTTAAAAATATTAATTTTTTTCTCTACGGTTGACAGATTCACAGATTGATGTTAAAATTCCCTGGACACAATTTTTGGGCCTGGAGGCCCCAAAGCGTTTTACTGCTTAAACATTACTATACTTTTTTCTTTCGTTGTGAAACTATTAAGGTTCATTGTAAGCACCTAAATCCTTAAAATAAGACCAGTCAAGCACTCGCATATATATATATAAAAAGAATTTTACCGGATTCGTCTTTATTTTATATTTTACAAATAAGTACATACATACATATAATCACGCCTTTATCTCTAATGGGGTAGGCAGAGCGTAAACGACCTAAACAAAGGTCGTTCCGCCACGTCTGACAAATTTTGAGGGTCATTCCAGGTGGATCTGTATATTGCTATAGTGACAGGTTGTCAGCCCATCGTTTAAAATACAATACTAAAAACCCTCCCTGGGTTAGCCGGTTTCCAATAAGTATATCAGAGAAAATACTTGATACTAGGTTACATGTAATACACTTTTGATTTTGTGTACTTGCCATATTTTACAAACCAAAAATTAAGACAATACATCCTAAACGCACTTAGACAGATACAGTCAATATGCTGACCTTGTCGCACATACTCAAAGAGAGAGATAGACAGGGACAAGGATAGAGAGAGACAGGGATATTTAGTTTAGTTTATAAATAACTATTACATATTTTGTTTTTGTTGAAATATAAATATAACTTACATATTTACGTCGTTTTATTGTGCATAACTATATCGGTTATTTAAGTATAAATATACTCTTTTATTTGACTATTGAATTTAATTTATACATACAGTGTTACAAGCTGAACGAATGATGCACTTAAAGTTATTTAAATTTCATTAAACAAGGCAGAGTTGCGAGCTGTAATTTTTTAATATTTATTTATTAAACTGTAATTAATTTCTCTTAAACTGCCGAAACTACGGAGCGAGGACTTGCTTGAAACTAGGTAGTAGACATGTGCGATGATCGGCGATGTTTTCATCGGCGTAATCGGAGTCAACATTCAAATGCTTGATAGATTAAATTACGTGCAATCATTCAACAAAAATAGCATTCAAACACCTGTATTGACAATATTGACTCAATTTGAATCCAAAGTGGTCACTTTTAAGTATTTTTTGGTATAGCTGCAGGTGCCGCCTGCCTCTTCCACTATGGTTGAGTAGTCTTTTGCACATACTGGGATAAACGGTCGAAGTGATAAATTTCCTAGAAATATTTATTTGAAAGACACATACATGCTGGTCCAATATACTCTCTCTCTCTCTCTCAGTATATGCGACAAGGTCAGCGTATAGAGCTGCATCTGTTTCAATTTGTGAAATGTTGAAAGTACACAATATTATGGTCAAATTTTATAAAGAAAGCCAAAAGCATTTCATGTAACTTAGTAGCAAGCATTTAATTGTTAATTTACTATGAAACTATCAACCGTAGAGAAAAAAATACAGGAGCAAAAACGTTTATCTTGTCCTAACCTAGCCAAATAAGAATTGTAATTTTGTTTTTTTCCGTAATTTCTTTGTTTAAGAAGTAAAATGCTTTGGGCCCCCAGGTCCAAAAATTGTCCTAACAACTTTAACATCAATTCACTGTGAAACTGTGAACCGTAGAGAAAAAATAACAAGAAAGAGAAGTACCTTGCCTATCTCTTCTTAACCTAGCTGATTTCACCATAAAAACAACTACTTGGCTTGGTCTTGAACAATTGTGTCCTACTAACTTCAACATCAATTTACCCTGAAACTATCAATCGTAGAGAAAAAATGACAAGAGTAAAAAGCGTTTATCTTGTCTTAACCTTGCCAATTACGAATTTTAATTTTAATTAACTCCGCAATTTTTTTAAAAGAAATAAAACGCTTTTGGGCCCCCGAGGGCCCCATTCAAATTTTTGTGTAATAATAATAAAAGCATTGTAGAAATCATTTATAAAGGGTATTCAATAAAAATATCAAACAATCAAACGATATTTTTATATTTTTTATATTTTTCAGTATATTGAAAACTTATTTCTACTTTTATCTTTCAAATTAAAACAAATATTAAAAAAAATGCAAACAGTTTCGACTTATATTGACGCAAAGAACACATTGGCATTACTAAAACAATTTAATAAAGAAAAATAAACTGGGGCCCTAAAAATCTTGAAAAAGGTGGTTGTAGCAACTCTTAGTAGCTCCAACAGTGGGTTTTTACTTTTTTTGCACCCGAATTTCCGACCTCTGATGATAAGGTAGAGAAATTTTACGCTGCAATATTCGACATATTGAAAACTCTGATACCCAATTGGTGTCCAAAAAAACTTCACGCCGATTTTGAAATTGGTATAACAAATGCCATCAAAATTATATGTCCCGGCGTAATCATAAAAATAAAATGATTACCATTTTTGCAATTGTCTGTGGCGAAAAGCTAAGTCTATCGGTCTAAATAGCAAACTACACAATCGCATCGTGGGTTTATGTACGGCACTGCCCCTGGCTCCACAAGATAAAATTGACTTAGGATAGGAATATATAAAACATGAATCCAATAATTTGAACAATATTAAAATAAATAAATTCATAACATATATGAAGAGAAACTGGCTAAAAAATAAAGAATATATCATTGAATGGAGTGTTTTTTTTGGAGAAAGACATCGAACTAATAATATTTGCGAGAGCTGGCATTCCATTTTAAATAAAGAAATAAACAAAAATTATAAAACAATAAATAAACTGCTAGAGGTTTTGAGTGAAGATATTGAGATTAGTACAAACGTAAGAAGGAAGGAACAAATTGATAAGGACGATTTTGTTGTAACTACTAAACTCAAGCTATTAAATGGAAATACAAGTATTGGACATTTCTTAGAAATGCTTCGCTAAACAGTATCCTTTTATGTGTGCGTTTCGATTGCTCGGCCACATCGAAAAATAAGAAAATCAACTAGCCTAACTTTTAATAGTATTTTGAAAGTATCAGAACCTATAATTTGCCCATATCAATTTGTTCCTCATTCATAAAAACAATCCATCTTATCTAATAAAAAAACATCATTACTGTTAAAAACTCAGTTTTATTTAAATTTTCACTTATTCTCAGGTCTCATCGATATTATGTTCTTATTCTCATAATATCAGCACTATCATAATAACTGTCACTGACTGATAAAAGGTGTATAAAAAAATATAGTGTGACAGTCAGGAAAAAAAAACCAAACCGTAACACTGGTATGACGGTTGGTGTGACGGTTAGTCAGCGAGGATACATACATAAAATCACACCTTTATCCCTAACGGGGTAGGCAGAGCAAAAACGACCGAAACATAGATTGTGCCGCCACGACTGACAATTTTGAGGGTTATTACAGATGATTAAAATGTATATTTCTATAGTGACGGGTCGTCAGCCGTTCGCTTAAATAACAAGACACTGAAACTCTCGAATCCTTTAGCCGGTTTTTACGGCATTCCCGGGAGGTGATGCAGCTGGCACATTCTATGTTTTTCTTTCACTCCCAGTCCAGTATGGAAGTAAAAGTGTAAGTAAAATTACTATTTATTCAGTAGCTGCCCACTATTTGAACTAAATCTATCAAAAAAGGGACGTTTTGCCAAAACGGCATTGTTCGAAAATGGGCACTATGCTAAATAGGCGTTTTGCGAAAGGGGACATTATGAGAAAGGAACATTTTACTACCAAGGTACATTTTGCGACCAAGGGACCTTCTCCGAAGTAATGCAAAACAAAAATAATAATAATGGACAGAGTACAAATCATGCGTTAAGGAATAGAATAGAATACACTTTATTCTCCAGTTCACAGTACTTACTAAACACAACTTAATCATAGAACAGTATACAAAAGATCTTAAAATAGGTAACACTAGTGGTTAAGGCGGGTTTACACAGGGTCACTGACTTACTCCGAAACAGAGACAAGTCAGCGCTGACCCGAAAATTCATACGGGAATTTACAAGTCAGCGGTATAAAGTCAGCACTGACTTCTAAATTCCCGTACCAATTATTGGGTCAACGCTGACTAATTTCGGTTTCGAAGTCAGTAACTGACCCTGTGTAAACCTGCCTTTAGACTTAGTTAGTGAAACCGAGACAAGTCAGCGCTGACCCGAAAACTCGCTCAGCGCTGAACTTCAAGTCAGCGGAGTAAAGTCATCACTGTCTTCTAAATTCCCATACGAATTTCCGGGTCAGCGCTGACTTGTCTCGGTTTCGGAGTCAGTTACTGACCCTTCATTTCTTTACATACATACATACATACATATAATCACGCCTTTATCCAATGACCTAAACAAAGATCGTTCTGCCACGTCTGACAAAGTTTTAAGGGTTTTTTAAGATAGATTTATACGTATATTGCTGTAGTGATAGGTTGTCAGCCCATCGCCTAAATTACAATATACTAAAACCCTCAGATCCATTCATTTATTAATGTATGTCTTAGTATATTATATATGGTATATAGTAGTTTATTATCTATT
The DNA here is from genome assembly GCA_949820665.1 of Scrobipalpa costella. Classification (NCBI taxonomy): domain Eukaryota; kingdom Metazoa; phylum Arthropoda; class Insecta; order Lepidoptera; family Gelechiidae; genus Scrobipalpa; species Scrobipalpa costella. The sequence continues at coordinate 12,018,832 of OX463315.1, forward strand.
ATAATTTACGTAATTTATGTATATCATATATGTATTTTATGTAGATTTGTCTATATTAATTAGTTTTTAGTAAGATGCACTATCCCGCATTAACTACATTTGATTTCCTCTACCCAATGTTGCCTTATAGAAATTGCTACCATAGCAATAAGGCCGCCTTCATTGTACTTTAATTTTTATTTAATTTGTTCTTATTCCTGTTGTTTTTGTTTTATGTGCAATAAAGAATATATTCTTCCATGCTGGACTGGGAGCGAGATTCTTCCACGCTGGACTGGGAGCGAGAGAAAAACATAGAATGTGCCAGCTGCATTTCATCCCGGGCATGCTGTAAAAACCAGCTAAGGGATCTGAGGGTTTAAGTATATTGCAATTTGGGCGATGGGCTGACAACCTGTCACTACAGCAATATACGTACAAAACCATCTTGAATAACCCTCAAAACTTTGTCAGACGTGGCGGAACGACCTTTGTTTAGGTCGTTTACGCTCTGCCTACCCCATTAGGGATAAAGGCGTGATTATATGTATGTATATATGTAAAGAAAATATCTATCTATCTATCATTTGTTTAACCCTACTCAATCCTTTTGACCCTGTTCTATTCCCCACCCCCGTGGCAGCACCACGCGCTGCAGTTCGACGACCTGGACGAGGAGTACCGCAAGTTTATGGAGAAGTACAACCGCAACTACCGACCTTCTATGAGCAATTTCGGAGTTTACGTAAATTCTGATTTCTTTACATATTCTTTGAAGGTTTTTTTTTTGGGGGAGCTTACAGCAACATTTACAAATTATTCAATTAAACATATTAAATAAATGCCAATTACAAGCTTCCACATATAGAAAGAAAATTGCTTATTCGGCGCTTTTTCCGCGCTTCGGAAGGTACGTTAAGCCGTTGGTCCCGGCTAATAGAGTTTAATATCGTAGATATTAGTCGTTAAGCCATATCAGAGGCCAGTGCTAAGCATTGGCGGCTTGAAAACTCTGACCTAATCAATCCCCTAGATTAGGAAGCCGACCCCGATGATTCTTTGAAGGTTTTTGCATTCACTAAGCTATTTTATTTCTCTCCCCGATAAGGAGTTCCCAAGGCAACGCCAAAAGCCGAGGTTCGAGCCCTAGTGGGCGCCCTTAGGCAGTTGCCATTCCATTTAAGGGTGTATATTGCGTGTAGCATCTCCCAGCCTTTAGTCCGGGGATGCATTATATACACTTTGTAGTATGGTGCAAATAGGTCCATTAAAAAAAAAAGTTAATTTACTTCGTTTAATAGGAAAGAAAGAAATGACAAATTCGCCTCGGGCAGGATTTGAACCTGCTACCTTTGGAATGATATTTCATAAATCTTCATGATAAATTCGCCACAACCGCTACCTCCTCGGTAGCTCAGTTGGCAGAGCGATGGAACGGCATTCTGAAGGTCGCTGATGTCTTGTTTGTTACTCAATTAAGTTTTAGACACTAGACAGACCCGTTTAAAACACATTTAGGTTAGATTTTGCACACGGGATAGTTTTAACCGCGGGAAAAATCTTTATTTTCACAAGCCTCATTTAGCCCCACGGAATAAAATTTTGTGAAATCTTATACCGAGTGTAAGGGACAGCGTACCGCAATCTGTAAGTGGTGACTTAGTCAATGAAATAATTTCAGGAAATAAAAAATAATACCTCCTTATACATTGTCTGATCGAGATTGACATTTTGGGTTGGTTGTCCCTTACACATAATAAATATCCTTATCCTACTCTATACCTTTTCATCTTCCTATCCCATCCAGCAAACCGAAAACTCCTTCTGGCTTTGGAACCACCAATCTACTTCTCAAACTCCTCAACGAAGCGACACGGATAGGGAAGATGGAAGAAGATCAAGATCTCCAGTACTCTCTGTGGATACGAATACAAGGGATAAGGAACCTTCTTTGACTGCTGTTAGTTCCTCCTTCCTAATATTCTATTTCATCCATTCTCATTTAGCAATAGCAATGACAGCAGTAGTGACGGGGCAATACGCTGTAGTGGAGGGTTGTCAGATTCAACCTAATTCAATCTAACCCGTTTCAACCTGACTCGTTTCAACCCAAGTCTTTATAACCTAACTCGTTTGAGCCTAACTCGTTTCAACCTAATATTTTTCTACCTGAGTCGATTCACCCTGCATCCTCTTCACCACAACGGGAATTATTTCAACTTTTTGGATGCAATCTGAATTAACTACTCCTAATCACTCATCTCTACTCCACAAACTCCTCAACGAAGCGACACGGAAAGGGTAGATGGAAGGAGGTCGATATTCCCAGTACTGTTTTCTGTGGATACGAGGGATAGGGAACCTTCCTTGACTGCCGTTAGTTCCTCCTTCCTATAATTCTACTTCATCCATTCTCATTTAGCAATAGCAATGACAGCAGTAGTGACGGGGCAATACGCTGTAGTGGAGGGTTGTCAGATTCAACCTAATTCAATCTAACTAGATTCAACCTAACCCGTTTCAACCTGACTCGTTTCAACCTAGTTCGTTTCAACCCAAATCTTTTCAACCTAACTCGTTTCAACATTACTCGATTCAGCCTGCACCCTCCTCACAACAATGGAAATTATTTCAACTTTTTGGGTGTAATCTAAATTACATAATCCTAACCACTCATCTAGCTGTTAGAACAGAATAGACTGCAAATGGAACAGAATAGAATTTAGAATTCCTTCTGGCTATGGAACCAACAAATCTACTTCTCAAACTCCTCAACGAAGCGACACGGAAGATCAAGATCTCCAGTACTATCTGTGGATACGAATACAAGGGATAGGGAAAATTCTTTGACTGCTGTTAGTTCCTCCTTCCTATAATTCTACTTCATCCATTCTCATTTAGCAATAGCAATGACAGCAGTAGTGACAGGACAATACGCTGTAGTGGAGGGTTGTCAGATTCAATCTAATTCAACCTAACCCGTTTCAACCTGACTCGTTTCAACCCAAGTCTTTGTAACCTAACTCGTTTGAGCCTAACTCGTTTCAACCTAATTTGTTTCTACCTGAGTCGATTCACCCTGCATCCTCCTCACCACAACGGGAATTATTTCAACTTTTTGGATGCAATCTGAATTAACTACTCCTAATCACTCATCTCTACTCGATAGGGAAGATGGAAGGAGGTCGATATTCCCAGTACTGTTTTCTGTGGATACGAGGGATAGGGAACCTTCCTTGACTGCCATTAGTTCTACCTTCCTACAATTCTACTTAATCTATTCTCATCCAGCAGTAGTGACAGGTTGTCAGATTGAGAGGATCAGCTAACAATACAATATACTTTATTGCACAAAAACACAGAAATTACAAATTGCTAAAAAGAAAAGTAGTACAATTGGCGGCCTTATTGCTAATGTAGCAATATATTCCAGGCAACCAGGCAATAGGAAACAGAGGAGTAAAATAAATTACTCGATTAAAATTATTAAATTGCTAACCTTACTCGATTCAACTTAACTCGATTCAACCTAACTTGATTTAACCTAACTTGATTTAACCCAACTCGTTTCAACATAACTCGTATCAACCCAACTCGATTCAAATTTAAACTAACTCTAGCATCTAGTAAATAGGAAATCTACTCCACAAACTCCTCAACGAAGCGCCACGGATAGGGAAGATGGAAGGAGGTCAAGATTCCCAGTACTGTCATCTGTGTATACGAGGGATAGGGAACCTTCCTTGATTGCTGTTAGTGTATTTTTTCTTTGCCGGGAGAATGTAGTTCCGATTTTGACCGATAGATGTCTGTAGCAAAGTTAAGAAAAAATGGCATATCACTCTGTGGTAAGTGTCAACCCATGTAAAAAGAATCTAAAAAAATGCCTTTTCGTATGTTATCTATTTAATATTCATTTCATTAGGGGGGAATCGTGTTTCTCGGTGGGGACTGACGGATGTTCGTCCGGTGAAAACTAAATTCAAACTACCTTTGATTTTGAGAAAAACCATGTCCTTTAATTGTTATTTACCAATAAAATCTGTTCTCCCTCCAGCATCAAACCCAAGGGGAGCAAATAAGCCTGGAGGCCCTTCGTCGAGCCGCTACCGGGCCTACTGAGGCAGAGAAACGAGAGGCTGAGCGACGCAAGGCCACGCTCAACAACGCCTTCAGGACACAGCCGTTTGACCAGCTCATGCACGTCACACAACCCAAGGTAATAACCAGCATCAGATCAACTATAATAAAATATAAGTAACAAAAAATCAAATTCATGGCATTTCAATGATTATTTTACACGAGTGAAGCGAGCTCGGCATATGTCGGAATTAAATTAATATGTTATACGAAAATATAAGAAACAACAAATAAAAAAATACAATTCATGACATTTTAAAGAACACTTTACATGATCGAAGCGAGCTCAGCATATCGGAATTATCGGAATGAAATCGATATTTTACACAAGCGAAGCGAGCTCTACGGAAACTAAATTAGTGCGTTATGCGAACGAAGCGAGCTCGACTTACACCGGAAATAAATTAATACGTTATGCGAGCGAAGCGAATTCGGCTTACACCGGAACTAAATTAATACGTTATGCGAGCGAAGCGAGCTCGGCTTAAACCGAAACTAAGTTAATACGTTATGCGAGCGAAGCGAGCTCGGCTTAAACCGGAACTAAGTTAATACGTTATGCGAGCGAAGCGAGCTCGGCTTAAACCGGAACTAAGTTAATACGTTATGTGAGCGAAGCGAGCTCGGCTTAAACCGGAACTAAGGTAATACGTTATGCGAGCGAAGCGAGCTCGGCTTAAACCGGAACTAAGTTAATACGTTATGCGAGCGAAGCGAGCTCGGCTTAAACCGGAACAAAGTTAATACGTTATGCGAGCGAAGCGAGCTCGGCTTAAACCGGAACTAAGTTAATACGTTATGCGAGCGAAGCGAGCTCGGCTTAAACCGGAACAAAGTTAATACGTTATGCGAGCGAAGCGAGCTCGGCTTATGTTGCAAAAAATTACGTAAATTAAAATAGATGACTCCGTAAACAATAGAGGTCATAGAATAGACTAAGAGATTTCTTTTTTGCTTTACTGAAACATAATTGATTTGTTACAGTACGAAATAAAAGACAAGCTGGAGGAGATCTTCAACTCCATCACGGAGGAGCCGCTGCTGCCCGGCTCCGGCTCCTGCTCGCCCAGCCACAAGCCGCCCGCCTACGCCACGCAGAGCAACAACAAGTACTTCCCCGAGCTGTTCCTCTACTAGGTGAGCACCACACTATTTCCAACTCAGTTTTAGAATAAAGGTTAACTACGTTTCATCATATTCAAAAACACATTCCAAAAATGCATGATACGTTTTGGCGAATTAGTTCAATTACTACAACTCCTATTTCATTAAGTTGTCATATCTAACAGCTAAACCTTATTTTAGAAACAAGATTTTCGATGACAGACATGAAACTTTGTTTACCTTTATTCTCAACCTGAGTTGGAAATACTATAACATACAATATCTGTCACTTATGTCCTTTAACAGGCTAGAAAACAACTCAACAACAGTAGCAACATATGTATTTTTGAACAACCCGCCATAGATTAACTTTAGTCGAGGACACTCGCAAAAGACGAATCACTACGTAACGCGAGCGAAGCAAATTCTACACCTCACAAAAGACGAATCGCTACGTAACGCGAGCGAAGCAAGTTCTACACCTCACAAAAGACAAAGCACTACGTAACGCGAGCGAAACAAGTTCTACACCTCACAAAAGACAAATCACTACATAACGCGAGCGAAGCAAGTTCTACACCTCACAAAAGACAAATCACTACGTAACGCGAGCGAAGCAAGTTCTACACCTCACAAAAGACAAAGCACTACGTAACGCGAGCGAAACAAGTTCTACACCTCACAAAAGACAAATCACTACATAACGCGAGCGAAGCAAGTTCTACACCTCACAAAAGACAAATCACTACGTAACGCGAGCGAAGCAAGTTCTACACCTCACAAAAGACAAAGCACTACGTAACGCGAGCGAAGCAAGTTCTACACCTCACAAAAGACAAATCACTACGTAACGCGAGCGAAGCAAGTTCTACACCTCACAAAAGACGAATCACTACGTAACGCGAGCGAAGCAAGTTCTACACCTCACAAAAGACGAATCGCTACGTAACGCGAGCGAAGCAAGTTCTACACCTCACAAAAGACAAAGCACTACATAACGCGAGCGAAGCAAGTTCTACACCTCACAAAAGACGAATCACTACGTAACGCGAGCGAAGCAAGTGCTACACCTCACAAAAGACGAATCACTACGTAACGCGAGCGAAGCAAGTTCTACACCTCACAAAAGACGAATCACTACGTAACGCGAGCGAAGCAAGTTCTACACCTCACAAAAGACGAATCACTACGTAACGCGAGCGAAGCAAGTTCTACACCTCACAAAAGACGAATCACTACGTAACGCGAGCGAAGCAAGTGCTACACCTCACAAAAGACGAATCACTACGTAACGCGAGCGAAGCAAGTTCTACACCTCACAAAAGACGAATCACTACGTAACGCGAGCGAAGCAAGTTCTACACCTCACAAAAGACGAATCACTACGTAACGCGAGCGAAGCAAGTTCTACACCTCACAAAAGACGAATCACTACGTAACGCGAGCGAAGCAAGTTCTACACCTCACAAAAGACGAATCACTACGTAACGCGAGCGAAGCAAGTTCTACACCTCACAAAAGACAAAGCACTACATAACGCGAGCGAAGCAAGTTCTACACCTCACAAAAGACAAATCACTACGTAACGCGAGCGAAGCAAGTTCTACACCTCACAAAAGACAAAGCACTACGTAACGCGAGCGAAGCAAGTTCTACACCTCACAAAAGACGAATCACTACGTAACGCGAGCGAAGCAAGTTCTACACCTCACAAAAGACGAATCACTACGTAACGCGAGCGAAGCAAGTTCTACACCTCACAAAAGACGAATCACTACGTAACGCGAGCGAAGCAAGTTTTACACCTCACAAAAGATATTACACATATGTATATACCTTCAAAGGGACGCATATTTTTATTTTAGTTATTCTTATTTTCACTATTCTAGTTTTGTTGTATTTAAATATTTCCTATACTTCAGCACTGCTCTCTTCTTTTTACATTCTCCTCTACCCAAAAGTTGTCTGAAAGAGATCGCTTCCAGCGATAAGACCACCTTTGTGCACATTAATTAAACTTTATTTTTGTATTTCTTGTCTTTTATGTACAATAAAGTGTTTTTACTTACTTATTTCTATTTCAGATGCTAAAGCAGATGCAATGTTGTTGCAACTCCGTGGTGGGTGTTTGTTGCTACTGCACTACTACTGCCTGTTACTGCAATTACTACATCATGTATGATATTACTGCTAACGTACTTAATTGCTTTTTCACCCTGTATAATGAATATTAATACCATTGGGTTCCATTTTTTATGTCACTTTTGAACAGTCCCTATAGGATCGCTTTTATCCCTTATGGGGTAGGCAGAGCGTGAAAGCTACGATTTTTTAATTACAAAGGCCCGTAAACAGCACTTGAGACTGACAGCTAGTTTGAGTTCGTATCAGAAATGTCATTTCCGAACAATGTGTCCCATCAAATTCATACTTAATATTTTTTCGATCTTAAGATCGCTTTATAAATATGAGCCTGAAAAACTTCGATATAGCTTTGATGGTCAAATATCTCAGTGACAAGAGTGAATTAAAATTTCAGTGACATCCAAAATAGAGCCCGTTTGTTGAGTTAAACACTTCCAAGAGTTGTCTTCAATTTATAGTTCAGCTAGCTTTAAGGTGGTTGCACATGTAGCTATAATATATATTAATATAAAAGATCTGGTGACCGTTGCGCACTTACAGTTTGTATGAAAGTAGAGGCCAGCATAAAATGGTACCATATTAGAGTCATTATTAACCGGCCATTTTGCTTGGCCTCTGTTTTTATACAATTTATCTGTAACCCGGGATCACCAGATCCTTAATCTATATATATATAAATGAATCCCTATTTCCCTTGGTCACGGCATCACGCCTGAACGGCTGGACCGATTTCGCTAATTCTTTTTTTGTTCTGTTCGTTATTATCAGGAGAAGGTTCTTATGAAAGAAAAAATTAAGGAAATTGCGCGGAAAATTAGAAAATTTAAAATTACTTAACCACCATATAAAATTATTAAACATTTTTAATGTAACCTTAAGACATTTGAAATACAATCTGTCAATCTATTTATGGCGTCTAAGGCGGAACAAAGTTCGCCGGGTCAGCTAGTATTAATATATATTATAGCTGCGTGTGTAACGGGCTTTAGGGGGTTTTCTAACTGCTCTGTATTCGGTTAGTATCCAATTCGTATCCGATTTGTTTTTCCTAGTAAATTTATGACAGCTTGTGCACCCATCTATATTCGTTTTATCTGGATTTTAACGGATACGAATTGGATACGAACCGAATACGAAGCAGTGTAAAATCGCCCTACCCATGGAAAATCAAAGTCAATGAAATTATAACTATAACACATTTTACGGGTTTCTTACCGCGATTTAAATTATTTTATGAGTTCCCGATATTTCGGCGCTGTTCCAAACGCCCTGATCACGGGTAAACTGGAGAAAACTGCGGGTGGGTTTAGGGACAGACATATCTGTCTACCCTCACTCTTCTTCGTTTTTGCGGTACACTATTCACAACACTGTTATTGTCACCACTGGAACTCACTCGAAAGTCATCTCGACAACACACACTGACCACATCATCCGTATTTGTTGTAGGTTTGGCCCGGATTTTCTTTTTACACATGTTTACCACTGGATTCCACGTGCTTGACAATTTAAACCCATCTTCTCTATTGAAGTTTTTGTACTTTGTGTTTTCAATATATCGGGAACTCATAAAATAATTTAAATCGCGGTAAGAAACCCGTAAAATGTGTTATAGTTATAGTGAAGACAACCGCGAAAGTTTAAAATTAAGTGTCAATGAAATTGCTATGCTTTTGATAAAATAAACAATTGACCTAAAATTTGTTCTCAATGTATGATAACTAAGTAAAAACTTACTGAACACATTCCTATGATTGACATTGGGCTCGATTCTAATTATCACTACATAGTATAAAACAAAGTCACTTTCTCTGTCCCTATATCCCTTTTTATGCATAAATCTTTGAAACTACGCGACGGATTTTGATGCGGTTTCTTTTAATGAATAGAGTGATTCAAGAGGAAAGTTTATATGTATAATACATGCATAATATAGTAGAGAAACACTGATGATTTCCGTGCGAAGCCGGGGCGGGTCGCTAGTAATCTATATGTCAGTTTCAAAATAATAAAATTGAAAAAGGACAGGCGATTTATTCTCTATAGTTTTATATTTTGTCCGTTAGATTATGTCGCGCATTTGCACGTTTCCCCAGTATTTCTGTCAATTTTATCCGCCATAACATATGATGGCGGATAAAAATAACAGATAACGCATAAAACCACAGACTATAAATCAGAAACCGGAGAGAATAGATCTCCTGTCCTTTTCCAATGTTTTAGTCTGAAAGTGACAAATAGATCTTAATTTTAGTTTTAGCCGGTAAATCTAGAATTGAGCCCATTGTATTGTATTTGATTATTTTTATTGTTATTTGGTAGAATCTCGTTTATGGTTATTTAGGGGCCAACACTTGATTATTTATTTTTTATTTCATTGAAATTATACCGGGTGTAATGACACTGTCTCACAAACTGATAGGGGTTGTTCATTCAACGACACTGAACAACTTTCAGGAAGATTTTTTTTTTCCTAATTTAAGTCTCACTTCCATAGGTCAGCTCGAAGAAATTTCTTAGTAGAAATAAGCTGTACCTGTTGTGTCATTATTCCTTGTGTATTGTCTTTCTCATGTTACTTGTGTACAATAAACAGTAAATAAATAATAAATACAAAATGTCCACCTCGATCAGACTATTGGTATGGAAAAACCATTTTTTTTCTCTTCCTGAAAGAATTTCCTAGTGAAAGTGGTTCAGTATCGATCAGTTTGTGGGACGCTGTCCCTTACACCCGGCATTTTTCTATCACATAATAATATGTATTGATGTTTGGTTTGTATCATGAGAAGTAATTTTGTGAAATTAATACAATGCAACTCATTGTATTTTAATAATAATTTATTATTATTGATAGCTCAATTTCATATATGAATATTCATAAATGTTTGGTCTGGATTAAACGATTTATTATTATCATGTTATTATTAATATCAAGATTTATAGTTAAACTACTTTATACCTACAATGCACTTAATGTTAATAACTGATAATCTATTAACAATTACTATAATAATAATAAAGTAAATACATACTTCATATTATATCACAATATTTTTTTGCTTTGACATATCAACTAATAACAATTTATAACAAAAATCAATATACTGTTCGCAATATAATTATTGTATAAAATAAAGATAAAAAAATACACCCAATTTATAAATTAATAAATATATTAGCAATATTATAGGTGTTGGTTGGTGTTAGCGAAATATACCTGAGAACAATAATTACCTATTTCTGTGCTAGGGATAACGAGACGGGGTGTAAGGGACAGCTATCCACAAGAGGGACAACGATAACGGTTTTTTGCTACCTGTCTGCTTACGCCTTAATCCCTAATGGGCTACCCCTACCTAACACGACCTAAACAAAGGTCGTTTCGCCACATCTGATAAAAGTTTAATTTAAGATAGATTTGTAGGTATATTGCTGTAGTTACAGGTTGTCAGCCCATCGCATCCCTTAGCTGGTTTTTACAGCATGCCCGGGAGGAAATGCAGCTTGCATATTCTATGTTTTTTTCTCTCACTTCCAGGCCAGCATGGAAGAAAGGTACTAAATACTGTCTGTTTAAATGGCAAGTAATTTATATGTTTTTCATGTCCCGAAGGATTTTTCTTGCGAAGTTTCGTTAACTGAGCAACTCCTTTCAGAATGTGGGATACTGTCCCTTACACCCTGTATACATCTACAGGCTGTAAGAGAAAGGGTATTTACCCGAGAAATGTGAATCAGCCCATCAAACTGAACAACTTTCCATAAAGAACATATATCGAAAAACGAAAATAAGGTGTCCCATACAAAATTCGCGAAGCTGATTCATTTTGTATAGAGGGTCTTTTTTCGTATTTCGAACTATGTTCCTGGGGAAAAGTTGTTCAGTTTCATGGGTAAATTTACATTCTTTCGGGTGCATATACCCTTTTTGTTATACCCTGTATAGGTTACGAGTTGTGGTGGATTCTTTATGGATTGGGAAAGTGATAAACACTAGATTTAATGATATTATTGTCATGGTCTAAATCAGAATTTCTATTGTAGGTAGGTTATATTACTTACTTTAATTTTTATTTTTTATTTTATAAGTTTCTTGTAGAATGAACAACAATTTTAACTTTTTATCCAGTCTTGTTTTGCAGTGCCGCAAAAACTTCAATGTTTTTCCTTTTTTTCTGCTATAATAAATTCTATGTAAAAAGTAAAAGTGGATTTTACGACAAGTGCACAAAACAAGTCGTTTCTGACCGAGATTATTAGCTATCCGAGCCCGGAGAGCGAGGGCTGATGTTAAGTCGAGGACAAAAAATTGTTTGTGCGCGAGTTATAAATTCTGCTTTTCACTTCGACTGCGGTGTAACTTTAGGTAATTCTACAAACATATTGTAAAGAACACATTAATTCCCGTCATTTAACTTTTTAAATCTTTCGACATGAACCATTAGGCTTGGATGACCTATACAGCCTACTATTCAATTATGTTTTCTCTCTGACTTCAGCAATACTAAATACTATGTGAATTATAGGTAAAAAAGATTAAACAATATAATATCATGTTTTTGATGACAATTCTGATTTAGATCGTTCCTGAATATTCTACGTATAATTATTCACGTATTTAACGTTTATGCTGTTATTTGGTTTGTACTTAAATGTTATTATTATAATTATTATGTAACCTACCTTGTTAAGTTGTGGCGGATGACATGTTACAATAAATAAATGTGGTTTCCATGGAACTGTTGTTTTTTACTCACCTGTATTTAGTACCTGCTACATACATATAGTCACGCCTTTATGGGGTTGGCAGAGCGTAAACGAACTAAACAAAGGTCGTTTCGCCACGTCTGACATAGTTTTAAGGATGATTTATGATCGATTTGTAGGTATATTGCTGTAGTGACAGGTTGTGCCCATCGCCTAAATTTCAATATACTGAAACCCTCGGATCCCTTAGCTGGTTTTTACAGCATGCCTGGGAGGAAATATAGCTGGTACATTCTATGTTTTTCTCTCGCTCCCAGGCTAGCATGGAAGTCTTCCTTCATGGCAATTTTGCCTCTGTAAAAGATTGTTGGGATATAAAATATTTATCTTACAAAAGATGCCAGCTGATTAAGTCATTTACCATTTTGTCGAAACTGCCTGTTTTTTTTATACCGGGTGTAAGGAACAGCTTCCCGCAAACTGAAAGGGGTTGTTCAGTTAACAAAACAGAACAATTTTTAAAGGGAAATTCTTTTAGGAGATGAAAACAAAAAAAATACCTTACCATACAAAATGACAAAAGCAAATATATATTTCTTGAAAGAATTTCCTGCTGATAATTGTTTAGTTTCGTTGACTGAGCAACCTCTATCAGTTGCGGGACCCTGTCCCTTACACCCGGTATTTCTAGCTGTGTTCTTTAGAAACAGTTGTTCAGTTTCATGGGAAGGTTCATGCCCTAGTTTGGTTTGGACTCTTTTTTTTCATCCAGTATATTCAGATAAGGTTATAATAAAAAAAAGAAAAATTTATTTAAACAACAATTTATTCAATATAAACTATCTACAAAATTAACAGTTAAGTATAATTAGGTATTGGATGGTAATAGGTAACGGAAAATTGGACTTTCTTTTTATGTACATTGAGCAGAACACATACAGTAATAAATAACTAGTTTGATTTTTATATTTCTTTATATATCATTTTTACTATTATTTTCTAAAATTGTACATTATTTACAAATCTAGATAGATGTTTTAGTACAGACTTAGATATTTTTAAATCCATTTGTGACAATGTAGTAGAGACCGTTTGGACTAAAACAATATTTTTAACACTTTAAATGGTCATAGCAATAAAAACTTAAGTTATAGAAAGATAAAGGATAACCTAAAAAAAAGTCCTTAAGTTATGTCATGAGTCATGATCATGACACTTAGGCTCGTATTTATAAAACCATCTCAAGATTAACAGCAATATTAAGTTTGGATTTGACAGGCTGTTTGTACTGAAATGACATTTCTGATACAAACTCAAACCCGCTGTCACTCTTGAGAGTTGATTATAAACAGTACTTGAGACTGACAGCTAGTTTGAGTCCGTATCATAAACGTCATTTCAGTACAATGTGGCCTGTCAAATCCGTACTTAATATAGCTGTCAATCTCGAGATCGCTTCATAAATACGCGCCTTAAAGTCCGGACTAAATGTATTATTGTAGATTCCCTTGTAAGCCAACAAAACATATCCAATTCATATCGCGAAAATGCGAAAAAAGAAACTAAAATGAAAACAGTCCCTACAAAATCCCTACATAGGTATGTATAGGTTTTGTACACTGAATCAAAAAAAAAAATTTCTACGGGCAGTGATTAGTGCTTTAGATTTATATCGATATAAACTGTGTAAAATACGCTTATATTTGATTTTAATTTGATCATGTTTAATGAACAATTTTAAATCTTCAAGTATCTATTTAACATGGCTTATTTAAGATATTGTCCAAAAACTTTAACTATAAACAATTTGTTGCAATAATTATTTACAATAATAGTATTTTTAACTTTAGGAATGGTATTTTGGACAACATTTTATAATGAACCCATTCAAATACATAGTTTTACACTGTTCTATACTGCTGGAGGCACGGGGGTGCCTCAGCCAAGTCGGGCAAAAACTGGCACGGATGAATCATTTCATTTCTCGTTCACCACAAACATTCATACCATAAAACAAAACTACAAAGTTACTACTCTAATATAATAACCAATTTTTTTTTGTAAGGATGGTTCTGATTTCAATTCCTTTGATATAATACTCTTTAAAACATAATAAGTATTTATTTACGAAAAATAAATAATAAACTATTATCATATTTTGTAATGTAAGTAAATATTACATTGTTATATTTTCAGAGGATTTTATCTTTTTAATTTAGTAAATATTGAGTCGACGGCATACATATATGTACATCTTAGGCCATTAAGCTCAAGGATTTGACGTTTTATTTTGATGAAACAATCGCAATACACACATACCACATTCATTGAAAGTTTTTGGTACAATAGCATATAAATCTATTCGGACATCTAAAGTAAACGCCCATTGTTTTGGATCAAATCAAACGGCGGTAAGAAGCAATCATTCTCCACAGTAGACCACCCGAATTCCACTGTGGAACTGTGGGAACTACAAGTGTAGTCAGTAGCCGCTGGAGCCGCGCCCGGCGCCGCGCGCGGGGCCGCTAGGGGAACCGGATGACGCTGGTGCCCGCGGCGTCGTCGCTGCACGCGTGCGCCAGCGCGTTCTCGAAGTCTTGCGGGAGGTACACCTGTGAAATAAAACAATTAGGAAGGTAATAGCAAAACATACTTATTTTTACAGGTTTATTTCAAAGACTGCGTATCCTAAAAACTTGTGTGCCAATTACAGGTACTATAACTTGGAGTTCGTGACAGACATAAGGCGCTTCGCGCCCATTGCCATGGCTATTATAAAGGACATAAAGCGTTTCGGTCCCATTTCCTTGATCTTCGTGACAGACATAAGGCGCTTCGCGCCCATTGCCATGGCTATTATAAAGGACATAAAGCGTTTCGGTCCCATTTCCTTGATCTTCGTGACAGACATAAGGCGCTTTGCGCCCATTGCCATGGCTATTATGAAGGACATAAAGGTTTTCGGTCCCATTTCCTTGATCTTCGTGACGGACATAAGGCGATTTGCGCCCATTGCCATGGCTATTATGAAGGACATAAAGCGTTTCGGTCCCATTTCCTTGATCTTCGTGACGGACATAAGGCGCTTTGCGCCCATTGCCATGGCTATTATGAAGGACATAAAGCGTTTCGGTCCCATTTCCTTGATCTTCGTGACGGACATAAGGCGCTTTGCGCCCATTGCCATGGCTATTATGAAGGACATAAAGCGTTTCGGTCCCATTTCCTTGATCTTCGTGACGGACATAAGGCGCTTTGCGCCCATTGCCATGGCTATTATGAAGGACATAAAGCGTTTCGGTCCCATTTCCTTGATCTTCGTGACGGACATAAGGCGCTTTGCGCCCATTGCCATGGCTATTATGAAGGACATAAAGCGTTTCGGTCCCATTTCCTTGATCTTCGTGACAGACATAAGGCGCTTTGCGCCCATTGCCATGGAAGATCCATACTTATACTAGAGCAGAAAGATCTTTAAGAAGCATGATAGATTTTGTGATTGTGGATGAACGATTGAAAATGAAAGTTCTGGACACTCGGGCATATCGGGGTGCCGGAATCGACTCAGACCACTTTCTGGTCATATCACGTATAAGTGGTCTCTTTAATCGATGGAGGCACAGGGTGAATCAGCCAACTAGTGATCTGGAAAGAGTGAAAGTAGAAAATTTGCAAGAAAATGATGTAAGAAAGGAATATGTTAGAAGATTGAAGGATGAATTTAGTGGTGTGAATGAAATGTCTGATAGTGAAGAAGGTTGGAAGGAATTTAAGGAAAGAGTGCTGAAAGTTGCTATAGAAGTATGTGGAGTTTTTAGACGTTCGAAAGGGAATAAACAGAGGAGTGCATGGATGAGTAAAGATGTGCAAGTAGTGGTACAAAGAAAGAAGAAAGCATGGTTGGATTGGTTAGCTACCAAAGCTAATCAAAGAATGCAAAAAGCGACAGATGAGGATGTAGACGAAGCACGAAAGGAATATAAACTATTGAAAGATGAAGTAAAGAAAGCAGTGAATAAAAAGAAAGACGAATATAAAGACGAATTTGACAGGAGGCTTTCGGAAAACTTTCGGTCCAACTTAAAAGTTTTCTGGAAATCCATAAGGACAGCTCGCGGTAAAACTGCAACATCCGAGCTGAGTAGGATTCGAAGCCAGGATGGTAGTATTGTAAAAGGTGAAGAACACGTGCTGAATAGATGGAAGGAATATTTTGAAAGTTTATTTGAAAAAGAGGAAGAAGCACAAGGTTTTACCATTCCAGAGGTAAATGAAAGTGAGAATGAAAGTGAAATTGAAATGGATGAGATTGTGAAAGCACTGAAAAGAATGAAGTTGGGTAAGGCTGCAGGGTATGATAGAGTGTCTGTCGAAATGCTGAAGGCTGGCGAAGGAGTTGTTGCTAGTCAGCTGTACTGCCTTTTCAACCTGTGTTGGAGAAGCGGCCAAGTGCCAAAAGATTGGTGTAAGGCTGTTATCGTACCACTATACAAGGTAAAGGGTCACAGCTTGACTGCAAAAATTACCGCGGTATAAGCCTTCTCAGCGTCGTCGGCAAACTGTATGCAAAGGTATTGATTGAAAGAGTGATGAAAGAAACTGATGAGAAAATATGGGATGCTCAGGCAGGTTTTCGTAAGGGGATGGGATGTACGGATCAGGTCTTTTCGTTGCGGTGCATAACCGAAAAATATTTGGCTAAAAGCCAAAAAGTTTATTGCGCGTTCGTGGACTTAGAAAAGGCCTATGATAGAGTTGTGAGGAATGAATTGTGGTCGGCGCTGTCCATGCATGGGGTGAGCGGTATTTTGATACGAGCACTGAAATCTTTATATAAAGATTCCAGTGCTTGTGTCGGGATCAACGGGGCGTACACTGAATTGTTTAACATCGAGACAGGTGTAAGACAAGGATGTGTAGCGTCTCCATGGCTGTTTAACTTATTCATGGATAGCTGTTTGACAGATTTGAAAGATAATGAATGTGGTCTAAGAATGAACGAGTTACTCGTCAAATGTCTTCTCTACGCTGACGACGAAGTTATACTTGCGTCCACGGCTGAGGAGTTACAGGAGATGGTAAATTGTATGCATGAAGCTTTGAAAAAGAAAGGAATGAAAGTGAATGTTAGTAAAACCAAATCACTGGTTTTTGAGAAAGAGGATAGAATGACAGAGTGTAACATTCTGATAGGAGATGAAAAGGTGGAGCAAGTGAAAGAGTTTGTTTATTTGGGTTCATTGTTTACAGCAGATGGAAAGTGTGATAGTGATATTGAAAGAAGAGTGAATGCTGGTAACATGGTGAATGGGGCGTTGCACACCTTTATGAACAGCCAGAGTGTGTCCAAAAAGGCTCGTCTGGCTGTGCATAGAGGAGTGTTAGTCCCAACACTTATGTATGGCAGTGAAAGTTGGGTATGGCAGAAAAGACATGAAAGTAGAATAAATGCGGTAGAAATGAGAGCATTAAGAAGTATGATTGGTGTGAAACTGAGTGACAGAATAAGAAATAGTGTGATAAGGGAACGTTGTGGTGTGAAAGAGGATATAGTGACAGGTATAGAAAAAGGAATGCTGAGGTGGTTTGGTCATGTTGAGAGGATGGATGAAAAGAGATTACCCAAAAAGATATACATGGCGAGTGTGAGTGGGAATATTGGAAGGGGAAGACCTCGACGAACGTACCGCGATCAAATCGGGGACGTTCTAGGGAAAGGTCAGGTCAGGAGTACCCTAAACCGACGAGCGTGCATGAAAAGATTGATGAATGTAGATGAAGCGAAAGAAGTTTGCACGGATCGTAGCAAATGGAAGGATGTGATCTCTGCCTACCCCTCCGGGAAAGAGGCGTGACGTTATGTATGTATGTATGTATGCCATGGCTATTATGAAGGACATAAAGCGTTTCGGTCCCATTTCCTTGATCTTCGTGACAGACATAAGGCGCTTCGCGCCCATTGCCATGGCTATTATAAAGGACATAAAGCGTTTCGGTCCCATTTCCTTGATCTTCGTGACAGACATAAGGCGCTTCGCGCCCATTGCCATGGCTATTATAAAGGACATAAAGCGTTTCGGTCCCATTTCCTTGATCTTCGTGACAGACATAAGGCGCTTTGCGCCCATTGCCATGGCTATAATGAAGGACATAAAGGTTTTCGGTCCCATTTCCTTGATCTTCGTGACGGACATAAGGCGCTTTGCGCCCATTGCCATGGCTATTATGAAGGACATAAAGCGTTTCGGTCCCATTTCCTTGATCTTCGTGACGGACATAAGGCACTTTGCGCCCATTGCCATGGCTATTATGAAGGACATAAAGCGTTTCGGTCCCATTTCCTTGATCTTCGTGACAGACATAAGGCGCTTTGCGCCCATTGCCATGGCTATTATGAAGGACATAAAGCGTTTCAGTCCCATTTCCTTGATCTTCGTGACGGACATAAGGCGCTTTGCGCCCATTGCCATGGCTATTATGAAGGACATAAAGCGTTTCGGTCCCATTTCCTTGATCTTCGTGACGGACATAAGGCGCTTTGCGCCCATTGCCATGGCTATTATGAAGGACATAAAGCGTTTCGGTCCCATTTCCTTGATCTTCGTGACAGACATAAGGCGCTTTGCGCCCATTGCCATGGCTATTATGAAGGACATAAAGCGTTTCGGTCCAATTTCCTTGATCTTCGTGACGGACATAAGGCGCTTTGCGCCCATTGCCATGGCTATTATGAAGGACATAAAGCGTTTCGGTCCCATTTCCTTGATCTTCGTGACGGACATAAGGCGCTTTGCGCCCATTGCCATGGCTATTATGAAGGACATAAAGCGTTTCGGTCCCATTTCCTTGATCTTCGTGACAGACATAAGGCGCTTTGCGCCCATTGCCATGGCTATTATGAAGGACATAAAGCGTTTTGGTCCCATTTCCTTGATCTTCGTGACAGACATAAGGCGCTTTGCGCCCATTGCCATGGATATTATGAAGGACATAAAGCGTTTCGGTCCCATTTCCTTGATCTTCGTGACAGACATAAGGCACTTTGCGCCCATTGCCATGGCTATTATGAAGGACATAAAGCGTTTCGGTCCCATTTCCTTGATCTTCGTGACAGACATAAGGCGCTTTGCGCCCATTGCCATGGCTATTATGAAGGACATAAAGCGTTTTGGTCCCATTTCCTTGATCTTCGTGACGGACATAAGGCGCTTCGCGCCCATTTCCATGGCTTTCGTGACAGACATAAGGCGCTTCGCTCTCATTTCCGTGACCTTCGTGACGGACATAAGGCGCTTCGCGCCCATTTCCATGGCCTTTGTGACAGACATAAGGCGCTTCGCTCTCATTTCCGTGACCTTCGTGACGGACATAAGGCGCTTCGCTCTCATTTCCATGGCCTTCGTGACAGACATAAGGCGCTTCGCTCCCATTTCCGTGACCTTCATGACGGACATAAGGCGCTTCGCGCCCATTTCCATGGCCTTTGTGACAGACATAAGGCGCTTCGCTCCCATTTCCGTGACCTTCGTGACGGACATAAAGTGCTTCGCGTCCATTTCCATGGCCGTCGTGACAGATGAAATGCTTTTTCTTACTTCAGCGCTGAAATTCACTGAATAACTCAACGCTTACCTTATCCAGCACGGGTGTGAGGTGCCCGTTGTCGACTAGTTTAGTGAGCGTGTCAAGTCCCTCTCGTAGCCTATATTTCTCTTCTAACCAATCCGTATTTGAACCTAAGCCGAATAGCCACTGCAACGAAAAAAAAAAAAAACGTTTTAATATTTTCTGCTGCTACCATTTTTCTTTTTAAAAAATAACTCTGCTTTAAGAAATCAAATCGATTGTTAAAGACACCGTAACTATATTTACAAACTCAAATTTAATTTTAACATTTTACTTTGTACGACTTAGCTTTCTTTGTAAACACAAATTGACCGTTGTAAAAAGGTCACCTTGAATTTGAAATTTTGATAGATTCTGTACTAAATTATCTTTCTGAACGTTCTTAATACTATCAGCAATTTTATACAGTTCATTAAACCCATATAACCCTGCTTCCTAAACTAAGATAGAAATCCTGTATCTTAGGAAACAGTTTTTCGCCGAGATCGTCCTTGACTAATGCAACTTAAAAAAACCGTGTCAAAATATAAACACAATACAGTTTGAACGGTGTAGTCCCTAGGGCACATAACATAACATAAAAATACTTTATTGCACGTAAGAATACAAATCATACAACACAACAGATAACAACAAAAAACAAGTACAATATAGGCGGCCTTATTGCTAAGGCCTCGTTACCCGCGATCGCAACTCACCCGGATCGTCCTGTATGTGTAGAAGCTGAGGCCGAACACGAAGGCGACGGGCGCGGGCAGCCGGTCCGACAGCAGCGCGCGCGGCCGCGCGTCCAGCACCGCGCCGCGCGGCGCCGTCGACCTGCGACACACACAGTACACGCGCAATCAAACCAGCAGCCGTATTTTTGAATCACTCGAACGCCAATGCGCATACGAGTAACTTTCGCATGCGATTTCCATACTATTTGGCATGCGAATGTTACTCTTTCGTATGCGAATTCGATTCGAGCGGTTCAAAAATGCTGCTCCAGGGCACTGGCCGAGTCAATCGAGGGCATGCATGAGCTTTTCAATAGGACATTACTCCGAGGCCGAAAAAAAGCAATTTAAGGTCGAGGCCTTCATATGCTTTAAAGCATCATAACTAATAATTTATACATACATACATACATATAATCACGCCTTTATCCCTAATGGGGTGGGCAGAGCGTAAACGACCTAAACAAAGGTCGTTCCGCCACGTCTGACAAAGTTTTGAGGGTTATTTAAGATAGATTTGTAGGTATACTGCTGTAGTGACAGGTAGCCCACCACCTAAATTGCAATATACTTAACCCTCGGATCCCTTAGCTTGCTTTTACAGCATGCCCGGGAGGAAATGCAGCTGGCACAATCTATGTTTTTCTCTCGCTCCCAGTCCAGCATGGAAGAAAGAAGTTTCAATGATGTTATTATCATTGTGGTGTATTCTTATTTGTAAATATGTCCAGATACCGAAAATATTTTACATGCATGTACTCTATTTGTGAAAAGAAGTATGCATGTACTCTATTTGTGAAAAGAAGTATGTGACAGATAATATATTTTATAGTCATATATTTAATTAATTATAACATTCTCCGTAAATCTTCTAATATCTGTCTTTGAAAAATTACTACGTTTAATTTAAATGTCTAACTGTCTTTGTAAACGGATCTGGCGGTTGTCACACTGCACAACGGTATCAGTCTAAGTGGGCAATGAAACCATAGAAAATACCTGCCCAGAGTGGTGGATCGTGGAGCAGTGTGGCGGGTGCCCATAACGTTTTACAATTTCTGAACGAATTTTATAAATGTCAAACTAATGTTTTTGCTCGTATTTCTTTAATCAGTAATTTTATAATTTAAAATTATAAGATCAGTGTTTTAAGTGTCAATTAATTCTATTTGCATTTCTTAAAGCGATTTGGTTGTTTCTAAAATATTTATGGAGAGTTGTTTATTAAATTGTAAGACAGGAAATGGTCATCACGTCCTTTCTGTCCAATCAGAAACGCGCTAACCTTACCAGGCTATTTAAGCCAGTGTAAGGTCATTCCCAGTCAGTTTTTTACTGTCTGCGGAGTTGGTGACACGTAAGTTAAGTACTTTTGTATTTTACATTGCTTTATATATGTTTTAATATTCTTTATGTTTATCTATTTACTTGCCAATGAACATTACATGTACTTTTCTATGTACTTACTATGCAAAACATATGTGCTTCGTTAATAATGATTATTATGTCATTTACTTTGCTTACTTATGTACCTTTTATGTACTTATTCATCTATTACGATATACACCTTATATACTTAGTTTGATATTTCTATATATTTGAAAAAGATCCGATTACGGAGGAGATTCTTGGCTAGGTTCTTCTCCTCCGTAGCATCTAGTAGAACTTGGCAAATATATTGATTGATATTATGACAGTTTTGGTTTATTTATTCAATATATGGTCAGTTTTATATTTCTTTGTATTTAATACATACATACATACATACATAAAATCACGCCTTTATCCCTTACGGTATTTAATATGATCAAATAAATCAATGTATGTATTGACATTGTCTGTATCCTTCAATAACTTCTACCATACCTCGTATAAATAAATACTTGCTGGGTATTAAATTAATTAATACATATGTATGACATTTTATTTATAACTATAATCATTATCCTTTTAGATTAAATAATTTCAACATTTGAGATAGTAAACCTTGCTTATAAACTTAACCGTAACTCGCTTGGCTACCAAAATTCTTTATATTCACTTTGAGGTTTTATTACCGAGCTTTTTATCAATTATCTTATTTTAACATCAGAAGTGGGATGATTTCAGCCTAATATATTGCTTTTCTAATACACATATTATTCTAGGATGGATTCTGAAAAGATTGCTGCGTTACTTGAAGCCATCCGCGGAGCTGTTTCTGCACCACAACAGAAAGATGATGACGTGGCGCTGCCAATGTATGATCCTGACCGGAACAACTGCGGAGCTACGGGTTGGTGCGACAGCATTGAAGCCCTTTCCAAGGAACTTAAGTGGAGCAGCTTCAAAACTGCAGCTAAAGCTGGTAAGGCCCTAAAGGGCTCTGCATTAACTTGGTTTGAAACCTGGGGACCTGCTGAAGGTAGATCCTGGGAAAATTTGCATCAGGATATTATTAACACCTTTCCGGATAAGAAAAACCTGTCGGAACGGCTTAGTAAAGCGGTTCTGTATTCATCTAAATCGGCTGTGTCTTATGGTGATTATGCTAGGGAGATACTGAGGTTGTTTCGAAGCACCAAAGTTGGTTTTACGGAGGACCAATTGATTGAGTTAGTTTCTGGTTGTATAACCGAGGTTGATGTAAAATGGCAGCTTTAAATAGTGGCGTTTCAACAACTTCATCACTTATTGCTTTGCTTTCAAGTTATGTTAAAGCCAAAAAAACGACCATCAGAGAATTATAAAGATTTTTCTGAAGTTGTTGAAGCTAAACAACCTAGATTTTTTTTAGCATATAACAAGACAGGGCAAGTACATTCTCAATATATCAAACCAGTTCAACCTTTTCAAAAGTCTGCTCAGTTTTCACAAAATGTCTTTAAACCCAATGAACCTCGAAAAGACTGTAATTTTTGTAAAAAACTAGGCCATATAGAGTCCTTATGTTTTTTTGAAGCAAAAAACTGATAATGGTAGTTCCCCACCAAATACTGCTTCCACTCCCGCTTTCACATCAAAGGGGACCAATTTTTTTGAAAAGAGAATTCAGATTTAACACCTGTTCTAATCAATGGTATACAAATTAATTCTCTTGTAGATACAAGTTCAATTTGTAGCATAATTCGTCAATCCGGAAAGGTTTTGGAAAAGGCATAATTCACGTTTTTGCTAGGATTACGGTTTTGGTTCAGATGGATGATGTTAGTCTAGAACTTGAGTTTAATGTTGTCAGGGATTGTGATTCTAAGTATGAAGTTTTGATTGGTAAAAATGTTGTTAAATTCACTGATATTGAAATAATTACATATTATATGGGAAGCCGTTTTGTTAGACGATCAATTGATAGTGATTCAGTAAATTTAGTCCATTCTATAATAGATTTAATAGAGTTGGACTCGAAAATTGATCACTTGGATTTGAAACTTCAGAAACAAATAAGACAATTTTTTAAGAAATACCCATCTGTCTTAGACGGAACTGGTACTGTACTAACCGGAGAATTGAATCTACGTTTAAAACGTAATGATATTGTTAATTATCGCCCATATCGACTGGCTCCGATTTAAAAGGAAAAAGTTAACGAAATAATTCAAGACCTCTGTTATTTTGTATCGATTACCGAGCACTAAACAAAATTTTGGAAAAATTAAATAGATAAGCTTGGTAAAGCAAAGTTTTTTTATCTATAGACGTCAGACTCGAATGTGCCTTGTTACATTGAAAATAACGTTAATCTTATTGATGAACCTCAATCGTGGTTAGAGGAAGCTCAACAAAATGACCCAGAAACACAAAATTTGATCTATCAAGTTTTATCTGGTGAACTTGATGAAAATCAATTTTTATTAAGTTTTAATTTGTTGTTTTATAAGGGTCGATTTGAAGAGCCTAAATTATTTGTGTCTAACAATTCTAGATTCAACCTTTTAACACTGTTTCATGACGAAAATTGTCACGTAGGATTTAACAAGACCCTGGAAAACCTTGTAGAGCATTTTTGGTTTCCTCGCATGAGTCAGTTTGTAAAGAAATATTTAAAACATTGTCTTGTACAACGGAAAGGTCATTCGGGTCCAAAGCAAGTTTTGGTTTTTACATCCTATAGATAAAAGTCCTATACCATTCCATACGATTCATTTAGACTGCACTGGTCCGTTTGTACAAACAGACGCAGGATATAAATATATTTTACTCTTGGTGGATGGTTTTACAAAATTTTGTTTGTTGATACCCCTCGAAACTCTAGGTGCACAAGAAGTAGTTCCTCTCATTCGTGAAACAATAACTATATTTGGCACTCTTACTAGAATTATTACTGATACGGGAACAAATTTTAGTTCCCAGCAAATCTAATATATTTTTAGAGAATTGCAAATTGAGCATCACATGGTTGCCACAGGCACACCAAGAGGGAATGGACAGGTGGGAAGATATGTTGCTACGGTTATAGACATTTTGAACACCACGTGCAATGGTTCGTCAGATTGGCCAAGCGGATTGTGAAAAGTTCAACAGTCAATTAATACTACCGTACAACATTCTACTGGTTTTACTCCTATTCGTCTACTTATTGGCTGTAACGTTAATATACCATCCGTTCAAGCTCAGCTCAAGGAAGTTCATGTTTCTGAAAGAAACGTGGACACTAGAGCAGATAGAACATTGGCCTACCAACGATTGTGTTCAGAGGCAAATAAATTTAAAAATCGTTTTAACTCAACAAGGCGCGATCAAATGGTTTTTGAAATGGGTAACACTGTCTATGTTAACCAAGATCATAGACGTCAGGGTAAATTAAGCTCTAGGTTCAAGGGGCCATATGAAATCATTGCTCTTCTTCCTCATGATAGGTATGCTCTTAGAGGTGTAGGATCTTTAAGAAATATCACTGTCGCTATAGACAAATTAAGACTATGGCCAGGTGAATGGATCCCGGAGTAATTTAATTAATTTTAATGTTATTTTCTTTTTTTTCTATTTTGGGCTTTGTGATTGACTGAACTGATTTTCTTTTTATAGATAAGTACATATCCAATGCAATTATTAATTGAGAATATATAATATATTGAGAATATAATATTTTATGTTTGAACAATGGTATTAAGGCACTGAACCTTTTAGTTTGCTTAAATTGACGGTCAAACTAGTATGATTTGATATATACTTAAATATTATATATATGGTTTAAGTTTTGTCATATTTGATTATCTAGCAGTTGAGAATGTGTGATGTAATTTCTTAATACTCCAAAGTCTATTCCTATAGCGTTTTGTTAATTATATTAATTCAAACAGATATAACAACTAATTTGCTAAGATGATTTGTAAAGGTCTTAAAGTCCCTTCCGTAGCGATCCTACCGTTGGGCTACCTATAGGGTATATGTAATTTTATATAAATTTATAGATAAAAGTTAAATTGTAAAGGTCTTAAAAGTCCCTTCCGTAGCGATCCTACCGTTGGGCTACCTATAGGGTATATGTCATTTTATATAAATTTATAGATAAAAGTTAAATTGTAAAGGTCTTAAAGTCCCTTCCGTAGCGATCCTACCGTTGGGCTACCTATAGGGTATATGTCATTTTATATAAATTTATTAATAAAAGTTAAATTGTAAAGGTCTTAAAAGTCCCTTCCGTAGCGATCCTACCGTTGGACTACCTATAGGGTATGTTGTTATATGTAATTGAATATTATAAATCAATTATTTTTTTGTTTGTACTTCGAGAGCGAAGTACCTGTCAGTATGGCCGTGACAGATAATATATTTTATAGTCATATATTTAATTAATTATAACATTCTCCGTAAATCTTCTAATATCTGTCTTTGAAAAATTACTACGTTTAATTTAAATGTCTAACTGTCTTTGTAAACGGATCTGGCGGTTGTCACACTGCACAACGGTATCAGTCTAAGTGGGCAATGAAACCATAGAAAATACCTGCCCAGAGTGGTGGATCGTGGAGCAGTGTGGCGGGTGCCCATAACGTTTTACAATTTCTGAACGAATTTTATAAATGTCAAACTAATGTTTTTGCTCGTATTTCTTTAATCAGTAATTTTATAATTTAAAATTATAAGATCAGTGTTTTAAGTGTCAATTAATTCTATTTGCATTTCTTAAAGCGATTTGGTTGTTTCTAAAATATTTATGGAGAGTTGTTTATTAAATTGTAAGACAGGAAATGGTCATCACGTCCTTTCTGTCCAATCAGAAACGCGCTAACCTTACCAGGCTATTTAAGCCAGTGTAAGGTCATTCCCAGTCAGTTTTTTACTGTCTGCGGAGTTGGTGACACGTAAGTTAAGTACTTTTGTATTTTACATTGCTTTATATATGTTTTAATATTCTTTATGTTTATCTATTTACTTGCCAATGAACATTACATGTACTTTTCTATGTACTTACTATGCAAAACATATGTGCTTCGTTAATAATGATTATTATGTCATTTACTTTGCTTACTTATGTACCTTTTATGTACTTATTCATCTATTACGATATACACCTTATATACTTAGTTTGATATTTCTATATATTTGAAAAAGATCCGATTACGGAGGAGATTCTTGGCTAGGTTCTTCTCCTCCGTAGCATCTAGTAGAACTTGGCAAATATATTGATTGATATTATGACAGTTTTGGTTTATTTATTCAATATATGGTCAGTTTTATATTTCTTTGTATTTAATACATACATACATACATACATAAAATCACGCCTTTATCCCTTACGGTATTTAATATGATCAAATAAATCAATGTATGTATTGACATTGTCTGTATCCTTCAATAACTTCTACCATACCTCGTATAAATAAATACTTGCTGGGTATTAAATTAATTAATACATATGTATGACATTTTATTTATAACTATAATCATTATCCTTTTAGATTAAATAATTTCAACATTTGAGATAGTAAACCTTGCTTATAAACTTAACCGTAACTCGCTTGGCTACCAAAATTCTTTATATTCACTTTGAGGTTTTATTACCGAGCTTTTTATCAATTATCTTATTTTAACATATGCATGTACTCTATTTGTGAAAAGAAGTATGCATGTACTCTATTTGTGAAAAGTATGCATGTACTCTATTTGTGAAAAGAAGTATGCATGTACTCTATTTGTGAAAAGAAGTATGCATGTACTCTATTTGTGAAAAGAAGTATGCATGTACTCTATTTGTGAAAAAGAAGTATGCATGTACTCTATTTGTGAAAAAGAAGTATGCATGTACTCTATTTGTGAAAAGAAGTATGCATGTTCTCTATTTGTGAAAAGAAGTATGCATGTACTCTATTTGTGAAAAGAAGTATGCATGTACTCTATTTGTGAAAAAGAAGTATGCATGCACTCTATTTGTGAAAAGAAGTATGCATGTACTCTATTTGTGAAAAGAAGTATGCATGTACTCTATTTGTGAAAAAGAAGTATGCATGTACTCTATTTGTGAAAAGAAGTATGCATGTACTCTATTTGTGAAAAAGAAGTATGCATGTACTCTATTTGTGAAAAGAAGTATGCATGTACTCTATTTGTGAAAAGAAGTATGCGTGTACTCTATTTGTGAAAAGAAGTATGCATGTACTCTATTTGTGAAAAGAAGTATGCATGTACTCTATTTGTGAAAAGAAGTATGCATGTACTCTATTTGTGAAAAGAAGTATGCATGTACTCTATTTGTGAAAAGAAGTATGCATGCACTCTATTTGTGAAAAGAAGTATGCATGTACTCTATTTGTGAAAAGAAGTATGCATGTACTCTATTTGTGAAAAGAAGTATGCATGTACTCTATTTGTGAAAAGAAGTATGCATGTACTCTATTTGTGAAAAGAAGTATGCGTGTACTCTATTTGTGAAAAGAAGTATGCATGTACTCTATTTGTGAAAAGAAGTATGCATGTACTCTATTTGTGAAAAGAAGTATGCGTTTACTCTATTTGTGAAAAGAAGTATGCATGTACTCTATTTGTGAAAAGAAGTATGCATGTACTCTATTTGTGAAAAGAAGTATGCATGTACTCTATTTGTGAAAAGAAGTATGCATGTACTCTATTTGTGAAAAGAAGTATGCGTGTACTCTATTTGTGAAAAGAAGTATGCATGTTCTCTATTTGTGAAAAGAAGTATGCATGTACTCTATTTGTGAAAAGAAGTATGCATGTACTCTATTTGTGAAAAGAAGTATGCGTGTACTCTATTTGTGAAAAGAAGTATGCGTGTACTCTATTTGTGAAAAGAAGTATGCATGTACTCTATTTGTGAAAAGAAGTATGCATGTACTCTATTTGTGAAAAGAAGTATGCATGTACTCTATTTGTGAAAAGAAGTATGCATGTACTCTATTTGTGAAAAGAAGTATGCATGTACTCTATTTGTAAAAAGAAGTATGCATGTACTCTATTTGTGAAAAGAAGTATGCATGTACTCTATTTGTGAAAAGAAGTATGCATGTACTCTATTTGTGAAAAAGAAGTATGCATGTACTCTATTTGTGAAAAGAAGTATGCATGTACTCTATTTGTGAAAAGAAGTATGCATGTACTCTATTTGTGAAAAGAAGTATGCGTGTACTCTATTTGTGAAAAGAAGTATGCATGTACTCTATTTGTGAAAAGAAGTATGCATGTACTCTATTTGTGAAAAGAAGTATGCATGTACTCTATTTGTGAAAAGAAGTATGCATGTACTCTATTTGTGAAAAGAAGTATGCATGCACTCTATTTGTGAAAAGAAGTATGCATGTACTCTATTTGTGAAAAGAAGTATGCATGTACTCTATTTGTGAAAAGAAGTATGCATGTACTCTATTTGTGAAAAGAAGTATGCATGTACTCTATTTGTGAAAAGAAGTATGCGTGTACTCTATTTGTGAAAAGAAGTATGCATGTACTCTATTTGTGAAAAGAAGTATGCATGTACTCTATTTGTGAAAAGAAGTATGCGTGTACTCTATTTGTGAAAAGAAGTATGCATGTACTCTATTTGTGAAAAGAAGTATGCATGTACTCTATTTGTGAAAAGAAGTATGCGTGTACTCTATTTGTGAAAAGAAGTATGCATGTACTCTATTTGTGAAAAGAAGTATGCGTGTACTCTATTTGTGAAAAGAAGTATGCATGTACTCTATTTGTGAAAAGAAGTATGCATGTTCTCTATTTGTGAAAAGAAGTATGCATGTACTCTATTTGTGAAAAGAAGTATGCGTGTACTCTATTTGTGAAAAGAAGTATGCATTTACTCTATTTGTGAAAAGAAGTATGCATGTACTCTATTTGTGAAAAGAAGTATGCATGTACTCTATTTGTGAAAAGAAGTATGCATGTACTCTATTTGTGAAAAGAAGTATGCCTGTACTCTATTTGTGAAAAGAAGTATGCATGTACTCTATTTGTGAAAAGAAGTATGCATGTTCTCTATTTGTGAAAAGAAGTATGCATGTACTCTATTTGTGAAAAGAAGTATGCATGTACTCTATTTGTGAAAAGAAGTATGCATGCACTCTATTTGTGAAAAGAAGTATGCATGTACTCTATTTGTGAAAAGAAGTATGCATGTACTCTTTTTGTGAAAAGAAGTATGCATGTACTCTATTTGTGAAAAGAAGTATGCATGTACTCTATTTGTGAAAAGAAGTATGCCTGTACTCTATTTGTGAAAAGAAGTATGCATGTACTCTATTTGTGAAAAGAAGTATGCATGTTCTCTATTTGTGAAAAGAAGTATGCATGTACTCTATTTGTGAAAAGAAGTATGCATGTACTCTATTTGTGAAAAGAAGTATGCATGTACTCTATTTGTGAAAAGAAGTATGCGTGTACTCTATTTGTGAAAAGAAGTATGCATGTACTCTATTTGTGAAAATAAGTATGCATGTTCTCTATTTGTGAAAAGAAGTATGCATGTACTCTATTTGTGAAAAGAAGTATGCATGTACTCTATTTGTGAAAAGAAGTATGCGTGTACTCTATTTGTGAAAAGAAGTATGCATGTTCTCTATTTGTGAAAAGAAGTATGCATGTACTCTATTTGTGAAAAGAAGTATGCATGTACTCTATTTGTGAAAAGAAGTATGCATGCACTCTATTTGTGAAAAGAAGTATGCATGTACTCTATTTGTGAAAAGAAGTATGCATGTACTCTATTTGTGAAAAGAAGTATGCATGTACTCTATTTGTGAAAAGAAGTATGCATGTACTCTATTTGTGAAAAGAAGTATGCGTGTACTCTATTTGTGAAAAGAAGTATGCATGTACTCTATTTGTGAAAAGAAGTATGCATGTACTCTATTTGTGAAAAGAAGTATGCATGTACTCTATTTGTGAAAAGAAGTATGCATGCACTCTATTTGTGAAAAGAAGTATGCATGTACTCTATTTGTGAAAAGAAGTATGCATGTACTCTATTTGTGAAAAGAAGTATGCATGTACTCTATTTGTGAAAAGAAGTATGCATGTACTCTATTTGTGAAAAGAAGTATGCGTGTACTCTATTTGTGAAAAGAAGTATGCATGTACTCTATTTGTGAAAAGAAGTATGCATGTACTCTATTTGTGAAAAGAAGTATGCGTGTACTCTATTTGTGAAAAGAAGTATGCATGTACTCTATTTGTGAAAAGAAGTATGCATGTACTCTATTTGTGAAAAGAAGTATGCGTGTACTCTATTTGTGAAAAGAAGAATGCATGTACTCTATTTGTGAAAAGAAGTATGCATGTACTCTATTTGTGAAAAGAAGTATGCGTGTACTCTATTTGTGAAAAGAAGTATGCATTTACTCTATTTGTGAAAAGAAGTATGCATGTACTCTATTTGTGAAAAGAAGTATGCATGTACTCTATTTGTGAAAAGAAGTATGCATGTACTCTATTTGTGAAAAGAAGTATGCGTGTACTCTATTTGTGAAAAGAAGTATGCATGTTCTCTATTTGTGAAAAGAAGTATGCATGTACTCTATTTGTGAAAAGAAGTATGCATGTACTCTATTTGTGAAAAGAAGTATGCGTGTACTCTATTTGTGAAAAGAAGTATGCGTGTACTCTATTTGTGAAAAGAAGTATGCATGTTCTCTATTTGTGAAAAGAAGTATGCATGTACTCTATTTGTGAAAAGAAGTATGCATGTACTCTATTTGTGAAAAGAAGTATGCATGTACTCTATTTGTGAAAAGAAGTATGCATGTACTCTATTTGTGAAAAGAAGTATGCATGTACTCTATTTGTAAAAAGAAGTATGCATGTACTCTATTTGTGAAAAGAAGTATGCATGTACTCTATTTGTGAAAAGAAGTATGCATGTACTCTATTTGTGAAAAAGAAGTATGCATGTACTCTATTTGTGAAAAGAAGTATGCATGTACTCTATTTGTGAAAAAGAAGTATGCATGTACTCTATTTGTAAAAAAGAAGTATGCATGTACTCTATTTGTGAAAAAGAAGTATGCATGTACTCTATTTGTGAAAAAGAAGTATGCATGTACTCTATTTGTGAAAAGAAGTATGCATGTACTCTATTTGTGTAAAAGAAGTATGCATGTACTCTATTTGTGAAAAAGAAGTATGCATGTACTCTATTTGTGAAAAGAAGTATGCATGTACTCTATTTGTGAAAAGAAGTATGCATGTACTCTATTTGTGAAAAGAAGTATGCGTGTACTCTATTTGTGAAAAGAAGTATGCATGTACTCTATTTGTGAAAAGAAGTATGCATGTACTCTATTTGTGAAAAGAAGTATGCATGTACTCTATTTGTGAAAAGAAGTATGCATGTACTCTATTTGTGAAAAGAAGTATGCATGCACTCTATTTGTGAAAAGAAGTATGCATGTACTCTATTTGTGAAAAGAAGTATGCATGTACTCTATTTGTGAAAAGAAGTATGCATGTACTCTATTTGTGAAAAGAAGTATGCATGTACTCTATTTGTGAAAAGAAGTATGCGTGTACTCTATTTGTGAAAAGAAGTATGCATGTACTCTATTTGTGAAAAGAAGTATGCATGTACTCTATTTGTGAAAAGAAGTATGCGTGTACTCTATTTGTGAAAAGAAGTATGCATGTACTCTATTTGTGAAAAGAAGTATGCATGTACTCTATTTGTGAAAAGAAGTATGCGTGTACTCTATTTGTGAAAAGAAGTATGCATGTACTCTATTTGTGAAAAGAAGTATGCGTGTACTCTATTTGTGAAAAGAAGTATGCATGTACTCTATTTGTGAAAAGAAGTATGCATGTACTCTATTTGTGAAAAGAAGTATGCCTGTACTCTATTTGTGAAAAGAAGTATGCATGTACTCTATTTGTGAAAAGAAGTATGCGTGTACTCTATTTGTGAAAAGAAGTATGCATGTACTCTATTTGTGAAAAGAAGTATGCGTGTACTCTATTTGTGAAAAGAAGTATGCATGTACTCTATTTGTGAAAAGAAGTATGCATGTACTCTATTTGTGAAAAGAAGTATGCATGTACTCTATTTGTGAAAAGAAGTATGCGTGTACTCTATTTGTGAAAAGAAGTATGCATGTTCTCTATTTGTGAAAAGAAGTATGCATGTACTCTATTTGTGAAAAGAAGTATGCATGTACTCTATTTGTGAAAAGAAGTATGCGTGTACTCTATTTGTGAAAAGAAGTATGCATGTTCTCTATTTGTGAAAAGAAGTATGCATGTACTCTATTTGTGAAAAGAAGTATGCATGTACTCTATTTGTGAAAAGAAGTATGCATGTACTCTATTTGTGAAAAGAAGTATGCATGTTCTCTATTTGTGAAAAGAAGTATGCATGTTCTCTATTTGTGAAAAGAAGTATGCATGTACTCTATTTGTGAAAAGAAGTATGCATGTACTCTATTTGTGAAAAGAAGTATGCATGTACTCTATTTGTGAAAAGAAGTATGCATGTACTCTATTTGTGAAAAGAAGTATGCGTGTACTCTATTTGTGAAAAGAAGTATGCATGTACTCTATTTGTGAAAAGAAGTATGCATGTACTCTATTTGTGAAAAGAAGTATGCATGTACTCTATTTGTGAAAAGAAGTATGCATGTACTCTATTTGTGAAAAGAAGTATGCGTGTACTCTATTTGTGAAAAGAAGTATGCATGTACTCTATTTGTGAAAAGAAGTATGCATGTACTCTATTTGTGAAAAGAAGTATGCGTGTACTCTATTTGTGAAAAGAAGTATGCATGTACTCTATTTGTGAAAAGAAGTATGCATGTACTCTATTTGTGAAAAGAAGTATGCGTGTACTCTTTTTGTGAAAAGAAGTATGCATGTACTCTATTTGTGAAAAGAAGTATGCATGTACTCTATTTGTGAAAAGAAGTATGCATTTACTCTATTTGTGAAAAGAAGTATGCATGTACTCTATTTGTGAAAAGAAGTATGCGTGTACTCTATTTGTGAAAAGAAGTATGCATTTACTCTATTTGTGAAAAGAAGTATGCATGTACTCTATTTGTGAAAAGAAGTATGCGTGTACTCTATTTGTGAAAAGAAGTATGCATTTACTCTATTTGTGAAAAGAAGTATGCATGTACTCTATTTGTGAAAAGAAGTATGCGTGTACTCTATTTGTGAAAAGAAGTATGCATTTACTCTATTTGTGAAAAGAAGTATGCATGTACTCTATTTGTGAAAAGAAGTATGCATGTACTCTATTTGTGAAAAAAAGTATGCATGTACTCTATTTGTGAAAAGAAGTATGCGTGTACTCTATTTGTGAAAAGAAGTATGCATGTTCTCTATTTGTGAAAAGAAGTATGCATGTACTCTATTTGTGAAAAGAAGTATGCATGTACTCTATTTGTGAAAAGAAGTATGCGTGTACTCTATTTGTGAAAAGAAGTATGCGTGTACTCTATTTGTGAAAAGAAGTATGCATGTACTCTATTTGTGAAAAGAAGTATGCGTGTACTCTATTTGTGAAAAGAAGTATGCATTTACTCTATTTGTGAAAAGAAGTATGCATGTACTCTATTTGTGAAAAGAAGTATGCGTGTACTCTATTTGTGAAAAGAAGTATGCATTTACTCTATTTGTGAAAAGAAGTATGCATGTACTCTATTTGTGAAAAGAAGTATGCATGTACTCTATTTGTGAAAAAAAGTATGCATGTACTCTATTTGTGAAAAGAAGTATGCGTGTACTCTATTTGTGAAAAGAAGTATGCATGTTCTCTATTTGTGAAAAGAAGTATGCATGTACTCTATTTGTGAAAAGAAGTATGCATGTACTCTATTTGTGAAAAGAAGTATGCGTGTACTCTATTTGTGAAAAGAAGTATGCGTGTACTCTATTTGTGAAAAGAAGTATGCATGTTCTCTTTTTGTGAAAAGAAGTATGCATGTACTCTATTTGTGAAAAGAAGTATGCATGTACTCTATTTGTGAAAAGAAGTATGCATGTACTCTATTTGTGAAAAGAAGTATGCATGTACTCTATTTGTGAAAAGAAGTATGCATGTACTCTATTTGTGAAAAGAAGTATGCATGTACTCTATTTGTGAAAAGAAGTATGCATGTACTCTATTTGTGAAAAGAAGTATGCATGCACTCTATTTGTGAAAAGAAGTATGCATGTACTCTATTTGTGAAAAGAAGTATGCATGTACTCTATTTGTGAAAAGAAGTATGCGTGTACTCTATTTGTGAAAAGAAGTATGCATGTACTCTATTTGTGAAAAGAAGTATGCATGTACTCTATTTGTGAAAAGAAGTATGCGTGTACTCTATTTGTGAAAAGAAGTATGCATGTACTCTATTTGTGAAAAGAAGTATGCATGTACTCTATTTGTAAAAAGAAGTATGCATGTACTCTATTTGTGAAAAGAAGTATGCATGTTCTCTATTTGTGAAAAGAAGTATGCATGTACTCTATTTGTGAAAAGAAGTATGCATGTACTCTATTTGTGAAAAGAAGTATGCGTGTACTCTATTTGTGAAAAGAAGTATGCATGTTCTCTATTTGTGAAAAGAAGTATGCATGTACTCTATTTGTGAAAAGAAGTATGCATGTACTCTATTTGTGAAAAGAAGTATGCATGTACTCTATTTGTGAAAAGAAGTATGCATGTACTCTATTTGTGAAAAGAAGTATGCATGTACTCTATTTGTGAAAAGAAGTATGCATGTACTCTATTTGTGAAAAGAAGTATGCATGTACTCTATTTGTGAAAAGAAGTATGCATGTACTCTATTTGTGAAAAGAAGTATGCATGTACTCTATTTGTGAAAAGAAGTATGCCTGTACTCTATTTGTGAAAAGAAGTATGCATGTACTCTATTTGTGAAAAGAAGTATGCATGTTCTCTATTTGTGAAAAGAAGTATGCATGTACTCTATTTGTGAAAAGAAGTATGCATGTACTCTATTTGTGAAAAGAAGTATGCATGCACTCTATTTGTGAAAAGAAGTATGCATGTACTCTATTTGTGAAAAGAAGTATGCATGTACTCTTTTTGTGAAAAGAAGTATGCATGTACTCTATTTGTGAAAAGAAGTATGCATGTACTCTATTTGTGAAAAGAAGTATGCATGTACTCTATTTGTGAAAAGAAGTATGCATGTACTCTATTTGTGAAAAGAAGTATGCATGTACTCTATTTGTGAAAAGAAGTATGCGTGTACTCTATTTGTGAAAAGAAGTATGCGTGTACTCTATTTGTGAAAAGAAGTATGCGTGTACTCTATTTGTGAAAAGAAGTATGTGTATTCTCTATTTGTGAAAAAAGGGATATATTTACTTGAGCAGCGCGGCGGTGTTGCTGGCCCGCTGCGGGGGCGAGCCCGCGCCCGCACACACCAGCACGGCGTCCCACGGGCCCGCGCGCGCCGCGTGCTGCTCCACCGCCGCCCACGACATCACCACCGGGTCCGACGACCCGTCCACGTCCAGGAACTCGGCCGCGCCTGCACGGAATAACATACATATAATCACACCTTTATCCCTCATGGGGTAGGTAGAGCGTAAACGACCTAAACAAAGCTCGTTCCGCCACGTCTGACAAAGTTTTGAGGGTTATTTAAGATAAATTTAAATTTTAATCATGACTAATAATTTATAAAACATACATACATGTAATCACGCCTAAATCCCTAATGGGGTAGGCAGAAAAGAAACGACTTAAACAAAGGTCTTAACTGCCACATCTGACAAAGTTTCGAGGGATATTTAAATTTGTAGGCATATTACTGTAGTGACAGGTTGTCAGCCTGTCGCCTAAATTGCAATATAAGAAACCCTCGGATCCCTTAGCTGGTTTTTACAGCATGCCCGGGAGGAAATGCAACTGGCACATTCTATGTTTTTTTCTCGCTCCCAGGCCAGCATGGAAGTACAAACAACATACATACATACATATAGTCACACCTTTATCCCTAATGGGGTAGGCAGAGCGTAAACGACCTAAACAAAGGTCGTTTCGCCACGTCTGACAAAGCTTTGAGGGTTATTTAAGTTAGATTTGAAGGTATATTGCTTAGTGACAGATTGTCAGCCCATCGCCTAAATTACAATATACTGAAACACTCGGATCCCTGAGCTGGTTTATACAGCATGCCCGGGAGGAAATGCAGCTGGCACATTCTATGTTTTTCTCTCGCTCCCAGGCCAGCGTGGAAGATTACAAACAACACACCTCACTTAATCAAGAGTGATAAGACTTTATGGCTTCTCACCCGCGCCTGCACGGAATAACACACCTCACTCAATCAAGAGTGATAGGCTTTATGGCTTCTCACCCGCGCCTGCACGAAATAACACACCTCACTCAATCAAGAGTGATAGGCTTTATGGCTTCTCACCCGCGCCTGCACGGAATAACATTCCTCACTCAATCAAGAGTGATAGGCTTTATGGCTTCTCACCCGCGCCTGCACGGAATAACACACCTCACTCAATCAAGAGTGATAGGCTTTATGGCTTCTCACCCTCGCCTGCACGGAATAACACACCTCACTCAATCAAGACTGATAGGCTTTATGGCTTCTCACCCGCGCCTGCACAGAATAACACACTTCACTCAATCGAGAGTATCGGCTTTATGGCTTCTCACCCGCGCCTCCACGGAATAACACACCTCACTCAATCAAGCGTGATAGGCTTTATGGCTTCTCACCCGCGCCTGCACGGAATAACACACCTCACTCAATCAAGAGTGATAGGCTTTATGGCTTCTCACCCGCGCCTGCACAGAATAACACACCTCACTCAATCAAGAGTGATAGGCTTTATGGCTTCTCACCCGCGCCTGCACGGAATAACACACCTCACTCAATCAAGAGTGATAGGCTTTATGGCCTCTCACCCGCGCCTGCACGGAATTACACACCTCACTCAATCAAGCGTGATAGGCTTTATGGCTTCTCACCCGCGCCTGCACGGAATAACACACCTCACTCAATCAAGAGTGATAGGCTTTATGGCTTCTCACCCGCGCCTGCACGGAATAACACACCTCACTCAATCAAGAGTGATAGGCTTTATGGCTTCTCACCCGCGCCTGCACGGAATAACACACCTCACTCAATCAAGAGTGATAGGCTTTATGGCTTCTCACCCGCGCCTGCACGGAATAACACACCTCACTCAATCAAGAGTAATAGATTTCGAAGAAGACTGATTTATGTCGAAGAACAGTTCAGAACAGTTCTTAGAGATTCATAAGAAAGGCCATAGAGCCTTTCATTCTTGACAAACGCATTATTTCGAAGTGGGAAAGGGCCCCTTGCGGGGAGGACCAAACTGCGGAGATCATGCCTAACGGATGATCCTAAAGAGTTGGATTCTGTTACAATCCAAACTAAGCTCGACTCGCTCGACTAAGCTCACAAGAGCACTTGTAAAACGACACTCAATATTCACAATAATTTAAAATTTCATCAGACCGCAATCAAAGCCTGTGTGACAATTACAAAGCGTTTCGCGTCTATTATCATGAGCTGTGCGAGAGTTAAAAGGCGCTTCGCGTCTATTATCGTGAGCTGTGCGAGAGTTAAAAGGCGCTTCGCGTCTATTATCGTGAGCTGTGCGAGAGTTAAAAGGCGCTTCGCGTCTATTATCATGAGCTGTGCGAGAGTTAAAAGGCGCTTCGCGTCTATTATCGTGAGCTGTGCGAGAGTTAAAAGGCGCTTCGCGTCTATTATCGTGAGCTGTGCGAGAGTTAAAAGGCGCTTCGCGTCTATTATCGTGAGCTGTGCGAGAGTTAAAAGGCGCTTCGCGTCTATTATCGTGAGCTGGGCGAGAGTTAAAAGGCGCTTCGCGTTTATTATCATGAGCTGTGCAAGTTGAAAGGCGCTTCGCGTCCATTTCCAGTCTGAGCGATAAAGATAAGAAGCGGCGAATACAAAACGCAATCTTCTATAACCTGTGTGACAGACGTAAAAATTAAACAGTAGCATTAATTCAACAAGAGCCCGATGGTGTAGTGGATAGGGCCGCTGCCTCCTGTGCTGGAGGTCGTTTGAATCCCACCACGTACCAATGTTTTTCGGTTTCCGAATTTCATATGTACGTTTATTCGGAGCTTTTACGGTGAAGGAAAACATCGTGAGGAAACCTGCACGCACCTAAGAAAATCAAAGGTTGTGTGTGAAGTCAACCAATCCGTACTGAGCCCACGTGACTAAGGCCCGGCCCTATTGCAGGGTAGGCTCGTGCCCGGAAGTATATGAGCTGATGATGATTCAATTCAATTCAATTTTTATTTAAAATAAGGAACTTAACTTAGATACAAATACCAGCGGACGTCGCACTAGGTCGAACCTGTATCGCGAGAGTCCAGATCGAGCGTTATAATAACAAACATTTATCACCGGTACGGAGTGTAGAAATACATGTTTATAAAAAAGGAAAAAAATGATGATGACGAGGTCATTTTAAGTCTCACTTCCGTAGGTAAGCTGGAAGAAATTTCTTAGTAGAAATAAGCTGTACCTGTTGTGTCGTTATTCCTTGTGTATTGTCTTTCTCATGTTACTTGTGTACAACAAACAGTAAATAAATAAATAGTATCAGTCCCCTCACCCAAGTCCTGCAGCATCATCGCGGCGTGTCTGGGCGCGGCCACGCTGAGCGCGGCGCCGAGGTACGCCAGCAGCTGCACCAGCACGCAGCCCTCGCCGCTCGCCGCGCCCAGTACCGCCACGCTGTGAACATAAACATACCAGGCCACTCAGAAAGTATTGCGATAAATAGTTTTTATATATGGCAAACTGGCCGGTTAGAATCTTTTTTGAAAATATGATTACTTGTAAGTAAAAATATGTGTGTTCCATTTTCAAAATTTCCCTCCACATTTTTTGCGAGCCAATTCAAAGTATCGTGTCTTACTGAAAAATAATTCTGCGCCGGGAACATTTTAGAGCTATGATTTTTTACGATTTCAAGTGTCGCCTGAAACCGGATGAATCGTTCGATAGACTTCAAATGGCATTTATGGATGAAAGCCCCTCCAAGGCAACCGAGTATCGTTGGTATAACGAATTTAGGCGCGGTCGACCAACCTTGGGGGTGAAGAAAGAAGCGGTCGCCCTTTGACAGCTATTATGGAAGAAAACGTGCTAGCAGTGAAAAATTTAATCCAAGATAATAGGCGAATTACATATCAGGAGATTCAGCACATATTAAAGATTGGATCGGGAAGCGTTCACGAGATTCTACACGGGCATCTTCGCGTGAGGAGGATAGTATCGCGCTGGGTGCCGCACTACCTCACCGACGCTCAGAAGCAGGCCCGGGTGGAATGGTGCCGTGATATGCTGAACAAATTTGAAGCAGGCTCGTCTCGGCGTGTTTACGTCATCGTAACAGGTGATGAGTCCTGGATTTATCAATACGATCCAGAAACCAAGCGCCAGTCGACAGTTTGGGTGTTTCAAAATGAACCAACGCCTACCAAAGTGAAGCGATCTCGAAGCGGGGGGAAGATTTTGATCGCCAGCTTTTTTAATTTGACTGGCCACTTGGCGTCAATTCCCTTACGAGATCAAAGAAGCATTAACGCCGAATGGTATACTACCAAATGTTTACCAGAAGTTTTTTCTGTTGTGAGCAACAAGCGACCAAACACAGGGCTCCGCGGACTACTGCTCCACCACGACAATGCGCCTGCACACACCGCGCTCAAAACGAGGGACTTCCTGGACAGCACACCAGTCAAACTCCTGGGTCACCCTCCTTACAGCCCTGATCTAGCACCGTGTGACTTCTTTTTATTTCCAAAAATAAAAAAATAGTTCAAGGGGATACAATTTTCGTCGCCGGAAGATGCGCTAGCTGCGTTCGAGCAGGCTGTAAACGAGGTGTCTACGGCGGACTGGAAAAAGTGTTTTGAAAACTGGTTCAGACGCATGAATCTTTGTATAGAGGCTGGTGGAGAGTACTTTAAAAAGATTTAATAAAAATATATGTACCTGTAGAACAATTTTTTTTAGTGTCGCAAATCTTTCTGAGTGTCCCACGTACATATATCCCTCTTAAATTGGCTAAAATCATATATTGAATATATTTCACAAATAGTTTCCACTTATGGTTTTAAATCACATACGTATTACTCTACGTCAGGGGTTCCGCAGGGTTCACATCTTGCGCCGGTATTATTCTCATTGTTTATTAACGATATTAATTCTGTTATCATTCATTCAAAATTCTCACTATTTGCTGACGCCCTCAAACTTTATATTACTGCTACACCAATAGCTTGCGAACTGCTTCAAACACAGACATAACTAATAACTATCTACTTAAAATTTTAACAGCTAATGTTGCTCAATTATTCAAAGAATATTGTGTTTATCTATAACTGTTTAGTATATAAGAACTGACTACTATTGTTAAAACGCCATCAATGCTTAAAATAAATATATCCCTAATGGGGTAGGCTGAGCGTAAACGATCTACACAAAGGTCGTTCCGCCGCATCTGACAAAGTTTTGAGGGTTGCTTAAGATAGATTTGTAGGTATATTGCTGTAGTGATAGGTTGTCAGCCCATCGCCTAAATTGCAATATACAGAAATCTTTGGATCCCTTAACTGGTTTTTACAGCATGCCCGGGAGGAAATGCAGCTGGCACATTCTATGTTTTTCTATCACTCCCATTCCAGCATACAATAAATTAAGTTGGTACATATAACTTTTGTGGACAAAAAATGCGTTTGGAGAAGCTGGCACCTAAACTAGGGTCCCTGTATTATAGGAGACCAGGCCTCCACCTCCAACATAAACATACATATATCCCTAATGGGGTATGTTTACGCCATTTAAAATTCCTACTTTCCTCCCCTTTCCTCCCACGCAACAGAGCGAGACAGAAAGAGGACGCTCTTGTCTAATGGCCAACCCAATTTGCGGGACTGTGATTGGTTCCCGCTGACCGCCATTCCACCGCTTCTTCCAATCATAAGGAAGACAGGAGCGTAGGCGCCGGCTCTCCCCCGGTCTATTTTGCCGAAGAACTGGAAGCAGTGGAATGGCGGTCAGCGGTAACCAATCACAGTCCCGCAAATTGGGTCGGGCATTATACAATACCGTCCTCTTTCCGTCTCGCTCTGTTGCGTGGGACGAAAGGAGAGGAAAGTAGGAATTTTGATATTGGTGGAATGCTTTTTATCGTGTGTAATCAGTCCATTTAAAATTCTACCGCTGAAAGAAAAAATAACCGTAACTCTTTCCCGCTACCGGCCTTTCTCAATAGCGTGCATATACAGTCCACTTATTTGAAAAACCGCCAAAACAGGGTAGAGCGTAAACGATCTACACAAAGGTCGTTTCGCCACGTCTGAAAAAGTTTTGAGGGTTATTTAAGATATATTTGAAGGTATATTGCTGTAGTGACAGGTTGTCAGCCTTTCGCCTAAATTACAGTATACTAAAACCCTCTTCGTCTTCCATGCTGGCCTGGGAGCGAGAAAAATACATAGAATTCCAGCGCCAGCAATTGAAGTGCCAGCTGCATATCCTCCCGGGCATGCTGTAAAAACCAGCTTAGCGATCAGAGGGTTTGTTTTGATTGTAATTTAGTGGTGTAGTGGATAGGGCCGCTGCCTCCTGAGCGGGAGGTCGTGGTTCGAACCCCACCACGTACCAATGTGTTTTTCGATTTTCGAATTACATATGTACGTTTATTCGGTGCTTTTTCCGTGCTTCGGAAGGCACGTTAAGCCGTTGGTCCTGGTTAATATCGTTTAATACCGTAGATATTAGTCGTTAAGCCATATCAGAGGCCAGTGCTAAGCTTTGGCGGCTTGAAACTCTGACCTAATCTAGGATTGGGTCTGGTTTCCCTTCTGGGTTGCGGAGGTCAGATGGCAGTCGCTCTGTGTAAAAACCAGTACCCTCGTTCAATCACCTACATTAGGTAGCCGACCCCGAGAAATACGGGATAAGGCTAGGATGATGATGATGATGGGCTGACAACCTGTCACTACAGCAATATACCTACAAATCTATCTTAGACAAGTCTCAAAACTTTGTCAGACGTGGTGGAACGACCGTTGTTTAGGTCGTTTACGCTCTGCCTACCCCATTACTAAAACCCTCAGACCCCTTAGCTGGTTTTTACAGCATGCTCGGGAGGAAATGCAGCTGGCACATTCTATGTTCTTCTCTCGCTCCCAGTCCAAAATGGAACAAAATAAACATACAGATAATATTATCATCAGCTATATACTGGCTTTCCTATATTACTTTCCTGGATAAAAAAAAACATTGTTTCCCCTTGCACACGTCGGGCGTGTACTTGAGTCGTTCTAGCGCGGAGAGTGCGAGCGTGCCGGTCCACGGCAGCGACGCCGCGCTGTCCGCCGCTAGGCTGCGAGCAGAGCAAGCAGAGCGAGCGGAGTGGGTTCGTGTCTTACCGTTTCCCCTTGCACACGTCGGGCGTGTACTTGAGTCGTTCTAGCGCGGAGAGTGCGAGCGTGCCGGCCCACGGCAGCGACGCCGCGCTGTCCGCCGCTAGGCTGCGAGCACAGCAAGCAGAGCGAGCGGAGTGGGCTCGTGTCTTACCGTTTCCCCTTGCACACGTCGGGCGTGTACTTGAGTCGTTCTAGCGCGGAGAGTGCGAGCGTGCCGGCCCACGGCAGCGACGCCGCGCTGTCCGCCGCTAGGCTGCGAGCACAGCAAGCAGAGCGAGCGGAGTGGGCTCGTGTCTTACCGTTTCCCCTTGCACACGTCGGGCGTGTACTTGAGTCGTTCTAGCCGGAGAGTGCGAGCGTGCCGGCCCACGGCAGCGACGCCGCGCTGTCCGCCGCTAGGCTGCGAGCAGAGCAAGCAGAGCGAGCGGAGTGGGCTCGTGTCTTACCGTTTCCCCTTGCACACGTCGGGCGTGTACTTGAGTCGTTCTAGCGCGGAGAGTGCGAGCGTGCCGGCCCACGGCAGCGACGCCGCGCTGTCCGCCGCTAGGCTGCGAGCAGAGCAAGCAGAGCGAGCGGAGTGGGCTCGTGTCTTACCGTTTCCCCTTGCACACGTCGGGCGTGTACTTGAGTCGTTCTAGCGCGGAGAGTGCGAGCGTGCCGGCCCACGGCAGCGACGCCGCGCTGTCCGCCGCTAGGCTGCGCGGCCGTTTGCTTACTCGAGAACTAAAAAAAAACGATAAAAAAGCGTTGTTTATGGAACTGTGGCGATATGATGACGATTTGTTTCTCTATACATATAATAAATCTCTAGAAGGGTCGTGTCTGTACATTGAATATTTTTTCAAAAAAATAATTGTGCAGGCGTTATTAACGATACAAAGATCAAAATGATTTTTTTTAAAAATTTTGTCTGTCTGTCTGTCTGTATGTTGATACCACATCACGCCAAAAGTACTGAACCGATTTCGATGAGACTTTTTTTATTCAACTGTATAGTACCCGGGTTGCAACTTAGGATACTTAAAATCACGCTACCTGACTTAGGGGGTAGGCAGGAAATTGAAATTTAGCTGTTTCTTAACCGATTTTTATGGAACTTTTTTTATTCGACTGAGCATTATTTAAAATCGATGTTATGATACAAATAATCACGCCTCATGACATAACGAGGTAGGTAGGACATAGAATTTTGGTCTTTTTTTTTCTGAGCATTACTTAAAATCAAAGCTACGATACAAATAATCACGCCACCTGACTTAGGGGGTAGGCAGGAAATTGAACTCTGATCGTTTTTAACCGATCTTAAAGGGACTTTTTATTTGACTGAGTTTTTTTAATTACCTGGTCCAGCCTAGGTTACAAATAATCATGCAAACCATTCTAAGTGTAAGTACCAGTAATGCGAAACACGCTTTCGCGCTCGGGTTAGCAGATCCCGCTCTAAGGCATGCCTTAGCTAGCAAAAAACATACATAAATACATACATAAATCACGCCTTTATCCCTTACGGGGTAGGCAGAGCGTTTAACGCCTCGTAA
This sequence comes from Scrobipalpa costella, assembly GCA_949820665.1. Taxonomy (NCBI): domain Eukaryota; kingdom Metazoa; phylum Arthropoda; class Insecta; order Lepidoptera; family Gelechiidae; genus Scrobipalpa; species Scrobipalpa costella. The sequence continues at coordinate 12,063,639 of OX463315.1, forward strand.
AAGGCGCTTTCGCCACGTCTGACAAAAATTGAGGGCAATTTTAGATTGTAATATGTATTGCTATAGTGACAGGTTGTCAGCTCATCGCCTAAATTACAATACACTGTAACCCTCGAGTTCTTTTTGCTGACTTCAACAGCATGCCCGGGAGGAAGGGCAGCTGGAACATTCTATGTTTTTCTATCTCTCCCAGTCCAGCATGGAAGTAACAATTATATAAAAAAAAACCTTATAACAAATTCCTTTCATATTTTAGTTAGGTACTTTTTAGATCATTAGTATACCTTTTATCTATTAAAAAAACGTAAGTTGTAAAAAATCTTAAATATTCAATAGCTAATGAGAAATTCAACAAAAAAATTAATCATGATTTGTATATAATTTATTGATCCCTAAAGAAAAATAAATGGAAACAAAGAAACAAACGTTAGGTAACAACTCCTTCCATATTTAAGTAGACAGGTACAAAGAATACCTACTATTTAATTTAATTTAATTTCTTTATTGAGAACCCAACAGCAATTATATCACTATTACAAACAGTAATCTTAAAAAACTTATATAGCCAATAACAGAGTTCATCATATTAAATATACATAATAGGGTAGTAAACAATAAACATAAGGTAGGCTAAGTGTGCGTGTAAGTGTGAATGTATGTGTATTGTGTAGTGTATGAGCTTCATGGCTTCATTGTAATGTAAGGTCATATTCATAGAGTAGAGATTTTACTATAAACACAATTGATGAATTGATTACGGGTTAGGAAGAAAATATCGGCTTCATTAAACTTCGACTCATAGGTTTATACTATTCTGTTAATGATGGAGATTGGGAATAATTAGTACGTGAAAAACCGGAATAGAACGATCGAGGAATAATGTACTATAATGTACTATGCTCACATAGGTGTAATGTAAGGCTGTATTCTATCCCAATTATGTAAAATTTCAAACAAAAAATACATCGATGTTAAAATCATAACCACCACGCGTACGGAGTTGCGGACACAGCTAGTATTATAATAAGTATCTTCTTTCAAAACTAATTTTACTGAAAACTTCTGTTTGAATGCAAGTAATCATATAATCATACATATGAAATTCGAAAACCGAAAAACACATTGGTACGTGGTGGGGTTCGAACCACGATCCCGCTCAGGACGCAGCGGCCCTATCCACTACACCATCGGGCACCTCATGCATGTACCGAAACTTAATGTTTAAAAAATAAATAGAAGAGTTCATTGAAGAAAACCGTTTTTTTCCAATAACCTGAACTCCAAGGGCAAATAAGCAACAGAACAATATCTTGAAACATAACGCGGGCGAAGCCTCCGCAAATTTATGATATTTTAAACTTGTTTTCTGATAGCCTTCTAGACATTAATCTGAGCAAATAAGTTATCAAACCTTGGTGCATGGTTTCATTTCGGCTACGCCTATTAATGTAATTATCGAAATTTACGAAAATTTAGCAATTAGTGCCAGCAAAAATATTACTCCTTATCTTAGGTGCTGCCACCCAATTTGTTTCTATCCTTATAAATTGAAAATGCGAAATACTTTCTTTATTGAAATCCTAACACGACAATTGCATTAATTAATTGATATGTTTTAGGGAAAAAAAGCTTCTAAAGAAACCCATATAAAAAACCTATATGGTCGGCTTAATTGGGAACCCTGGTTCCTAATAAGAACCACTATAAAATAGTTATGTGCTCCTTATTGGGTGCCAGTATCTTAAAATATTGTTTACTTCCTACATACATACACATAATCACGTCATTATCCCTAATGGGGTAGGCAGAGCGTAAACGACCTAAACAAAGGTAATTCCGCCACGTCTTTCAAACTTTTGATAAATGTAGATATACTGCTGAAGTGACAGGATGTCAGCCCATCGCCTTTATTACAATATACCAAATACCCTCTGATCCCTTAGCTAGTTTTTACAGCACGCTCGGGAGGAAATGCACCTGGCACATTCTATGTTTTTCTCTCGCTCCCAGTCCAGCATGGAAAATGGAAGATGTATACCTTCTAATGGTGAGCAGTTCGCTAGCCGCACCACCGCTCCATTCGCTCACGCAGCCCCAGACCTCGTCGCCTAATTCTAGATCGTTTACTCCGTGACCCACGTCCAAAACCACACCTATAAACAAATGAAAATAAACTTCAAGAACGATGGGAAAAAAATATACCCAAGAAATGTGCCAGCAACTTCTGGGGGTTGGTTTCACGGAATTGAGAAAACTGTCCTTGCGCCCAACTTAGTAGCTTATATTGGTCGAACATATTAGCTTATATTGGGACAACTTATTAGCTAATTTTGGGAAACTAGTAATTGTTTGTGTTTGGGGCAACATACAAGCTAATATTGGGACAATTAACTAGCTCATATTGGGATAACTTTCTAGCTAATATGGGTACTACTTACTAGCTGATACTGGGATAACTTACTATCTGATATTGGTACATCTTACCAGTGAATGCTCTGCTTACAGTAGGCTGAGTCTTGGATATAAGCGAGCGCAACATGTACCCTCGTTCTCTCAACACCTATTATATTCACTCAAGTAACTTGTTTATATTGACTTACTTACTAGCTAGAATTGGGAAAACTTATTAGCTAATATTGAAGCAACTTAATAGTTAATATTTGTCCAACTTAGTAGCTGATATTGGGTTATTTTACTAGCGAATATTGGGACAGCTTATTAGCTAATATTGGGACAAATTAATAGATAAAATTGGGACAACTTACTAACTACTATTGGGACAAATTACTAGCTATCATTAGGACAACTAACAACTTTCTAGTTAACATTGAGACAAGTGAATAGAACTTACCAGCGAATGCCCTGCCCACAGTAAGCTGTGTCCTGGTTATAAGTGATCGTAGCATAGATCCTCGCCCTCTCAACACCCATCGGTCCACTGGGCACACGCTGAATGCCTGCACCCTTACTAATACTTCGCCTGCTGACGCTCCTGAGGGCAAAATAACCATTATTAGTTGATCAGGTTTACTATAAATTTACTTCCATGCTGGACTGGGAGTGATAGAAAAACAAAACCCTTCCTTCCGAGCATGTTGTAAAAGTCAGCAAAAGGGCTTTGAGGGTTAGTGTATTTGTAGTTAGGCGATGGGCTGACAACTAATATACCTCTAGATTACAATCTAAAATTGCTCTCAATACTTGTCAGACGTGCGTAAGGCGCTTTTTACTAGGCGTTTCACTATCTATCTACCCCGTAAGGGATAAAGGGGTGACTTTATGTATGTATGTATGCAGTGCTAACATGATTTTGATTTGATTGGAACAGTACTTTTCTGTATAACGGTCTGGTGCAGCGAATTACGGTGTGTCACAGCTTGGACACTCCTAACTTGATAGTTAAGGACATAATTGTCATTTTGGTCACACATCGACAGACGTCATGTTGCACTTGGCACGTATTTGTGTGCGTGTTATAAGGGTTGACAAAATTTGTTATACCGGTCATAATCATCACTTGATTAATCTGGATCTTGATTAAACCAACGTTTTAAAGTAGTTCACTGTAACTGAATAGTTAGAATAGATTAGGTTGCATATTTTGTATGAATTGACTTACCGTCTCTCATCATTGTGGAATCTAAAAAAGTTTTTATTGGAGTCATATCTTGTAGTAGAAAGACATCCGTACACGGAACAGTATCTAACCATCTTTGGAAAACAAAACTTTATTATTTCCGTTACACTGGGAAACATGCGCGCGCCATGCCCGCTAAGCGTACGCTCAATGTGGCCTACAATCCGGCGCGGAGTGTGACGTATGTCGGACTGGGGAAGGGAGGTGAATGTCCATTCTGTATGTAGTACTATTATATAATCTGTGCTCGTGGCTAAGTCGTGAACTAATAACTTTATTAACTAGTGTCTCTCTTACCGGCACAGACGGCGTCTTCCACTAGTATGACGGTCTGGTCGGCGTGCGTGTGCAGAGCGCGCGAGTGCGGGCCGGCGGGCGCGCGCGCCGCCACGCGGTACCCGATGCAGAGCCCCGCGCCCCCGCCCACCGCCACGCCGCACACGAAGATTAGCATGCTGCGCCGCCATACTGGAATTAAGCCACCCAGATTATACCGGGTGTAAGGGACAGCGTACAGCAAACTGATAGAGGTTGCTCAGTCAAGCAAACTGAACAAATGTCTCCAAAAAATTCTTTCAGGAGAGAAAAAAATGAACTTGCCATACAAAATTAACCCGTATCAGTTTGCGGGACGTTGTCCTTTAAACCCCGTACGGTATTTTAAGGGGACATGTATTTATTTTCATTATAAAATATTTCGAGCTCGCTTCGCTCGATTGAAATTTTCTTGAATTTTCTTTTAAAAAATGGCGTGCTTGTTCAAATAGTTTTTATACGCTTCCGTGAAAAGTCACGCTTGCATAACGTCTTGATTCAGATAGCAGGTTTTGTAGAGAGTAGCGCTCGCTTCGCTCGCATAGCGTTTTGGTTCAGGTTTCTTAATTGGTCGCTCGCGTAACGTAATGCTTCGCTCGCGTAACGTAATGATTCGCCATTCCTTAATTTTAGATTTTCGAGTGTCCTTGAAAACAATATATTTATCCACTTATTCATAAACAACTGTACAACCGATAATCTAGATGACACCGCTCTCAAATGAGTCAATATATATAAGATGTATCAGTCCTGGCACAGACTTCGGTCCATTGGGGCTGCTACTGAACACTAGTCATGTTTATAGGCGTCTCTTTATTTATGCTTTCGTTGTATAGTGTGTATAATGTACATTCTTTCTTTGGTAAATAATAAAGAAACAAAAAAAATATGTCTTGAATGTGATGGCAGCCCCTTGCCAGTTCTGTCCCGGTATTGAGCCTCACTATTTTACTGTACTACCATTTTTTTTATGGTATTTTAATACCTCGATCTTTGAACAGTGCCACCAGCTCCTCATAGAGCAGCATGGGCGACAGCGGCGGGGCACCTTCCCGGATGCGCTGCTTGGCCTCGCGGCACCACGCGCCGACCCGCGCCCGCCCCTCCGCTATCAGCTCGTGATGCCATATCTCGTGGAACGCCTCCCGGATCTGGAGCAAACCAAGTTAGTTTGTTGCCCTATCGGGGTTTATAAGGCTCACAGGCAACAGAGACATTTAATCACATCTCTTACGAAATACGGCGTAATGAAAGCCGTATTCGCTACATATTTGGGGGCTTTGCAAATACATAAGTGCAATACAAAATCCACCAAGACTGTAAATAGAATTAGCGGGTTCGTCAAGAAGCAAGTATGTGAAAAAATACATACTTTCTCTCAGGCACTAGAATAATTGTAAATGTGGTTATGCACAATCCACGAAATCGCTCATTGGCCGGAAAAAAGAGATACTTCGCGGATTGCGCATTGCAAAACAGCCAATCCGCGAAATTCCCTTTCATTTCGACCAATGAGCGTTGTAAAACAACCATTCCGCGGACTGGCAAACAATTGCCGAAGTCGTTAAAATAACAAGTGCAAGGGACAGGGACAGTTAATGCAAAGTGATAGGGGTTGCTCGCTCAGTCAAAGAATCTAAACAACTTTCCAGGAAATTGTTCAGATAAAAGAAAATATTTTTTGTTTTCTAAATTATCACCTCGATGATAATTTCCTGGTCAAAGTGGTTCAGTTCCATAACTGAGCAACCCCTGTCAGTTTTCGTTAAGCTGTCTCTTACACCTGGTATTTTAATGTCCCTTACACCTATCAGCAACTGGCCGTTTGGTGTTTGCCCCTCCATGGTTGCTTTACAACGCACTTTAGCCGAAATGAAAGGACATTTCGCGGACCGGCAGTTTTGCAATACACAATACGCGAAGTGTCCCTTTTTCCGGTCAATGAGCCATTTCGGTGATTATGCTTAATATAAATGTTCATTTGAAATAAACCTTTAAATATTATTTCGTAAATACTAAAATGTGATAGCAACAGTCGTATTAAAAATCTACTATAGTGTATTTATTTCATAGTCTGTAGCAAAAAAATGTGAGCTGTTTAGCCTAGAATAAATGTCTTTAAAAAGTTACTTTGTGCTAAAGAAATCTACAAAATCTACAGATGCAATCTACTATAATAGTGAAAAGTGACCTGAATTAAAACAAAGAAAGAGGTCTGTCTCAGTCTGTAGTTACTGCGATGGTATCTCTGCAGAAACACAAAATTATCTACAATGCTATTAAATATAAATCAATATCATAATTACTGCCCATAGGATAAGTCTTGTGTAGTGTGAAAATATGGGAACAATAATTACATATTTATCACGATTTATATAAACGATTATTTTGTAATATATTCAATTCTGTTAAAAACAATGAGAACAACTCCCACAGCAGCCTTAAATATGATCCTGGGTCTCTATCCTATTGACCTACAGGTGAAGAAGGTAGCCTTAGAACAATGGTTTAGAATGAAGTCCTTTAAGTCTTGGAAGGGTAACCATCTGGACAAAGGGCATGTTAGGATAGACTCAGTGATAGGACAAAATATCTCGATGATTCTTGCAAACAACGATTTGATAGAGAAACAAGAGATTTTTGATAAAAAGTACAGAATACACATAGGCTCAAGAGATGAGTGGAAAATTCACACAGACAACCCGACAACGATCTGTTACACTGACGGATCAAGGAAAGAAAGCACCAAATTATCGGGGGCGGGCATTTACATAGAAAGCTCGCCACGTCTGTATAGAACAATACCTTTAGGAAAATTCGCCAGCGTTTTCCAGGCTGAGGTGCAGGCCATCCTGGAGTGCGCCGGCGAGCTAGAAAATACAGAATTAACACCAGAAGTCATAATCTATAGCGACAGTCAGGCAGCATTAAAAGCGCTCAACAAAACCTGTACAACCTCTGCATTAGTTAAGGAATGCAAACTGACTCTAAACAGATTATGTACCAATACTAGTATCACAATTGCCTGGGTGCCAGGGCACCAAGACAATGAAGGAAACGAAATAGCAGATAAATTGGCCAGGACCGGGGCAGATGAAACCTTTATGGGCCCTGAACCATGTCTACCAATTCCAGGCCAAATAACAAAAGGCGTTATTAACATAAAAATTAAAAACGATAGTAACAGTAGATGGAATAACTTACAGTCCTGTCGACAATCTAAGTTTTTCATAAAATGCTTAGATTTTAGAAAAACGCGTAGATTACTACAACTTAGTAAAAAACATATCAGACTCTTGGTAGGGTTACTGACAGGACATTGCGGACTGAACAAACACCTACACACTATGAGATTAATAGATAACCCAAATTGCCCTGAGTGCGGACAGGAGGAAAGTAGTCTCCACTTCTTAGCCGAATGTCCTAGCTACTCACTGCCAAGATGGGAATACTTAGGAACTGACAAACTAGAGACAAAGGACTTAGAAAACATTTCCTTATTAGACATTCTGCACTTCTGCAGGGCCACCGGTAGATTCAGGGAGGTGACGCTGACGGAGCACCAGTGAACCCAGTGCTCCACCACTGGGAATTGGGTGAAATAGTTCCAACATCAGGAGCTGATCACCCGTCTGCGTGCATCGCAGCCGTCCCACCAAGAAGTAGAAGTAGAAGTAGAAGTCAACCACAAAACATATGGTTGTAACAAGGTTATCGTCTGCAGTTCCGAAATTTGAACCCTTGCTAAGTTGCAAAGTAAAAGCAATTTATGAGCCGCAAAACACCGTTGGTATTAACTCAAAGTAAAAAATACGAACTATAGTGCTTTTTAAATAAATAAATAAAAAATGATAATGTGAATGTGCTCACCTTCCTAAAGGCATCCAAAGCTTGTCCGAAGGCGTCCTCGACTCGGGACTTACTAGTATCTACTGTGGTTTTAGCAGCCTCCTAGCAAACATATGATATTTGTGAGCGAAAAGCTAAATGGTTCAGATAAAACTATGGCTAATTTACAGCCAAACTGGCCAAACCAGACAGCAGAAGAAACTATACTATTTAAAAATCACATTTAGAATAAAGATTAACAAAGTTTCATGTCTTTTTATTCAAAAACACATTTCAAAAATAAATTACACATGTTGGCAAATTAGTTAGATGACTAAAACTACTATTTAATTATGTTATCATATTTAATAGCTAAAACTTAAACAAGATCTTTGATTAAAAGACATGAAACTTTGTTTACCTTTATTCTAAATCTGATTTGGAAATACAAGGTGGCGCAAAAGAAGTCATCCGATGTTGTTTGGCTCTCATTTTTTTTCTAAATGAAAAACTTCGAATCTGTTTTTTGATTATATTTATTTGCACCTTTAGAATTTTACTGGTCAAGTCGAGAAGATGATATCGGCCAAATGGGCGCCGTTACAATTGATTGCCATACGGGCTCGTTTTATGGCATTTTTCATCACTTCGGCGAGAACTTCGGGCGACAGATTCTCGCACTCGTGTCGAATGTTGTCTTTGAGGGCTTCCAAGGTCTCAGGCTTGTTGACGTAAACACGAGACTTCAAAAAACCCCATAAAAAGAAGTCCGGGACCGTTAAATCGGGCGATCTGGCCGGCCAGTGCAAATCGCCAAAACGAGAGATTAGGCGACCCGGAAATGCCGCCTTCAGAATGTCGGTTGTGGCTCGTGCAGTGTGCGCCGTTGCCCCGTCCTGTTGGAACCACATGTCCTCCAGTCCCAATTCGTCCAATTGCGGCAGAAAAAATTCGGTCAACATGGCCCTATAGCGCGCACCGTCCACTGTTGTCGTTTGACCCGCGGCGTTCTCGAAAAAAAATGGCCCGATGACTCCTCCAGCGTGAACAGCGCACCACGCAGTCACTTTGAGCGGGTGTAACGGCTCCTCGTGCATCACTCGTGGATTCTCGGTGCCCCAGAAGCGATAATTTTGCCGATTCACGTAACCGCTGAGGTGGAAATGAGCCTCATCGCTCATGATGATTTTGGTCGAAAAATTGTCCAATTCTTCCTCGAGATTGAGGATGGCTTGGGCGTAGGTTACGCGCGTTTGGCGGTCGGCAGGCAGCAGCTGATGCACGGTCTGGACTTTGTAAGGAAACATCTTCAAGTCTCGCACCAAAATTCGCTGCAAGGACCGCCGGCTGAGGCCCAATTGCGTGGCACGTCGTCTGGTCGATGTTTCGGGGCTCACTTCAACGTCCTCGGCTACAGCGGCGATATTCTCGGCAGAACGGGCGCTCCGGGGCCGGCCACTCTTAGCAACGTCTCGTGTGGTCCCATACTCTTCAAGGTTGGTGGCTAAACGTCGCAGTGTTTGCGCAGTCGGTGTCGGACGGCCGGGGAATCGGCGACGGAATTCGCGCTGCGCCAACACCACAGACGAATTGTTACTCAAAAAAATAGACACGATTTTTCCGCGTTCTTGGGGAGTGTATCGCTCCATGGCTTGTTCACTTGTATTCTGCATCTGTCTAGTCCACAAATGTCAAAACAGATTTGACATTGGCGGCCATTTGCAAAAATGAGAGCATCTTCCAATAGGGTGATTTCTTTTGCGCCACCTTGTAGTATAGACATATGGAATTTGTCCTATTGAAATGTAGTTTGAGTGACCACAGAACAATAGACATTTTGCTAGATATTTGATCAGTTTGGCTGGAGTGTAAATAAAATTAAAGATTATCTCTAGTTATTACTCAGTAAGTGAAGTGTATCGAAAATTTTGTAAAAATAATAGATGATATATTTTTATAATATTATCAGCATTTACCATTTTGTATTTGTGATTAGTTCCATATTTTTGATAGGTATTTTTAACATAATATCTCATTTCACCAGTATATCACTGAGTAGATCATAATCTTGCTAAATTAGACTCCGCTCACTGCATAATAACTAGGATATAAGATTCAAAACAATGTGAAGAATTATGTTTATTTCAATACATACTTTGATCATTACAGTCAGCTGTAAAATAGAAGATTTACAGAATAAGGAAAATAATTTAATTTACTATAAAAGATTTAAAGTTATATGGCAAGCCTGTCATGATTCATCAATAAGTTTTAAATAGTTTGAACAAAATAGTACAAACTAAACATGCAGATAAAACTGGCTCAAGTTTGTCTCATAGTAGTGCAAATAAACAAATATTAGCATCTCACAATATGTACTATTCATGGCAACAATTCATATAGCAATCAGTGAACTTGAAATTCTAGATCTAGGTCTACTATTTAAAGAGAAACATTACATAAGCTCACGGTCATTGCTACAATAAATTAAATATAGGATATTGATGCCAATGACATCTTTAGGTCAATAAGTCAGCAAATAAAACAAACAAACTTTTTTTTCACTTTTACTGTATACGACTTGCCCGCCAAACGCACACTTTTTTGTTTTTATAGCAAAATGACGTAAAGATACGTAAATTCCGCGCGCGAAAGTACCAGGGTAGAATAACCTTAAAGGTGATACTTACATGAAATGCTCCTATTTTTTCTCCGGCTCTTAGCTTGAATTCGTCCATAGCAAGGCACCACAAGATGCTAGGGGTGTTACCTAAACCATACTAATACATTATTTGCCGAATTAACTTAACCTTTGGACAGAATTCGTCCTAAATACGGGCACTCCTAAAATAGACCGAAATGTCAACCAAACTATATTTCCTAAATAGACGAGGGGTCTAAATGAAAGTTTTGATAATTTGATTGTATTTACATTGTCACTTTAAGTACGAAAACCGCATTAAATGGGAATATTGGTCAATTTTACCTTATCCAAACATAACCCCTACGAACTATTTGACAGTGACATTCAGCTGATGGAATCAGAAATCAGCTGCGTTCATTGTACAAAATTAGCGATAACTTAATGCGATAACGTTATAAAATAACGCTACCTATTTATTTAAGTTTGTGTTTTATAATTACTTTTTCTTCATAGATATTTCATCTCCCTAGCCTTATCCCGTATCTTACGGGATCGGCTACCTAATCTAGGGGATTGAACGAGGGTACTGGTTTTTACACAGAGCGACTGCCATCTGACCTCCGCAACCCAGAAGGGAATTCTTATTCTTCATAGATAAATAAGTTAAAAAAGCATATTAAGGAGTCTCAACAATTTGATGGAATCTCTCCAGCAAATTGTTGAGACTCCTTAATATGCTTTCCAGAGTGACGCCGAGACGGTAGAAATTTACTGGAGATAGGGAATACACCTGCAAACATAAATATATATATTTTTTTTTACTAGAGAATGCACCTGCAAACATAAATATACATTTTTTTTACTAGAGATCATCATCTCCCTAGCCTTATACGGGATCTCACGGGGTCGCTTTCCTAATCTAGGGGATTGAACGAGGGTACTGGTTTTTACACAGAGCGACTGCCATCTGACCTCCGCAACCCAGAAGGGAATTCTTATTCTTCATAGATAAATAATATGTAGGATATGTATGTATAGATAAATAAGTTAAAAAAGCTTAACTTTTAAAATCTTACTATGTTTTAACGATACCTATAGAATAATTACGGGCTGTTTTTATTTACAAATAACATTATTCAAACATGTACTAAAAAGTATTTTGGTCTGAAGTGCCTGGCACTTCAAGATTAGCAATAGATTAGAATACTAGAGTGGTGTGGTGTGGTGGCTGTCTGGTGAAGCTGGTGAATGACACGGTAGTGATTTTTTTTTTAAAGCCAAGTCGACCAACAATGGATCAACATCTTGTCTCCTTTGATTTAATAGGTGAGTACGACGTTATGCTGGAGGGGTGACATGGCAGTTACGGTGCCTAAACAAACGGTTGTTCATTGGAACTTAGAGGCTATACTAGATTCTCTAGCTAGTTCAAGGTCACATTATACATTTATACAAGATTTCACTTAAAAATATTTATTTAATTATTCAACAGCAAGCGGTATAATGTTCTCTCCACTATCGGCGCTTTCGACTCCTTCACGTTCTACTAAACCGGCGAGCACTTGATCAATCCAAACTCGACTGTACGAGACCTGGAAAATAGAAAAGAGCAGGAATCTTGTATTGTATTATGCAACAAGGTACAGGAACTTGAAAATTATAACACAAGTGCATCGTTTAAAAATATACAACCGACTTTAATTGCCAACGATGACGCCCAGAATGTTGAACATAATTTTTCAATTATTTTTTTAAGTCGACCAGACAATTGATTCCGAAATAATAAAAAAACTTTAGTACATAGAAATTTCAATATTTTTTAAAATCTGCAACTAACCCTGTATTGTTAACAACTTTTGTACAACATGAATGCAATAAACATTACTGCCTCCGTGGTCTAGTGGCTAGTGCCATGGACTCCCGATCCTGAGGTCCTGGGATCGATTCCCCAAACACAAAGTTGATATTTGAGAATTTATCACTTTGTGAATTTTCCCCAGTTTTTTGGTCATCTAATTGTCCGAAAAGAAAAAGATTTCGTGCTTCGGAGGGCACGTTAAGCCGTCGGTCCCGGTCGCTGTCTTTGAAGGTGGTCGTTACTTAAAACCATGTCAGAGGCCTGATAGTTGTGCTATTAGGCGGATTAAAAACTCTGACACCAGGGTTCATCGCGTCGATAGACTCGATACCCACTCGACAGAAGAATAAACATTTGAGTATTGAGTTCGGAGTTACCTTAGCAAACACTCCTGGTTTCGATTTGTACGCGCACTCTTCAGTCCCGGAAAACAGTGCAATACCAAACAGTGTGCCAGCACGATTCACACCGCTGAAGTGGACTGCTGGATCTCCTATATCTCCCTGTAAATTAAAAAAAACACAAAGGAATATAGAGTCACACTCGCCCGGTTCCCTTGGTAGATAGGCAGAGCTTCAATGACCAATACGTGTACAGTTTTGTCCAATTTTTAGGGTATTGTAAGAATATAGGAATTAAATAATTTATACTACACCTATTCGGAAAGTATATTAGTTCTTACTTGAAAAAAGGGAAGAAAGTATGTAAATCCAAGCAAACAATTATGCGGTTGGCAAAATATATGGGATTTACTTTCTTGCTGCAGCGGGTAGAAAGTAAGCACTTTCATCCCTCCTTATATTTTTTAATTCATAATTCAAGACTAGAAACAGGCGGATCCCAAAAGACAAAAGTTTGTATCCGAAGGCCACTTTTTTTTTGGCAGTATGTGCTTTATTTCATTTGCCTCTTTTATATTTTCAAATGTGAAATGTGAGAAATGAATAAAAGTTTTGCTATCCATACAAATTGTATGATCGATGTGATTACTGTAGCTGGCTATTATAGGCTGTATGAAAACTCTGACGCCAGGGTTCAGCGGGCCGTTATTTGACTCGATAGGAAAAACAAACTTATACATATAATCACGCCTTTATCCCTAATGGGGTAGGCAGAGCGTAAACGACCTAAACAAAGGTCATTCCGCCACGTCTGACAAAGTTTTGAAGGTTATTTAAGATAGATTTGAAGGTATATTTCTGTAGTGACAGGTTGTCAGCCTATCGCCTAAATTGCAATATACAGCAACCCTTGGAACCCTTAACTGGTTTTTACAGCATGCCCGGGACGTAATGCAGCGGGCACATTCTATGTTTTTCTCTCGCTCCCAGTCCAGTGTGGAAGTAATCGTCGAGTCGATAGGAAAAAGTTTTTTTTTTTTTTTAGTTTTATAAAGAAGACATTTTAGTTTTTTTTAAAGAAAAAAGCATTCTCACTGCACACAAAGCGACTCCTTTGACAGTACTCTGTAGACACATGTGGTCGTGCTGTAGATGATAGTCGTTGCCATAGATCTGACGACATTCCGAGCGCGCTGTCTCCCGCACTATCATTCGCCTGAGCTCCTGGTTCTCCCCCTCTCGAATTTGGCCGGACACCTACAGTATTTCGGCATAAGTCATTAAAGTACCTATGAATTACTGCTCTGTGAATAAAATGGATTTTGGACATTGGTACCAATTCGTAATTGCGAAAATCTGATGTAAGTCTATAGGTACCTGTCATTTTCTGTCATAAGAGAACAGAAAGGGACACTAATAACTTTAGTCAGGATTTAGTTAAGTGGTGCGTTCTACTAATCGATAGCATTTTTATTATTTTTTAACAATGCAAAAATACTAAAATACATTACCATTACATGACACCTTAAAAATTACCTATAATAACGGTTTTATTATTATTATTAACTATAATAATGTTCACAATTTTTTTTTATATTCATTCAATCATATGTTGTATCTTTTATTTTTTTGAATGGACCTGTTTGTCTGACCATACTACAAAGTGTATATAATGCGTCACCGGGCTAAGGCGGGGAGTTGCTACACGCAATCTACACCCTTAAATGGAATGGCAACTGCCTAAGGGCACCCACTAGGGCTCGAACCTCGGCTTATGGCGTTGCCTTGGGAACTCCTTATCGGAGAGAATCTACCCGGTACAAGCCGGTAAACCCCAAAAAGGGGAGCAAAGGGGGGATCTCCGCGACCCCGCCGGGGTGCGCGGTTGCTGGAAGAGCTTGTACAGATTGTGGCTCGACTAGTAATGGCAGCATTAAATGCAAGAGTAATTTGGTCATCGCCGTCGGTAAGGATATATTGTATCGCAATGCACACTTACCACAGAGCCGTATCCAGTGACAATAGTTTCACCAAAGTTGGGTGGTATATCGGAATCAACGACCGCTAAATTGACAGGTTGCATTCGACTCGTTTGTGTTATAGGGACGTTGACCTGAACAAAATAAAACCAGCTGTACAAAATTATAAATTATAAGGACAGCGTTCTGCAAACTGATAGGGGTAGCTTAGTCGACGAAACTGAACAACTATCATCATGTTTTTTTAGGAAGTGAAATATAAAAATGGTTTACCATACAAATTGTCTGATCGACGTGGTAATTTTGTATGGGTTGGTAATTTTTTTTTATCTCTTGAATGAATTTCGCGGTGAAAGTTGATCAGTTTCTTTGACTAAGCAACCCCTATCAGTTTGCGGGACAAAGGTAGGAGGTACCTACACTTGGGTGGTAGAGATAGACATATTAAAAAGTAAAAAAAAAACCGTGCAAATTTTGTTACAATAAGAGTAAAAAAGAATATTACAACCTTACTACTTACTTGTTACCCTAGTTCTATTACATACATACATACATATATCCTTTATCCCTAATGGGGTAGGCAGAGTCCGGTCAGGTTTCGCCACGTCTGACAAAGTTTTGAGGGTTATTTAGAATAGATTTGTAAGTATATTGCTGTAGTGACAGGTAGTCACAATATCGCCTAAATTACAATATACTGAAACCCTCTGATCCCTTAGCTGGCTTTTACAACATGCCCGGGAGGAACTGCAGCTGGCACATTCCATGTTTTTTTCTCTCGCTCCTAGGACAGCATGGAAGAAGTCTAGATTATTATTTATTATTATCTAATCATGGAAGGAAAAGGGCAAAGGCTGAAAAACAGTGTCGACATTGCTGTCCCCGGCAGCATGTTGACAACGACTGACTCTCTTTTCTTTGATATAACTTTTTAGTGTCATTTCTTTAGAATGTTTCATGTTTAATTAATTGTGTTATAGCAATAAACAAAATTACTTCCATGCTGGACTGGGAGCGAGAGAATAACATAGAACGTGCCAGCTGCATTTCCTCCCGGGCATGCTGTAAAAACCAGCTAAGGGACCTGAGGGTTTCAGTGCATTGTGCGATGGGCTGACAACCTATCACTACAGCAATATACCTACAAATATATCTTAAATAACCCTCAAAACTTTGTCAGACGTGGCGGAACGACCTTTGTTTAGGTCGCCTACCCCATTAGGGATAAAGGCGTGTTTATATGTATGTATGTAATAAACAAATTATTATTCTTACCTTTATCATAGCAAGATTATGTTCCGGATAGTACTGGTCCATTCTATAATCGGGATGCCTCTTGAGGTCAATCACTGACAGAATTTTCCCTCCAAAATCTCTGAATACGGACCCCATGCGAACAGTCACTTCTTCTTTTGTTACGCTATTGAAAAATATTAAATTATAAACTTGTATATGCTATAAAAAACACATATTTACATACATATATTTTATTTTAATAAAAAAGTTGTTACTGCAAAGACATATTACTGATGTTTGTAATTTTAGTTGATTTAATGATGGGTGATGCGATGAAAATTAAATGTAAATCAAATAATTCTTCTTCTGTCGAGTGGGTATCGAGTCTATGGACCTGTTCTTCTTCTGTCGAGTGGGTATCGAGTCTATGGACCTGTTCTTCTTCTGTCGAGTGGGTATCGAGTCTATGGACCTGTTCTTCTTCTGTCGAGTGGGTATCGAGTCTATGGACCTGTTCTTCTTCTGTCGAGTGGGTATCGAGTCTATGGACCTGTTCTTCTTCTGTCGAGTGGGTATCGAGTCTATGGACCTGTTCTTCTTCTGTCGAGTGGGTATCGAGTCTATGGACCTGTTCTTCTTCTGTCGAGTGGGTATCGAGTCTATGGACCTGTTCTTCTTCTGTCGAGTGGGTATCGAGTCTATGGACCTGTTCTTCTTCTGTCGAGTGGGTATCGAGTCTATGGACCTGTTCTTCTTCTGTCGAGTGGGTATCGAGTCTATGGACCTGTTCTTCTTCTGTCGAGTGGGTATCGAGTCTATGGACCTGTTCTTCTTCTGTCGAGTGGGTATCGAGTCTATGGACCTGTTCTTCTTCTGTCGAGTGGGTATCGAGTCTATGGACCTGTTCTTCTTCGGTCGAGTGGGTATCGAGTCTATGGACCTGTTCTTCTTCTGTCGAGTGGGTATCGAGTCTATGGACCTGTTCTTCTTCTGTCGAGTGGGTATCGAGTCTATGGACCTGTTCTTCTTCTGTCGAGTGGGTATCGAGTCTATGGACCTGTTCTTCTTCTGTCGAGTGGGTATCGAGTCTATGGACCTGTTCTTCTTCGGTCGAGTGGGTATCGAGTCTATGGACCTGTTCTTCTTCTGTCGAGTGGGTATCGAGTCTATGGACCTGTTCTTCTTCTGTCGAGTGGGTATCGAGTCTATGGACCTGTTCTTCTTCTGTCGAGTGGGTATCGAGTCTATGGACCTGTTCTTCTTCTGTCGAGTGGGTATCGAGTCTATGGACCTGTTCTTCTTCTGTCGAGTGGGTATCGAGTCTATGGACCTGTTCTTCTTCTGTCGAGTGGGTATCGAGTCTATGGACCTGTTCTTCTTCTGTCGAGTGGGTATCGAGTCTATGGACCTGTTCTTCTTCTGTCGAGTGGGTATCGAGTCTATGGACCTGTTCTTCTTCTGTCGAGTGGGTATCGAGTCTATGGACCTGTTCTTCTTCTGTCGAGTGGGTATCGAGTCTATGGACCTGTTCTTCTTCTGTCGAGTGGGTATCGAGTCTATGGACCTGTTCTTCTTCTGTCGAGTGGGTATCGAGTCTATGGACCTGTTCTTCTTCTGTCGAGTGGGTATCGAGTCTATGGACCTGTTCTTCTTCTGTCGAGTGGGTATCGAGTCTATGGACCTGTTCTTCTTCTGTCGAGTGGGTATCGAGTCTATGGACCTGTTCTTCTTCTGTCGAGTGGGTATCGAGTCTATGGACCTGTTCTTCTTCTGTCGAGTGGGTATCGAGTCTATGGACCTGTTCTTCTTCTGTCGAGTGGGTATCGAGTCTATGGACCTGTTCTTCTTCTGTCGAGTGGGTATCGAGTCTATGGACCTGTTCTTCTTCTGTCGAGTGGGTATCGAGTCTATGGACCTGTTCTTCTTCTGTCGAGTGGGTATCGAGTCTATGGACCTGTTCTTCTTCTGTCGAGTGGGTATCGAGTCTATGGACCTGTTCTTCTTCTGTCGAGTGGGTATCGAGTCTATGGACCTGTTCTTCTTCTGTCGAGTGGGTATCGAGTCTATGGACCTGTTCTTCTTCTGTCGAGTGGGTATCGAGTCTATGGACTCGATGAACCCTGGTGTCAGAGTTTTTAAGCCGCCTAGTAGCACAATTATAAGGCCTCTGACATATTTTTGTGTAACGACCACTATCAAAGACAGCGACCGGGACCGACGGCTTAACGTGCCCTCCGAAGCACGAAATCTTTTTCTTTGCGGACAATCAGGTGATTCAGCCTGCAATGTCCTACCCAAACTGGATAAAAATTCACAAAGTGATAAATTCTCAAATATCAACTTTGTGTTTTACCCCCTGGGAATCGAACCCAGGACCTCCGGATCGGGAGTCCATGGCACTAGCCACTAGACCACGGAGGCAGTAAATCAAATCAAATAATTAGAGCTTCCTTTAAAATCGAACTTAAGCATTATTGATACTACAATATTTATTTCAGGTAATCATAATTTTCAAAACAAGCCAGAGAGTAAGTATCAACAGCTGCTATCGATTTGTAAATAGGTCAATGTTATAACTTACTAATCAAAACATTGTGCAGCCGTTAAAATCCATTGTTTCCCAACTATAGCACCACCGCACCAATGCTTTCCATGTAACCTGGAAAACAAACAATTGAGTAGTATGTTTATGCAAACAACATATTTATTAGAGCTCATCCATCTTCCTAGCCTTATCCCGTATTTCTCGGGTCGGCTACCTAATCTAGGTGATTGAACGTGGGTACTGGTTTTTACACAGAGCGACTGCCATCTGACCTCCGCAACCCAGAAGGGAAACCAGACCCAATCCTAGATTAGGTCAATTTTCAAGCCGCCAATGCTTAGCACTGGCCTCTGATATGGCTTAAGGACTAATATCTACGGTATTAAACGATATTAACCGGGGCCAACGGCTTAACGTGCCTTCCGATGCACAAGGAAAAGCGCCGAATTAACGTACATATGAAATTAGAAAATCGAAAAACACATTGGTACGTGGTGGGGTTCGAACCACGACCTCCCGCTCAGGAGGCAGCGGCCCTATCCACTACACCATCGGGCTCCTATTAGATCCGGGCATATTTATTAGAGCTATAAACATAATATTGGTGGAATTAAAAGCTCTATCGCTTAGGCAAATTTAATTTGTTTAACTCAACTTCTTCTTCTCCAGTACATTTTTCGAGTTGATAAACAGCTCGATGAACCCTGGTGTCAGAGTTTTCAAACCGCCTCATAGCACAGATAATAGGCCTCTGACATGGTTTATGTATTGACCACTATCAAAGACAGCGACCGGGACCGACAACTTAACATTAAAATCTTTTTACTTCCAGACAATCAGGTGATTCAACCTGCATTGTCCTAACCGAACTGGGGAAAATCTCACAAAGTAATAAATTCACAAATATCTACCTTGTGTTTCCCCCCCGCTGGGAATCGAACCCAGGACCTCCGGGTCGTGAGCCCATGGCTCAGACCGCTAGACCACGGAGGCAGTAACTCAACTAAAATGGGGTTTATTCTCAAAAACCTTCTGTTTCTACTGCCTATTTTTCTGACCTTGTGCCGGAGTCCACTTTCTAACTTCCTCTCTCCATTCTGCTTTGCATACATACATACATAAATCACGCCTTTATCCCTTATGGGGTAGGCAGAGCGTTTAACGCCTCGTAAAAGGCGCTTTCGCCACGTCTGACAAAAATTGAGGGCAATTTTTAATTGTAATATGTATTGCTTTAGTGACAGGTTGTCAGTAGATCGCCTAAATTACAATACACTGTAACCCTCGAGTCCCTTTTGCTGACTTCAACAGCATGTCCGGCAGGAAGGGCAGCTGGAACATTCTATGTTTTTCTATCTCTCCCAGTCCAGCATGGCAGAAATGCTTTGCATTCTCAAAATTATAAAAATGAAAGAAAAGTAGTCCCACCATACAGGTTCATGGGTGTTGTTTTTGGTCATACATACATACATACATATAATCACGCCTTTATCCCTAATGAGATAAACAAAAATCGTTACGCCACGTCTGACAAAGTTTTGAGGGTTATCTAAAGTAGATTTATAGTTACATTGCTGTAGTGACAGGTTGTCAGCCCATCGCCTAAATTACAACATACAGACCCTCGGATCCCTTAGCTGGTTTTTCCAGCATAACCGGGAGGAAATGCAGCTGGCACATTCTATGTTTTTCTCTCGCTCCCAGGCCAGCATGGAAGAATTAAGTCAGCAGAAATAATTAACATTAACTTTTTACCTAATAGACACTGTATAAGGATAGTCTTCAAGGCACACGAGACCGGTCTCTGTCGTCAATCTCTTTCTCCTGATGTGCGTCAAATCTTCCTCCATCTTTGGCGGAAACTCACATTCTAACTCACTTCGCTGCGTAGTTGCTGAAAATTGGAGATAACTTTAAACAAACAAAATAGTAACTCAATAAAAAAAGATACTTAGGTTATGCTTAGGTACAACTTTCAACTGTCATTTTATTTCCTACACATAAACTTTTCAGAGAATTTAATAAACTTATATAATTTTATTTATCATGCAAATAATACATATTACAATCTAAAATTGCCCTCAATTGTCAGACGTGGCGAAAGCGCCTTTTACGAGGCGTTAAACGCTCTGGCTATCCCGTAAGGGATAAAGGCGTGATTTATGTATGTATGTATGTATGCAAATAATATACTTTGTGTTCGTAAATACTGTGAATCCTATACTACCTTTTGCAGCAACATTGTAATTAAATTTAACTAAAGCTAATACAACAAACACTAAACTATTGCACAATCTCATAGTTTCATCTACAAATTAACATATTTTGCGTAAACCACAAGTGCAGATGAAATAAAGCGTTATAACAGCTAAAACTTTAACTCGGAATAATTCTATGTTTATGTGTTTGAAAAAACATAAGGGCTGTTATTGCCTAACAATCGATTGTTTTCTAACTTGAATAGTGTAATTTATAAAACAAATTGTTATGTGATCGCGAAAGTTCAACATGATAATTCGAAAAACGCAGTTTGTACTCTAAAATGAATTGAATTTCTTCCATATCAAAAGCTACTGTTCAGTTAGCATATATATATATATATATATAAAATCACGCCTTTATCCCTCACGGGGTAGGCAGAGCGTAAAACGCCTCCTAAAAGGCGCTTTCGCCACGTTTGACATAAATTGAGGGCAATTTTTGATTGTAATGTGTATTGCTGTAGTGACAGGTTGTCAGCCCATCGCCTAAATTGCAGTACACTGTAACCCTCGAATCCCTTTTGCTGACTTCTACAGCATGCCCGGGAGGAAGGGCAACTGGAACATTCTATGTTTTTCTTTCTCTCCCAGTCCAGTATGGAAGATAGTCCAGTATGGAAGATCAGTTAGCATAAGAAACTATATTAATCTGATAACCGCCGAACAAAACTGTTGCAAAAAATAAATCTCAAAACATAATCCTATTTCAAATTTATACAATTTTACAAGTTACATACATACATATAATCACGCCTTTCTTTTTACTAACCCAATTATGAGTCTGTTGTTACTTGAAATAAACGTATTTTATTTATTTTTTATTATTTATCCCTAATGGGGTAGGCAGTATGCAATGATTTTACGAGTTACCTTACCTCATAAGCTCCTGATCATATTATAAGCACACTTTTTATAATATGAAATTTAAAGAAAATACCATAAGATTTTTGAGATTTTATTCACATACTTAGTATTTCTATTGTCAGTCAGTGCTATCGATTCGTGGATGGCACGACTTAACTAAATTTTGAATAAAATTATTTCCGTCTCTTTCTGTTCTCTCATGATAGAAAATGACAGGTATAGATTTATACTAGTTAAGTCGTGATTTTTGCAACTACGAATTGCTACCAGTACCTTATTATTTCTCAATTCTAACGTGATCCACATTTACAATCTTGAGCGCCGGTTTTGGGGCCCTGATTCCATCACAATACTTGCAAGTCCAAATTGTACTATGCACGTTCTCACTACGCAAAAAATTTAACGTGAACCTATGCGTTGTTACCTATTACCTGTGTTGTGTATGTGTCCTTCATTTGATTAAGAATCTACAAGGGGAACTGTTGAAAAAAAAATTAGGAATCTACATTGTTTAAATTGTAATTTCTAAAATTTTTGATACGTTTGAATATACATGCGTCCACAACAGCTGGCTAATTTTGGCTAGTAAAATATGACTTTTCAATTATTGATATCACACACTTGCTTTGTTATGTCTAATCGTCTATTTTAATAATGTGCTATCCTGTTTTGTAAGGAAAAAATTATAACAATCGTGAGAAGATGTAATTTCACAGAGATCACCATTTTGTTTTTTCACAAATCAACCACAATAGTATCAAACAATTGTTCCAAATCTGATTGTTCTGTACGACGAGCATCCTTTTTTATTTCCTTTAAGTTAGTCTATTGTTCAACATCAATATTTAACACCTGTGATCATAGGTGAACATTTTAGTAAGACCATATGGTTACGAGTGAGCAACTCTCAAAAATAATTATTATGCACTTTTAAACCGCAAATATGAATAAGTTTTTGTTTATTGTTTTACAAGCTTTCATTATAATTAAGTGTCTGGGTAAAAATATTGAAGAATACGATCTTGATGATCCAACAGAAGAAGAATCGCTATCAGCCAGTAATGAATTGGAGAGAGGGGATCAGGCACATCACCAAAAATATAGTCATGATGGTGCGATACCCCATCGTAATGCCAATAATGGAGATGTAAATCTTGAGAATGTGAATAGTGATAGTGATAAAGTTCATAGTGCTATTGAAACAACTGAAAAAATGTGTAACGCATCAACAAATGGTAAGAATTATACAATAGCCTAATCATTTATTTTTATAGAAAACATTGCAGATTTAATGTTATCATTTTCAGTTGCCAGCCCCCTTTATTAAAATGTAATTTTATCTTATAAAAAGTTTTTCCACTTCTTCCTTGCTATAGGTTTCGAAGTCACATAATATAATGACATAGTAATGTTATAGTAGTGATAGTAATGTTATTAACTATCTATGCCCTGGTGTCAAATTTTAAATATCAAATAGGCAACATCAAAGGTGTGGGCTGAAAACCAGCGCTGGTTGGTATTACTGACCAGCATATGCTGAGCGCATTACCTATTGTGACGCTGGCTTATCTAAAATACTCTAACTATTTTGTTGTTGTTTTTTGTGTCTGTGTCGCAATAAATGTTATTTTTTCTTTACTTTACTTTTAACAATATAGCGGTTCCGACTCTTTTGTTTGTTTAAGATTTGTATATTTTGCAGGAACTGAATCACCATGCGGAGTTATACAAACAAATGACGATGACAGGTCTAAGACTACTTTGGTCAATTATCCCTTTGCGGTTTCAATACAACGCAAAGCAGCACACTACGCCACCGGCGCCCTTATTGACAGAAGATGGATACTTAGCTCTGCAGGGGATTTTTACAAGTGAGTTTTAATGTGCACTTGTCATTTACTTCACTACATACTCGTAATATAAAACAAAGTCGCTTTCTCTGTCCCTATATCCCTATGTATGCTTAGATATTTAAAACTACGCAACAGATTTTGATGCGGTTTCTTTTAATGGATAGAGTGATTCAAGAGGAAGGTTTATATGTATAATACATGCAGAATATAGTAGAGAAACACTGATGATTTCCGTGCGAAGCCAGGGCGGGTCGCTAGTTATATTAATAAAACAAAATATTTTCAAGTGAACTTGGTTCTTACGACATCGCGCGCTTAATTTGCTGTTTCAAAATATTGACGTAAAAAATTTGGTTTATGCTTACAAATAAACAACGAACTACATGATAGTACTGAAGTTACTTGCATTTTATTACTGTTAAAATGATATTTTATTTAAATAAATTACGAAAAATATTAACTGACTTTTTAATTACAGCGTAAGAGAATCAATCAAACTCTTCCGGGTTCGCCTCGGTTCAGTTGACTGCAAGAGAGGAGGTATTCTAGTACCCTTGACAAGAGTGGAAATCCATCCATCTTACATCTATGGCCAGCCCAATTTTGACCTGTCTCTTTTGAGGATGGCTCACCCTGTGGAATTCACTGAGTTCATCCATCCGATCAGTTTATCAAAGATCAGAACTAAAGTTATCAGTGCCAAGTTCATGACAACTTATTGGCCGAGAATTGTTGTAAGTATATACCGGGTGTAAGGGACAGCGTCTCGCAAACTGAAAGGGGTTGCTCAGTCCACGATACTGAAAAACTTCCACCGAGAAATTCTTTCAGAAGTGAAAATAATAGTTGGCTTTTCCTTACAAAATGTCCACTTCGAACAGACAATTGGCATGGAAAAACATTTATTTTTATTTTTTGATAGTTGTTCGGTTTCGTTTACTGAGCAACCCTTATCAGTTTGCAGAACGCTGTCCCTTACACTCCCTAATTATTTTCTGAATTAAAATATTAAGCAGATGTAAAATAACACTGCTTTGATACGTAGTTAGTAGAAGCTACTTAAGTATGAACGCAATGATTCAAATACTACGTAATCTAGGTAAAACCCTGTGCATTGCACGATCAGCAGTTAACTTGAAATTAAAGTGGTTGATAGGGTTAAAAAACCTAATTCATTTTCTCTTTTAGCTTTTGCAATTAATATAGCTGATTAAAAAAATATATTTATAGATCAAAGGAGTAGTTTTACCATCAACGGCCAAGGAACGCATTAAGCAGAACAGTATGCGTGTGTCGACGCAGAGACTGATCCCCCGAAGCAGATGTGTTGTGCAAATGTATGACGAAAGTAACGCAACTCTACATGACTCAACATTATGTTTAAAACCTTTCGTATCGCATCACAGTCTGTGTTTGGTGAGTTTAAAAAATTGACTGTAAATAAGACCTAAAACTATAAAAAAATTACTACAGATAAGAATTTGAATGTGATTAACTTATTAATCACAGATAAGAATTTGAGTGTGAGTAACTTATTAACCACAGATAAGAACTTGAGTGTGATTAACTTAATGCTCACTGTGTAATTAATTATCTTATTTAAATTAATTACACAGTAATTTAAATAAGATTCTTCCATGTTGTAAAAATAATTAAAATAATTAAGCTTCCATGCTGGCCTGGGAGTGAGAGAAAAACATAGAATGTGCCAGCTGCATTTCCTCCCGAGCATGCTGTAAAAACCAGCTACGGGATCTGAGGGTTTTAGTATATTGTAATTTAGGCGACGGGCTGACAACCTATCACTACAGCAATATACGTATAAATCTATCTTAAAAAAACCCTTAAAACTTTGTCAGACGTAGCGAAACGACCTTTGTGTTACATATATTTATATATGTTATATTATATTTAAGTAGTATATGTTTTTACATTATTTACCCCAATACCATATTTTATAATCGTACTTTCTTTTTATCTACCCTTCATACTTCTATTATTACCATTACATAAATTGCAATTTGTTAATTTATTATATTTATTTTAATATCGATCAATATATTAAAGACACGACACAGAATTTGTTAGCAACTTTTAATTTAAATTTAATATCTACTTTTTTTTGCGTAACTTTGGTACTGACAGAATATCAGTGTTGCTTAGAGTTGTACTCGTTCTACTCTCTGCAACAAAATGCTGAGTCAGTCCCTTTTCCCTGGGCAGTGCAGTTTACATTATTCTAATTTTATATTTTACAGTGTGGTGTTTTTTGTAAGCTTTTACTGTTTCCTGGGAATAAAATATATTCTATTCTATTCTTCTATTCTTGTTTAGGTCGTTTACGCTCTGCCTAACCCATTAGGGATAAAGGCGTGATTATATGTATGTATGTATGTTTAAATAAGGTACCAGATTTAAAATTAAACAGAATTGAAATGTAAACTTTAAATTTGAAAAGGACTTGGCTCATACACATACGTGTCACCTTTAAATTAATATATATTTTATTTTAACTACATTTCAGCCTGACCCTGGAGCACCTATTGTGGCTGAGGACGGTTTATGGGGAATAACTTCGGGCTGGACATCGGAAAACTGCCTCTCAGATCCAAGTCCAACAGTTTTCAGCCGAGTCTCTTCATTGGTGGTGAAAGCTTGGTTGGACTCTCTGATATACGTCTCATTTTGAATTTAAACTTCTAAAGGTCAAAACGGAAATTGTTAGTATTTTATTTATTAAAATAATGTAGATAATATTATGAATTAGATTACTTTGATAAATAGCTTTATCAAATAAGTGATAAAATAAATTATTTTTGTTATAAATTATTGTTTTTTATTATACTCTGTTGTTTACAGCTGTTTGTTGTCTGTCGTTGTCGTAGTACTTAGGGCCGTATTTATAATCAGCTCTCATAAGTAATAGCGAGTTTGAGTTCGTATCAGAAATGTCATTTGAGTACAAACTGACCTGTCAAATCCATACTTAATATCGCTCTCAAGTTTGATATCGCTTCAGAAATACGAGCCTTAGAAAATATGATTAAGCTTAATTTATCATAGAATAAAAAACATACGAGAAAAGACATACGACATCTTTGACGAATGTGCTTGATTATTTTTACTGTGCCTACTATTAGAAATCATCGCGAATTAACCTGTTCAATAAGCAAACATTAGAATGATCATCATAATAGTCCTCCCACCGATTTTCAGTGGCGGCGGGCAATCTCCCAGAGATTGGCCAACTGCGCAAGACTAGTTTTTAGTGCCCAAGTATTTGCGCTACACACAGGTGCACTCTATACACCTTCAATCTCTTATTTTGATCGACTGACATGACCAGAGAGAAATCAGGTGCAGGGCCGACTATTTACATGCCTATCGACAGCATGGATCATCTTACTTTTCAGACAATCAGGTGATCTTACAATGTCCTAACCAAACTAGAAACAACAACACAAAGGCATTGTCCCCCGCCAGGAATCGAACCCAGGACCTCCGGGTCGAGAGCCCATTGCTCAGACCGCCAGACCACGGAGGTATATCATCATAATGATAGTACAGTCAATGGTTACAGCCCAATTATTTAATCCTTACAGACACATGAGTTCACTCACATTCACAAAACCTAAAATGATATTAAAAACAGTATGATGAGGCAAGTTAAGTATTAAGGACATCGCACATTACACCGGCCTGACGCAGACTCTTACTCAACTAAAAGACGTATCGAGTGGGTATATCTAATTAAGTAAGTAAGTAAGTGGGTATAAGTAATTACCCACTGTGTATTAATTATATTAACAAATTTCTTTTTTCTTTTTTTTCACAATTTCACTTCCCCTTTTGAATGAAATATTGCATTTCCTCTCTCTTATAGCATATTATATTAGTTTATTATATTATAATTGTACTTATGTATTAGTCTATTGTACCTATTCGTATTTATGTAACTAGTAAGTACTTTGTCTATGTATTCTATTTAAATTTATAACAATAGTAACTGCACTATCCCGCATAATATTAGAAAACTACTCCTTTACCCAAAGGTTGCCTGGCAGAAATTGCTACCCTAGCAATAAGGCCGCCTAATTGTACTCTGTTTGTTTTGTAATGTTTGTTCCTGTACAATGTGTTGTTTATGTGCAATAAAGAATATTTGTATTGTATTGTATTGTATATCGCTGAATTTACTTGGAGCAGGAGAGTTGTTACGAACCAACCAGTTACGAAAGTGGCTGAAGGGAAAAATTTAAAGAATAAAGAATAGTCTGAGGTTCACGTTTTTTTCATCTATTACTAAGTGGAATATGGATGGAACAGTGTTAGGTCGGTGCCGAGCCGATGTAATGTGCGTAAACCTTATTGTATATTTATTTTACTTCTGTTTATTGCTCTAGCAAATAAGATAGGCATTATCTTTTTGAGAGATTTGCTTTTCATTGTAAGTCCATGACTCTGAACTATAACTAACTGAATACTGCATTCAGTTTACTGTAATTCAGTATCGCACACACAATGTGACAATATTTAAAGCTTCAAATTAGTTTAAAGTAACAAATAAATTATAAACGTATAGAAAATGAACAAATTGTATTAATAAAGCCTTGTAATTTATTATTTATTTATATAAAGTAAAATAAATAAAAAAATATATCACTATGAAAGGAGTACTGATTCAAGTATTTGTAACTTTAATTGGTGAGTCCAGCTTTTTTATATAATAATATTCAGTTTAAATCAGCTAAGGGATCCGAGGTTTCAGTATATTGTAATTTAGGCGAGGGGCTGACAACCTGTCACTACAGCAATGTACGTATGAATCTATCGTGGATAACCCTCAAAACTTTGTCAGACGTGGCGGAATGACCTATGTTTAGGTCGTTTACGCTCTGCCTACCCCAATAGGGATAGAGGCGTGATTGTATGTATGTATGTATTCAGTTATTTTGGTGGGCAAAACTACCTTATACTACAATAGCAAGTGTTTCTAAAAATGCATAATTCATAATTCATTTATTCATGCATTCATATAGTGTTTACAAGATCTTAAATACTAGGATAGTTCTTATATGAACCCTGGTAGGGTATTGCACATTTAGATCTTATAATAGAAATAACAATAATAATTTTAAATCTTAGTATGCGACGTGTAAAAAAAAATCGAGTTACATAAATAAGAATAGGATAATATTATTCATTTTCTCAAAATTCATCAAACATAAAATTTAAAATAGATTCTTCAAAATTAGATAAATTAATGTCAGTTTTGCAGTGATTATTGCAATTATTTTAGTCTCTATATATTTATTTGTCAAGTAAATATTTAGAAATTGCTGTTGAAGTCAGCAAAAGGGACTCGAGGGTTACAGTGTATTGTAATTTAGGCGATGGGCTGACAACCTGTCACTATAGCAATACATATTACAATCTAAAATTGCCTTCTAAATTTTTTGTCAGACGTGGCGAAAGCGCCTTTTACGAGGCGATAAACGCTCTGCCTACCCCGTAAGGGATAAAGGCCTGATTTATCCATGTATATATGTTATATTCAGAAACAGTATATGCATATACAAAAAACCTTTTTCAAAAGATAATCTTCTTTAAATTTCAGTTGCCATTGGAAATTTCTTCATGAGCTTCATGGTAGCTTGGTCATCATACGCCCTGGAGGCTCTCGAAAGTGATTTGAGCCCTATAGGATATAAAATTTCTAAAACTGAAGCTAGTCTTATAGGTTCTTTGCCTATGCTAGGTTCTCTAATAGCGACACCTATTAGTGGTTGGCTGTCCGATGCCATAGGAAGGAAAAGATGTGAAATTTTAATCTCGTTATGTTTCGTTGTAAGTAAACTTATCTGGCATTTTGAAAACATTGTTGAGCGACAAATCGTATACATCTTTGTTTTGACAATACATCGACTAGCTTTTCCTTCATCAATTAATTCACTGATATACTATTGTATGACATTACAATATTATACTATGATATTTATGTATGTATCTTCCATGCTGGACTGGGAGCGAGAGAAAAACATAGAATGTGCTAGCTGCATTTCCTTCTGGGCATGCTATAAAAACCAGCTAAGGGATCCGAGGGTTTCAGTATATTGCAATTTAGGCGATGGGCTGACAACCTGTCACTACAGCAATATAACTACAAATCCATCTTAAATATCCCTCAAAACTTTGTCAGACGTGTCGGGACGACCTTTGTTTAGGTCGTTTACGCTCTGTCTACCCCATTAGGGATAAAGGTGTGACTATAGGTATGTATGTATTTATGTAACAACAATGATTAAAATATACAACAAAGTGAGATTTTCTCGACATTACATATGTTTTTCAAATAATATAAAATATAATTAATAAATCATATATATTCTTTTAATTTATGACTTTTTTTTCAGCTCGGCTGGTCAATCTTAGTCACAGCGAAGAATGCCCTATTTATATTAATTTCTAGATTCGTCCTAGGTCTCGCTATGGGAGCCCACATAGTCGTTGCAATGCCTTTAGTGAGCGAGATTGTGTCCATATCAGCCAGAGGTCCTCTTATTTCCATAGTACTATTAGTATACACTTTGGGATCCTTGGGTTCTTACCTAGCCGGATGGTTGATGAGTTACCAAGCTGTTAACTATTTGGGATTATATTTGAGCGTCGCTTTCGTTATATTAACAATTATCTTCTTGAAGGAAACACCAGTGTATTTGATCTGGAAACAGAACGAAAAGGTAACATCACAAACATATAATTTTTTTTCATAATTCAACTTGTGTCAGTCAATGATAAAAACTCTAAGGTTTGTTTTTATTAAGATTTGATTTAACATTCATTCAAGATGTAAATTAGATAATATTTCACATGATTTTAGGAGGCGTTAAAGTCTTTGAAGTATTATCGAGGAGTCTCAAAAGCGACACCAGAAGTTTTAGAAGAATTTGACTACTTAAAAAATCAAAACAGTTCAAGCAATCGTAAGTTATAAATTTACAAAAGAAAAAAAATGCTACTCAAGCATAGTTTTTGGTCCCTACCCAACATACGGTTTGTTTTTGTTTGGACAGTGAATTTAAGCCTATTAACTTTATTGCAGAGTCAAACACAGATAAAGAAATTGGTATAAGCCCTGAAAAAGAGAAATTACGTCAAGACGAATCAAAGGATCAAGAAATAAGCGCTTGGAAAACATTATGTAAGCAATTATATTTGATCTACGCTTTCGATGAAATATTATTTTTATCTAGAACATAATAGCGAAAAACTACAATATGGTTTCTTTGATGTTTTCTTTAATTTACAGTCTAAAAACACAGTAAATTTTTCCAGGTACATCAAAACCAACTCAACGGGCTCTATTCGTATCTGTGACCCACATCTTCTTGATCCCTTTTGGCGGCACAATTTGTGTGACAGCGTATGCCGGCCTGTTATTTGGAATAGGTGCTCCAGGGCTATCAAAGCACATGTGTTCAATATTGCTCAGTTTATCTTTCGTGTTGGGCAGCTTACTTTCGACATTCCTTAGTGGTTTGATGAGCAGACGTGTAAGTATTTATTGCTACAGCTTTGATTGGAAACTCTGGGGCAGGTAGCTTAGCCAATGTATCTGAACTATGTTTGTTGCACGAAGTTCTAAAGAAAATCTAAAGAAGAAAGGAATCTTTCTACAGTGTGATCAATGTGATCATCGAATCAGGCTAATTTGTGTGGAACTGCATTTTATTATATTTATTTATTTATTATAACTTCCATGCTGGACTGGGAGAGATAGAAAAACATAGAATGTTCCAGCTGCCCTTCCTCCCGGGCATGCTGTTGAAATCAGCAAAGGGGACTCGAGGGTTACAGTGTATTGTAATGGGGGCGATGGGCTGACAACCTGTCACTATAGCAATACATATTACAATCTAAAATTGCTTCAATTTTGTCAGACGTGGCGAAAGCGCCTTTTACGAGGCGTTAAACGCTCTGCCTACCCCGTAAGGTATAAAGGCGTGATTTATAAATGTATGTATGCATTTTATTTTACTTTCCTGAAAGTCATAGACCACTTGTTGTTCATGAGCTGAACTACCTCACGAGACGTTTGCAGCCATCTACAAAACAACCTGTAGGTCTTTTAATACCAAAAAAAACGCACGGAAAAATAGAAAACCTACAACGATTTTTAATTTATTTTGCAGTCTCTACAAATCTCCTCCTCCGTTCTGTCGTCTATCCTTTTAGCAGTACTTGCTTCTCTCTTGCGATGGACTTGGGCTCCGGAGTGGATGGTGCCAGCTACCGTGCTAGCATTCTGTTTCATCTACCAAGCGGGCATTGGTACTGTCAGTGTAGTTCAACTAGGAGAAATGTTTTTGCCTAAGGTAATTATGTATACATATAATAAATCTCTAGAAGGGTCGTGTCTGTCTTGAATATTTTTACAAAAAATATATTTGCTGCAGGCGTTATCACTACATAGTATAAAGCAAAGTAGCTTTCTCTGTCCCTATATCCCTATGAATGCATAAATCTTTAAAACTACGCAACGGATTTTGATGCGGTTTCTTTTATTGGATAGAGTGATTCAAGAGGAAGGTTTATATGTATAAAACATGCATAATATAGTAGAGAAACACTGATAATTTCCGTGCGAAGCCGGGGCGGGTCGCTAGTTAACGATATATAAAGATCAAAACGTTATTTTTAAAATTTTTGTCTGTCTGTCTGTCTGTATGTTATACTACATCACGCGAAAACTGCTGAACTGATTTCGATGGGACTTTTTTTATTCAACTGTGTGTCACCCGGGTTGCAACTTAGGATACCTTAAATCACGCTATGTGAGTTATGGGGTAGGCAGGAAATGAAATTTGATAGATTTTTTTTTGTTTGACTGAGCATTACTTAAACTCAGAGTTACGATAGAAATAATCACGCCATCTGACTTAGGGGGTAGGCAGGAAATTGATCTCTGATCGTTTTTAACTGATCTTAAAGGAACTTTTTATTTGACTGACTTTTTTAAATTACCTGGTGTCCACAATAGGTTAGAAATAATCATGCAAACCATTCTAATATTGAGTAAGTACCCCTGTTTGTATGGAAAACGAACATACTGAAAACGCTTCTCCGCGCGTAGGAGCGGGATCTGCGTGTTTTCCATATAAAAACGAAGAACAGACAATGCGAAACACGCTTCTGCACGCGGGTTAGCAGATGCCGCATGCCGCTCCTACGCGCGGAGAAGCGTTTTCAGTATGTTCGACACTGCGTGTTTTCTATGCAAACCGGGCGTACGAAGTCGCGGGCACAGCTAGTAATGATATACATCATGAAATGTGGGTAGAAAGAGAATTGGAGAATAGAATATAATAAAACATGGCCAACACATAACCGTGGAATCTTTGGAGCATTATACCCATGTTTTGTTGTTTTAAAATAATACCTACCTGTATTATCAGTAGTAGTTGGATTTTTAGATAAATTAGTAATATTTGTAATGTTATTATTAGTCCATCCTGGACTGGGAGTGAAAAAATAATAATATAGAAAGTGCCAGCTGCATTTCCTCCCGAGCATGCTGTAAAAACCAGCTAAGGGATCCGAGGGTTTCAGTATATTGCAATTTAGGCGATGGGCTGATAACCTGTCATTACAGCAATATACACACAAATTTATCTTAAATAACCCTCAAAACTTTGTCAGACGTGGCGGAATGACCGTTGTTTAGGTCGTTTATATGCGCTCTGCCGACCCCATTAGGGATAAAGGCGTGATTATATGTATATATGTTAGTAATATTATATTATACCAATTTTCATAACACTTTATTTTTTACTTATTTTGCAGGTCAAAAACCTAGTATCCATGATTGTCTCAACTCTGATGAGCGTGGGAAACTTCATTGTTTTAGCAGTGTTTGGCCCAACAGTGGACTGCTTGGGTTTAGACGGCACATTACTAATATTCTCCATGGTCTGTGCTTTCACTGCGGTCCTGTCTTATTTCACAATGAAGGAAACGAAAGGAAGGACCATTGAAGAAATTCTGGAAATGTATGAAACATGAAATAAATGCATAAAAGATGAATATATTTATTTATTTAACAATTTACTGTACCAGTAGGTACCCTCGTTCAATCCCCTGGATTAGGTAGCCGACCCCGTAAGATACGGGATAAGGCTAGGGAGATGATGACTGTACACAATAAAAGACATGAAATAACATAAAGAAAAAAACCTCATCAGGCATAATATAATCACCTTTTATTAAATTATTTTTATTCAGCCTTAACATAAATTACTAGCTTTCCGCCTTCGGTTTCACCCGCCGCTTAATGAGTTTTCCCGCTGTAGTCAGATACCATCTCATGGTAATGAGAGGTCTATGTTACTCAGGATGACCGTAGCTTTTTTATGGTGGAAGATATTTTGCCGTATTTTGTAGTAGTTTTTGAGTTTATTCGTTACAAACATAAACACAAAATACAAATATTTTCTCTTTATAATATTAGAAATTTAGACTCTAAAAACGAAATTTGAAAGGCGCCGCAGGCAGTTTGTCAGGTATACAAAAATGTCTCCCTTTGTAAAATAAAATAATAAACAACTTTATCGCGCAACGGAATCCTGGCAAGCGTGATAACGTTATTTTGTTAGAAAAGAACGCACTCATTGTTCTTTTGTCAATTTTGACGTGACGTTTGCTGTCAAAACAAAGGGTTAAATCGATGTGCATTTAGCCGCATTTTGCAACGAAAATACGTTGTTTTCCGCTATAATGTGTTAAAGTTACCCTTAGAATAAGATTCGTTAGATAATCAAGCAGTATTACAGTGAAGAGATTCATATATAACTCGCAATATGGGTCTATTGTCGGACCCTGAGTTTGGTTCGGTGAAGTGGGTTCGTGTGCTTGGCAAAATTCAGAGCCCAATCTCTTTCCTATGTTTTGTTGGTGCCCTGGTATGGTTCGCTTTGCTAGCGAATAGAGAGTTCAATAATGAGACGTATTTCTCTGAAAATGCGCTGCTACCAGGTTTGGTTACCAATGAGTTTAATGCTGAGAGGTCTGCTAAGCAATTCTACAAGGATTTCTTACAGGAACTTGAGGTAAGTAAATCACTCATATTTAAATTATAAAGAGCTAGAGTTTTATACCATTATTTTATTCAACTCGAAGTAAAACAGGTAACCTCAAAAGTTAGGGAATCAACATAACTATCATAGCCGTTGGAATACACTTTAGGAAAGCAACCCAGTTCATAGCAATAAAATACTTATTCTTATTTTTTATTTCCTTGAGATTTTAAATACAGCTTAAAAGATTAGAAGATTATTGACTTGAATTCCAATCTTAATTTGTACTGGTCAAGTCCTATGTAGTTCTTACAACTACACAGCTAGATGTCGCTAACTTCGCTAAGACATATACATAAGAAAGACTGTAATAAATTCATCACTCTCTCTACCATTTCTGTAGCTCAGTTGGTAGAGTAATGCACCGGCATTCCAGAGACGCAAGTTGAAGTCTTGCCCGAAACAAATTTCTTATTTTCTTTCTTTCATATTATATGAGATTAGCAGAATTTCTAATTTAAGTTTTTACAATAAATTAATTAAAATAGTATTTTCAGGATAAATACTTTGACACAAATGAGATGCCTGTCCCGTGGCTGGTTGCTAAGATGTCCCAGTTAGACCTGGAAGTACACACTCACAACTTCACCCTCAACTTTCCATTTGGACAAGGACAGGTATACTTTTTTCTTTCTTATTTATTTCTTTAAATATTTTTTAAGACAGCCTAATATTGGAGGGCTAGTCTGAAATGCCAATATAATAACTGAAGCTTATGGTCCATGCAGACCAATCTCATGATAATAAAATGTAAAAAAAAAGCAAAAAATACCTAGACTAATTCTCCAAGGATTGGGACCTTGAGGCCCACAACAGGGAAGAATGGAAAAAAAATAGGCCGTTGCCCTGCAGTGGGATCATTTATAGGTTAGATAAGATAAGACGATTTATATCTTTTCTAATGAATTTTGTTTATCTTATAATAAGACTAGACTAAACTAGATTTATATGGCTTGCTAGATTCTAAAACAAAACGGCTTTATCAAAAATTTGTTGAATAGAGACCATGATAGAGATATGCAAGACATGATTTACAGAATTCGAAACATCTTGGTTATAGTAAAAAATATATTTTTTCTCTTATATAGGTTTACAAAGGCACAAACGTGTATGGTATTCTACGTGCTCCGAGAGCTGCTTCTCTGGAATCTATAGTGGTATCTGCTCCGTACCGCTCCCTGATGTCACACGAGAAAGGAACTGCAGCCGGCATTGCTCTTATGCTGGCTTTTGCTGAGTTTGCTAGACGTGAGTTACAAGCTACCACAATTATTTTGACCTGTCTACCTGAAAACCTGTTTGTTTTCAGCGGGTTTTCACATACCTATTATTCAGTATTGTTCACAATCACTATTAAACCTGAGATATTTTTGAAAGGAGCACATAAAAATCACAAAAAAGAAACAGTATACAAAATGTTGTATATGAGTGGGTAGTATTATATACTTATGTAAAATTATAGAGGGTAACACTGTACTGATTTTGACATCGAAGAATAAACGTGTGCTCTAGCTGAAATCTGCGATATTTAATTGATAAATCCCTGAAAAACCTGAAACACAATAGTGGCAACGAGGAAAATACGTGAATAATGGCAGTCACAAATGTGACCAGTATCGTTCTGCCTGGAAAGTTCGAGCCTGACAAAGAAAAATGAGAGAACTATCGTGAACAACTATTCTTCGCGTTGGAGGCGGCTGGGCCATTAGAAAGTGCACAGAAGAGAGCTTTGTTCCTGTCGCAATGTGGAAAAGAAGCATTTTCTTTGATTAAATCACTAATATCTCCAAGAAAACCGAGCGAAGCGCCATTCGAAGATATCATCGGAAACCTCGATAAATTCTTTACGCCAGTGGCGCATCTGATTCTAGAAACGCAAAAGTTCTATGCAAGAAAGAAAAAAAAGAAAACTGGCGGGTCGATTACAAGTTTTGTGGCGTCATTGCATGATATCAGTTCTAGATGTGCATTTACCGACTTACAACGACGTATTGCGGAACAGTTAATCATAAGAATGCGTGATGAAAGCGTAAAGAGAGAATTATTGAAGATGAAGTTTGTTGATATGTCATACGACGCGATCATACAGCGAGCTTTAAATATGGAGGCATTGCGGCAGGATGAAGGAAGTACAAGTTCGGCATTACAACGGAGAAATCAACAAGGAATCGTTCAGGAATGCTCAGGCGAGCCAATGTCATGTCAACAAAATCAGTACAGTGTTACCCTCTATCATTTCACATAAGTATATAAGACTACCCACTCATATACAACACAAAACATTACGTAATGTATCACTCTATAGTATAAAACAAAGTCGCTTTCTTTGTCCTTATATCCCTATGTATGCTTAGATCTTTAAAACTACGCAACGGATTTTGATGTGGTTTATTTTAATGGATAGAGTGATTCAAGAGGAAGGTTTATATGTATAAAACATGCATAATATAGTAGAGAAACACTGATGATTTCCGTGCGAAGCTGGGGCGGGTCGCTAGTAGGGAGATAAATAAAATATAGGATTGTATTTAAATATTTTTATGTGCTTTTTATTCTTACTGTAATACCCTCTAACCCTAAACTATTGCACACAGTGAAATTATCAGCCTTTTCTTTACAGCACAAAAATACTGGGCAAAGGATATCATATTCCTAATCACAGAACACGAACAACTAGGCATGCAGGCATGGCTAGAAGCTTACCACGGCTTGCAAAGTGACACTGGAACATTCTACACCAGCCTCGGAAGTTTCTGGAAGTCTGGTAAAGCTGGAAGGAAGTTTGAGAAGAAACTGACAGAGTTCGGGTGGACTCATGAGAAGGCTTTGAACCCTGGAAAGCTAAATGGAAGGGCAGGGTCCATACAGGCTGCCATAAATTTGGAAATTCATGATCCAAAAATTAGTAAGTATTTTTACTTAATTATTACGTTCTAACAGATGCATGTTTTTTTTTACCTGTAAAAGTAGTTACGTAAATCCCGTCCTTCTTCTAACTTCCATACATCCCGTCCCTTCCGCTTCATGGTAGGGCGGTATCATGGGATGGGTGGCCTCCCACCCATCCCATGATACCGCCCTACCATCCCTTCTGGCCATGTTTGAGAAGAAACTGACGGAGTTCGGGTGGACACATGAGAAAGCTTTGAACCCTGGGAAGCTAAATGGAAGAGCAGGGTCCATACAGGCTGCGATTAATTTGGAGATACGTGATCCAAAAATTAGTAAGTATTTTTACTCAATTATTAAGTTCTAGGAGATAGCAGACTTTTCCTGCCTGCAAAAGCAGGGCCACCTTAAATACGATATCTCCTTTCTTAAATCTGTCTGCCCCTCCCATCCCATCCATCCCATTCCTTCTATCCATCCCGTCCCTTCCGCCCCTCCCATTTATCACGTAGTTATTTTCCATCCCTCCCGTCCCTCTCTCTCGTCCCACCCGTAACTTCCGCCCATCCCACCAGCCTTTGAACTTTCTGGAAGCCTGGTAAAGCTGGCAGACAGTTTGAGAAGAAAGGATGGACTTATGAGAAAGCTTTAGACCCTGGAAAGTTTTAGCCTTAGCTTTAGCTTTTTTGTTTACGGAAGGGCCGGGTCCAAACAGGCTGCGATTAATTTGGAGATACATGATCCGAAAATTAGTAAGTATTTTACTCAATTATTAAGTTCTAGGAGATAGCATACTTTTCCTAACTAGAAAACCATCGCCTCCTTAAATATGCCATACTCTCCGTAGATCCCGACTTTCCAATCCATCCCATTCCTCCCATCCCTTCTGTCCCTCCCGTCATCCCGTCCGGTCCCTCCCGCCATCCCGTCCGGTCCCTCCCGTCATCCCGTCCGGTCCCTCCCGCCATCCCGTCCGGTCCCTTCCGCCATCCCGTCCGGTCCCTCCCGTCATCCCGTCCAGTCCCTCCCGCCATCCCGTCCGGTCCCTCCCGCCATCCCGTCCGGTCCCTCCCGCCATCCCGTCCGGTCCCTCCCGCCATCCCGTCCGGTCCCTCCAGCCATCCCGTCCGGTCGCTCCCGTCATCCCGTCCGGTCCCTCCCGCCATCCCGTCCGGTCCCTCCCGCCATCCCGTCCGGTCCCTTCCGTCATCTCGCTCCTCCCACTCCGGTACATATTTTTCTCGCAAACCAGTTCTGTAGTCGAGCCTTGTTTTCTTCTGGCGAGCGGTGGACAGTATGATCCGACCGGCAGCCGTTGACAGCAATTTGTTCTGGTTGGATAATAGGAACATAATTTTTATAGTCATACAAGCCTTGAAATAATGTTTCGCATCAAGTCAAACCCAGTAAGGTTTAATGGTGTATTTTACCTAGCAATAAGTTTTTTTTGTACTAAATGCAAATAAATAAAAAAAAATACATCTCGCCCTTCCCATTCTTCTCCTTAGCGAGTGGATTCTCGAGTCGAATACAGACCCGAAGAACCCTAGTGTCAGAGTTTTCGAACCCCCTTCTAGCACAGCTAATAGGCCTCTGAGATGGTTTTGAGTAACGACTGTTTAACTCCTCTTGGTATTGTGGTGGACTGTTCACTAAAACGCTGGTATAAAGGATAAATTTGGGCTTTATTTTAAATTGAATAAACAACGACACCGCACAGGATTCAACAAGGAAGAAAAAATTGCCATCTTATAAAATATAAAAATTACTGTTGGGGATACCAACATGCTGCCCCCTTAAGCAAATTACAAGAAACATTTCTTTAAATTACTAAAAATTTAACTTAAACAAAGCAAAAAATACAGTAACAATGACAATGTAATATTTAATGCAATAACTGCAATTGAAAAAAAGTATAGTTTAAACACTATGAAAGTTTAACATATATTTATAAGGAAATTGATTCTATTATTATTATAGCTAGGAAAGCCTTCAAAACCAATACACAGAAACTTCTTAACATAAATGCCTTTAAATTGTTATTAGTAGTTAACTAACCAAGCCTGTAAGATCATTACTAACAAGTCTGAGGATAAAATAAATTATACTAGTACAAAGCTAATACACAATGTTCTGAAACAAAAAGGATCTGCTTTGATCTAATCTGATCTGGACTAATAACTAATCAGTTCTAAATATCTTGTTTTGATTTTATGGAACACAATAGCATACAACTTTCCTACTAGTTAGTAAATAAGTAATGACTTAAAATACCTTATACAATTATCTTATTATTTTCTTAAGATTAAATATCTTACTTAACCTTCTTATAAACTAAAGGAAACCTTTTTTATACAAAAAATATGGAAAGTGGTAATAAACCTTATAATATAACATATTCACACCCTTTGGAAAATGTTAAAAAAACAATAAAACATAATACTTAATGCTATTTTTGAATCCTAAGGGAAAACTTTAATGAAACATTTCCTTGGAAATATGTTTTGGAAAATGTGAAAATAGAAAATAAATTGTGGAAATATTATTGCTAATTAATTGGAAGTATACATATACCAGATAATGATCGTTTATAGCATTTTCCATTTGAAGTAACAACTTCGAGTGCCCTGACCTTTCCATCATTGCCAGGAAAGACTTTCTGTACTCTAGCCATAGGCCAAAATAATGGAGGAGAAGTTAGATCCCTAAGTATGACCAACATTCCTTCAGTCACATTCGGTAAGTCGTCGCGCCACTTCGGTCGCGATTGTAACGCGTTTAAATATTGTTTATGCCATGACTTCCAAAAACATTGCTTCATGTTTTCAACTATCTTCCAAAAGGATAATCTATTTATGGGAGTGTCTGAGATATCAGGTTCTGGGAAGGAGGTGAGTGGAACTCCTACCAGAAAATGACCTGGTGTCAGGTAACTGAAATCAGAAATGTCTGAGGATGACATAGGCATCAAAGGCCTTGAATTGAGGATAGCCTCTATTTGACACAATACCGTATTAAGTTGCTCATACGTAAGTATACATTTACCTAGCGTTCTCTTTAAGTGAAATTTCATGCTTTTGACGGCTGCCTCCGCCAGGCCGGCAAAGACAGGAGAGTAACTTGGGGTAAAATGGAATTTTATACCCTGCTGGTTTGAAAAGTTATGAACTTGCGCCTGATGGGCAGCTAAAGTGTTAAGTCTGTACAATTCAGTTAATTTGCTGTTGGCTCCTTGAAACGCACCCCCATTGTCACAGTAGACGTCAGTCGGTAATGCTCTGCGCGCGATAAATCGCTTAAAACAAGCTAGAAAGGTGTCTGTTGATAAGTCTGAGGCCATTTCGAAATGGACAGCCTTTGTAATAAAGCAGACGAATATGCAAATACAAGGTGGCGCAAAAGAAGTCATCCGATGTTGTTTGGCTCTCATTTTTTTTCTAAATGAAAAACTTCGAATCTGTTTTTTGATTATATTTATTTGCACCTTTAGAATTTTACTGGTCAAGTCGAGAAGATGATATCGGCCAAATGGGCGCCGTTACAATTGATTGCCATACGGGCTCGTTTTATGGCATTTTTCATCACTTCGGCGAGAACTTCGGGCGACAGATTCTCGCACTCGTGTCGAATGTTGTCTTTGAGGGCTTCCAAGGTCTCAGGCTTGTTGACGTAAACACGAGACTTCAAAAAACCCCATAAAAAGAAGTCCGGGACCGTTAAATCGGGCGATCTGGCCGGCCAGTGCAAATCGCCAAAACGAGAGATTAGGCGACCCGGAAATGCCGCCTTCAGAATGTCGGTTGTGGCTCGTGCAGTGTGCGCCGTTGCCCCGTCCTGTTGGAACCACATGTCCTCCAGTCCCAATTCGTCCAATTGCGGCAGAAAAAATTCGGTCAACATGGCCCTATAGCGCGCACCGTCCACTGTTGTCGTTTGACCCGCGGCGTTCTCGAAAAAAAATGGCCCGATGACTCCTCCAGCGTGAACAGCGCACCACGCAGTCACTTTGAGCGGGTGTAACGGCTCCTCGTGCATCACTCGTGGATTCTCGGTGCCCCAGAAGCGATAATTTTGCCGATTCACGTAACCGCTGAGGTGGAAATGAGCCTCATCGCTCATGATGATTTTGGTCGAAAAATTGTCCAATTCTTCCTCGAGATTGAGGATGGCTTGGGCGTAGGTTACGCGCGTTTGGCGGTCGGCAGGCAGCAGCTGATGCACGGTCTGGACTTTGTAAGGAAACATCTTCAAGTCTCGCACCAAAATTCGCTGCAAGGACCGCCGGCTGAGGCCCAATTGCGTGGCACGTCGTCTGGTCGATGTTTCGGGGCTCACTTCAACGTCCTCGGCTACAGCGGCGATATTCTCGGCAGAACGGGCGCTCCGGGGCCGGCCACTCTTAGCAACGTCTCGTGTGGTCCCATACTCTTCAAGGTTGGTGGCTAAACGTCGCAGTGTTTGCGCAGTCGGTGTCGGACGGCCGGGGAATCGGCGACGGAATTCGCGCTGCGCCAACACCACAGACGAATTGTTACTCAAAAAAATAGACACGATTTTTCCGCGTTCTTGGGGAGTGTATCGCTCCATGGCTTGTTCACTTGTATTCTGCATCTGTCTAGTCCACAAATGTCAAAACAGATTTGACATTGGCGGCCATTTGCAAAAATGAGAGCATCTTCCAATAGGGTGATTTCTTTTGCGCCACCTTGTATAACCTTTTGTCGTTACCGCTCGTCTAATTCTTGAATTTTTTACTGACACGGGGCCCGCGAAATCAATGCCAATGACTTGGAATACTTTTTTGGATGGCGCTCTAACGCGTTGCTCTGGATACGAGCCCATCAATTGTTTTGCAGTCTCTCCCTTCAGCTTAAAACAAATCACACATTTATGAGTGACCTTTTTTATTTGTCTAATCCCATTAATTAGCCAAAATCTCTGATTTAATTGAGATAGTATTAATCTGGGACCTGCATGGAGCAATCTTAAGTGTTCTCTGTGAATAATGAGCTCTGTTATTCTAGAAGCTTTGGGTAAAATGATGGGATGCTTTTGGTCATATGAGAGGTTAGAATTTTGGAGACGACCACCAACCCGTAACAACCCTATCTTGTCTATAAAAGGATGCAAAGGTTTGAGTGGGCCTTTGACATTTTCACTTTTCAATAAAGTTTTAATTTCATCCCCAAAATAGATCTGTTGCTCATTCTTAATAATAAGCATCAAAGCGTGTTGTAATTCTGAGCTTGACAAAAATAATAAATTGTTTTTTGTATTTTGGGGCTTACTATTTTGACAAAACCGTAAAATATATGCCAGCACGCGTATCATTTTATTAATATCAGAGTATTTACTTGTCAAATTGCTTAAAAAATTAACATTTCTGGTAGTCAACAAAACTACATCATTGGAGGATGCAGAGATTGTCTGCAGCTCAGGCAAATCATCAGGCAACTGAAGAACTTGATCCTCGAATTTATACTCCCTGTCATGCAGAAATTCTGGACCGGCCCACCACTTCGAACAGCTTGCAAGCGCCTGCGGGTCGAGTCCTCTGCTTATATAATCTGCAGGGTTTTCATTAGTGTGGACATACTGCCACTGCCATCTGTCAGTTAGATGCTGAACTACCCGTACTCTGTTCGAAACATAGGCCTTTAATTTCG
Source organism: Scrobipalpa costella (assembly GCA_949820665.1). Classification (NCBI taxonomy): domain Eukaryota; kingdom Metazoa; phylum Arthropoda; class Insecta; order Lepidoptera; family Gelechiidae; genus Scrobipalpa; species Scrobipalpa costella. The sequence goes on from OX463315.1 coordinate 12,106,687, forward strand.
TCACTTCTGTCTGAATCCATGCTAATGCAATTTTAGAATCAGTAAATAAGCACACTCTGTCAATTTTTATTTTACCTTTAAGTGTATCATGCACCTTTGACATTAACTTGGCTAATAACAAATTTGCATTCAATTCTAGCCTTGGAATTGTTAGAGCCATTGAGCGTGGATTTATTCTAGATTTAGAACAGAGTAGGGACAGTTCAGCCTTACCTGATGAGTTTACCACACGCAGGTATATACAGCAGCCGTATCCCGTTGATCCCGACGCATCAGCGAATCCCACCAACTGCACCGCTTCAGTCTGCTGGGGAACCTGTATATTCCTGTTAATTTGAATAGGTTGCATTGAAGCCAAGTCATTAGCAAAGCGGGACCACTCTTCCTGTAACTTCTCTGATGGTATTTGATCCCAGCCAACCTTTTCAAGCCACAACTGTTGCATGATGACTTTAGCCTTTACTATGATCGGGCTGACAAACCCCATTGGATCATAGAAACTAGCAATCTGACTTAAAATTTGTCTTTTGGTTAGTGATTTAGGATTAAATTTATCTGGACATTTTATTATAAAGCAATCTTTCTTTGCATCGATTGTCAAGCCTAATGCCTTTATATTGTGACAATCTTTTTGAAGTTCAATCTCATCCAACTGCCTTTCGCTCTGTGGTATATCAATTATGATATCATCACAATTTGACGACCACTTGTGTGTTTGAAAGCTTCCTAACGCCAGTAGTTCCTTCAATTCCGCCTTTGCTTTTAATATTTTAGACTTATCAGACTCAGAATATAAAATATCATCAACATAACTACAGTTTTTTATTATGTATGACGCAAGAGGATATTCAGATTCGTACCTATTGGCAAGCTCGAGTAAACAGCGACCCGAAAGGTAGCTGCTACTTTTTAGTCCGTACGTAACCGTGTTAAGACGTATTACCTTAATACTTTCCTCAGGGTTGTCACGCCATAAAATATTTTGTAAGGTAGTGTGTTCAGGGTTTACTAAAATATTGCGAAACATGCGTCTGATATCTGTGTTGAAAGTGTAATCTCCGAACCTATACAGTAGCATAATATCAAATAGCTCTTTTTGCACTGAAGGTCCGTTAAGCAAGATGTCATTCAAGGAAATTTTATTTTTTGTGCGCATAGAAGCGTCAAAGACAACTCGAGTTTTTGTTGTTTTACTGCTCTCGTTTATAACTGCATGATGCGGCAAGAAATAAATAGCATCAGAATTTAAATCAATAGAATCAAAATCAAAATAACTTCCATGACCTAGATCCACATACTCATGTATAAAATTTTGGTAATCTGTGAGCAAGTGGATGTTCTTTTGCAGTCTCTTTTCAAGATTTAAAAACCTATAGAGAGCTAAATCAAATGATGCCCCTAAAGTTTTATTAACATCACCTAGAGGAATCTTTAAAGGGAGATTGACCTGAAATTTATTGTTTTCTAGTTTGACAGTGGATTGAAATTCCTTCTCAACAATTTCATGCTCCAAATCCTGCTCTTTAAATATTTCTGGCACAGCCTCAGCTTCCCAAAAGCGTGTAATATTATTATCAATTTTTGTCTCGCATTTAGTACAAAGCAATGATACAACTTTTGTTACCTCATTTTGGGAGGGGAGTCCCCCACCAATTATATGTCCAAATTCGGTATTAATGATACGAAGCACTCTCTTATCTTTCCTTTGGCTAGGCTGAGAAGACAGGCAACTCTCAGATTCATGCTGCTCCACTGGACAGGAAACTTGCAGCTCCGACTCTGGCAGTGGAGATGGGAGCAACACCTGGAAAGTCACATCAGCCGCTATTAATAAATTTATCTCGGATGGTACAAAATACTCCTCATCGGCCAGCACTGTATTTAGAGGTATTTTTATTAAAGAGGAATCAATGCTTGTTTGAGGTTGGAGACATGTTATTTCATCTACCACATTACAATTGATTGATGTACTAAATGAAGATTTTAATGAATAAATATCCACTGGCACCGAATATTTTTTAACATTTATCTTTGAATTTGCTACCCCTGTAACATTGGTTTCATAATGTTCAGGTATTTCATTCTGGTCAGGTGCTAGACCTAAAACATCAACTAATCTTTGAGTTATCAATGATGCCTGTGAAGCACAGTCCAAAATTGCCTTCACATGTACTTCTTGGTTGTCCCGGGAAAAAAGTTTTATTCGAGCTGTAGGGAGCAAAATATTATTAGAACTATCACATGACAACATGATGACTGGTTCCTGCTTTGTCTCTTGATTAGTGTGAATCAGTGTATGATGCTTGTTTTTACACTGAGCACATTTAAAAAAGAACCTACATTTGCCAACGTGTGAGTTCAGGCAAGTATTGCACAGCTTCTTTTCTTGAACAAACTTTATTCTCTGTGAGACTGGAAGCAACTTGAATTTATCACACATATAAACTTTATGAGTGGAACACTTACAGTAGTGACATCCTTGCTTTATTTCAGCCGCAGATGTGGAAGAAATAGCTGCATGCATGGCCACCCTGGTTGGCCTGGCAGACGGAACTTCTGCATTCTCCAAAGCCAGTGCACGATGCTCCAAAAACTGTAGGAATCCCTCCGTATCTGGTTCCCCATCAGCTTGACGCTCTAGCTGATAAGCCCGTGCAGTTTGCAGATCTATTTTGCGGTTGAAAATGTTAATTAACAAAGGAGCCCACTCATCCACTTTTGCATCTAGATTTTTGAGAGCCGCTAAATTTTGTTTTATTATAGAAACAAACTCCCTAATCTGAGTTGATGATGAAGAGGTTATAGATTTCAACTCCATTAAATTGTTTATATGCTCATTTCTGATTTTATACTTGTTATAATACCTATTCTGAAGCAATGTCATGGCATCATAGTAACTACTTTGAGTTAATGGTAAGTTTTTTATGAGATCAAACGCCTCCCCCCTAAGAAAAGAACGCAGATAGTGTAGCTTTTGTACAGCATCAATATTCACATCATTGTGAATAACAGATTTGAATATTTCTATGAAGGGCACATATTCTGAACAATATTTACCTGAGAAAGTACCAATATCAATTTTTGGTAACTGTCTGGCACTTGTATGAGCCGTTGTCTGAGGCGGAGCTCCAGGAATATCGCTTGATTGCAAACTCAACATTTCATCAAGCTTGGACACTATGTTGAAATATTTGTTTTCGACTTTTTCAACATCCTCGTTGTCGTCTGATTTGAATAATAAAATTTTCTTATTTAGTTCTTCATATTCTCTGAATGATTCGACTATGCGAGCGCGTCTTGTTTTCAATTCAGAAACCGATAATTCGGTTCTCACGTCCGAATCAAATATTGAGTTATGCAGACGTGTAATACTGCCTTTTATATAGCCTCTTGAGGCCACAAGCTCCGAAATACTCGCCTCAGACATCGTTCAGTTGTTTACAATTATTTTTAATACACATAAAATATGTAAATTACAACTATTTCGAAAGAACAAAGGCACGCTTAGTATAACCTACAAGCTATCGATCGACAGAGACAATCAAAATGGCTTCCGTCCGTGATTGATGATTGACGCGATTGAAAGAAATGTCTCACTCTAGCCGTCTGGTCTGGCCCTCTCAGCACGCGATTGATGTGATTGAGTCGTCCCAAAAACAGATGAATTCGCTCCAAAACGATGAAAATCAGCGCCCACACAATGGATATCGGTGTAAACACTCTGTTTTGGAGATCTGCACTGGGTTTTTCGTCCGTGATTGATGATTGACGCGATTGAAAGAAATGTCTCACGCGATTGAGTCGTCCCAAAAACAGAAGAAATCGCTCCAAAACGATGATAATCAGTGTTCACACAATGGATATCGGTGTAAACACTCTGTTTTGGAAATCTGCACTGGGTTTTCGACCTTTTTTCGTTGTCGAAAAATCTCGTCCTGGCGTCGATTGACGCGGCACGCCACACGTCGTACTCGGTACTTTGCTGCTTGCAATAATGGCGTCGCACACGTAGATTGTCCGATGATTATTTTACCCAAATCCACCTCTTGCAATTGATCCAGAAGGACCAATGTTTAACTCCTCTTGGTATTGTGGTGGACTGTTCACTAAAACGCTGGTATAAAGGATAAATTTGGGCTTTATTTTAAATTGAATAAACAACGACACCGCACAGGATTCAACAAGGAAGAAAAAATTGCCATCTTATAAAATATAAAAATTACTGTTGGGGATACCAACAACGACCACTATCAAAGACAGCGACCGGGACCGACGGGTTAACGTGCCCTCCGAAGCACGGAATCCTTATACTTTTCGGACAATCGGGTGATTCAGCCTGCAATGTCCTAACCAAACTGGGGAAAACCTCACAAAGTGATAAATTTACAAGTATTAACTTTGTGTTCCCCCCTGGGAATCGAACCCGGATCGTAAGCCCATAGCTCTGACCTTTAGACCACGGAGGCTCTTCCCATTAATCTCGCCCCTTTTATCATTCCAACTCTTATTTGATTTGATTACATACATACACATTACACATACATACATAAATCACGCCTTTATCCCTTACGGGGTAGGCAGAGCGTTTAACGCCTCGTAAAAGGCGCTTTCGCCACGTCTGACAAAAATTTAGAGCAATTTTAGATTGTAATATGTATTGCTTTAGTGACAGGTTGTCAACCCATCGCCTAAATTACAATATACTGAAACCCTCGGATCCCTTAGCTAGTTTTACAGCATACCCGGGAGGAAATGCAGCTGGCACATTCTATGTTTTTCTCTCGCTCCCAGGCCAGCATGCCTTTTATCCCTCCAACTCGTATTTCATTTGATTAACAAATAAAATGTCTATTCAATTGCAGAGTACATAGAGGTAAAAGTGGAAGGTTTAAACGGCCAACTGCCCAACTTGGACCTGGTCAATCTAGTGCACAAGCTCTGCATCAAGTCCATGATACATCATTCCTATAAGAACAGGTGAGTGTGTCAGTACAAATATATCTATTATCACTTTTTATTTTATTATTGATAATTTTGAATTTGATTAAAAAAAATTGTAATTGATGAATTTAGTGACGTGTAAATTTTTATTTATTACATACATATATAATCACGCCTTTAGGCAGAGCGTCAACGACTCAAACAAAGGTCGTTCCGCCACGTCTGACAAAGTTTCGAAGGTCATTTAAGATAATATAGTTGTACGTATATTGCTGTAGTGACAGGTTGTCAGCCCATCGCCTAAATTACAATATACTGAAACCCTCAGATCCCATACCTGGTTTTTACAGCATGCTAGGGAGGAAATGCAGCTGGCACATTCTATGTTTTTCTCTTACTTCCAGTCCAGCATGGAAGAAATTTATTAATAAATGATTGAATTGAATTGAAGACGCGAAAGGGATGGAGGCATTTTTTAAGGTGCCAGCACAGCATGTGGAAATTATGGAGCTACGGGATTCGAGGGCTTCAGTGTACTGGCAGAAATTGCTACCCTAGCAATAAGGCCGCCTAATTGTACTCTGTTTGTTTTGTAATGTTTGTTCCTGTACAATGTGTTGTTTATGTGCAATAAAGAATATTTGTATTGTATTGTATTGCAATTTAGGCGATGGGCTGACAACCTGTCACTATAGCGATACACATTTCAGTCTAAAATAGCCCTCAAAACTTTGTCAGACGTGGCGGAACGACCTTTTCTTTGGTCGTTTACGCTCTGCCTACTCCATTAGGGATAAAGGCGTGATTATATTTATGTATGTATAGCTTTTATGCTTAGTGTGAATTATTATATTATGGACTGTAAAATGGAGAATTAGTTGCAATTGTCGCAGAAAATAAAATATCATAAAAATGATTGTATTTCAGGCACAATTAATTCATCACATACATACATATAATCACGCCTTTATCCCTAAAGGGGTAGGCAGAGAGTAAACAACTTAAACAAATGTCGTTTCGCCACGTCTAACAAAGTTTTGAGGGTTATTTAAGATATAATTATAAGAAGTATACTGCTGTAGTGACAGGTTGTCAGCCCATCGCCTAAATAGGGAATACTCATGTTTTTTTTAAAACTATTAGTAAGAATTATTGTCACCATAGATAAACGGATGTGAAGGAATTTTCGCAAAATATTCATTAGTTTAAGAGTTATAATGCCTTAAAGTGGTTAGTTAAAAAGAGAGGTCCGAACTGTCATGTGACGTCATAAGACAGGAGCGCCATACTTATTCCATATAAATTGTGGTTTCGAAGAGAGAGATAGATAGTCTATCTTCATAATGGTATATCTCGGTGATTTTTTGATCAATTTTATTTCTGTTTTCACTGTTCTTTTCATAATTTAAGATGTTTTTAGACAATAGGTTCAAGAACTGAAAATATGTTATATGCACGTTCTCTATTGCAATATACTGAAACCCTCGGATCCCTTAGCTGGCTTTTACAGCATGCCTGGGAGGAAATGCAGCTGGCACATTCTATGTTTTTCTCTCGCTCTCAGGCTAACAGGGAAAGAGACAGACAAGAAAATTTGTCATCTCGACTCTGCCTAACGCGTAAGAGATAGAGGCATGTTTTATGTATTTACGGAAACCTAACCAATCAGACGCAAAGATTGCACATAATTTTAGGTTGGAACTACAAAATACAGGCTGTAAGGGACAGATCCTTAGGGCGGTTGAACTGCTCCGTATTCGATTTGTATCCGATTCGTACATACATAAAATCACGCCTTTATCCCTTACGGGGTAGGCAGAGCGTCAAACGCCTCGTAAAAGGCGCTTTCGCCACGTCTGACAAAAATTGAGGGAAATTTTAGATTGTAATGTGTATTACTATAGTGACAGGTTGTCAGCCCATCGCCTTAATTACGGTACACTGTAACCCTCGAGTCCCTTTAGCTGACTTCTAGAGCATGCCCGGGAGGAAGGGCACCTGGAACTTTCTATGTTTTTCTATCTCTCCCAGTACAGCATAGAAAAATCCGATTCGTATCCGTGAAAATTCCATATGAAACGGATATGTATGGGTGTACAAGCTGTCACACATTTACTAGGAAGGCCAATTCGGATACAAATTGGATACGAACTGAATATGGAGCAGTGCAAAAACGCCCTTACAAGCTTATACAAGGAAATTATTTGTAAAATAAATAGACTTCCTTATACAAATTGGCTTATCTTGATAGTAATTTTGTACAGGGAAGTATAATTTTTTTTTAAACATACATACATATAGTCACGCCTTTATTCCTAATAGGATAGGCAGAGCTTAAACGACCTAAACAGTGGTCGTTACGCCACGTCTTACAATGTTTTAAGGATTATTTAAGATAGATTTATAGGTATATTGCTGTAGTGACAGGTTGTCAGCCCATCGCCTAAATTGCAATATACTGAGAACCTTTAGATCCCCTAGCTGATTTTTACAGCATGCCCGGGAGGATATGCATATTCTATGTTTTTCTCTAGCTCCCAGTCCAGCATGGAAATGTTTAGAAATGTTTTTTTTTTATTCCTGCAAGATTTTCTTTGTGAAAGTCTGACTAAGCCCTATCAGTTTGCGGGATAAGCTGTCAATCAATCAATCAATCAATCAATCAATCGTTCATTTGCATTAAATGTGTTGGTGCACGCAGGCAAGATGTTATACAGTTTTAGATCACACACTTAACCATTATTGGCATGCAAAATAAGTTATTAACTATGCTAAAGTTAACTATAATGAATTAATAATTCTAGATAATCTTACGCGTTAAATATTCTTCTATAGAATAAAAACTTTCACGTATCAACCATTTTCTTATTTTTTTTATACAAGGTACATAAGACAAGTCTTTTATATCCTGAGGCAACGCATTAAACACCTTTGCACACATAGCATATTTTTTTAAATATAATGCAGTGTTATGTAATTCATAAGTATCGTTTATGTAAGTATATGTAGTGATATTATATCTACCAATTTCTCTGATATATAACATACAGTATCCTATCTTATGTAGCATATATTATGTATTAGTATTAGTGTATCATAAGATATGTATCAGTATATTTTATTGAAATATTTATTTAATAGTGTTTAAATATTGTCCAAGTATTATATGTAGTAATATGCACTATCCCGCTTTCTGCTTGTACAATTTCTATACCTAAAGGTTGCCTGGTAGAAATTGCTGCTTTAGCAATAAGGCCGCCTATATTGCACTGTCACGTTTGTTCCTTTTTATTTCTGTTGTATGTGTTTTTTGAGCAATAAAGAATTTTGTATTGTTAGGTGAAGTATCATCAATGATATTATATAGGGCGGCCCAAAGAGTGACGTCCAAAGGAAAAATTTTGATTCCTTAGGTCAAGGGGTAGCCAAATCACCCCCATGTATGTTCAGCGATTTTTAGTAGTTTAGGAGTTATGAATTTTTTTGCTAATTTTCTAAGAAAATTGACCTCAGTGGATTAATTATTTTTTATTATTTTATTGGATAACTTTTTTTATTTTAATTTTTGTGACATCCTCTTAAATTGTTCTTTTAACCATAAAAGCTGTAATGTAAGTTAGTTATTTTTTTATCGAAAGTTCGAATTTTACGATCGAGCTAGTCTGCTCTGAATTTTCAACTTGAAATTAAAAATTGAAAAAGATAATCTCATGGTCCCTTATTAATTTTAAAAACTCCGCAAGGTTTCAAAATTACATAAAAATAAAAATAAACTATTGCTTAATGGGGTATTATTTGCAGAAAACAGCCTTCAAAGGTACTTGGGTGGAAATTACCTAATTAGTAAATTGTTTCAGAAAGTTGAAAGATTCCTGTTATGTCATTACTAAGGACTAATTAAGTTAGAAAATGTATCAAATTAAAGGGAAAATAAAATTATTTACTAAAAAATGTTATTTAAGTTACATTTTTGAATGAAAATTCTTAGTAAAATGTTTTAGTGTCAGTTGTAAGATTTATAAGACAATTGTATTATTAATAATAAGTAAATAAACTCGGATAATTCTTTTACACATTTACTCACAATAAATTTTCAAAATGGTGACCTCCCACAGCAATACACAACCTACATCTACGCAAGAAATTTTCTTTAAGTCGCCTAAACGCTTCTCTGTTTCCTCTAACGACATTTCCGGCCTCTCCAATTCGCTGTCTTAGCTCCTCTTCATTTAACGATTCTCGGGCGTAAGCTATGTCCTTGTAATAACCCCAAATAAAAAAATCAATCGGATTTAGGTCAGGCGATCGTGGAGGCCATCTGATTGGACCGTTTCGTCCGATCCACCTGTTGGGATACGTTTCATTCAAATGATTACGCACTTGTGCTGCGTAGTGGCACGGTGCACCGTCATTTTAGAAAACCATGTGTCTTCGTAAATCGAGGTTGACTTCCTCCAATAACAAGGGAAGATCATTTTCGAGAAACAATTTGTATGTCTCGCCATTGAGCCTCGGCGGCAATTCGAACGGCCCGATCATTTCTCCGTTCAGTATGCCTGACCACATGTTGACGCTAAAGCGATGCTGGAACCTAGTATCTCTGGTCAAGTGGGGATTCTCTACTGCCCAGTGGTGGGTGTTATGAATATTAAATATTCCTGTGCGCTCAAAACGCGACTCGTCAGTCCACAAAACTTTTTCGAAAAATCCCGGGTCGTCTCTCTCCATCCTTAACATAGTCTGGCAAAAATCAACTCTCTGTTGGTAATCAGCAGGCATTAGAGCTTGAACCCGTTGAATGTGATATGCATGGTACCCTTCGACTTTCAATATTCTTTGGATTGATGTTCTGGGGATGTTCAAATTGCGAGCCATTATTCTTGTACTTGTTGAAGAGTGCTCAGCTACTTCGTCCAATACGAGGTTTCGACGGCCCGGATCAACTATTGAGATACCTTCACGCCTGCCTTCTCGACCAGGAATGCGGCCTGCCATCAAAGTGTTGTGTGTGTTAATAAAAACACGATGGTCGGGATACCTATTAGGCTGCGGTCCTCCACGGCGTTGAAGTTGCTCCCGATAAAGTCTTGCCGCTTCACGGCCGTTGCCTTGAGCAACTCCATAAAAATAATGCATTTCTGCATATTCGGCCAACGTGTAGTTCATACTCGTAATAATAATAATCTGTGACTTGAAAGAAAACCACGACACGACTATCGATTTTACAACTGCCTGTCTTTTTATTTCCTTCAAATTAAATTTTTCTAGATAGTATTTCTGTCCATCAGTCATTGTTTGCCAGCCAGCACCTCAGCCAGCCAGCGTCATTGAACATAAAAGATCACAACACTTTCCAAGTCATCAAAATCCAAGTTGATAAAGCAAAGTCTTAAATACAAGCACAAGTAATCTAATTACAAAAAGAAGGCAGCAAGGTCCGTGGGGAAAGCAAAGTTTGTTTTCGTGGTAAGATAATCACCAAGAAGCAAACAAACTGCTACCGGAAAAAAAACAGGGTGGCATGATCAACTCGCACTTTTAAATGAGGTTAGTTCAACATGCTCACCTTACCGCTCCAGTAAATTCGCGACTGCGACTCTCATGCAACTCAAAGTAATGTCTCGGAGTGGGTCATGCATTTATTATCTTAATGTTAAGTTATGTCTATCAAAAACATACGTGCTTAGACTCAACTTTAAACATAGTTGCTATCTCCCTCACACCTCTTCTCTGCTAATTGACAATAAATTTAAGTAAACCAATAAAACAAACGAACTGCAATAAATGAACTTTTGTAAATTCCACCCAAGTACCTTTGAAGGCTGTTTTCTGCAAAAAATACCCCATTAAGCAATAGTTTATTTTTATTTTTATGTAATTTTGAAACCTTGCGGAGTTTTTAAAATTAATAAGGGACCATGAGATTATCTTTTTCAATTTTTAATTTCAAGTTGAAAATTCAGAGCAGACTAGCTCGATCGTAAAATTCGAACTTTCGATAAAAAAATAACTAACTTACATTACAGCTAGGAAGCTGAAACTTTTATGGTTAAAAGAACAATTTAAGAGGATGTCACAAAAATTAAAATAAAAAAAGTTATCCAATAAAATAATAAAAAATAATTAATCCACTGAGGTCAATTTTCTTAGAAAATTAGCAAAAAAATTCATAACTCCTAAACTACTAAAAATCGCTGAACATACATGGGGGTGATTTGGCTACCCCTTGACCTAAGGAATCAAAATTTTTCCTTTGGACGTCACTCTTTCGGCCACCCTGTATATAGGTAGATACGTTACCAACGCGCGAAACTCGTGCCGTCAAATGGTCCTAATTGTGAACATTTTAGGTAGTCGAGCTGCACTGATTACAAATAGCTATCTGTTTCACTCTTACGCTTTGCCTATTTTGTGTCGCACTCAGCGTTTGTTTAGATATGCAATGTTATAAATATGTATGTATATGTGTCGCGGAACAATTAAAATGCGTGCAGTATCAACGTAACTTATCTTTCTTAAAATATCATTGAGTATCATATACTAGTTTGTTTGGCTCTCTAAAATTTCTTATCTGACCACCGCACATTCTTTTGAGCAGGTTGCCAGGACATTTTACAAACTTGGCCTTTAAGTACTGTCCTGTTAAATTTAATAACATTTCCAGTTTCTCGTGGATCCGTCACCGCAACAAGATGGAGGAATGGCAGAGCGGGCTCACGACTATGCTAGGAATGGTCACCACACAACTAGCGGGGGTCAGTTGCAAGCATTTATATTAAAACTAGCGACCCGCCCCGGCTTCGCACGGAAATCATCAGTGTTTACATACATAAATCACGCCTTTATCCCTTACGGGGTAGGCAGAGCGTTTAACGCCTCGTAAAAGGCGCTTTCGCCACGTCTGACAAAAATTGAGGGCAATTTTAGATTGTAATATGTATTGCTTTAGTGACAGGTTGTCAGCCCATCGCCTAAATTACAATACACTGTAACCCTCGAGTCCCTTTTGCTGACTTCAACAGCATGCCCGGGAGGAAGGGTAGCTGGAACATTCTATGTTTTTCTATCTCTCCCAGTCCAGCATGGGAGAAAGCATGGAAGAAGCATCAGTGTTTCTCTACTATATTATGCATGTATTATACATATAAACCTTCCTTCCTTGAATCACTCTATCCATTAAAAGAAACCGCATCAAAATCCGTTGCGTAGTTTTAAAGATATAAGCATACATAGGGATATAGGGACAGAGAAAGCGATTTTGTTTTATACTATGTAGTGATTAATGTTTTACATATTTTTGAGGGATTTTGCACTCACAGTGCTATTTTATTTCACATACATATAGTCACGCCTTTAACCCTATATATGGGGTAGGCAGAGCGTAAACGACGTAAAGACAGTTCGTTCCGCCACGTGTGACAAGGTTTTGAGGGTTATTTAAGACAGATTTGTATTTAAGGTACATTGCTGTAGTGACAGGTTGTCAGCCCATCGCCGTAATTGCAAGCTGTTTTTTACAGCTTGCCCGGGAGGAAATGCAGCTGGCACATTCTATGTTTTCTCGCTCCCAGTCCAGCATGGAAGAACGCGGGCAGGGTTTGAACTGTATGTCTATAGTTTTTGTGTAGTTTTACAACTACACAAGGCTAGCTCAGTTGGCAGAGCGATGGAATGACATTCCGTGGGGCACAGGTTCAAATCCTGCCCGCGGCGAATTTTTTTTTAATTACTTATTTTGGATATTTATATTAACGGTTTACAATTTTTTTACCCGACTGCGCGAAGTAACCTTACTCCCATTGACTATCTGCCTGTTCAGTATTGTGTTTCCCAAAATGTATTTCTTCAGATTTTTTTAAGAATTATTTTTCATTTGATTTATGTATTTAACTGAGCTGCAGTGTTGTATTTGTATGTAAAAAAGAATGTATTATCAATCTGACGACTAATTAAATTAGTTCATGTGTTTAAATACATTTTCAAATTATTTGTTTCCTCAGGTCCCGAGTGGCAACCATGGCTTATTCCACCGGTTTGGAATCGAAGCCGTGACCCTCGACGGGCGTGACGCCGACGACGCTAACGGACCAGCGCCTAAGGTGAGAAAGCGTTAGTTTGCCATATCTCTATGAGATTGTGCCCAGTTTGGTTAGGTCAATGCTGGCGGAATAATTTGTTTTACTGTCAAGAAAAGGGATTCCCAGAGGCCTGTTTCCTGTGCTATTAGGCTGTTCTTCTTAGTGAGTGGATTCTCGAGTCGAACGACCCGATGAACCCTGGTGTCAGAGTTTTCAAACCGCCTAGTATCGCAGCTATTGGGCCACGAACGACCACTATCAAATACAGCGACTGGGACCGACGGCTTAACGTGCCCTCCGAAGGCTGTTTAAAAACTCTGACACCAGGATTTATTGGCTCGTACTTTGACTTGAAAACCCATTTGTCAAGAAGAAGCTGGTGCCTATTCTGTTGTAGACACAACTTATTTTCATTAACTTGTTTGCTCCTGTCACTTTCTAAGTTTTGTATAAAGAAAAGAGACAGCAACATAACACCTAATTACAACCCTGTAATTTTATGGTACTTCCATGCTGGACTGGGAGCGAGAGAAAAACATATAATGTGCCAGCTGCATTTCCTTTCTGGCATGCTGTAAAAACCAGCTAAGGGAACCGAGGGTTTCAGTATATTGCAATTTAGGCGATACTCTGACAACCTGTCACTACAGCAATATACATACAACTCTATCTTAAATAATCCTCAAAACTTTGTCAGACGTGGCGGAACGAACTTTGTTTAGGTCGTTTATGCTCCTACCCCATTAGGGATAAAAGCGTGAATATATGTATGTATGTATGAGTTGGAAATATTATAGCGGATTGAATCGTCAAATCTTCTAGTAAAAAATGTATATTTATGTTTGCAGGTGCATTCCCTAGTAAAAAAATGTATATTTGTGTTTGCAGGTGCATTCCCTAGTAAAAAAATGTATATTTATGTTTGCAGGTGCATTCCCTAGTAAAAAAATGTATATTTATGTTTGCAGGTGCATTCCCTAGTAAAAAAATGTATATTTATGTTTTCAGGTGCATTCCCTAGTAAAAAAATGTATATTTATGTTTGCAGGTGCATTCCCTAGTAAAAAAATGTATATTTATGTTTGCAGGTGCATTCCCTAGTAAAAAAATGTATATTTATGTTTGCAGGTGCATTCCCTAGTAAAAAAATGTATATTTATGTTTGCAGGTGCATTCCCTAGTAAAAAAATGTATATTTATGTTTGCAGGTGCATTCCCTAGTAAAAAAATGTATATTTATGTTTGCAGGTGCATTCCCTAGTAAAAAAATGTATATTTATGTTTGCAGGTGCATTCCCTAGTAAAAAAATGTATATTTATGTTTGCAGGTGCATTCCCTAGTAAAAAAATGTATATTTATGTTTGCAGGTGCATTCCCTATCTCCAGTAAATTTCTACCGTCTCGGCGTCACTCTGGAAAGCATATTAAGGAGTCTCAACAATTTGCTGGAGAGATTCCATCAGAGCTACTTCTTCTACCTACTTGCTAGCACTAACAGATTTATTTCTATCGGTAAGTATTTTTTTACGAGAATTATCTAGTGTATGCATTTTTTGTTTTTAAATTGGCGATCGTCACAGGATCTTATCACATAAACAAACTGCCGAAACTATACAAGACAGTCCCTCGAGTTTCACTTTTAAGAAGAGATTGAAAGAGCATTTTGAGACCTCTCTATGACATATATAATTATATTTAATTCCTAATGGGGTAGGCAGAGCGTGAACGACCTAAACAGAGGTTGCCCCGCCCCGTCTGAAAAAGTTTTGAGGGGTATTTAAGATAGATTTGTACTTATATTGATGTAGTGACAGGTTGAATTGCAATGTACAGAAACCCTTAGCTGATTGAAAATAAAATGGTAAATGCAGGAAAAGGACAGCATATAACTTGCTTTGACCTCCCCCATATAGTGATACGATATAACGTCCACTAAGACGTTAAATTCAAATACAAATCTATTTAATTTCAGGCACAATATGTCCCATATTTTACAATACATACAGCTATAAATTAAATAAAAATTAAATGAAGTCACACCTTAATAATAGAATAACAAATAAAATTAAATGACATATAATCAAATTAAATAATTAATCTGTTAGTCAGTGAGGTACATAGCGCGTGGACTTAGGCATTTGTCCTTATTTTTCAAACAGCAACAAAAGAGTTTAGTACGTTGAAATGTTGTTGTTGTTAAAATAAGTCTCGCACGGGGTTGGCTACCTTATCCAGGGGATTGAACGAGGGTACTGGTTTTTACACAGAGCGACTGCCATCTGACCTCCGCAACCCAGAAGGGAAACTAGACCAATCCTAGATTAGGTCAGAGTTTTCAAGCCGCCAATGCTAAGCACTGGCCTCTGACATGGCTTAACGACTAATATCTACGGTGTTAAACGATATTAACCAGTACCAACGGCTTAACGTGCCTTCCGAAGCAGGGAAAAAGCGCCTAAAAACGTTCATATGAAATTCGAAAACCGAAAAACACTTTGGTACGTGGCGCGTGGTGGGATTCGAACCACGACCTGCCGCTCAGGAGGCGGCGGCCCTATCCACTACACCATCGAGCTCCTCAGTTGTTAAAATAAGTAAAGAGTTTAATTCGCCATGTTGACTGCTGCCTCGGTAGCTCAGTTGGCATAGCGATGTAACGGTATTCTGAAGATCGCAAGTCTTGACAGTGGTGATTTTTTTAATTTCTTTCTTTTCATACCGGGTGTAAGGGACAGCGTCCTGCAAATTGATATTGGTTGCTTAGTTAACGAAACTTAACAACTATCACCAGGAATTTCTTTCAGGAGATAA
The DNA here is from genome assembly GCA_949820665.1 of Scrobipalpa costella. Lineage (NCBI taxonomy): Eukaryota > Metazoa > Arthropoda > Insecta > Lepidoptera > Gelechiidae > Scrobipalpa > Scrobipalpa costella. The sequence goes on from OX463315.1 coordinate 12,122,518, forward strand.
AAAAAAACAACTTCCCATACAAAATGATCACCTCATCTGACAGGAAAACAATTTTTTTTTTTACTTTTTGAAAAAAAGTCCTGTTGATAATTCTTCAGTTCCGTTGACTGAGCAACCCCTATCAGTTTGAACTCCGTATTTATGATTCAATAATGTTATTTATATATTTTTTTCTAGGACAATACATGCCATCACTTTGTCTACTCTGCGCGGCTATGTTACTGCGATGCTTATCACTATGGGTCACCTTACAAAAGACAGACGAAAACAACGAAACAGACAAACAAGAAAAACCTAAACGCAAGAGGAAGAATTCCGAAACTGATGTACCAGGGGACAATGACTTTGAAGAAGTTGTTAAAAAAGACGAAGATTCCACTTTGAGACGACGCAAAAAACCTGAGGCTGAACCCGAAAAAGAAGTCCCAAGTGTGAAAGAGGCAGAAGATAAGAAAAGCAACAAGTCAGAAGAGTCTAGCATGAGTATTGTCAGTATAGGAGGGAACTATTTGTTGGTGCATTTGATTGGATATGGTGTTATGTATTCGTTGCCTTTACTTAGTCATATTGGTAAGTAAAATTCGGAAATTCTTAATTAGTCAATCGACCCGATGAACCCTGGTGTTCGAGTTTTTAAACCGCCTAGTAGCACAGCTAATAGGCCTCTGACATGGTTTTTGTAACGACCACTATCAAAGACAGCTACCGGGACCGACGGCTTAACGTGCCCTCCGAAGCACGGAATCTGTTTACTTTCAGACAATCGGGTGATTCTGCCTGCATTGTCCTAACCAAACTAGGGATAATCTCACAGAGTGATAAATTAACTAATTTAATATCAACTTTGTGTTCACCCCTGGGAATCGAACCCAGGACCTCCGGATTGTGAGCCCGTGGCTCTGACCACTATACCACGGAGGCAGTTATCAAAAGTAAAAAGCTTGGTCACTTTTAGCTCTATTGCACATATTAACTAGGTTTCATAAAAATGCAATCAGTAACAACTTGATCAAAATCACAAAATAGGGTTAAAATAGATAACCAAATTTTCTTCAAGCTGAACTGGGAGCGAGAGAAAAACATACGATGTGCCAGCTGCATTTCCTCCCGGGCATGCTGTAAAAACCAGCTAAGGGATCCGAGGGTTTCTGTATATTGAAATTTAGACAATAGGCTGACAACCTGTCACTACAGCAATATACCTAAAAAAATATCTTAAAGAACCCTCAAAACTTTATCAGACGTGGCGGAATGACCTTTGTTTAGGTCGTTTACGCTCTGCCTACCCAATTTGGGATAAAGACGTGATTATATGTATGTATGTAAATTTTCTTGCAAAACCAAAGAACCTATACTTTCAATCTTACTAGATAGATACCTATCAAATAGTTTATAAAATTTGCTATTCACTAGTTCCTTTTTTCTACCTGCATAAAATCATGCCTTTATCCCAACAGGGTAGGCAGTGTAATACACCTAGTAAAAGGTGGTTTTGTATAATATTTTGCCTGTGCAATTTTCGGGGTAATTGTAGATTAAAACGTGTATCGTTATAGTGTTAGTAATAGCATGTGATAGTGACAGGTTGTCAGCCCATCTCCTAAATTACATTACATGAACCCTCGAATTCCATTTACTGCCTTCTACAGCATGCCCGGGAAGTAGTTATTAAGGGTAGTTAGAACGTTTTATGTTTTTCTGTCGAACGTTTTATATTTTTCTGTCGAACGTTTTATGTTTTTCTGTCTAATGTTTTATGTTTTTCTGTCGAACGTTTTATGTTTTTCTGTCGAACGTTTTTTGTTTTTCAGTCGCTCCTAGTTCAGCATTGAAACATCTTGTTTTTTTTTAAAAATACTTTCTTTTCTCCCCAGGTACAACATACTTCAAAACGCACCCAGAAGTCGCCATCTACTATGGTCTCATATCAATCTCTGTGCTCCTGGTACTTTCATCCCCCTACCTACCCCGTTTACTGCAAGCGGGGCGCATGAATCGACAGGAGATGACCCTAGTCAATATTCTAGCCTTGATAGAGCTAGCCACAGCTTGTCTTACCGTGGGAATGCATAATTTTCCTTTGGGATTGGTGTTGGCGACCATGTATACACCTCTCGCGTTGATAGTAGGTGTGGTAGTGAGAGGAGAAGGGAGCAGGTTAGTAAAATTAAAATGTATAAAAGTCCCCAAAAGCGTATAGCGTATCTAATCAAAAATTCCCTTGTTAAAAAACGTTAACGCAATCACTACATAGTATAAAACAAAGTCGCTTTCTCTGTCCCTATATCCCTATGTATGCTTAGATCTTTAAAACTACGCAACGGATTTTGATGCGGTTTCTTTTAATGGATAGAGTGATTCAAGAGTAAGGTTTATATGTATAATACATGCATAATATAGTAGAGAAACACTGGTGATTTCCGTGCGAATCCGGGGCGGGTCGCTAGTATACATATAAATCTATCTTAAATGACTCTCAAAACTTTGTCAGACGTGGCGGAACGACCTTTGTTTAGGTCGTTTACGCTCTGTCTACCCCATTAGGGATAAAGGCGTGATTATATGTATATATGTGAAAAACTTACTTCCATGCTGGACTGGGAACGAGAGAAAAACACAGAATGTGCCAGCTGCATTTCCTCCCGGGCATGCTGTAAAAACCAGCTAAGGGATCCAAGGGTTTCTGTATATTGCAATTTAGGCGATAGGCTGACAACCTGTCACTACAGCAATATACCTACAAATCTATCTTAAACAACAGTTATAACTTTGTCAGACGTGGCAGAACGACTTTTGTTTAGGTCGTTTACGCTCTGCTTGCCCTATTAGGGATAAAGGCGTGATTATATGTATGTATATGAAAAACGTTAAAGTATTCAAGGTTAAAGTTTACCAAAATAGGGATTCCAACAATCCCTATTTTGGCCAACTTAAACCTTGAATATGAACACATGTTGAACTCTATAGATAAGATGCATTTGATTGGATATGGTGTTATGTATTCGTTGCCTTTACTTAGTCATATTGGTAAGTAAAAAATAGTTTTTTGTTTATTTAGAAACAACTTCAATTTTTCAAATAGTCTTATTAAAAGCCTTCTTCTGTCCAGTGGGTATCGAGTCAATCAACCTGATGTCAGAGTTTTTAAACCGCCTAGTAGCACAGCTAATAGGCCTCTGACATGGTTTTTGTAACGACCACTATCAAAGACAGCTACCGGGACCGACAAGACCGCACTAGAGCACACCAAATCTGTCAAAAAATTCATGAAATGAGATGAAATGCAGTTGTCGCGCCGCTCCAGTGCAGTTCTAGTGCGGTCTAACCTCTGTTTAAGACAACATTTAATAAGCCGATATGAAAATTTCTGTAAAGCTTTTAAGCTGTCGTTAAGAGATTTATTTAATATACTCTTCTACTTCCATGCTGGACTGGGAGCGAGAGAAAAACATAGAATGTGCCAGCTGCATTTAATCTCAGGCATGCTGTAAAAACCAGCTAAGGAATCCGAGGGTTTCAGTATATTGCAATTTAGGTGATGAGAAGACAAGCTATCACTACAGCAATATACCTACAAATCAATCTTAAATAACCTTCAAACGTCAGACGTGGGGGAACGACCTTTGTTTAGGTCGTTTACGCTCTGCCTACCCCATTAGGGACAAAGGCGAGTATATATTTATGTATGTATGTACTCTTCTTTTTCTTCTTCTTTTATGTAAAATCTAAGAAGATGCTTATTTAATATTTTTATTTGCAGGTTTTCCTCCTTCGTATTATTCCTCAAACGCATAATTTGCATTCTTCTCCACCCCCTCTGCTTCATCACACTGTCAATGATACTCTACAGCCGCCATCTTGTGCCCGAAGAGAGTATCACATTGACAATGGTCCGTGGGAGGGACGCTGCCATACAGGCTATTATGTTCTCTATTGTGGATTCCTTGGTAAGTTATGAATGATTAGAATCTTGGCAAAACTTCCCATACCTACGACTTGCTCTTGGCCACACTTCCCTTTCCTACGACTTGGTCTAATCAAAACTTCCCTTACTAACGATTGAGTCTAATCAAACCTTCCCTTACTAACGGCTGGGTCCAATCAAGCCTTCCCTTACTTACGACAGGGTCCAATCAAGCCTACGACAGGGTCCAATCAAGCCTTCCCTTACTTACGACAGGGTCCAATCAAGCCTACGACAGGGTCCAATCAAGCCTTCCCTTACTTACGACAGGGTCCAATCAAGCCTTCCCTTACTTACGACAGGGTCCAATCAAACCTTCCCTTACTTACGACAGGGTCCAATCAAACCTTCCCTTACTTACGACAGGGTCCAATCAAACCGTCCCTTACTTACGACTTGGTCTAATCAAACCTTCCCTTACTTACGACTGGCTCTTATCAAACCTTCCCTTACTTACGACTGGGTCTAATCAAACCTTCCCTTACTTACGACTGGGTCTAATCAAACCTTCCCTTACTTACGACTGGGTCTAATCAAAACTTCCCTTACTTACGACTGGGTCTTATCAAATTTCCCTTACTTACGACTAGGTCTAATCAAACCTTCCCTTACTTACGACTTGGTCTAATCAAACCTTCCCTTACTTACGACTGGGTCTAATCAAACCTTCCCTTACTTACTACTGGGTCTAATCAAACCTTCCCTTACTTACTACTGGGTCTAATCAAACCCTCCCTTACTTACGACTGGGTCTAATCAAAACTTCCCTTACTTACGACTGGGTCTAATCAAACCTTCCTTTACTTACTACTGGGTCTAATCAAACCTTCCCTTACGACTGGGTCTAATCAAACCCTCCCTTACTTACGACTAGGTCTAATCAAACCTTCCCTTACTTACGACTTGGTCTAATCAAACCTTCCCTTACTTACGACTGGGTCTAATCAAACCTTCCCTTACTTACTACTGGGTCTAATCAAACCTTCCCTTACGACTGGGTCTAATCAAACCCTCCCTTACTTACGACTGGGTCTAATCAAAACTTCCCTTACTTACGACTGGGTCTTATCAAAACTTCCCTTACTTACGACTGGGTCTAATCAAACCTTCCCTTACTTACGACTGGGTCTAATCAAAACTTCCCTTACTAACGACTGGGTCTTATCAAAACTTCCCTTACTTACGACTGGGTCTGATCAATACTTTCCTTACTTATAACTTTTTCTAATCAAACCTTCCCTTACCTACGACTTGGTCTAATCAAACCTTTTCTTACTACTCGCTTTAGTCAGGAGTCAGGTCTTACCTTACTTGCCCCTTTTTCAAGTCAAAAGTCGCCTTTATTAAAATTTTAACTCACCTACCTTACAAGACAGAAGTCACACTTTACTTTACTTACAATAATAGATTAGGTTTATTTATTTCATATTATCAATTTCATAATTACATTGTAAAAATAATAAAAATGTCCAGGGGTAAAATAAATGTCAAAAATATAAACTTAATAAAAGTAATTTAAACATGTCAAACAAAGTAATAAAATAAAGCAGAATGTAGCAATAGCTTATGCCAAAATAGTACACATTACAAATCGTCTTTCTTACAAATTTATTTCTTTTATTATTTCCTTTGATTTATGATTAGCTCTATTAAATTTTGCTCTAATTTTCATATAAAAAAATATATATAGACGAATTAAGAACCTCCTCCGTTTTGATGTCGGCTAAAAAATAACAAAATTATAATTAATTTCCTGTTCCTTGCAGATCTACGGCAATTGGTTGTTCAACGTAGTGACATCCGTGATATTCCCCACTTGGGTGATATTCTGGCAGATCCTTAACATCAAGGTGGAACCTTAATACTTGGATCTTCAATAGTGAATTCTACTTACCTAACCTATAACTGTTTTAAGGATTTTTAGCACTCACAAAGCTATTTTAATTTCATATAATATGAAAGAAAGAAAATAATGAATTCGTTTCTGGCAGGATTCGAACCTGGAGTCGTATTTATGAACCACTCGAAAACTAATGCGAACACGAAAGAGTAACTTGCGCATGCGATTTCCATACAAATTCTAACTATCATGTAATTTTGGTCACACTGACAGACGGCATGTTGCATTTGGCATGTGTTTGTGTGCGTGTTATAAGGGTTGACAAATTTTGTTATACCGGTCATAATCATAACTTGATTAATCTGGTTCTTGATTAAACCAACGTTTTAAAGTAGTTCACTGTAACTGAATAGTAAGGATAGGTTAGGTTGCATATTTTGTATGAATTTACTTACCGTCTCTCGTCATCACTGTGGAATCTAAAAAAGTTCCTATTGGTGTCATATCTTGTGGTAGAAAGACATCCGTACACGGAACAGTACCTAACCATCGTTGGAACACAAAACATTTACACTGGGAAACATGCGCGCGCCATACCCGCTAAGCGTACGCTCAATGTGGCCCACAATCCGGCGTGGAGTGTGACGTATGTCGGACTGGGGAGGGGAGGTGAATGTCCATTCTGTATGTAGTACTATTATATATTCTGTGGTGCCGGTCCATCACTCTGCCAACTGAGCTATTGAAACGGTAGCGGGAACGACGAATTTATCATAGTCTTTCTTATGCACATGTCATAGCACAGCATTCCAGAGACGCAGGTTCGAGCCCTGCCAGAAACGAATTTATTATTTTCTTTGTTTCATATTATAACCTATTACTGTTACTTTTATTGATGACAGTTACTATTTGTTACCAGTTTGGTATCGAGTTTATTCATGGCTGTCTTCTTGTTTGTCACAAATATAGTTTTTAATGATTGTGTGTGCCATTGATAAGGTTACGCTTTTTATTGTGATGTGAATTTCAGATATATTATTTTTTATTTTTGTTTTTTGATGCTAAACTGTGTAGTAGGTACTCGAGGCAAATCGTTTGTGACATTCCAAAGACTTGAACAATAAAATATAGTGTGACTTTCAATAAATCTTCGTTTTATTTACCACTATGCCCTTATCTATACATATAATAAATCTCTAGAAGGATCGTGTCTTTACATTGAATATTTTTACAAAAAATAATTGCAGCAGGCATTATTAACGATATAAAGACCAAAACCATTTTTTTTTGTCTCTCTGTCTGTATGTTACCACATCACGCCAAAACTACTGAACCGATTTTGATGGGACTTTTTTAATTCAACTGTGTGTTACCCGGGTTGCAACTTAGGATACCTATAATCACGGTATCTGACTTCGGGAGTAGGCAGGAAATTGAAATTTGGCTGTTTCTTGACCGATTTTAAAGAACTTTTTATTTGATTGAATATTATTTAAAATCAAAGTTACGGTCCAAATAATCACGCCTCACGACTTAGGAGGTAGGCAGGAAATTGAATTTCGGTCGTTTTTAACTGATTTTGATGGAACTTTTTTTGTTTGACTGAGCATTACTTAAACTAAAGTTACGATACAAATAATCACGCCACCTGACTTAGGGGGTAGGCAGGAAACTGAACTCTGATCGTTTTTAACATATCTTAAAGGTACTTTTTATTTGACTGAGTATTTTTTATTGCTGGTGTCCAGCCTACATACATACATACATATAATCACGCAAACCATTCTAATATTGAGTAAGTACCTCAGTTTATATGGAAAACACGCAGTATCGAACATACTGAAAACGCTTCTCCGCGCGTAAGAGCGGGACCTGCTAGCACGCGCGCGGTAGCGTGTTTTCCATACAAAAACAAAGATCAGACAATGCGAAACACGCTTCCGCACGCGGGTTATCAGATCCCGCTCCTACGCGCGGATAAACGTTTTCAGTATGTTCGACACTGCGTGTTTTCCATACAAACCGGGCGTACGAAGTCGCGGGCACAGCTAGTGTATATATATATATTTTAACAACAAAAGGCAAGAACAACATAGGCGGTCTTATTGCTAAAGTAGCAAGCAATTTCTTCCAGGCAACCTTTGGGTGATAGAAAAATGCGTAGCGGTAAGCGGGATAGTGCAAACTTAGTCAAATTAGTATCCTAAATACATTACATTACATATAATATATAAACTAAGTACAAGCTACTACATAATTAGCTTACCATAGTAAAAATATTTAAATACATTGCTTAGTGATCGTTATAAATTATAATGCGAAAATCTCTCGGGGAAATGTTTTTAAACAATTAGCTGTAATAATCAGACAATCTTTTTTAAAGCGGTCGTAAAAAACGATTAAGATTTTAGGATTTGAAACAGTAAAAACTGGAAAAATTATGGATGTAATTTCAACATTTAATTAAGGCACTATATTTATAAAATATAAGGGGCGATGATAAAGGGTATTCAGATTTATTTTGCCTTTTTTTTAAATCCGACCTTGTCTGGATCGTCTGTACGAAAAAGATCAAAAAACCATAAAATTCAACCTAAAATAATAGACATTTGCGGGAATAGTCAGTCAGGGAAGAGCCCGATGGTGTAGTGGATAGGGCCGCTGCCTCCTGAGCGGGAGGTCGTAGTTCGAATCCCACCACGTACCAATGTGTTTTTTCGATTTTCGAATTTCATATGTACGTTTATTGGGCGCTTTGTCCGTGCTTCGGAAGGCACGTTAAGCCGTTGGTCCCGGTTAATATCGTTTAATACCGTAGATATTACTCGTTAAATTAATCTAGGATTGGGTCTGGTTTCCCTTCTGGGTTGCGGTTGTCAATTGGCAGTCGCTCTGTGTAAATACCAGCACCCTCGTTCAATCCCCTGGATTAGGTAGCCGAACCCTTAAGATACGGGATAAGGCTAGGGAGATGATGATAGCGGGAATAGTCAGTTTTGCGCGTAATATATCTCTCAGGCCGTCTCAATCGGATGTCAGTTGGCAGTCGCTCTGTGTAAAAAACAGGACCCTTGTTTAATCCCCTAGATTAAGTAGCCGACCCCGTGAGATACGGGATAAGGCTAAGGAGATGATGATGATGTATCGACAATTTTGAATCTGAAGTATAATATTTGCACCAACTGTTAATCGTTTTTACTAAGTGACTACATTACTTTTTTTTTAATTAAATTAACTAGCGACCCGCCCCGGCTTCGCACGGAAATTATCAGTGTTTCTCTACTATATTATGCATGTATTATACATATAAACCTTCCTTTTAAATCACTCTATCCATTAAAAGAAACCGCATTAAAATCCGTCGCGTAGTTTTAAAGATTTATGCATACTTAGGGATATAGGGACAGAGAAAGCGACTTTGTTTTATACTATGTAGTGATATTGTAACTGTAAAATGTTGTAAAGAGCATAAGAATAATTTACGTACCTAGGTATGTCATATTCCTGGTTCGTCTTCCATGCTGGACTGGGACCGAGAGAAAAATATTGAATGTGCCAGCTGCATTTCCTCCCGGGCATGCTGTAAAACCAGCTAAGGGATCCGAGGGTTTAAATATATTGCAATTTAGGTGATGGGCTGACAACCTGTCACTACAGCAATATACCTACAAATCGATCTTAACCCTCAAAATTTTGTCAGACGTGGCGGAACGAGCTTTGTTTAGGTCGTTTACGCTCTTCCTATCCCATTAGGGATAAAGGCGTGATTATGTGTATGTATATCATATGACGGCGGATAAAAATGACAGATAACGCATAAAAAACCACCGACTATACTTAAAAGCCGGAGAGAATAGATCTCCTATCCTATTCCAATGTTTTTAGTCTGAAAGTGACAAATAGATTTTAATTTTAGTTTTAACTGGAAAAACTAGAATCGAGCCCCATACCTGCTATTTCCATTTCTTTTAACTGGTTCTAAAAAAAATGTGGTAAATCTAAACCTGTCACTTTTTCTTATCTTATCTTCCTGGGTATGAAAATGAAAGGTATGGTAAGTCCATACTGGTGAAAATCAGAAAAAATAATTAAGTCTTCTTTATTTGTCGAGTGGGTATCGAATCTATCCACCTGATGAACCCTGGTGTCAGAGTTTTAAAACCGCCTAGTAGCACAACTATCAGGCCTTTGACATGGTTTGAGTAACGACCACTATCAAAGAGAGCGACCGGGACCGACGGGTTAACGTGCCCTCCGAAGCACGAAATCTTTTTCTTTTCAGACAATCAGGTGATTCACCCTGCAATATCCTAACGAAACTAGGGAAACATTCACAAAGTGATAACAAATATCAACTTTGTGTAGAAAATGTCTGGGAATCGAACCCAAGACCTCCGGATCGGGAGTCCATGGCACTAGCCACTAGACCACGGAGGCAGATTAATTAAGTATCTTTAAAAGATCTTAATGTATTTTAAAGAATTACGTCATTATATTCTGGTTATATTAGTATTATCTTTAATGTGATATCAATCTGTGTAAATAAGATATTATGTATGTAAGACTATAACTTGTAAATATACGTAAGAAAATGAAGTTATTTCAAGAGGTATAATCACTACATAGTATAAAACAAAGTCGCTTTCTCTGTCCCTATATCCCTATGTATGCTTAGATCTTTAAAACTACGCAACGGATTTTGATGCGGTTTCTTTTAATGGATAGAGTGATTCAAGAGAAAGGTTTATATACATAATATAATACATGCATAATGTAGTAGAGACACACTGATTATTTCCGTGCGAAGCCGGGGCAGGTCGCTAGTTTTAATATAATTTAATTATGCCATATCTATGGTAAACTATCACATTTTCGATAAACGGACAGCCGAATTTTAATATTCCGAAAACTATTCGTTCTATTAATATATTTTAGTAGTGCACAATACAGGGTCCTAAGACTCGTTTGAGTACAATATTACGTTTATCTACCACCATTTTACTTCCATGCTGGACTGGGAGCGAGAGAAAAACATAGAATGTGCAGCTGCATATCCTTCCGGGCATGCTGTAAAAACCAGCTAAGGGATCCAAGGGTTTGTGTAGGTATCTAATATTGTTACTATTTAAAATGTTAAATTACGAATAGTTGTAAAATTTTAGTTCAAGTTGTTCTGTGCTATTTCATTTCGGATAACAATAAAGGGTCCGAACAACAAATTAATCTCCAGTGAAATGTGTCTGATTGTAATTCTAACTAATCTGCGTTTAAATGAATTACCAGCCAAGAAACACAAAACGTACAGACAAATCTATACATATAATAAATCTCTAGAAGGGTCGTGTCTGTACATTGAATAGTTTTACAAAAAATAATTGCAGCAGGCATTGACGACGATATAAAGGTCAAAACGATCTTTTTTAGAATTTTTGTCTGTCTGCCTGTCTGTCTGTATGTATGTTACCACATCACGCCAAAACTACTTAACTAATTTCGATGGGACTTTTTTTATTCAACTATGTGTTACCCGGGTTGCAACTTAGGATACCTAAAATCACGCTATCTGACTTAGGGCAGGAAATTGAAATTTGGCTGTTTCTTTACCGATTTTTATGTTTTTTTTTATTCGACTGAGCATTATTTAAAATCAAAGTAACGATACGAATAATCACGCCACCTGACTTAGGGGGTAGGCAGGAAATTGAAATCTGATAGTTTTTTTTTATGTGAGAGAGTTTGTGAGTTACCTGGTGTCCAGCCTAGGTTAGAAATAATCACGCAAACCATTCTAATATTGAGTAAGTACCCCAGTTTGTATGGAAAACACGCAGTGTCGAACATACTGAAAAAAAAACCGCGCCTAGGAGCGGGATCTGGTAGATCGCGCGCGGAATCGGGTTTTTCTTACGGGTTAGCAGATCCCGCTTCAACGCGCGGAGAAGCGTTTTCAGTATGTTCGACACTGCGCGTTTTCCATACAAAGCGGGCGTACGAAGTCGCGGGCACAGCTAGTAAATATCTATATACGTACCTGTCCTGTTTGGTGTGTTATTCTTGATTGTGTGTTTTGAATTTTTTGTAATGTGATTTGTGGTAATAAGGTGATTTGTATTTGTATACATGTGACAGATTTATCTATATTGTAAGGGCGGTTTTGCACTGCTCTGAATCCGTATCCGAATAATTTTCTGGTCCGAATTGGCCTTTCCAGTAAATTATATGGAAATTTCACGGAAACGATTGGGATACGAACCAAATACGGAGCAGTCCAAAACCGCCCGAAAGATTTAATTGTATTTTTACTTACGAACGTCATCCTCATCATCATCCCTAGCATTATCCCGTATCTCACGGGGTCGGCTACCTAATCTAGGGGATTGAACAGGGTACTGGTTTTACACAGAGCGACTGCCATCTGACCTCCGCAATCCAGAAGGGAAACCAGACCCAATCCTAGATTAGGTCAGAGTTTTCTTGCCGCCAATGCTTAGCACTGGCCTCTGACATGGCTTAACGACTGATATCTACGGTATTAAACGATATTAACCGTGACTAGAGGCTTAACGTGCCTTCCGAAGCACGAAAAAAGCGCCGAATAAACGTACATATGAAATTCGAAATCCGAAAAACATATTGGTACGTGGTGGGATTCGAACCACGACCTCCCGCTCAGGAGGCAGCGGCCCTATCCACTACACAATCGGGCTCTCTACGTACGTCATCCTAACACTCGGTATTTCACTGCGGAAGATATTACAAAATAACGAATAAAATTACGCCGAAAAACCCACAAGATAAGAAAAGTTTTGCTGGATTAAGGCCCGTATTTATAAAGCGATCTCAAGATTGAGAGCAATATTAAGTACGGGTTTGACAGGCCATATTGTACTGAAATTACATTTCTGATACGAACTCAAACTAGCTGTCAGTCTCAATTGCTGTTTATTAATACGGGCCTTAGACTAATAAAATTATCAAGCTAAGAATTAACAATGTTTGTTAATCGTAATAATTACTCTAGTTAATTATTTATTTTCTTAAGAAGATTAAACCTTGATTTTTCATCTTGCAAAATATAATATTTAGTGTTCATACGCAATGGTATCAAAGAGTATTTTTTGTACGTACAATATTTCGAAAAAAATTATATAGTTCTTGTTAAACCAAGAAATATTTAGTTTAGCGGTAACTTTATAATTAGTAACTATTCTACACAAGATGGGTCATTTCAATCAAATATTATGTACTGTGGCCAGTAAGTATTTTTGCAATCTTCTTCTGTCGAGTGGGTATCGAGTCTATGGACTCGATGAACCCTGGTGTCAGAGTTTTTAACCACCTAGTAAGCACAACCATCAGGCCTCTGACATGGTTTTGTGTAACGACCACTATCAAAGACAGCGACCGGGACCGACGGCTTAACGTGCCCTCCGAAGCACGAAATCTTTTTCTTTTTCGGACAATCAGGTGATTCAGCCTTCAATGTCCTACCCAAACTGGGGAAAAAATCACAAATTGATAAATTCTCAAATATCAACTTTGTGTTTCCCCCCTGGGAATCGAACCCAGGACCTCCGGATCGGGAGTCCATGGCACTAGCCACTAGACCACGGAGGCAGTTATAGAAGTCGGAGGCGATTTTTGCAATGATTACCTATTATTCAATGGTCTATATTCTGTTTGTTCTGAGCCTTCTGGTGTTCTGAGCCTTAGGCTCGCAATCTCTACGTTTCCGGCTCGGGAGCCCTGGCTCAGATCGGAGGCAGTTACGTCCAGCAAAGGAATTCGAGGGTTATATTTTTTTCTTATCTGTTAATTAGAAATGGGTATGCTCTTGACTCTAGACACTAGGTCAGGAATGACCATGACAGAGTCGACGATGGAGCGAGCTCACTTAGAAGATGCCTGTTATGGCACTGGCAGTCTCACGCACCGACGGGACACAGCAAGCTGTTTGGCGCCGGACTCCTGTGAGAGGGTGGTCGCGAGCCAGGCGGCCCCTTGCGGCGCCTCCCACCGCTTTGTAGGGATTGTTCAGCCGGACTTATTCACAGGCAAGCCTGTGTTGTCGTTGCCTGAGATGGACCACTAGGAGGTAGATCCCATCCCACTCCAAAATTATTAATAAGGGCTTACCTTCGATCCACATCCAAGATTACCAGTTGTCAGACTCTCTTTGTTTGATCCATCTTAGAATTCTGTTTATCATTACTTCCATTTATTTCCGTGCTGGACTGGGAGAGATAGAAAAACATAGAATATTCCAGCCGCCCTTCCTCCCGGGCATGCTGTTGAAGTCAGCAAAAGGGACTGGAGGGTTACAGTGTATTGTAATTTAGGCGATGGGCTGACAACCTGTCACTATAGCAATACATATTACAATCTAAAATTGTCCTCAATTTTGTCAGACGTGGCGAAAGCGCTTTTTACGAGGCGTTGAACGCTCTGCCTACCCCGTAAGGGATAAAGGCGTGATTTATGTATGTTTATCATTTCATCCTTCTATAATATCATCTTACTTCTCACCAGTCTGCAACATCACATTGCTGATCGGTATAATGTTCACCTGGCCGTCTTCCACCATCAATATCTTCGAGTCCTCCAACACGACCCTGCACAGACCCATGACAGAGTCTGAGCTGGCTCTGTTCGGATCCTTAAGTAGTATTGGGGCGATGGTCAGCTGTCCAATCATGGGCTTCATGTTGGACAGAGTGGGAAGGAAGTACAGTTTGATTGCTGCTTCACTTGGACAAGTGGTAAGTACGTCGATACATACAATAATAATGTACCTATTTACGTCTTTGGTTTGATTTTTTCTAACTGCCCTATTGTAAGGTATATTTATTTTTTTATTATAAACATACATTCATTATATTAATTATAATTGGTTTTTCCTACTTCTCGACCTTTTCGGTCGGTTTTTACCCAATCTCCCGCCTCGAGACCCTCAAGGAAGGGGAGGATCAGGTTCCCTATCTAGAAAAATGGTGTTCCCCAAAACTTTACTCAGTATAGTAGATGTGTGTATGGCTGCCTGTTTCTGCATGATGTATGTATTTATGTGTGCGTCTATATACACTATAATAGTTTATTGATAGATATTGGTATTTAATATGTTTTGATTTTTATTATATGTAAACATATGTGCTGTGGGTTATAATTATATACTTATATATAATTATATACTTATATATAATTATTAATCCTGTGCCTCAAAGGTTGAAGAGCCGCCGTAACTTTTTCAAGTGCGTCACTCCGCTTACCAACGAACCCGCACAAGCCAGGTGCAACCTTTGGCGTGAAAAAGTTTCTCTGCCTGCCCAATTTGTCCCGCTTTCCGAGAATCTGCCTCCTGGGCATGAACTGCCGTGGCCGATCTGGAAGTCTTTAAATAGACTTCGGTCTCAGGTCGGCAGAAGCAAAGATAACATGGTCAGGTGGGGATTCTCGGGAAACTCCGAGGTCGACTGTGTTTGCGGTGCAATTCAAACAATGGCACATCTGACATCGTGTCCTGCTTGCCCTAATACCTGCACGCAAGCGGATCTAATGAACGCCAGCCGATCCGCAATTCAAGTGGCAACGTTCTGGGCCGCCACATTGTGATAGTTACGTGTTCCATCGACACGATAAGAAGAAGAAGATTATACTCTAAATTACAATCAGGTCTTTTTTTGTTTTGTTCTAACTTTGTTAGTTATTAGGATAGGTAATTTTCGCATCTGCCTTGTAATGGGGGCAATTCGTGTGCCCACAAAACAAGTCACAAAATCACTAAATCTTGACTAATATCGTTACCTGTCAATTTCTATCATGAGAGAACAGAAAGGGGCGTTCGCGGTCTTCTCCTTCTGTCGTGTGGGTACCGAGTCGATCGACCCGATGAACCATAGTGTCAGAGTTTTAAATGCTAAATAATTAACCGCTTAATAGCACAGCTAATAGGCCTCTGACATGCAGGTTTGCGTAACGACCACTATCGAAGACAGCTACTGGGACCGACGGAAGCACGGAATCTTTTTTCTTGCAGACAATCAGGTGATTTAGCTTGCATTGTCTTAAACAAACTGGGGAAAAGGGGCGGTAACAATTTTAGTTAAGTTTCCTCTGAGAATCGGTACTAATATTATATTAACTAGGCTTGTTACAATGAATTACGACACTTAAAACTAGGACAGAAGAGTAACATGAGGTTAAGACAAAATCCTTATATATTTAGGCGAAACGGTATTTCAAAGAAAGTTAAATCGATCCGTTACGCGAGCGAAGCAAGTGCGACATTGCACGAAAGATAAATGAAGCAATTCGTTACGCGATGCATAACTTTAAGGTGTATTCTGCTGACAGCACTTAGATTTCAAGATATGCAACCATCGCCGGTAATTAGAATATCGTCCAAATCAGCGCGCGCTACGGCGCGCGGCGTGGCGGTTACGTCCGTGGCCGCGTCGAAAATGTGCGAAAAACGTACAAAAATGCTAATTCCATGAAAACTACGGATCGGATTAAAAAAGCTATGTTGCGATTTAAGATAATCATAATACGGATAATTTCCCGAAGGAACCGAGAAAGCGCTCCTAATAGTTTAGAAGGAAGGAAGAAATATTAAATTTACTAATAAAAACAGGTTTTTTTTAGCATACTTATTTATGAACTAGAATATTTTTTAATGTTGCATCTGTAGGCCGTGAACTAATTTCTTAGATGTATATACTTTTTAGATTATTCCAATAATTCGTTTAGGAGAAATAAGCTCTTGAAAACAACCATTTGCCGGCAGGTTCATCTTAACTAAAGCATAATATATATACATAGAACGAAGCGAGCGCTATATACGTATATTTCATGAAAGTGAAATAAAACGAATACTTTAGACGAGCGAAACGAGCGCGACATTTATATGAAAATGCAAATATTACTCTACACGAGCGAAACGAACTCGACATTTTACGAAAATATATACAGGGCGTCCCACGGCGATGCCACACGGAGGGAAAGTACCTTAAATATTAATGATAGGATATTTTACTGAAAGAAAACATCGTTTAATTTTTAATAATAAGTAGAACTGCATTCACAGATTTTTTTAAATCGCCTACCTCAACCGGGAATCGACCCCGCCAAATGTGACAGTAAAATTACATGTATTTTATAATAGCGTCTGAAAGGGCTACTCATAAGCATTATTTTTTCCTTAATAACCTAGCATATTAAATGAAACTAAAAATATAAAATTTTACATTTTATTTAAAATTTTGTTCAGAGAAATTTCCTCTGACTTGGCCATGCTTCCAACAATTAACATTATCATTTCAAAGATCTACTCACTTGAGATACGAGATTTCCGTGGTATAAGTACATGATAATAATAAAGCGATACATAAAGTGTAGTAGGTACTTCTTCATGAGCTCACAATTACCATGCAACTGGCTGATATTAGTAAAAATAAATAATTCGAAAATGGAACACTTAAATTTTCAAGCGTCTGTTCTTTTGTTTATTGTGAGTTTCATTTTCGTTTATTAGCAGTTTTTGTGTTAATTTACTTACCATGGCGTACCAAAATAATTTGGATTTAATAGAAGCATACTTTTTAAATCATAAAGACATTTCATTAGCTTTGCGGTACCGCGAAAGATATCCCGATAGACACACACCATCTCGATTTGTGTTGAAAAGATTGGTGGATAATTTAAAAAAATTAGGACGTTTTGATCATCGCTTACAGCAACCACAGCAGCAGATAATAAACGTCAGCGATGATGAACTCAACATTCTGATTTACTTTGAAGCGTACCCAAAGAGTTCAGTGAGGGAAGGTGAAGAATAAATTGGAATTTCAAAGAGTAGAATACATCGCGTGCTGAAAAAATACAAGTTTAAAAGTTATGTTGAAGGGCGATTAGTGCAAAAATTACGGCCGGGAGATGTTGAAAGACGACTCAATTTCTGCCAACATATCGAGAGACTCATCCTTGAGGATCAAAATTTTTTGAACACCATTATTTGGTCAGACGAGTAAAACTTTAGAAACAACGGTATGTACAACCGGCGTAATAATCGCATTTGGTCCAGACAGAATCCCTTACGAATCCGCGAGACTAATGATCAAGTGCGTTTTTCTTTCAACTGTTGGTGTGGGATTGTAAGTAACCGGGTTCTCTTAATAAATTTTTACGAAGGAACTCTGAACACGGAAAGATATCTAGAAATACTTGAGATTTTAAGAAATGAGATTAATAATCTTCCTGATGCAGATCGACGAAATCTCATATTCCAGCAAGATGGGGCTCCGGCTCATAACAGTAGGAGAACAGCCGAGTTTCTTAATGAACATTTTCCTTCCTGGATCGGCACTTTTGGACAAATAAGATGGCCACCGAGATCCCCAGAAAAAGATTTAGTTTACAGGAACCGGTACAACAGTGTGCAGGAGTTACAAAATGAACTTAGACGTATTTTTTTAAACACCCACCATGCAAAAATAAGTAAATCGACAGGGAGAGAAATTATTAAAAGAGTGAGAATTTGTATACAACAGAACGAATCACATTTTGAGCATTTGTTTTTTTTTTAATAAAATGTAAAATTTTATGTTTTTAGTTTCATTTAATATGCTAGGTTATTAAGGAAAAAATAATGCTTATGAGTAGCCCTTTCAGACGCTATTATAATATACATGTAATTTTAATGTCACATTTGGCGGGTTCGATTCCCGGTTGAGGTAGGCGATTTAAAAAAAATCTGTGAATGCAGTTCTACTTATTATTAAAAATTAAACGATGTCTTCTTTCAGTAAAATATCCTATCATTAAAATTTAAGGTACTTTCCCTCCATGTGGCATCGCCGTGGGACGCCCTGTAGATGCTGAAGACCCTTGACTAAAAAAATGGGGACATTAAAAAAAAAAACTCTTACAGATAGGCTGGGCAGTGATAGCGTGTTGCAGTCGAGTGGAGCTGATCCTGACAGCCGTGTTCATATTCGGGCTGGGGGGATGCGCCTTCCTCGGCGCGCCCATCCTCGTTAGCGAGATCTGCCAGGAGTCCATCCGGGGGACCATGACGTCTCTGTCGATGATATTCTATGCGATAGGTAAGTAACCATGAAGACTGCCTCTGCCTCCGTGGTCTAGTGGTCTGAGCAATTGGCTCCCGATCCGGACGTCGTGGGTTCCATTTTCATTATATTGCGAGATTTTCCCCAGTTTGGTTAGGATTACGAGAATGCCGGCTGAATCACCCGATTGTCTGTAAGAAAAATGATTCCGCTGCTTTGGAGGGCACGTGAAGCCGTTTTTCCCGGTCGCCGTCTATGATCTTGATAGTGGTCTGTGACGGCGGTGGTGGTTTGAACTCTGACACCAAGGTTCGTCGGGTTATTCGTCGTTACGAAACGAAAACCCTCTCGATAAGATGAAGAGTCTTTACTAAAGGGCAATCTTCTTGAAGTTGAGAGAGTTTTGCCAATCTACAATACTTCCAAGCTGGACTGGGAGCGAGAGAAAAACATAGAATGAGCCAGCTGCATTTCCTCCCAGGCATGCTGTAAAAACCAGCTAAGGGATCCAAAGGGTTTCTATATATTGCAGTTTAGGCGATGGGCTGACAACCTGTCACTGTAGCAATATACATTCAAATCTATCTTAAATAACCCTCAACACTTTGTCAAACATGGCTAAACGACCTTTGTTTAGGTCGTTTACGCTCTGCCTACCCCATTAGGGATAAAGGCGTGATTATATGTATGTATGTACAATGCGGGGAATCCCCATAATCCAAGACAAGGAAATGAACTCAAACTGTACGGAAAATGATGTTTTCCAGGTATGCTGATATCATACATTCTAGGCGGGACCCTTTCCTATCACTCAGTGGTCTACGTGTGTCTGTCCTTGTCTGCATTCGGAGTGGCCATGTTGGCTGTGGTTCAGGAATCACCAGTCTTCCTCATGCAGAAGGGAAAAGAGGAGGTATGTATTATGTGACATTGGTCGCGTCAGTTATTTATTTTATTTTTATGTAACATTAGAAAAGGTTCTGATCGCTGTCTTTTATAGTTCCGTGCCCCTGAAGGCATGATACGCCGTCAGCTTTTGCGCTCTCTTTAACAGTGGTCTTTACCGAATTATATTAGAGACGATTTAGCTGTGCTATTAGCGGTATGAAAATTGATCTTCTACGATTCATAATTACATTCATTATGTACCTATTCCAGGAAGCACAAAAATCCTTCGCGTTCTACCGCAACGCCAAGTTTGATTCCAAGATCGTTCTGCAAGAGATGAGCGCTTTAAGACGTGCCTTCAATCCTGACATGGACGAAGGTACTTAAAGGGTGTAAGGTCAGACTGCACTAGGATGTAGCTGCAGCGACCTGGCGCGGTGCGGCGCAGCACTGCAGCGGCGCGACATAAACTGACAAAATGTAGGAACTGACATTGCCGCGCCGTGCCGTGCCGTCAGCAGCTACAATGCCGCTTCAGTACGGCACATCTCATACATTTTCGTACAAAGAAACATTTGTCGCGCAGTGCCGCGTGCGTCCTAGTGCGGTCTGACCTTTTTCCCGCAAACATATAGGGGTTGCTCACTTTCACGATGAATACTTTTCAGAACTTCCATGCTGGACTGGGAGCGAGGGAAAAACATAGAATGTGCCAGCTGCATTTCCTCCCGGGCATGCTGTGCAAAACCAGCTAAAGGAACCGAGGGTTTCTTATATTGCAATTTAGGCGATAGGCTGACAACCTGTCACTACAGCAATATACCTACAAATCTATCTTTAATAACCCTCAAAACTTTGTCAGATGTGGCGAAACGATCTTTGTTTAGGTCGTATACGCTCTGCCTACCCCATTAGGGATAAAGGCGTGATTATATGGATGTATGTTCTTTTCAGAAAATAATAAAAGGTTCTTCCCCATAAAAGTTTTCTGTTTGATATGGTCGTTATCGCTATATACGGAAATCATTTTCTAGAACACTTTGTGAAAGTTGATTAGTTTCGTTGATTGACCATCCTGTATTAGTATAATAGTATAATATCGACCGTCGCGCGACATTATTACTTCGAGCAACACTAGTAAGAGCGTTTTTGCGCTGCACTGTATTCGGTTCGTATCCAATTAGTATCCGATATGGCCTTCGTAGCAAATACATACTAATGCGGGAAGGTGTCCTTTAGGGCGTTTTTGTACTGCTCCGTATTCGGTTCTTTTACCATTCGTATCTGTGAAAACAACATATAAAACGGATATAGATGTTTGCACAAGCTGTCATACATTTACTACACAGGTCATATCGGATACCAATTGGATACGAACCGAATACAGTGCAGCGCAAAAACGCTCTTACTAGTGTTGCTCGAAGTAATAACGTCACGCCACGGTAGATTTAAAAATAATAATAATAATGTCACAATTGCTTCTGTGGTCTAGTGCTCGGAAGATCAGGCTCTCGATTCAGAGATCGTGGGCTCAATTCCCGCTATTTATGAGATATTATCAGTTTGGCACGTGAATCCTACTACCATTTTATTTACATAAACTACGAAAGAGTTTTCTTAAAATATTATTTGTTTTGTTCGTTATCGTAGCTTTATGTCTATTTGTCTGTTCTTTAGACCTGATTAATTTTAAAACTGGCTTAAGCTATGTATGCTAACTAATTAAATATCCTTATACGGGTTTTTGCGTGCGTTAATTAAGCTGATAACAGAAATGAGGGTAAAAAATACCTGTTGTTCTGAAAATTGCTACAGTTGTTCCGTGAGGTATCCAGAATTAACATGTCTAGCCAGTGACAAGGTGACAGCTGAGCTTTAAGGGTACTCTTTTACAAAAAGAATATTCACATAAGTGAAAATCTTGCACGAATATCATAACGGTTACTTCTAAAAAAACATTCTATATAAAATTTCCTTTAATAGCCTGAGAAAAATACTGAAATATCCCTCTAGATCATATCACGAGAGACAACTTAGACACCGCTGAATAAAAAAAAATCCTCTTAGCTCTTTGACATTTTACAGCTTGTGCCTGAAATCCAAAATGGCTGCCAAATAAATAAAAAAATAATAATTAAACCATACCATGTGGGGTATCTAATGAAAGAGCTTTTTGAGTAGATTACAAATATATATCACACTACCATATTACTACTAACTGGTCAAACAATATTTTTTAATCAATTTGTCATATATAGTGTCTTTGCATTGCTGTAGATTAAAACGTGCTGACTGGATTTTAAAATATATTTTATGTAGAATGTTTTCCTAGAAATAAACGTAATAGTATTCGTGCAATTTTTGACTTATGAGCAATAAACCGAAAAAAAGCACCTTTGGAATAGAATAGAAATTATTTACCACTTCTAGTTCCAGTACAGTCATTAATTTATTATTACAAAATTAATTTAATAGTAGCTGTACAAAGGAATGAGTATATAAGAGGAAGTCTGAAAGTTGCGCCAATTACCAACAAAGTAAGAGGAAATCGCCTTGCGTGGTATGGCCATGTTATGCGGAGGGATGAAAGTCATATAGGCAAAAGGGTAATGAATTTGAATGTGGATGGATATGTTGGGAGAGGACGACCAAAGAAAAGATGGATGGACTGCGTGAAAGATGATATGTCCAAAACAGGTGTGAGTGTTGAACTGACGGCTGACAGGAATGAATGGAAGAAGAAAACGTACTGCGCCGACCCCTAGTAAATGGGATAAGGGCAAGCGAATGATGATGATGGAGTCAAGGGCTTCTTGTTAAGGTCCCCAAGAAAGGCAAGATGACTGTGTGTGACAACTGGAGAGGAATAACGCTGTTAATAACTGCAGCAAAAGTGCTAGCTAAATTGCTCTTGAATCGGATGTCCCCACAAATTGCAGGCACTCTCCGGGAAGAACAGGCTGTATTTAGACCTGGCCTCTCATGTACTGACCACACTAACACCTTTCGCGTCCTAATAGAGCAGAGTGTCGAATGGCAAACAGAAATGTTTCTGTCTTTTGTAGACTTTGAAAAAGCCTTCGACACGGTGAAGTGGATTGCGATGTGGTCAAGCCTGCGACGCAGAGGCATACCCAACAAGATCGTGTGCATTATCCATGCTCTGTATCGAGGCAGCACGTGTAGAGTAGTGCATGAGCGCATGCTGGGGGACCCCATCAAAATTACGGCCGGTGTTAAGCAAGGCTGTCTGCTGTCGCCGCTCTTATTTATCATCCTGCTCGATGACAT
The DNA here is from genome assembly GCA_949820665.1 of Scrobipalpa costella. Lineage (NCBI taxonomy): Eukaryota > Metazoa > Arthropoda > Insecta > Lepidoptera > Gelechiidae > Scrobipalpa > Scrobipalpa costella. The sequence goes on from OX463315.1 coordinate 12,145,565, forward strand.
CATGCGAGGTGTGGTGTCGACGCCGAGAGGTATTGCATGGAGCAATAACATCTTGGAGGATCTCGACTACGCCGATGATATTGTGTTAATTTCGCCAACTCTAAACCAGATGCAGGCCAAGCTTGAAAACCTCAGGGTGACGGCAGAGAATATGGGATTGCGAATTAACTCAAAGAAAACGGTTGACATGCGAGTAATGTCGAGAAATGGCATACCTCTGAAGCTAATCAATGCCCCTCTGGACACTGTCTCTAAGTTTACGTACCTAGGCAGCTGTATTACTAACGAAGGCGGCTCAAGTGAAGACATAGATGCCAGAATAAAAAAGGCGAATGGCGCTTTTGCTCAACTCAAGCCAGTCTGGACGTCAAATAAACTAACTCGTCGCATCAAACTTACATTCTTCGAGTCTATAGTGAAAAGTGTGCTCCTGTTTGGTTGCGTGGAGAATGACGGCGACACTGACGAACCAACTACAAGTGTTCGTCAACAAGTGTCTCAGGTCCATACTCCGCATCTTTTGGCCGAACACCATCAGGAATGAGGACTTGTGGGCCCGATGCCAGCAGACGCCCATCAAGCAAGAAATTGCTCAACGCAAATGGCGGTGAATAGGGCACACTCTCCGGCGTGGCGAGACGAATGCCGCCTCGATAGCATTTGAGTGGCAGCCGAGCGGCAGAAGAAGACCTGGTCGACCCGTGCACACCTGGCGACGAACCATACAGAGCGAACTCAAGACCAAGGGATTGACGTGGGAGGAAGCCAAGAGGAAGGCACAGGATAGGGGAGAATAGAGAAAGCTCGTGAAGGCCCTTTGTACCAGTGGGGTACCCTGAGGACCACAACAAATGATGATGATGACTAGCTGTACAGGTCTCCACTCCAAGCTTAACGTTTCATATAGAAAGATTTAAAAAGGGAATGAATTGTGAAGTTTAGTTGCAATATTTTGCTAAAATTTCCTCAATTTTTCTCGCAATCGAAGTGAAAAGCAGAGTCAACAACTTGTGCACAAAACTGTTTTTGTCCACGACTTCAATATCAGCCCTGCTGGCTCGGCCAGCTAAAAATCTCGGTCAAAAATGACTTGATTTGTGCACTTGTCGTAAAATCTACTATTATTTTGTAAAAAAAAAAAAACATTTCTAAAGAGTTGTTTCATTTCATTGTCTGAGCATCTCATATGTATCAGCTTGTATTGCTTTCTGACTAAAACTTAACCCTGTGTATTACGTTTGATCCAAGCCCTTTATATTTAATTTCAGACTTGAATCCCGAGGCACAAACTTTCAAGCCAGAATCCACAGAACATGAAAACACCAAAGAAAAGTTAACACCATGGCAGTTCCTGAGTAAGTATACTAAATAATGTAGAAATTAGCTGAAAAGAACATCTATTTATATTATCATCATATTACACACATACATACATATAATAACGCCTTTATCCTGAATAAAGCAGAGCGTAAACAACCAAAGAAAAGGTCATTCCGCCACGTCTGACAAATGTAAAGGGGAAATTGAAGATTGAAATGTGTATCGCTATAGTGACAGGTTGTCAGCCCATCGCGTAAATTGCAAACACTGAAACTCTCGAATCCCATAGCTGGTTTTTATAGCATGCCCGGGAGGAAATGCAGCTGTTTTTCTAACACTCCCAGTTCAGCATGGTGTACGGGACACAGCATACGGGAAGAGCAATTTTTTTTCACTTACTGAAAAAAAAACCTGCTGATACTTGTTCAGTGTCATTGACTGAGCAACCCCTATCAGTTTGCGAGTTTGCTGTCCCTTACACCCCGAACTATCATCGTCATCTCAATTTCTTCAATGCTTCAATGGCAGCGAGAGAAAAATATAGAAGTACCAGATGAATTTCCTCCCGGGTATGCTGTAAAAACCAGCTAAAGGATCCGAGGGTTCCAGTATATTGCAATTTAGACGATTTGCTGACAACCTGTCACTACAGCAATATACCTACAAATCTATCTTAAATAACCCTCAAAACTTTGTCAGACGTGGCGGAACGACCTTTGTTTAGGTTGTTTACGCTCTGCGTGATTATATGTATGTATCTCAATTTATTTTCTAAAGAGCTAAATTCTAAGTCTTATCAAATGGTCTCCTTCCAGAGAAGTCCGAGTCTACCCGCAAAGCTGTGACGGTGACGATTATCATCATGACGTTAGCGCTGTGCCAGGGGTTGATCGCACTTCAGGTAATATTTTACATACTTCTTCTTCTGTCGAGTGGGTATCGAGTCTATCGACCCGATGAACCACTGGTTTTAGAGTTTTTAAACCGCCTAGTAGCACAACTATCAGGCCTCTGACATGGTTTGAGTAAAGACTACTATCAAAGACAGCGACCGGGACCGGCTTAACGTGCCCTCCGAAGCACGAAATCTTTTTCTTTTTCGGACAATCAGGTGATTCAGCCTGCAATGTCCTAACTGGGAAAAAATCTCAAAGTGATAAATTCTCAAATATCAACTTTTGTGTTTCCCCCATGGGAATCGAACCCAGGACCTCCGGATCGGGAGTCCATGGCACTAGCCACTAGACCACGGAGGCAGTTACATACTGCGAGTACAAACACATACAAATTATCATGCCTTTACATACCAACACCTACCATTTATTGTAGAAATGTGTTTTGTTTATATAAATACAAAAATTCACACGGAAATTATCAGTGTTTCTCTACTATATTATGCATGTATTATAGTAGTTTAAAGATCTAAGCATATATAGGGATATAGGGACAGAGAAAGCGACTTTGTTTTATACTATGTAGTGATATAAACCGTCCTCTTGAATCACTCTATCTATTAAAAGAAACCGCATTAAAATCCGTTGCGTAGTGTTAAAGATCTAAGCATACATAGGGACATAGGGACAGAGAAAGCGACTTTGTTTTATACTATGTAGTGATATAAACTTTCCTCTTGAATTACTCTATGCATTAAAAGAAACCACTTTAAAATCCGTTGCGTAGTTTTAAAGATCTAAGCATACATAGGGACATAGGGACAGAGAAATCGACTTTGTTTTATACTACCAGGCCACTCAGAAAGTATTGCGATAAATAGTTTTTATATATGGCAGACTGGCCGGTTAGAATCTTTTTTGAAAATATGATTACTTGTAAGTAAAAATATGTGTGTTCCATTTTCAAAATTTCCCTCCACATTTTTTCGAGCCAATTCAAAGTATCGTGTCTTACTGAAAAATGGATCTGCGCCGGGAACATTTTAGAGCTATGATTTTTTACGATTTCAAGTGTCGCCTGAAACCGGATGAATCGTTCGATAGACTTCAAATGGCATTTATGGATGAAAGCCCCTCCAAGGCAACCGTGTATCGTTGGTATAACGAATTTAGGCGCGGTCGACCAACATTGGGGGATGTAGAAAGAAGCGGTCGCCCTTTGACGGCTATTACGGAAGAAAACGTGCTAGCAGTGAAAAATTTAATCCAAGATAATAGGCGAATTACATATCAGGAGATTCAGCACATATTAAAGATTGGATCGGGAAGCGTTCACGAGATTCTACACAAGCATCTTCGCGTGAGGAGGATAGTATCGCGCTGGGTGCCGCACTACCTCACCGACGCTCAGAAGCAGGCCCGGGTGGAATGGTGCCGTGATATGCTGAACAAATTTGAAGCAGGCTCGTCTCGGCGTGTTTACGACATCGTAACAGGTGATGAGTCCTGGATTTATCAATACGATCCAGAAACCAAGCGCCAGTCGACAGTTTGGGTGTTTCAAAATGAACCAACGCCTACCAAAGTGAAGCGATCTCGAAGCGGCGGGAAGATTTTGATCGCCAGCTTTTTTAATTTGACTGGCCACTTGGCCTCAATTCCCTTACGAGATCAAAGAAGCATTAACGGCGAATGGTATACTACCAAATGTTTACCAGAAGTTTTTTCTGTTGTGAGCAACAAGCGACTAAACACAGGGCTCCGCGGACTACTGCTCCACCACGACAATGCGCCTGCACACACCGCGCTCAAAACGAGGGACTTCCTGGACAGCACACCAGTCAAACTCCTGGGTCACCCTCCGTACAGCCCTGATCTAGCACCGTGTGACTTCTTTTTATTTCCAAAAATAAAAAATCAGTTCAAGGGGATACAATTTTCGTCGCCGTCGTTCGAGCAGGCTGTAAACGAGGTGTCTACGGCGGACTGGAAAAAGTGTTTTGAAAACTGGTTCAGACGCATGAATCTTTGTATAGAGGCTGGTGGAGGGTACTTTGAAAAGATTTAATAAAAATATATGTACCTGTAGATAATTTTTTTTTAGTGTCGCAAATCTTTCTGAGTGTCCCACGTATGTAGTGATATAAACCTTCCTCTTGAATTACTCTATCCATTAAAAGAAACCGCTTCAAAATCCGTTGCGTAGTTTTAAAGATCTAAGCATACATAGGACATAGGGACAGAGAAAGCGCCTTTGTTTTATACTATGTAGTGATATAAACCTTCCTCTTGAATCACTCTATCCATTAAAAGAAACCGCATCAAAATCCGTTGCGTAGTTTTAAAGATCTAAGCATACATAGGGCATAGGGACAGAGAAAGCGACTTTGTTTTATACTATGTAGTGATGATGCCGTGTTGTAATTATTGCAGGTGTACGCAGAGCCTTTGTTCCTGGAGGCGGTTCCAACCATGTCCCCGATGGTGGCGAGCATCCTGATGGCGATCATGACCATTGTCTTCGGCTTCCTTGCCGCCTACCTCACTGATGTCGCCGGCAGACGGGTGAGTTGTGGGGAAGGCAGAGCGTCAACGACCACATACGTTTAGAGCAACTAATTTTTGATTACCCATAAAGTGGAAATTGTTCTCGGTGTGGTTAGGTCAATGTAAACTGGATCACTCGATTAATATCAAATAGTTTGGTTTGTTTCCGGTGTAGGTTGGGCAATGCATTCTGAATCGAGTTAGTTTGAAACGGGTTAGATTAAAACGAGTTAGGTTGAAACGAGTAGGTTTAAATTAGGTTGAAACAATTGAGATTAAATCGAGCCATATCGAAACGAGCTAGGTTGAAATGAGGTAGGTTGAAACGAGCTAGTTTGAAACAAGCTAGGTTAAAACGAGTTATGAGGTAGACCTAAAGATATGGTGTACCTTAAGCCGTTGTTCCTGGAGGCGGTTCCGACCATGTCCCCGATGGTGGCGAGCATCCTGATGGCGATTATGACCACCGTCTTCGGCTTCCTCGCCGCCTACCTCACTGATGTCGCCGGTAGACGGGTGAGTTGTGGGGAAGGCAGAGAGTCAACGACCACATACGTTTAGAGCAACTCATTTTTGATTACCCATAAACTGGAAATTGTTCTCGGTGTGGTTAGGTCAATGTAAACTGGATCACTCGATTAATATCAAATAGTTTGGATTGTTTCCGGTGTAGCTAGGGCAATGCAATCTGGCTGAATCGAGTTAGTTTGAAACGAGTAACGAGTTATGTTGAAATGAATAGGTTAAACTTAGACTGAAACGAGTAGGTTAAAGTTCCTCCCCTGTCAGTTTCTTGTACGCTGTCCCTTATAATAAATAAAGTTATGTAGGTACGTATTATTTACACATACACATACTACATAATTTTTCTTTTCCTTTCAGAATCTGCTTATCTATGCGTCCATAGGATCAGGCCTGTGCTGTGTCGGGTTAGGCACCCAGCTGCACCTGCATTGGGCCCCGCACTGGGTGACAGCTGTGTTCATATACCTATTCACCATAGCGTACACTATTGGAGCGGGCACCGTGCCTTATGTACTCGCCGTTGAGGTCTTCTTGCCAGAGGTAAGATTACACTCCGAAGAACAGTAAACTTTTATCGACTAAGTAAAATTACACACTCGCGATCTAAAATAGTATAGTACTTCTCTCAACAGCGTAAAAACTCACGCTCGCTACGCTGGCAATATAAAATAGAACATTTCTATCAACGCTTCGCTGTGCTCGCAATGTAAAATGTTATACTCCTATCTACAGCGTAAAATATCACGCTCGCTATCTACGCTCCTAATATAAAATAGAACACTTCTATCAACAACCAAAATGTCACGCTCGCTACCTACGCTCCCAATATAAAATAGAACACTTCTATCAACAACTAAAATGTCACGCTCGCCACCTACGCTCCCAATATAAAATAGAACACTTCTATCAACAACTAAAATATCACGCTCGCTACCTACGCTCCCAATATAAAATAGGACACTTCTATCAACAACTAAAATCTCACGCTCGCTATCTACGCTTGCAATATTAAATTGAACACTTCTATCAACAACTAAATGTCACGCTCGCTACCTACGCTCCCAATATAAAATTGAACACTTCTATCATCAACTAAAATGTCACGCTCGCTACCTACGCTCCCAATATAAAATTGAACACTTCTTTACAGCTAAAATCTCACACTCGCTTCGCTAGCGATAGAGTTGCACATGAACTTGGAGTGGCGTTCACACCACCGCTAAATCCGTCGTTTTTATTTAGTATGTGGGAAGTGAAACAATCCAGTCTTGTCGGGAGTCCATGGTGGATCGTCTGAACTCATCGCTAAGGGTGATATCCGAGTGGGGCGATGCCAATCTCGTCAAGTTCAACGCATCCAAAACCCAGGCGTGTCTATTCTCGACAAAACGGAGTCCTTTTAACCTGGCTCCAACTTTCCGGGATGTATCCGTACCGATTTCTGACCATCTTGAGCTTCTTGGTATGAGCCTTACGTCCGACTTGAACTTTGGACGTTACATTGAGTCTCTGGCCACAACAGCTGCCAAAAAACTTGGTATCCTCTCGAAGGTGAGGCGATACTTCACACCGGGACAGCTATTGCAGTTGTACACAGCTCAAGTCCGATCGTGTATGGAGTACTGCTGCCACCTTTGGGACGGTTCAGCTAAATACCAGCTGGCTGCCTTAGACTCAATCGAGAAACGCGCTAAGAAGCTCATTGGAGACTCAGCACTGGTTGAGGCAAAACTACAGAACCTTGAGCACCGTCGCAGAGTGGCGTGCATGTCGGTATTTTACAGGATACATTTCGGGGAGTGCGCGTTAGCACTTCATGACCTTATACCCCCCTCCCCTTTCCATCTCCGGAGCACGAGGCGTGGACAGGGGTTCCACCCTTATGTCGTGGATATACCACAAATTCGCACGAAGCGGTTCGCTTCCACATTCTTAATGCGAACGGCTAAGGAGTGGAACTCCCTGCCGGCGGATCTGTTTCCGGAACAATATAACCTGGGCCTTTTCAAGGCGAGAGTGAATAGGCACTACATAGGTGAGTATGTTTCAACATAGTCCGCATCGTCACTTTCCACCAGGTGAGATGGCGGACAAATGCTCGCCTATATATACTAAAAAAAAAAAAAAAAAAGTCATACTCAAAATAGTACAAATTTCCTTTCAGATAAAGAGCTTCATGTCAACCCTGATCATCGAGTGGGCGTGGCTCTGCAATTTCATCGTGCTGTTCATCTTCAACCCTCTAGTGTCAGCAATAGGTCTCGGTCCAGTGTTCTACATGTTCGCGTGTGTGTGTTTCGCTACAGCCGTGTTCTCTATCTTCCATCTCCCGGAGACGAAGGGCCTGCCTATAGATGTTATACAGAAGCTGTTTGTTAATAAGAGACGGGCGGACTATTTGTCCGTTGAGGGACGAAGGTAGTGTACCTTCGGTAAAGATACGTCCTAGCCAAATTAAGTCCATGAAAATTACAGTATAATAAGTCAATTTCTGTAATTTTCTTCGTAGGTATGATAAGTGTAGATGTTATTCAGAAGCTGTTTGTTAATAAGAGACGGGCCGACTATTTGTCTGTTGAGGGACGGAGGTAGTGTAAATCTAATTCAAATTGGCATATTCATAATTCCGATTCGGTAAAAACATAACTTTGGTAAAAAAGTTCATAATTTGTCTCCTAAGTGTGAAAATGGCAGGTATGGCAAGTCCATACCTTCTCATTTTCGTCCTAGATGCGAAAAGGGACATTATTTATTTCCCATATGTGGAAACCAAGGTATGATAAGTCCATACCTGTCATTTTCTTCCTAGATAAGAAATAAGCAGGTATGGTTAGTTCATACCTGTTATTTTCTTTATACTAGGTGTTAAAATTATCGTATGGTCATACCATACCCGTCACTTTTATCTTCCTGAATGTGAAAGTGACAGGTGTGGTTAGTCCATATCTGCAATTCTCTTCACCCTAGGAGTAAAAATGGCAAGTATGTTATGTTCCATAGTAGGTGGCCAAACCTGCTATTTCCTTCTTCCCGGGTATGAAAATAACAGGTACGGTTAGTCCATACCTGGAAGAACACAGCTTATCTTATTAGAATAAAAAAGGACATAAGAACAGATATGGATCTGTCATTTCCTTTCCTCCTTGTTGTAGAAATGATAGGTATGGTAAGTCCATACCTGCCACCTTCTGTCTAGATGTGATAATGACAGGTATGGTTATTTAGGAGTAAATTGTTGAAGCCAATTGGCTTAATGATGATGGATGGGAAAAGGGTAGCTACCCGCCTGGTCGGGTGTTGTGACCAGGGGTTCGAAGTCCAACCGGACACTTCGAACTTGTATATCTGCAGACCGCTGAGAAAACGTTGATACAACGTTTCAGAATTTGTGTTTCTTGTGGCGCCATCTGTTGGCTTTAGTTAGTCCATACCTGCCATTTCCATTTGTTTTTACAGGGTCTAAAAATATTTTGTGGTAAATCTATACCTGTCACTTGTATCTTCCTGGGTATGAAAATGATAGGTATGGTAAGTCCATACTGGCGTAAATCAGAACAATCAATTAAGTATCTTTAAAAGATCTTGATGTATTTTAAAGTTCATATTTTCCTGGGCTATTATCTTTAATGTGATATCAATCTGTGTAAATAAGATGCTATGTATGTAAGACTATAACTTGTAAATATACGTAAGAGAATGAATTATCTTTGTTTCATTTCAAGAGGTATAATTTTAGTGGTGCCAGCTGCATTTCCTCCCGGGCATGCTGTTCCTTCCATGATGGACACGGAGCGGGAGAAAAACATGAATGTGCCAGTTGCATTTCCTCCCGGGCATGCTGTAAAAACGAGCTAAGGGATCCGAGAGTATCAGTATATTGCAATTTAGGCGATCACTACAGCAATATACCTACAAATCTATCTATACATATAATAAATCTCTAGAAGGGTCGTATTTGTACATTGAATATTTCTACAAAAAAATAATTGCAGCAGGCATTATTAACTATATGAAAATCAAAAGGTTTGTTTTTTGAATTTTCGTAACTGATTTTTATGGAACTTTTTTTATTCGACTGAGCATTACTTAAACTTAAAGTTACGATGCAAATAATCATGCCACCTGACTTAGGGGGTAGGCAGGAAATTGAGTTTTGATCGTTTTTAAGCGATCTTAAAGGGACTTTTTATTTGACTGCGTTTTTTTAATTACCTGGTGTTCAGCCTAGGTTAGAAATAATCACGCAAACCATTCTAATATTGAGTAAGTACCCCAGTCATGGGGTCCCATCCGGAACAACAGTAAATAGCTTTTACAAAATATCAGCAGATGGCGCTACGGGTAAGACGGGCAGGTCATTCTAAATAAAAGTTTACATAAAGCAAGTTTTTTGTTTCTAAAGCCAGCAAATATATTGTTTAATAAATAATTCTGATTACCCTGAGCATTAAAAATCGTATAATATGCTCATTTTTAAAAAGTTTTAGATTAAAAGTTTCTTCTCAGCGGCTACTCTAGCGACACCCACACAGGAGTGTCAAGGATATGAAGTTTTTCGACTTTCGCTCGAACCCTAAACACATACAGGTAGTACCAACCATTCACCAATAGATGTCACTGGTACAATTATCGATCCACAGATGAAATTAATATACCTACATCGAGCGGTTGCCGTTTATGTGATATGACTTTACTTTTAGAGACGCTCGCACATTGAATTATGAAAAAAACAATAAAACTAAAATTAAAGTATGAATATTGTATCTTATTTATAAAACTCACTCGCTTTCCGCCCCGCGTTTTCACCCGCGATTAAATGAATTTTCTCTCGAAAATAAAGTATTTCTCAGCGTTAACGGTTAGCCTGTTGCTATGTCACTCATACATATATACACATATATAATCACGACTTTATCACGCCTAATGGGGTATGCAAAGCGTAAACGACCTAAACAAAGGTCGTTCCGACATGTCTGACAAAGTTTTGAGGGTTATTTAAAGATAGATTTTAATTTTTAGGCAGTTTCATGTAGTGACAGGTTGCCAGGTCATCGCCTGAATTGCAATATACTGAAACCCTCGGATTGCTCAGCTGGTTTTTCCAGCATGCCCGGGAGGAAATTCGGCTGGGAGGAAATGTTATCGGCAGTGATCGGAATAGGTAGAGTATATTTGCCTAAACTTCTAAAAAGAAGAGAGGAAAATGGAGACTTCCTTACTACTAAAACTTTTTCGGGACATCTTGCGGGACATCACATAAGTAAGCTAGAAATATACTTTGAACCATGGCATTTAATTCTATGGACAAATACAAGCTAAAAATATACTTGGTGATTTTTGGCTATAGTGTCACATTGCCTAGATATTTTGAATTAAAGATTCTCTTACTTTATAGCTTTAAAACGGCTGTATGTAGGAAAAAATGTTAAGGGAAAAAATTATCGCGTAATTTGTGTTCTATAATTTCTTTATAGGTGTCAACATCGTTGGAGTAATAGAAACCAAGATATTTACGAAAAACCGTTTTAACGATATCTGACAGTTTTCATATTATGGACGATGTTAGTTATGTTTTAAGCTGGTCAAAACAAATCAGATAATTCAAAATAAATTTGAAAAAGATTTAAACAGAATTCCGGACTACGATTTTATTACAACAATAAGTGAAAAAATTGTAAAGGGAATCGAAGTAGATGACGAAGTATTTTTTAAATATGCTCCTCTCACATCTGTAGATGTTGAAAGGTCCTTTTACACCTATAAGTGGATTTTAAGTGTAAAAAGGAATAGACTTAAACCGGAAAATATAGAAAAAATAATGCTCATCTACTTCAATTCCCTGCAAGAAAGCAATATTTCGTCAGTATCTTCAGATTCTGTCACTGAAGACGAAGACATTGACGACATATAAAATATATTATTTTTTAAGTAAAATTAATCGCGTTTACGATGTACCTTACGTGATCAGGTTTTTTGGACTGCATTGCATGAATAATTGTCTACTTTAATCAAAATGAGCTTTATTTTAATTTCTATTGGTTCTTTCATTTATACCTTAAGTTACAAAAAACAAATTTAATTTTTATCATTAAAAACTACAAAAAACAAAATTCATATTTCGAAAGAGGTATGATTGTATCTGGCATACTAAATATTTTGCCGATATTTAACTGAGATTTGGTTCAAGTTGGATGGCGTACGATCAACCGTGTGACGTTTGAACATGAAATAAATAAAACAAAATATTACATTACCAAGACACATTGATCTAAAGATTGCGATTTGGTCGTTTGGCCATAGATAACCGGTCAAAAAGGGCCTACTATTCCTCTACTAGTTCTATTATGTGGCGTATAGTCACGTATAATACAGAAATGCATAAATTCAAGCCTCATTTCCTATTGTTCGATTATTTTATGACTTGCTTTATTTGCATTTGATTTTATCTTGCAAAGTTGACGGTTCGAAATTCGGAAACAAATTCCATTCATTTACAGCACGTGTTTTTTCAGTGTTTTTTTTACCTGGAATCACTTTTCAGGTAAAAATAATTAGTGCAAGCCTTTTGACAATTGAGCTTCTTTTGTGTAGTTCTATTTAATCGCTTTGTTTACGAAGTTTTTGTTTATTTGTGAATAAACAGCACTTATTTAAAAGCATATTACTATCAGTGCAAGCCTTCTAACAATTAAAATTACTTTGTGTGTTTTATATCATACTCTTTACGGCGTTGTTATCAATGTTTGACTAAGGGGAACTTATTAAAAGCATCGGTTTATCTTAATCGATACCAGGACTTTTGACAGATTTATTTCGGCGTACAAAATGGTGCCTTAAAAAACCAACCAGGAATATAAGCTATTCAAGGTCAAATGTAAAAATAAAACAATTTTTCGTAAATATCTTGGTTTCTGTAGCTCGTACGATGTTGACACCTACGAAGAAATTATACAGCACATAATTTGCGTAATTTTTTCCTCACTATTTTTTTTTTTTTTTTTTTTTATATATATATAGGCGAGCATTTGTCCGCCATCTCACCTGGTGGAAAGTGACGATGCGGACTATGTTGAAACATACTCACCTATGTAGTGCCTATTCACTCTCGCCTTGAAAAGGCCCAGGTTATATTGTTCCGGAAACAGATCCGCCGGCAGGGAGTTCCACTCCTTAGCCACACAATTTATTTTTTCCTACACACAGCAGTTTTAAAGCTATAAAGTAAGAAAATCTTGAATTCAAAATATCTAGGCAATGTGACACTGTAGCCAAATATCACCAAGTATATTTTTAGCTTGTATTTGTCCATAGAATTAAAAACCATGGTGCAAAGTATATTTCTTGCTTACTTATGTGATGTCCCGCAAGATGTCCCGCAAAAAGTTTACGTAGTAAGGAAGTCTCCATTTTCCGCTTCTGTTCTTAGAAGTTTAGGTAAATATACTCTACCAATTCCGATCACTGGTTATCAGCCATAGCGTTATAATGTCATGGTCATAGTCAATCGATACATAAAGTGTTGCCCTATACCCTAAATACCGTGTGAAAATATTTCCCGAGGGAATAAGATCTTATCCTACGGTAAAAAATTGCCTTTGTCCGGTTCATCTATCACCATGCCACCACATTTCATCAAAATGCGTTCAGAATTTAAGGCGTGAAAGAACAACAAACAAACAGATAGACGGAGCTACTTTCGGATTTTATAATATTTGTATAGAGTATGGATAGTATGTATTTTTCTTACGATCAGCAGGAAAACTGTTTCTATATTTGTTTAATTTACCAACAACAAATCATTTACAATCTTCTTCCATGCTGGCCTGTAAGCAAGAGAAAAACATAGAATGTGCCAGATTTATTTCCTCCCGGACATTCTGAAAAAAACCAGCTAAGGGATCCGAGGGTTTCTGTATATTACAATTTAGGCGATAGGCTGACAACCTGTCTTAGATAACCCTCAAAACTTTGTCCGACGTGGCGGAACGACCTTTGTTTAGGTTGTTTACGATCTGCCTACCCCATTAAGAACAAAGGCGTGATGTATGTATGTACAAAACATTGACATGGCCACGATTTGGCGTAGACTAGATTTAACTAACATAAAGAATATAAATATTAGATTAACTTACTTTTTTTCTCTCACATAAGAGCATAAGAGCTATTTTTATATTATTAATTATTTAAGAATCTTTAAAAGAATACATATTTTAATTAAAACATATTTCGAGTAAATTGTAGCTGTAATGAAAAGACATGATTGCCTGCTGCCTAAAACAAATCATATCGATTCTTAAACCTTGCTTGGTAACACCTTTTACTTCGATGTGTTCCTAAAATGTCAAAGATATTTATGTTAAATAGTGATAAATATACATACATATATACATACATATAGTCACGCCTCTATCCCTAGTGATAAATATATTTTTATTAAATTAAAATTAACCTAATGAAACATACTTAAGTTTAAGTTTTAGTTGCTTTGAGATACTTGTCGTTAATTTTATTAAGTTTACCTATAGATTGTCTTCTGAAAGTTGTAAGCAAAATTCCGAAACTTGGTTTATTCCTAATTCTATGAATCTCAATTTCTGACCCACTGTGCAGCGTTGGCTCCGCAAGTGGCGTCGTTGCCATTCAGTGCGGGCCCGCGCGCAACGTTGCCGGTCAACGTATGAATGGGTAAATGCGAATCCGCTCCGTTGATACCGAAATTTGTAAAAATTACATACTTATATGTATGTTTTTTAGATCTTATTTCTCCTAAACGAATTAATGAAGAAATCATATATATATTTTCCTGCTAATTATGTCGATATTCTACTTGTTGTTTACGTTACTATTAAAAAAAATATACTCATTGATGAACCATAACAACTTCATGGGTAGCTTTTATTCGCAACTCAGTTCACCGGCGGGATGGCGCGTTGGTTAGTTGGTCGGGTTTCAGCGCTGCGATTATCCGGATCGAGTCCGATGATCGTTGATTGAAAATACAATATCCTTTTTGTTAGAAACATTTATTTAGTATTAGTTTTTCTTTCTTTTACTTTTTAAGGTAAATATTTTACTGTCATACTACTGTTCAATTTATTACTTTTAAAGTGTATTTGAGGCCGATTTCTATTCTATTAATAAGAACCATCTTGATAAATAAAAATAGAGGCTCAAAATAGTGATAAGTGGAAGGAGGCCAGGTGAAAAAAAGAAAAAGTAACAATCGTGTAAAGCAGTTTATTAAATTTATAAATGATAGCACCTAATATGAGTGTACGTAGTCAGCACAGGAGACATCTGGTCAGGCCCGCTCGAAACGAAAGAGATCATTTCAGGAAATTATTGATAAACTTTAATAAAATCTCGCTTATTTGCACGATTCACTTACTGCAATAAATATACTAAACCACATTAAAATTCATACATAATTTCCTGAAACAATCTCATCCGTTTCGAACGGCCCTGCCCTGCAATAGCCTTTGCTGACAGTACATAAGATAAGTTTCATTATTCAATCTCTTACAAATTACAAATCAAAACTGCTAATATCTGTGCTCTGGCGCAGCGTTCACTTCTCTCTTACCGCCATCTAGTAGTCTAGTAGAAAATTACGTACTTCGAACGTGCATTGTACCTACGTGGGGCCATCTGTGATCACGGCAAAATATTATGACCGAACACTTCCCGCCGTGGTCTGTCACGTGGTACCGTTGCGTCAGATTGTACTAAAATCTTGCGGCCCGCCACTCGGCCCGACTTATGGCGGACCAGTTTTGTTGTATGACATTAGGCATCTGTACTAGTATAGTATTATATTATCTGTGCCCCAGTTTATATGGAAAACACGCAGTGTCGAACATACTGAAACCGCTTCTCCGCGCGTAGGAGCGGTATCTGTAAATGACGGTTAGCCTAGGTTGTGGTGTCATAAAAGCTATGACAAAAGGCCCTTGGTTTAATTCTCAGTCTAGCAGATATTTGAGTATTGATTAAATCTGTCGCAGTATTTTCTTTTGTCAAGAATTCTGAAAATACTTTACTCCACATTATTATCAACATTCATATTTAATTATATTAACTTAATTATATTTCTTCCACGCTGGACTGGGAGCGAGAGAAAAACATAGAATGTGCCAGCTGCATTTCCTCCCGGGCATGCTGTAAAAACCAGCTAAGGGATCTGAGGGTTTTAGAATATTGCAATTTAGGCGATGGTCTGACAACCTGTCACTACAGCAATATACGTACAAAACCATCTTGAATAACCCTCAAAACTTTGTCAGACGTGGCGGAACGACCTTTGTTTAGGTCGTTTACGCTCTGCTTACCCCATTAGGGATAAAGGCGTGATTATATGTATGTATGTATATTTAATGGTGAACGTCTGACCAGATTTACGAGGGCACGTGTTTTTTTGTACTGTAGAGGTTCCATCACAATACATACTTAGAAGCATCATCAGCATATCATCAGCTCATACATACGCCCCCACCGAGGGGGCACGAGCCTACCCTGAATTAGGGCAATCAGGTCCTTTGTGGCCCCAGTACGAATTTGTCGACTTCACACACTACCTTTGATTTTTTTATTTATTGTTTTATATATTATTTTTTTACTGATTCTTCTTCTGTCGACCCGATGAACCCTGGTTTCAGAGTTTTTGAACCGCCTAGTAGCAAAACTATCAGGCCTCTGACATGGTTTGAGTAACGACCAGTATCAAAGACAGCGACCGGGACCGACGGCTTAACATGCCCTCCGAAGCACGAATTTTTTTTCTTTTTGGACAATCAGGTGATTCAGCCTGCAATGACCTAAACAAACTGGGGAAGAATTCACAAAGTGATAAATTCTCAAATATCAACTTTGTGTTTCCCCTCTGGGAATCAAACCCAGGACCTCCGTATCGGGAGTCCATGGCGCTAGCCACTAGACCACAGAGGCAGTTACTGATGAGAAAGACAATACACAAGGAACCACGGCACAAGAAGTACCTAACGCTTATTTCTACAAAGATTTTTTTCCAACTGACCTACGGTGGTTGTTTCTTCATGGGTGTGTACAGGTTTTCTCATAATGTTTTCCATCACCGTTCAAGTGTCGAATACTTAAAAAGTTCAGAAACCGAAAAACACATGGTGGATTTGAACCGCAACCTTCCGTATTGGAGGCTGTGGCCTTATCCACAACACCATCCATCGAATCTAATACGTTCAATGGTAGCAATTCCTTTTCATTTTCAGAAATAGGTTTGCTCTTGACTCTAGACACTAAGTCAGGGATGACCGTGACAGAGTCGACGATGGAGCGAGCTCACCCAGAAGATGCCTGTTATGGCACTGGCAATCTCTCGCATCGACGGAACACAGCAAGCTGTTTGTCGCCGGACTGCGGTGAGAGGGTGGTCGCGAGCCAGGCGGCCCCTTGCGGGGCCTACCACCGCTTTGTAGGAATTGTTCAGCCGGACTTATTCACAGGCAAGCCTGTGTTGTCGTTGCCTGGGGTGGACCACTAGGAGGTAGATCCCATCCCACTCCAAAATGATATATTGATAAGGGATTACCTTCGATCCACATCCAAGATTACCAGTTGTCAGTTGGTAAAATCATCAAACAAACAAGTACGTACTCTTTGTTTGATCCATCATAGAATTCTGTTTATCATTTTATCCTTCTAAGATCTCTTATCTAAGAGTTATGATCATATGTCAATTTGCGTTTTACTATGTTTACCTGATATTTCATTAATTACAATTGTCATGTCGTAAGAGCTATCTGATTGCGCATCAGGAAATATGTTTAGTAGCTTGGGTATAGTTGGTAGATGAAAGTTAGATCAAATGTGTATTCGATCAAGGAGAACGTAGTTTTGGTTAAAAATGGGTGTCCTCCGTCAAGTAATGTGTACTGGGATTGGTATGTATATTTTTGTCATTGTACAGTGATCCAAATAAGGAATCATCATCAGTATCTTCCGGGCTACCTAATCGAAGAGATTGAACGAGGGTACTGGTTTTCACACAGAGCGATTGCCATCCGACCACCGCAACCCAGCAACCCAGAAGGGAAACCAGACCCGATCCTAGGTTAGGTCAGAGTTTTCAAGCCGCCAATGCTTAGCACTGGCCTCTGACATAGCTTAACGACTAATATCTACGGTATTAAACGATATTAACCGGGACCAACGGCTTCCAGGCTGGCCTGGGAGCGAGAGAAAATCATAGAATGGGCCAGCTGCATATCCTCCCGGGCATGCTGTAAAAACCAGCTAAGGGATCCGAGGGTTTCAGTATATTGTAATTTAGGCGATGGGCTGACAACCTGTCACTACAGCAATATACCTACAAATGGATCAATAACAATCAAAACGTTGTCAGACGTGGCGGAACGACCTTTGTTTGGGTCGTTTACGCTCTGCCTACCCCATTAGGGATAAAGGCGTGATTATATGTATGTATGTACCAACGGCTTAATGTGCCATCCGAAACACGGAAAAAGCGCCGAATAAACGTACATATGAAATTCGAAAATTCCAAAAGAAAATTAATTTTCAGCTCATTTCTCGTAAGATCAGTCGATACATTTATTTTTAAGAGTTTGTGACTCCTTCAGACTTTCAAATGAGCAGCGAAAGCGATGACTATCTGGCCATTACCGTCCCATCAGAATTAGAATCTGGCATTTGAGAGTACACTTTTGTCTTTCGCAGACACTCGCGCACTGAAAATAAGTCTCGCATGATGGTTTATTTCAATAAGATTTATTATTTCTTCCATGCTGGACTGGGAGCGAGAGATAAAAATATAATGAGCCAGCTGCATTTCCTCCTGGGCATGCTGTAAAAACCAGCTAAGGGATCCGAGGGTTTCTGCAATATTGCAATTTAGACGATGGACTGACTACCTGTCACTACAGCAAATATACGTACAAATCTATCTTAAATAACCCTCAAAACTTATCAGATGTGGCAGAATGACCTTTGGTCTTGGTCTTTTGGTTTGGTGGTTTAGTTCGTTTATGCTCTACCTTCCCCATTTGGAATAAAGGCGTGATTATATGTATGTATGTAATAATTAGTAACTTTAGTAGCTTTATTTATCCAAATTGTCTTCCTATATATTCCAGCATGCTACGTCTGTATGAGTCTTGGCATAACATTCGCCTGGCCATCAGGCACGCTTCAACTCTTCGAATCCAACACGACCGTCCTGCACAGACCCATGACTAAAGTTGAGACCTCTTTATTTGGAAGCTTGTCATGTATAGGGGCGTTGATCAGCACTCCAATAATTGGGGTGTTGCTGGATATCCTGGGGAGGAAGTATTGTGCTATGGCTTCCATGTTAATGCATGTGGTGAGTGTGAAAAAAATCAATATTTTGAAGTTGATAAGCGAAATGATCAAAAGCAAGGAAAATTTTTAAATTCAAACTAAAAGCGAAAGCAACGCGATGCGATGATTATAGAATTTTGAAATATTTGACATAGGTAAAAAAAAAAAAAAAGAAACGACACAATAAAATTGTCTTGTCAAAAATACTGATAAAAGGACCGATTATTGAAGTACATGCCCATCCGATAGCATGGATAATCTTACTTTTTCGGGCAATCAGGTGAATGATCATTGTCCTAACCAAACTAGAAACAACAACACAAAGTTATTGTCCCTCACCGGTAATCGAACCTGGGACCCCCTGAATGTGAGTCCATGTCTCAGACCATGGAGGCAGTTAAGAGAAGTTAAGTTTATCATTGCAGATCTGCTGGACCATAATAATGTGCTGTTCCAGCGTGGAGGCTATCTTAGCAGCCATTTTCATATCTGGTATAGGAGGTGGAGCTGCTTTGGTCGTTCCTGTCTTCATCAGTGAGATATGCCAGGACAATATCAGAGGAACCATGACTTCAGGTACTTGCCATCAGGCACAGAATATATAATGATCGTATAGATGCGCCTGCATTGCTGCATGCTATATCTCTTACTTCCATGCTGGTCTGGGAGCGAGAGAAAAACATAGAATGTGCCAGCTGCATTTCCTCCCGGGCATGCTGTAAAATCCAGCTAAGGGATCCGAAGGTTTTAGTATATTGTAATTTAGGCGATGGGCTGACAACCTGTCGCTACAGCAATATACCTAGAATTCTATCTTAAATAACCCTCAAAACTTTGTCAGACGTGGCGGGACGACCTTTGTTTGGGTCGTTTGCGCTCTGCTTACCCCATCGGGGATAAAGGCGTGATTATATGTATGTATGTATGTATATCTCTTAGAGTGCCCCGAAGACGTGAAAGAGCTTGCCGTGATAAGCCCCTATTTTTCGTACCTAGAACTAATACTCGCTATGCTGATAACAGTTTCATAAGACGGCTGTATAATGATAAATTTTGTGATGTTGACATTTTTAATAAACCCTTACATAACTTTAAGTCGGCAACCCTAAGTTACCTTTCTGCATTTTATGTTCATTATAGTAATCAATCAGATTTATAAGTAAAACATATCGGAAACTATAGGTCCAAAATTTAAGACATGCTTGTTAAAACTATACTTAAGTGACTGTTTGTTTCGAATTCACATACATACATACATAAAATCACGCCTTTATCCCTTACGGGGTATGCAGAGCGTAAAACGCCTCCTAAAAGGCGCTTTCGCCACGTCTGACATAAATTGAGGGCAATTTTAGATTGTAATGTGTATTGCTGTAGTGACAGGTTGTCAGCCCGTCGCCTAAATTACTATACTGTAACCCCCGAGTCCCTTTTTCTTTCGAATTCAATAAAATAAAATAAATGATCAGGCTAAGTGGCGTCCACATTAGTAAAAAAAACATAATTTATTATTTAACAGTTTATTGCACACAAAACATACACAAAACAATTACATAGGGAATCAAGACACAACAGGTACTGCTTATTTCTAAAATTAAATGTCTTACAGCAGACCTAAGAAGTGTGATGGATTAAAACGTAACGCGGATAAGACGTGCACAATAAGAATACAAATTAGGTACATGAACAGTAAATAATAATATACCTACTTAATTATACTATACTACGATCATACAATAACTAAATAAATTGTATAACTCACTAAAACACAGTTAATCGAAAATCCGGCCCAACATACTCAAGTAAAGTTATAAAGATAACTTAGAACTTTATAAATTAGCGATTGTTAGTTCGTTGTAGTAACAGTGGTTGGTGGCAGTTTATCGCAATTTTTAAGTAGCTATAATTTCTTGAAGATCTTTACAATATTATGATATGGTATGAATTTATACACTACTACACTACACTACTACATTTTCTTCCATGAAAGATTCTTCCATGCTGGACTGGGAGCGAAAGAAAAACTTAGAATGGGCCAGCTGCATTTCCTCCCGGGCATGCTGTATAAACCAGCTAAAGGATCCGAGGGTTTCAGTATATTGTAATTTAGGCGACGGGCTGACAACCTGTCACTACAGCAATATACTTACAAATCTATCATAAATAACCCTCAAACTTTGTCAGACGTGGCGGAACGACCTTTTTTGGGTCGTTAACGCTCTGCCTACCCCATTAGGGATACGGGCGTGATTATATGTATGTATGTATGTACTTTTTATATGGTATGTATTTATGCTATGTGTAGGTATATTGGTATTTATTTTGTTGTATTAGTCTCTGTTAATGTTGCATTTTCTAGTCCTCTCAAAATTATTAGCTTTCTCTTACTACCATTGGGTTGGTTGGAAGAGATCTCTTCATAGATATAAATTCGCCCTTCCACACCATTTTTGTAAATAACATTTCTCTTGCGTTTATGCAATAACGGATAAACACAATTGTAAATTACTTTATTCAATCAGTTGTTATTTACTTTTCTAATATTTACTTGCGCCTTGATATATCAGCAACTTCCCATGTATAGTTCGTATTTTTAACGTTGAGTTAAAGTGTTTTGCTGCCCATAAGCTGCTTTTTCTTTGCAACTTAGCAGATATTGTGGCAGAGGTTCAAACGGTGACAAACATATGTTTTGCGGTTGACTTTATTTTAAGTTGTAAAGCAAAAACACGTTAAGGGCCCCAAAACAAGTTGGTACCTTAATCACTACATAGTATAAAACAAAGTCGCTTTCTCTGTCCCTATATCCCTATGTATGCTTAGATCTTTAAAACTGCGCAACGGATTTTGATGCGGTTTCTTTTAATGGATAGAGTGATTCAAGAGGAAGGTTTATATGTATAATACATGCATTATATAGAACATACTGGGATAAGGGCAAAGGAATGATGATGATGCATATACAATACAATACAATACAAAATTCTTTATTGCACAAAGAAACACATATAGTAGAGAAACACTGATGATTTCCGTGCGAAGCCGGGACGGGTTGCTAGTTAGTTAATAAATCGGAGTATACGTTGACGATTTCTCATGACTGTTCTAGGGTCAATGGTAGCCTACGGGATAGGCATGTTGATGTCCTACACAATGGGAGGTACGGTCTCATACACGATGATGGTATACCTGAGCCTAACGATAGCTGTTGTCGGCATGGCGCTGCTGACGTTCACCAGGGAGACGCCGTTGTTCCTCATGAAGAAGGGGTTGGAAGAGGTGATAGAGGATTACGAATTCAAACTACACTATAAAACACGCCCTATAATGAGGTCTTTATTACTCTGCCTGCCCCCTAAGGGATACAGGCGTGACTATAAACGTATACATACATATAATCACGCCTTTATCCCTAATGGGTTAGGCAGACGACCTAAATAAAGGTCTTTCCGCCACGTCTGACAAAGTTTTGAGGGTTATTTAAGATAGATTTGTAGGTGTATTGCTGTAGTGACAGGTTGTCAGCCCTTCGCCTAAATTACAATATACTGAAACCCTCGGATCCATTAGCTGGTTTCTACAGCATGCTCGGGAGGCAATGAAGCAGCACATTCTACGTTTTTCTCTCGCTCCCAGTCCAGCATGGAAGTTAAGTTGAGTTCAAAGTAAATGACCTTAAAGGTCCTGAGATGTGGCGAAAATGTCCTGTAATGAGGTGAGGGTGCTCTGCCCCTAAGGGTTACAAGCGTGACTATAAATGTATGCATGATATTTTTTAAGACCGGTCTGGTCTTTGTGGAGATTCTAAGATGGAGAGGCCGGCCTATGTACTAAAGTAGAAATTCTCATTTTGACTATTTCTTCTTAGCGAGTGGATTCCCGAGTCTAACAACCCGATGAACCCTGGTGTCAGAGTTTTCAAACCGCCTAGAAGCACAGATAAATTGACAAATATCAACTTTGTGTTTCCCCTTGGAATCGAACCCAGGCCCTCCGGATTGTAAGCCCATAGCTCTCACCACTAGACCACGGAGGCAGTTTTTGGCTAAGACGACGTAATCCATTGTGGATAGTGGATTCCAAGTAGAATTACTATAGAATATAAGTAATATTTTTCTGTTGTTGGTGATAAACACCGGACTTCGAAATTGTTTTTAGGAAGCAGCAAAGTCGTTTGCCTTCTACAGAAGTGCGGCAGTCGGATCTAAAGAGGTGGTCAGCGAGATGGAGAAACTGCGCAGAGCCTTCAATACGCAGTTGGATGAGGAACGTAAGTCTGTTATTTATATTTCCGTAATTTCTATGAAGATTAATTTTGAATTTCGATTTTGCATTGTCCGTCTTTGCGTGCGATTGCCAGTGCCATAACAGGCACCTTCTGGGTGAGTTCTCTCCATCGTCGACTCTGTCACGGTCATTCCTGACTAAGGCTCATAATTATGAATCGATCTCAAACTTGAGAGCAATGTTAAGTATGGATTTGATCTGAATTGTACTGAATTGACATTTCTGATACGAACTCAAACTAGCTGTCACTCATGATCGCTGATTTTAAATACAGCCCCTAGTGTCTTTAGTCAAGAGCAAACCAATTTCTAATAAAAAAAAAATAGAAAATAGATTTCGTGATTTTAAACATCAGACCATTTCGTCTAACATCTTATCTAGGTACGTAGATCTCATTTAGAGAGGAAAACACAAGCGTAATCACTTTCTTTCGTGCTGGACTGGGAGAAGACTGGGAGCGATAGAAATACGTAGAATATGCCAGCTACTTCTCCTCCCGGGCATGCTGTAGAAGTCAGAAAAGGGATTCGTGTCCGAAGGTTACAATGTATTGTAATATAGGCGATGGGTTGATAACCTGTCACTATAGAGATACAATCTAAACTTGCCCTCAATATATTTGTCAGACGTTTGATGCCCTGCCTTCCCCATAAGGTAAGGGATAAAGGCGTGACGTGTATCTATGGAATTATTCAAAAATCAACGGTTATTGCATACGTTGGAATTACCCTCAGTATCACATCACCCTGGACAAACTAATACACTTTTACTATCGGATTTTAAATCATGCAATTAAATAGCGTTAAGATACGCGCCAGGCGTAAAGTTTAACTATCTTTCAAAAATGTAGCTGTTTTTAGTGTTGGTAAACACAAAATATGCATCTTCATCCTTACTATGAGGAAATAGACAACTGTAAACTCTGTAATGTTTATGGGTATAATTATGACGATATAGTTCTTCGAAACATACATACATGTAATCACGCCTTTATCCCTAATGGGGTAGGCAGAGCGTTAACGACTTAAACGAAGGTCGTTCCGCCACGTCTGACAAAGTTTTGGGGGTTATTTACGAAATATTTGTAGGGATATTGCTGTAGTGAGGTGGTCAGCCCATCGCCAAAATTGCAATTTACAGAAACCCTCAGAGCCTTTAGCTGGTTTTTTTTTTTTTTTTTAATATTTGATAGGCAATCATTTGTCCGCCATCTCACGTGATGGTAAGTGATGATTTAGACTATGATGGAGCATGATTGCCTAGAAAATGCCTGTTCACTCTCGCCTTGAAAAGCCTAGGTTATAACGTTCCGGAAATAGATCCGCAGGCAGGGAGTTTCACACTTTGGCCGTTCGCATTAAAAATGTAGAAGCGTACCGCTTATACAGCATGCCCGGGAGGAAATGCACCTGGCATTTTCTATGTTTTTCTCTTGAACCTAGTACAGCATGGAAGCTAAACACCTTGAACATAGAATGTACGTAGTAGGGAAAGAGAAAGTTCGCGCATCTTTTCTCTTACGATCTTAAAATCTAATAAGAGCATCGTTTAAGAACTTTGCTGGGAACTGTACCATTTTTATAAGCGGACCACAGAACCTAGAGTCTTTTTCAAACTCCCACGGTTATCAACATTATGGAAATTTACTATGGTCTTACATTTTTATATGAGTGTCCGATATTTGAACGCAGTTTCATGCGTTATGATCACGGAGCGACTCAGTCAAAACTGCTTTGAAATATCGGACACTCATACATAAATGGAAAACCACGGTAAATATCCCGTTTTTAATCATTATAACAGTACCTAGGGCCGTACTTTATAATCAGCTATCATGAGTGACAGTGAGTGGTCAGAAATGTCATTTCAGTACAAACTGGCCTGAAATGAAATGAAATGAAATGAAATGATATTTATTTGCTTGAAAATATGGTACAATAGATGTCAATCAAAATTTATCAGAATCACATAAGTTCGTCATTTTCGTGACATGCAAATATTAGTAAAACCTTACAATAGGTACTATTATGTTAACAATGTAATATATAAATGCCCATTAGAAATTAGGAAATATTAAGTCTTCAATTAAAAGGTAAATTATCATAATTATCATTTTACATTTTGTCCGTATTTCAATATTAAATCTGTCATTATTTAATGTCAAAAATGTTTTGTTACACACAACTATTACAATAAAAATAATAACATTAATAATATATGAATACTGCCATTAAAAAAATTATTTATACTTGTAGTCATAAAACTCCTTAAGATTGTAAAAACATCTATCACACAGCCAGTCGAATATATTTTTTTTAAATATCGGAAAAGGTAAGCTTTTTATTTCCTCTGATAAAGCATTGTAAATTCTTACTACCATTCTAGAACAGTTTTTATCAAATAAGGCGCCTTTACCGCGTGGTAGAACCAAACTATTTGGATACCTAGTGTTGAATTTTGTAATTTGCTTTTTGGATTTGAATAAATGTAAGTTCTTCTTAACAAAACAGGCAGCTTCGAATATGTATAAAGATGGCAAAGCTAGTATTCTTAATTTACGAAACAGTGGACGACAAGAATCGAGAGGTGCAGCATTGCACATCGCCCTTATACATCGTTTTTGAATAACAAACGCATCATACAAATTTCCGGAGTTACCCCAGAGCACTAAGCCATAACGTAAAACAGACGCAATATAGCCGTGATAGGCCATAAGGGCTGTATCAATGCCTGATATGGAACGGATTCTATATAAGGCATACACGAATCTACTTAATCGGCTGCACACATTTTTAATATGAGGGGCCCATGTAAAATGCTCATCAAGAGTTATACCTAGGAAGGTGGCTTCTGAAACCTCCGTTAAATTCATATTATTACATTTTATGTCAACATTTAATTTCCGCATTTTCCAATTTCTAAATATAGTGTATTTCGTTTTATTAATATTTACCTGTAGATTATTATATTGTAGCCAATCATATGTTATATCAATACATCTGTTAATTTCAGATTCAAAAGTGATTATGTCATTACAAGGAATAATTAATGATACATCATCAGCAAATAGTATTGATTTATAACTTGTGATTTCCGGTAGGTCGTTAATATACAATAGAAACAAAAGGGGCCCAAGGATGCTTCCTTGAGGAACACCATGATTATTGTCTTTGAAACTGGATCTATAAGGAATCAGATTATACTTTACATCTAATTTTGAAATTTCTACGCATTGTGTCCTATTTGAAAGATATGAGCAAAGCCAATCATTAACAACACCTCTTATGCCAAATCTTTCACATTTACTCAAAAGTAATTTATGACATACGTAGTCAAAAGCCTTTGTCATATCAAAGTATACGACAGAAACTTGTTTTCCTCTGTCTAGATTTCTCGTTATTTCGTCTACTAATAAATAACCAGCAAGAGTAGTAGACTTTTTTTTTTGAAACCCGTTCTGTTCTTTTTTTAAAATGTTATGCAAGGATAGATATTCCGTAAGTCTGACATGCATGGCTCTTTCAAATACCTTAGAGATTACCGAAATTAGAGCGATTGGCCGATAATTATTAATATCATCTTTAGCATCCTTTTTAAAAAGAGGTCTAACAATCGTTTTTTTTAAAGCAGAAGGAAATTTTCCGGTAAAAAATGATAAGTTTATTAAATAATTTATAACGTGAGCAATATCATAAATACAAAACTTCAATATTTTGGTGGCAATTTCGTCATAGCCCACAGCATTGGTTGTATTAAGAGATTTAGTAATTCTTATAACTTCTTCTACGCTACAAGGTTTAAGAAACATAGTATTTTTTATATTAATATTTGGATTATATTTATGCTTAGCTCTCTGTGGTTTTGATTTTTCTTCGTCATCTATAAATTTATTGTTAAATTCATTTGTTATCTTATTTATATCTGTTATTATTTCATTGTCTACTGTTATTTTATCTATTTCATTATGTGTCAGGTCGTTATTATCAGTTTCTTTTATAATATTCCATGTTGTTTTACATTTGTTTTTTGACGAAGTCATTATTTTTTTATGTGTTATTTTTTGTGCTGTTCTTATACAACTTTTTAACATTTTTGAGTATTTATAAAATGCAGATTGATCCTGTTTTTTATTATATTTAAAATAGTCAAATCTCAGAACTCTATTTCTCCGACAAGATATTTTTATCCCTCGCGTGGTCCATTTAAGTCCTTTTTTGTTTTTACTTATTTTAATACGTATTTCTGGAAAACAGAGTTTGTAAAACAAAGCAAAATCATCTATGAACTCTTTGTAGGCTTGGTCAATGTCATCTGATGAAAAAACTGTAGCCCATGATAGAGCTCTGAGGCAATAAAGGAATTTTCTTACATTTCCATCGCTATAATCACGCCTTCTAATGTAATATTGACCTATGGACTTTTTGTGACATTCAGACTCAAAACCCAGTGTTTGGCATGTATTATGGTCCGACAATCCCATTTCATGAACTCCTGCTGTGATTTTATTGTATTCTATATTACTTGCAATATGGTCTATGCAAGTAGTTTTCCGTGTTGGTTTATTTATGTGTAAAGTAAAATTATGACTTGAAAGTAAATTCGATAGTTGTTTAGAATATTTAGTATCTTTTAGTTTATCTATATTTAAATCACCGCAAATTATACCATTATTTTTTAAACTCTTTTTGGATCTATGTAATAATTGTAGCAATTGGTCAAAAAATATTGTAATGTCTGAGTCAGGGGTTCTGTAAATACATATAACTCTACATTTATACGTTTCAATGTCGATACCACAACATTCGAAGCATTTGTCTTTACTGAATTCATTACACCAATTTAGAATTTTAAATATAATACCATGTTTTGTAAAAATACAAACACCCCCCCGTTTTTTGATTTTTCTTGAGTAGTAAGCAGCTAGGTTAAAACCCGAAATTCGAGCATTATTTTCTGATCCAGATTTTATAAATGTCTCACTTAGACATATTATATCTACATCAATTTTATTTACTTGAATTTCAGATAAGGCTAGTTCTAACATTTCTCGTTTATTGAGCAGGCCAGCAATATTTTGGTGAAATAGCGTAGTGTAATGTGTATTTTTTGGGTTTGTGTTATTACCATCAGTAGTTTTAGATGTTTGGGTAGTAAGAACTAGGCTTTTATCGTAAAATGAATTACCGTTACTGAAAGACCCGAAAAAACTTATCCTCTGTCTGTGTGCTATTATCTGATACGGATTTATTTTTATTTGTGGGCGTGTTTACTTTATTTTTGTAGTTTAGGCACATTATACTATACATTATCGTTCGAGAAGTATTAATTCTGTCTACACTTCTATAATACATTGATAGCGTGAATAATTTTACATGTAAGTGTTTAGAACATTCTGATTTGATTAAATCATTCAATTTATAAATATTTAGGAATTGATTTTCACATATATTTCCCACAAGAATATTAGTATTTTTCAAACTATGCAAAGTTTCAGTTAAATACGTTTCTACGGTAGTCGGATTTTTATCATGTTTTCCTGCCATAATTATAACATAATCAGACTTAGTGAAGTCCTTACACAACGTTGGGCAGTTTTCTAAAACTTGTTTTAGCTGAGCATTAGGCTTAATTATCGACACGATATTGTACTCTTCTTTACAAAACCTATTCAAAATATTCCTTAAACGTATTCCCGTTTCGTCAGCTAAGAGAATTATATTTTTCTTCTCGCTCTGAAAGTTTTCTTTTCTATCTTCATTGGTCGCATGTAGTAAAGCAGTTTTTTCCGTATTTTTCGCCAATACTCTACGTGCTAATTCTGCTAGAGAGAGCACGGCGGTACAGTTGGTAACTGTAGACGTAATCGACTCTTCTGGATTTTCATTTTTATTATTTTTGTTGTTGTCGTGATCATCCGAAAGTGTAAAATTTAATGTTCTTCTTTTCCAGCTCTTTCGCTTTTTAATTGTAGAGTTACGTGGAGTCATTTTATTTGTAGATTTGCAAATGATGGATAAATTCTTTAATTCTTTAATTAAATCCATACTTAATATTGGTCTCAAGTTTGAGTAGAGTAGAGTAGAGTCTGTGCGAAAAGGGAACAGGCATAAATTTGAGGGCGCACTTTTGTTTTTAATTAACAGCTGTCGGCTCGTCGCGTTCTTTAACCTTTTCTTCTATGTTAAATTCTGAAGATTAAATATCAAAGACCTAAGCATTAACCCCACACGACCAGCCGTAGGTTAATTAATACAAATGGCGCCCTCAAATTCTACGCCTGTTCTCTTTTCACACTCTACAACTCAATTTACAATAACTATATAATTAATCTTTCAATTAGTTTCAGATGTAAATCCAGAAGAACAGAAGTTGAATTCTGAAGATCGGCCTAAATGTGTCGATGCTTCTCCAAAAGAAAAGCCCTCTCTGTGGAAGTTTATTCGTAAGTATTTTGATGCCTCATGTTTCAGTAGCCGTAAACCTGGATTCCAGACCTGGAGATTGTGGGTTCGATTAAGAGTCACAAAGTTGATGTCATTCTATTAGTTATTTCGGATTGTGTTTTTACCTTGTTGGTTAAGGCTATTCAGGCACCTCAGGCTAACGCATGCTCGCATTGACATTGCGCCTTGAGGTACAAACCAAACCACCTGCTGATAAGTAAATTGATTCCGTGCCTTAGGTGGCACCTTCAGGCTCCCAATCTCTGTCCTTCATAAAGGCCGTAACTTCATACCAAGTCCCTTAAACCTTTTGTAGAAGAACTTTACATTCCAGGAAAATCCCGATCAACCCGCAAAGCCGTGTTTGTCACAATGACCCTGGTCACCGCAGCCGTTTTCCAAGGATTAGTCGTACTTCAAGTCTATGCTGAACCACTCTTTAAGGAAGCCGTACCGAACGTTCCTGCTACGGTATCTTGCGTGATACTGGCCGTGGTGACAGTGATAGCAGGGTTCCTAGCTGCGTATCTGACTGATGTGGCTGGACGAAGGGTAAGTTTCCTTCTTTTATGTTATCCTGGTACTTTTAGCGTCTAGCCTTAGCATTACTTTCGATCCAGAGATCATGGCTTCGATTCACACGAGGGAACATGCTGAGCCCCTGTTCAAGAGGCAGTATCGAACGTTCCTGCAACGTTATCTTGCGTGATAGGCCGTGGTGACGGTACTAGCCGGGTTCCTCCTAGCTGCGTATCTGACTGAAGCATGTGAAGAGTAAGTTTCCTTCTTTTATGTTGTCCTGGTACTTTTAGCTTATAGCCCTAGGCATCGCTCTCGATCCAGAGGGTCGGGTTCGATTCCGTCGGGAGAATGTTGTTTTCGAAAGACGTAATCAGAACATCACAACCATATACAATAAAAAAATAAGATTGGCTTTATCTTGGTACTTATTTTTTCCCAGAACCTGATGATTTACTCGTCAGTGTCAGCCGGGCTATGCTGCGTGATCCTGGGATCCCAGCTGCATATCCACTGGGCCCCCGACTGGGTCACAGCTGTCTTCATCTACCTCTTTGCCGCGGCATTTACTTTCGGAGCGGGGACGGTGCCCTTCGTGCTGGTTGCTGAAGTTTTCTTGCCTGAAGTGAGTTATTTTTAAAAAAATTGCCCTAGTCTAAGCCTGAGACAGAGTAAACGATGGAGATGGTGGCGTGCAAATACTTACATGAGACGCCTGGCAGAATGTATCCACCATTCCACAAAATAACTTGCTGTTCTTGTAGTGGCACATTTCTTGTGGAACAATGCGCATTGCTCACTGTTTCCCATATGCCAGGGTAATTTTTCTCGCCTTTCAAACCAGAATACTAACGTTTGTACTTCTGTAAATACAGAAAGGATACATGGCGGCAGGAAAAGATGCTGGGACAGTGCTTAGGTACTTCTCCAAGCTTCGTGCAAAACCCATCACTTTTACTTTAAATGATTTTTGTTTCGCCATAAACATTGTACCTACATGGGAGCGGAGCAATTCAGAATTCTACACGGGGTGGCATCCCACAAACTGATAGGAGTTGCTCATCCAACGACACTTTCACAAACTTTTTTTTACAGGGGGTAAATTTTTTGGCTTTTCCATACAAATTGACTGATTGAGCAATATCCAGTTCTATCTTAAACAACCCTCAAATCTTGTCAGACGTGGCCTTTGTTTGGGTTGTTCACGCTCTGCCTACCCCATTAGGGATACAGGTGTGATAGTATGTATGTATGTATTGACTGATCGAGCTGGATATTTTGTAAGGGAAAGTCAAAATATTATTCATTTTCTTAAAGAATTTCCTTATGAAAGTTGTTCAGTTTGGTTGGCTGAGCAATTCCTATTACACATCTTATTTCATGGTCAAGATTATCACGTCCTTATTCCTTTCCAGGTGAAGAGCTTCATGTCAATGTTCGTTATCGAGTGGGCCTGGTTCTGCAACTTCATCATTCTCTTCATCTTCAACCCTTTGGTGGAGGTCATAGGCCTGGGACCTACCTTTTACCTCTTTGCTGGGGTCTGCATCATCACGGCTGCATTCTCCTGGATGTACCAGCCAGAGACTAAAGGATTGACCATAGATGAGATACAGAGCTTGTTTGTGAAGAGAAGATAGATGGAAACTTCTAGAATGTTCTAGAATTTTGCATTTCTTGTTTTGTTTTTACGTAAATTAAAGAATAAGGGAAATTTGCTAAGCACACGACTAAAATGATTGCCATCCCTTTTTAGTATCTAATTTATTATTATTTATTATTTATTTATTTTATTTCACATATAAAAGATTCTACAGACATCAAATTCTTAGTACCAATAAACCTTAAAAAGGTTTGTCTTGGCACTGCACATTCCTCCTTAATCTAATAAAACAAAACAAAAAACTTAATTAACTTAAAAAACAACATAACATATTCATATTTTCTAAATACAGCACACTTTTTTTTTTAAATACGACACATACTTAAAATAATAAATAAAATTAGAATATTTTTGCGTAATAACAATAAAATATAATTTGAGTGGGAGAATGGTTCGCAAACACAAGTAAATCTAATTGATGAACAACAACTTGTTTACTCCAAGTTCCTGCGCTGGTTAATCCCTTAACAAAGGAAACCGTGCGTCTCTCTTGCACTTGCACCCCATGCGCCCAGCCCACGCCGATAGATAACACAGAAAGAATTTGTATATACAGGGTGGTATTTTTACAGTAAGATTTGAAAATTATTTGTTTTAAAAAATGATTTTAAATTACGTTTAATATTTTTATGTGTTAAATTTTGTCTGAATTCTAGTGGAAGAGTATTTATTAAACGAGGCACAATGTAATCCGTGGTACGTTTTCCATAGAAATTACGTGCACCGATTGTGTTTACTTTTTTTTGTGTGATTTGCCGAGTCACTTTTATGCCGGTTTTAATATTTAAGTGAAATCTGAAATAGTTTTCTTTTAATAATATTAATTAAATTTTTTCGTGAATCGGCAAAACATTATTAATTTTAAATAATAACGTATCTTCATCATCATTTATTATTTTTCTTTTCATGTGATACGGTAAAATTTGTTTTAACATTCTACGTTGCAATTTATATATTTTGTCAAGCTATGTGCTAAACGTACGACCATAGCTGCTAAGACCATAACCAATTACACTTTCTGCTAAGGCGTTATGAAGTTGCAATCTAATATAATATGGCACTTTCCGTCTTATAATGTACATTTTGGCCATTATCGATCTTAGTTTTGTACATAATTTATTGATGTGTGGACCCCAATTAAATCGATCATCAATTATAACCCCTAAGTAGGTATGCTGTGAGACTTGTTCAATTGGCATACACTTACATGATTTGGGTGATAAGTGCAGACAGTCGTGATCGTGTGCTGTCAATTTAAATGGATGAGATGTGTGTATATGGCTTGAGTGGACATGGAGTAATTTGGTTTTGTCGGCGTTTAAAACCAGACCTACATCATGAGACCACTTGCTCAAAAGCGTGAAGTCTTCTTGGAGATGTTTAAGCGCTACTTGAATATCTCTGTGTGCAGATATCAAACAAGTGTCGTCGGCAAATTGAAAGATAGTACAGTTTTTAATCACATTATTCAAATCATTGACATATGCTAAGTAGTGTAAAGGACCAAGTACCGATCCTTGAGCTGTTCATGATGTTAATGATGATTTGAAGTCGTTACATTTGTAATGCCTAATAAATATTATTTAAGTTAATGTTTTTCTTTAACATGATATCACGCCTAATTAGCCTCTACGCGAAAGGCATGTAAAAAGTCATGACTTTATATCTTACGGGGCACGCAGAGAATCAACGTCCTTTTAGTGGACGTGATCAGGCTGGGACCCACTTTCTGCTGCATTCTCCTGGATGTACTAACCAGAGACTAAAGAATTGACTATAGATGAGATACTGAGCTTGTTTGTAAAAAAAGATAGATCGCATGTAAAATAAGTAGAATAGAATATACAAGTAGAGTTACTTAATTTTTTTTTCCTTCCTTTGCTCTAAGGCTCGTATTTATGAAGCGATCTCAAACTTGAGACCAATATTAAGTATGGATTTGACAGGCCAGTTTGTAGTGAAATTACATTTCTGATACGAACTCAAACTCGCTGTCACTCTTGAGAGCTGATTACAAATACGGCCTTAAGTCGCCCATGTCCGTGCGTGGCGTCTAGGGTAAAGGCACCTTAATATATGCATATTATAGTAGAGAATAACTGATCATTTCCGTGCGAAGCCGGGCGGATCGCTAGTTATTATTAAGTTATGTGTGGAACATACATACATACATATAATCACGCCTTTATCCCTAATGGGGTAGGCAGAGCGTAAACGACCAAAACAAAGGTCGTCCCACCACGTCTGACAAAGTTTTGAGGGTTATTTAAGATAGAATTCTATGTATATTGCTGTAGTGACAGGTTGTCAGCCCATCGCCTAAATTACAATATACTGAAACCCTCATATCCCTTAGCTGGATTTTACAGTATGCCCGGGAAGAAATGCAGCTGGCACATTCTATGTTTTTCTCTCGCTTCCAGACCAGCATGGAAGAAGAAGTCATGAGTGAGAAGCTGACTATAAATACAGTCTATTAGTCTATTCATACTGTGGCAAGTTAAGTTCATATCTAACTAGTAAAGAGTCAATGAACTCAAGGTGTTCTTTTAAGGAAATCAAACATTACAACAAATAAATTACAAAAAAGATACGACATGAATTCGCTAAAGAGTAAACATGTCCAAAAACTTTTTAAAATTTTTATCAGTACGCAAACTTATCGGAAGATCTTATAAATAATTATATGTAATTACAGGGTGTAATGATCGCAATAAGTAAAAACGTGGTTAAAGCATAAGAATAAATAAATATAACTACGTAGAATGGAATGTCCTTTGACTGAGTCCCAAAAGCCGTATACCTACGTCCCCCTTCGCCTCGCGACGCCCCGCTGTCGTCCAGCTGTATTGCTAGGGTTGCTTACTGTTTATGTATTGTTTACGTCTAGAGAGGATAACGCTAAAATATAAGTTTTTCTTTACTTTAAAATCATTATTTTACTATTTTTTTTCTAAATATAGGATTTTAGTTTTCCGCCCTGCAGTTTCACCCGCAGCTAAGTCAGTTCGGTACTTAACGCACGTACTTTCTTTTATAGTATGTTATTTTGCCTTACCTACCATACCAAATTTTTTTTTTATGTCGAATTATACGTATCCAATAAATTAAATACCTAATAATAAAATAAAAATGCTTTTTATTGAGTTACATTACACCTTACGTTACATTTCATGCATTAAGATAAGGGCAAAGGAATGATGATGATGCATATAGTAGAGAAACACTGATGATTTCCGTGCGAAGCCGGGACGGGTTGCTAGTTAGTTAATAAATCAGAGTATACGTTGACGATTTCTCATGACTGTTCTAGGGTCAATGGTAGCCTACGGGATAGGCATGTTGATGTCCTACACAATGGGAGGTACGGTCTCATACACGATGATGGTATACCTGAGCCTAACGATAGCTGTTGTCGGCATGGCGCTGCTGACGTTCACCAGGGAGACGCCGTTGTTCCTCATGAAGAAGGGGTTGGAAGAGGTGATAGAGGATTACGAATTCAAACTACACTATAAAACACCCTATAATGAGGTCTTTATTACTCTGCCTGCCCCCTAAGGGATACAGGCGTGACTATAAACGTATACATACATATAATCACGCCTTTATCCCTAATGGGTTAGGCAGACGACCTAAATAAAGGTCTTTCCGCCACGTCTGACAAAGTTTTGAGGGTTATTTAAGATAGATTTGTAGGTGTATTGCTGTAGTGACAGGTTGTCAGCCCTTCGCCTAAATTACAATATACTGAAACCCTCGGATCCATTAGCTGGTTTCTACAGCATGCTCGGGAGGCAATGAAGCAGCACATTCTACGTTTTTCTCTCGCTCCCAGTCCAGCATGGAAGTTAAGTTGAGTTCAAAGTAAATGACCTTAAAGGTCCTGAGATGTGGCGAAAATGTCCTGTAATGAGGTGAGGGTGCTCTGCCCCTAAGGGTTACAAGCGTGACTATAAATGTATGCATGATATTTTTTAAGACCGGTCTGGTCTTTGTGGAGATTCTAAGATGGAGAGGCCGGCCTATGTACTGAAGTAGAAATTCTCATTTTGACTATTTCTTCTTAGCGAGTGGATTCCCGAGTCTAACAACCCGATGAACCCTGGTGTCAGAGTTTTCAAACCGCCTAGAAGCACAGATAAATTGACAAATATCAACTTTGTGTTTCCCCTTGGAATCGAACCCAGGCCCTCCGGATTGTAAGCCCATGGCTCTCACCACTAGACCACGGAGGCAGTTTTTGGCTAAGACGACGTAATCCATTGTGGATAGTGGATTCCAAGTAGAATTACTATAGAATATAAGTAATATTTTTCTGTTGTTGGTGATAAACACCGGACTTCGAAATTGTTTTTAGGAAGCAGCAAAGTCGTTTGCCTTCTACAGAAGTGCGGCAGTCGGATCTAAAGAGGTGGTCAGCGAGATGGAGAAACTGCGCAGAGCCTTCAATACGCAGTTGGATGAGGAACGTAAGTCTGTTATTTATATTTCCGTAATTTCTATGAAGATTAATTTTGAATTTCGATTTTGCATTGTCCGTCTTTGCGTGCGATTGCCAGTGCCATAACAGGCACCTTCTGGGTGAGTTCTCTCCATCGTCGACTCTGTCACGGTCATTCCTGACTAAGGCTCATAATTATGAATCGATCTCAAACTTGAGAGCAATGTTAAGTATGGATTTGATCTGAATTGTACTGAATTGACATTTCTGATACGAACTCAAACTAGCTGTCACTCATGATCGCTGATTTTAAATACAGCCCCTAGTGTCTTTAGTCAAGAGCAAACCAATTTCTAATAAAAAAATAATAGAAAATAGATTTCGTGATTTTAAACATCAGACCATTTCGTCTAACATCTTATCTAGGTACGTAGATCTCATTTAGAGAGGAAAACACAAGCGTAATCACTTTCTTTCGTGCTGGACTGGGAGAAGACTGGGAGCGATAGAAATACGTAGAATATGCCAGCTACTTCTCCTCCCGGGCATGCTGTAGAAGTCAGAAAAGGGATTCGTGTCCGAAGGTTACAATGTATTGTAATATAGGCGATGGGTTGATAACCTGTCACTATAGAGATACAATCTAAACTTGCCCTCAATATATTTGTCAGACGTTTGATGCCCTGCCTTCCCCATAAGGTAAGGGATAAAGGCGTGACGTGTATCTATGGAATTATTCAAAAATCAACGGTTATTGCATACGTTGGAATTACCCTCAGTATCACATCACCCTGGACAAACTAATACACTTTTACTATCGGATTTTAAATCATGCAATTAAATAGCGTTAAGATACGCGCCAGGCGTAAAGTTTAACTATCTTTCAAAAATGTAGCTGTTTTTAGTGTTGGTAAACACAAAATATGCATCTTCATCCTTACTATGAGGAAATAGACAACTGTAAACTCTGTAATGTTTATGGGTATAATTATGACGATATAGTTCTTCGAAACATACATACATGTAATCACGCCTTTATCCCTAATGGGGTAGGCAGAGCGTTAACGACTTAAACGAAGGTCGTTCCGCCACGTCTGACAAAGTTTTGGGGGTTATTTACGAAATATTTGTAGGGATATTGCTGTAGTGAGGTGGTCAGCCCATCGCCGAAATTGCAATTTACAGAAACCCTCAGAGTCTTTAGCTGGTTTTTTTTTTTTTTTTTTTTTAATATTTGATAGGCAATCATTTGTCCGCCATCTCACGTGATGGTAAGTGATGATTTAGACTATGATGGAGCATGATTGCCTAGAAAATGCCTGTTCACTCTCGCCTTGAAAAGCCTAGGTTATAACGTTCCGGAAATAGATCCGCAGGCAGGGAGTTTCACACTTTGGCCGTTCGCATTAAAAATGTAGAAGCGTACCGCTTATACAGCATGCCCGGGAGGAAATGCACCTGGCATTTTCTATGTTTTTCTCTTGAACCTAGTACAGCATGGAAGCTAAACACCTTGAACATAGAATGTACGTAGTAGGGAAAGAGAAAGTTCGCGCATCTTTTCTCTTACGATCTGAAAATCTAATAAGAGCATCGTTTAAGAACTTTGCTGGGAACTGTACCATTTTTATAAGCGGACCACAGAACCTAGAGTCTTTTTCAAACTCCCACGGTTATCAACATTATGGAAATTTACTATGGTCTTACATTTTTATATGAGTGTCCGATATTTGAACGCAGTTTCATGCGTTATGATCACGGAGCGACTCAGTCAAAACTGCTTTGAAATATCGGACACTCATACATAAATGGAAAACCACGGTAAATATCCCGTTTTTAATCATTATAACAGTACCTAGGGCCGTACTTTATAATCAGCTATCATGAGTGACAGTGAGTGGTCAGAAATGTCATTTCAGTACAAACTGGCCTGTTAAATCCATACTTAATATTGGTCTCAAGTTTGAGTAGAGTAGAGTAGAGTCTGTGCGAAAAGGGAACAGGCATAAATTTGAGGGCGCACTTTTGTTTTTAATTAACAGCTGTCGGCTCGTCGCGTTCTTTAACCTTTTCTTCTATGTTAAATTCTGAAGATTAAATATCAAAGACCTAAGCATTAACCCCACACGACCAGCCGTAGGTTAATTAATACAAATGGCGCCCTCAAATTCTACGCCTGTTCTCTTTTCACACTCTACAACTCAATTTACAATAACTATATAATTAATCTTTCAATTAGTTTCAGATGTAAATCCAGAAGAACAGAAGTTGAATTCTGAAGATCGGCCTAAATGTGTCGATGCTTCTCCAAAAGAAAAGCCCTCTCTGTGGAAGTTTATTCGTAAGTATTTTGATGCCTCATGTTTCAGTAGCCGTAAACCTGGATTCCAGACCTGGAGATTGTGGGTTCGATTAAGAGTCACAAAGTTGATGTCATTCTATTAGTTATTTCGGATTGTGTTTTTACCTTGTTGGTTAAGGCTATTCAGGCACCTCAGGCTAACGCATGCTCGCATTGACATTGCGCCTTGAGGTACAAACCAAACCACCTGCTGATAAGTAAATTGATTCCGTGCCTTAGGTGGCACCTTCAGGCTCCCAATCTCTGTCCTTCATAAAGGCCGTAACTTCATACCAAGTCCCTTAAACCTTTTGTAGAAGAACTTTACATTCCAGGAAAATCCCGATCAACCCGCAAAGCCGTGTTTGTCACAATGACCCTGGTCACCGCAGCCGTTTTCCAAGGATTAGTCGTACTTCAAGTCTATGCTGAACCACTCTTTAAGGAAGCCGTACCGAACGTTCCTGCTACGGTATCTTGCGTGATACTGGCCGTGGTGACAGTGATAGCAGGGTTCCTAGCTGCGTATCTGACTGATGTGGCTGGACGAAGGGTAAGTTTCCTTCTTTTATGTTATCCTGGTACTTTTAGCGTCTAGCCTTAGCATTACTTTCGATCCAGAGATCATGGCTTCGATTCACACGAGGGAACATGCTGAGCCCCTGTTCAAGAGGCAGTATCGAACGTTCCTGCAACGTTATCTTGCGTGATAGGCCGTGGTGACGGTACTAGCCGGGTTCCTCCTAGCTGCGTATCTGACTGAAGCATGTGAAGAGTAAGTTTCCTTCTTTTATGTTGTCCTGGTACTTTTAGCTTATAGCCCTAGGCATCGCTCTCGATCCAGAGGGTCGGGTTCGATTCCGTCGGGAGAATGTTGTTTTCGAAAGACGTAATCAGAACATCACAACCATATACAATAAAAAAATAAGATTGGCTTTATCTTGGTACTTATTTTTTCCCAGAACCTGATGATTTACTCGTCAGTGTCAGCCGGGCTATGCTGCGTGATCCTGGGATCCCAGCTGCATATCCACTGGGCCCCCGACTGGGTCACAGCTGTCTTCATCTACCTCTTTGCCGCGGCATTTACTTTCGGAGCGGGGACGGTGCCCTTCGTGCTGGTTGCTGAAGTTTTCTTGCCTGAAGTGAGTTTTTTTAAAAAAAATTGCGCTAGTCTAAGCCTGAGACAGAGTAAACGATGGAGATGGTGGCGTGCAAATACTTACATGAGACGCCTGGCAGAATGTATCCACCATTCCACAAAATAACTTGCTGTTCTTGTAGTGGCACATTTCTTGTGGAACAATGCGCATTGCTC
The DNA here is from genome assembly GCA_949820665.1 of Scrobipalpa costella. Taxonomy (NCBI): domain Eukaryota; kingdom Metazoa; phylum Arthropoda; class Insecta; order Lepidoptera; family Gelechiidae; genus Scrobipalpa; species Scrobipalpa costella. Next base: position 12,185,197 of record OX463315.1, read on the forward strand.
ACTGTTTCCCATATGCCAGGGTAATTTTTCTCGCCTTTCAAACCAGAATACTAACGTTTGAACTTCTGTAAATACAGAAAGGATACATGGCGGCATGAAAAGATGCTGGGACAGTGCTTAGGTACTTCTCCAAGCTTCGTGCAAAACCCATCACTTTTACTTTAAATGATTTTTGTTTCGCCATAAACATTGTACCTACATGGGAGCGGAGCAATTCAGAATTCTACACGGGGTGGCATCCCACAAACTGATAGGAGGTGCTCAGCCAACGACACGGAACAACTTTCACAAACTTTTTTTTACAGGGGGTAAATTTTTTGGCTTTTCCATACAAATTGACTGATTGAGCAATATCCAGTTCTATCTTAAACAACCCTCAAATCTTGTCAGACGTGGCGGAATGACCTTTGTTTGGGTTGTTCACGCTCTGCCTACCCCATTAGGGATACAGGCGTGATATTATGTATGTATGTATTGACTGATCGAGCTGGATATTTTGTAAGGGAAAGTCAAAATATTATTCATTTTCTTAAAGAATTTCCTTATGAAAGTTGTTCAGTTTGGTTGGCTGAGCAATTCCTATTACACATCTTATTTCATGGTCAAGATTATCACGTTCTTATTCCTTTCCAGGTGAAGAGCTTCATGTCAATGTTCGTTATCGAGTGGGCCTGGTTCTGCAACTTCATCATACTCTTCATCTTCAACCCTTTGGTGGAGGTCATAGGCCTGGGACCTACCTTTTACCTCTTTGCTGGGGTCTGCATCATCACGGCTGCATTCTCCTGGATGTACCAGCCAGAGACTAAAGGATTGACCATAGATGAGATACAGAGCTTGTTTGTGAAGAGAAGATAGATGGAAACTTCTAGAATGTTCTAGAATTTTGCATTTCTTGTTTTGTTTTTACGTAAATTAAAGAATAAGGGAAATTTGCTAAGCACACGACTAAAATGATTGCCATCCCTTTTTAGTATCTAATTTATTATTATTTATTATTTATTTATTTTATTTCACATATAAAAGAATCTACAGACATCAAATTCTTAGTACCAATAAACCTTAAAAAGGTTTGTCTTGGCACTGCACATTCCTCCTTAATCTAATAAAACAAAACAAAAAACTTAATTAACTTAAAAAACAACATAACATATTCATATTTTCTAAATACAGCACACTTTTTTTTTAAAATACGACACATACTTAAAATAATAAATAAAATTAGAATATTTTTGCGTAATAACAATAAAATATAATTTGAGTGGGAGAATGGTTCGCAAACACAAGTAAATCTAATTGATGAACAACAACTTGTTTACTCCAAGTTCCTGCGCTGGTTAATCCCTTAACAAAGGAAACCGTGCGTCTCTCTTGCACTTGCACCCCATGCGCCCAGCCCACGCCGATAGATAACACAGAAAGAATTTGTATATACAGGGTGGTATTTTTACAGTAAGATTTGAAAATTATTTGTTTTAAAAAATGATTTTAAATTACGTTTAATATTTTTATGTGTTAAATTTTGTCTGAATTCTAGTGGAAGAGTATTTATTAAACGAGGCACAATGTAATCCGTGGTACGTTTTCCATAGAAATTACGTGCACCGATTGTGTTTACTTTTTTTTGTGTGATTTGCCGAGTCACTTTTATGCCGGTTTTAATATTTAAGTGAAATCTGAAATAGTTTTCTTTTAATAATATTAATTCAATTTTTTCGTGAATCGGTAAAACATTATTAATTTTAAATAATAACGTATCTTCATCATCATTTATTAATTTTCTTTTCATGTGATACGGTAAAATTTGTTTTAACATTCTACGTTGCAATTTATATATTTTGTCAAGATATGTGCTAAACGTACGACCATAGCTGCTAAGACCATAACCAATTACACTTTCTGCTAAGGCGTTATGAAGTTGCAATCTAATATAATATGGCACTTTCCGTCTTATAATGTACATTTTGGCCATTATCGATCTTAGTTTTGTACATAATTTATTGATGTGTGGACCCCAATTAAATCGATCATCAATTATAACCCCTAAGTAGGTATGCTGTGAGACTTGTTCAATTGGCATACACTTACATGATTTGGGTGATAAGTGCAGACAGTCGTGATCGTGTGCTGTCAATTTAAATGGATGAGATGTGTGTATATGGCTTGAGTGGACATGGAGTAATTTGGTTTTGTCGGCGTTTAAAACCAGACCTACATCATGAGACCACTTGCTCAAAAGCGTGAAGTCTTCTTGGAGATGTTTAAGCGCTACTTGAATATCTCTGTGTGCAGATATCAAACAAGTGTCGTCGGCAAATTGAAAGATAGCACAGTTTTTAATCACATTATTCAAATCATTGACATATGCTAAGTAGTGTAAAGGACCAAGTACCGATCCTTGAGCTGTTCATGATGTTAATGATGATTTGAAGTCGTTACATTTGTAATGCCTAATAAATATTATTTAAGTTAATGTTTTTCTTTAACATGATATCACGCCTAATTAGCCTCTACGCGAAAGGCATGTAAAAAGTCATGACTTTATATCTTACGGGGTACGCAGAGAATCAACGTCCTTTTAGTGGACGTGATCAGGCTGGGACCCACTTTCTGCTGCATTCTCCTGGATGTACTAACCAGAGACTAAAGAATTGACTATAGATGAGATACTGAGCTTGTTTGTAAAAAAAGATAGATCGCATGTAAAATAAGTAGAATAGAATATACAAGTAGAGTTACTTAATTTTTTTTTCCTTCCTTTGCTCTAAGGCTCGTATTTATGAAGCGATCTCAAACTTGAGACCAATATTAAGTATGGATTTGACAGGCCAGTTTGTACTGAAATTACATTTCTGATACGAACTCATACTCGCTGTCACTCTTGAGAGCTGATTACAAATACGGCCTTAAGTCGCCCACGTCCGTACGTGGCGTAAGTCTAGAGTAAAGGCACCTTAATATATGGATATTATAGTAGAGAATAACTGATCATTTCCGTGCGAAGCCGGGCGGATCACTAGTTATTATTAAGGCGATTAGAACCTCAAAATCGGAAATTACGCCTGCCTTTAAAGGCTTACTTCTTCTAAATGGTTGCTTAGAATATATTAAAAAAAATACATGACATTCTTCATATGCCTGGCCAATGAAATTATGTTTTATTTTTCTTCTAATACTTTTAGTTTTGAAATAAAAAAATCAGTAAATTCCCTTTATTTTGCACAGTTATTTTCTTTCTTTTCCCAAACGCACGAAGCTATTTAGATGTTTTTTTCGGAAAATTATAAAAATGCAAAGCTTTCAAAAATTTAAGTATAAAAAGTTAATTATTGTTAATTATTTGTTATTTAAATCAATAAAACTGGTGCCACAAAGATTTCGTGCAGCGGGGGTGTGAGCGGCAGTCTCGCCCTTGCCTTCGTACGGGGAGGGTGTGTCGCACGTCGGCTCGCTCCGCTCTCGATTTTTTCGACGTTTTTTTGACAAAGAGTTTGTTACAGATAGTACAGTGTAGTACCTAACGCATTGGAACTGTGGGTGCATTTGAACATTTAGGTCGCGCATGGATGCTTTTATGTACAGTTTTAGAGTGATTGATTATGTTATTATATTGATAGATGAAGTGAAAATACGGCAGAATGGTCTCTGATGGGGTTGCCAGGACCTATTCAAAACTACTAATAAACCGTCCATACCCTCACATTACTGTTGAGAAGATTGAATGTCGCAACCACATTCTTAGAAATCTATGTAACAAACTGGCATCTCTTCAAACAGATACAAAATACCTATGTAGGTTCCGTAAGATTTTGACAACAAAAAGAATAATGATTCTAAGAAGGACTATACGAAAAATTATACGAACACATAAAGCGGAATCAGAATCAGAAAAAGGGTGTAAAATAGAACCCTTGTATAACGACATAATGTTGGCTCATAACCATGCGTTTGATGACCATACAAGATGCAAACGCTCTTTTTGTGATTCTGTTGGGAGCACAGAAGCTTCAAATGTTGAAAAAGACTTTTACAATAGCACATTATGGTCAAGAATTTGCTTGATAATGTCAAATGTGGCAGCACATGCCCCCAGCCTTATACACGATATTGATAGCAACATGGTTGAACGCTATAACAGCATTGTCGGAGGTAAAAGAATTAACTTCAGCAAAAGAGGTTCTTATCAGGCCAGGTGTCATGCTGCTGTAGTCTCTTTTAACACACACAAAGTATTATCGACTGTGTACAAATCCATCTCAGGCCGCAGTCCACGAGGCAGCGTGAGTAAATTAGAAGACAGAAGAATAAAACGGATGAAACTGTTGAGACGATTTGAGAGAAAAAAGAACAGAGTATTACTTGCGAAAGCAGGAGATGAAAATTATGGTGAAAACTGTAATAAACCTGATAAACCCACCGAAATTTTTGAATTTTACACTGAATGCTTGCTTCCTGAATTGGTGGATCCAAGGTTTCCAAGAAATCAAAAAATCAGGGACCCTAGGTTCATCGAAGAAGCAATATCTGAAAAGCTTAATAAAGAAAATGTTACCAAGGCAAATAAAACAACCAAACGCAAACGAGTCGAAAATCAAGAAAGAGAAAACGACCAATTAGACACTTGTGATATTTCGAAACAGAAAAGGCAGAAAACAAAAAATAAAGAAAATTTTAATCAAGAAAATATTGCAGCAGAGTCTCACCATAAACCATCTGAGGACAGTAGAATACATGAAGCTGTAGAATCATGTGTTAGAAAATTGCAGTTTGACGAATTTTCAAATATTGATTTTTATTAAGATTAATCGAAAACAAACACATAATATGTTATTATGTTACTATTATGTTATCTATCACACAATAATTATTAATCTTCAATTTTGTTAAATCTTATTTTTTATTTCGGTACTCCGTTGTCTAAATTGTTGTAAATCGTTGTCCGTTGTTGTAAATTGTGGTTGCTACCTAAATCCTATGATAACTTAGATGACGGTCGTTACATAACCACGTCAGAGGCCTACTGGTGTGTGTGACACACATCATCACATTACTATTTTTTACTGAAAATTTTATTGATGCTTGTGTACTGACATATTTTTGGTAATATAAATTAACATAAAACTTCTAAATAAATATTGTATACAGAATAACAAAATAATTTGTTTTATTAATATTATAAGAATGTACCTATAGTATGGACCTTTTAAACGAACTTTATATTTCATCCTTGAATACCTACACTTTCTCTTGAGCACATACTTCATTGTACACACTACACAAGGAACACAAAGACCCTAACTAAACATATTTTATTATTTATTAAGCAAACACGAATTGAAAAAAAAAAACTTTATATCGTCTAACTAAACCCTCTACCAAAAAACAAGTAGGCATGCAAGTCATAAACTACAAAAATAAAAATTTAAACCTTTTTTAGCTTATTCCTTAGACAGATGAGCAAAGTGCGCGCGCCGGTGCGTCGCATCTGCGTTCCGATACAGATTCTTTGGTAACGGGATAGGTGCGCGGGAGCGCGGGGTGCGGCGTGTGGCTCGCTTACGCTCCGCCCCAACGCTCAAGGTCGTTCGCGATTATAATCGCCTTAAGTTATGTGAGGAACATTCATACATACAATCACGCCTTTATCCCTAATGGGGTAGGCAGAGCGTAAACGACCAAAACAAAGGGCGTCCCACCACGTTTGACAAAGTTTTGAGGGTTATTTAAGATAGAATTCTAAGTATATTGCTGTAGTGACAGGTTGTCAGCCCATCGCCTAAATTACAATATACTGAAACCCTCGGATCCCTTAGCTGGATTTTACAGCATGCCCGGGAGGAAATGCAGCTGGCACATTCTATGTTTTTCGCTCGCTTCCAGACCAGCATGGAAGAAAATGGAAGTGTGGAACTGTTGTCTTTTGTAGTATATTCTATTCACGGTCTCGCGGCGGTCTCGCTTTCATTATTCTGCTATCAACTTTAACACGTTGCCACAGAATATATAATAGCACTACATATTGCTTAATGTCGGGGTAGTGTAAGGAAACATTTCACAGACTTGAGTACCCCCAGCGTTGTCAGAAATTTCACCTGTTGCCACTTCAGCTTAGAAGAGAATCGGCTGATTTAAGGTTTCTAATGAAGATTGCTCAAAATACGGTGGATTGTCCTGAACTCCTCAGCATGATTGCGTTAAGAATTCCAACTCGATTAAGATTAAGAAAACATGATTTACTTTTTGTACCTCCCAGTCATTCTCAATATAGAAAAAATAGTTTCATACCACGTGTCACAAAGTTGTTCAATAAGTACAATGATGATTGCCGATTTGATTTATTTAGTGGTAGTATCAGATCAATAAAAAATGCGCTCGTTAAGGATTACTTCACAGAATATTAAAGTGTTAGTTAAGTGTAACTGTTTTTATATTTTTATGTGTTACTTTACCTATTCATTATTTTTAAGTTAGACTAAGCAATTTTATTTCTATATGTGGAAGCTTGTAATTTGCATTTATTTAATATGTTTACTTGAATAATTTGTAAATGTTGCTGTAAGCTCCCCAAATAAAATAAAATAAAATAAAATTTAAGGTTAAAAATAGAAGGTAGGAAGTAAAACTAACTGCATTAAATCAAAATCATTTTAATTTTTTCTAACAATAAATTCCGAAGTAGAATACAGCGACATAAAAGGTGTCAAATTAAAAATAGTAGGAAAAGATAAATAGTTGAAAATTTTCCCAAAGGCAAATTCTACTAATAGAAAGTAGTACTTTAGTTGGTACTGGTAAGTATGGGTCGCATTTATAATCAGCTCTCATGAGTGAGAAGCTGACTATAAATACAGTTCATTCTGTGGCGAGTTGAGTTCGTATCTAACTAGTTAAGAGTCAATGAACTCAAGGTGTTCTTTGGAGAAAATCAAACATTAAAACAAATAAATTACAAAATAGATACGACATGAATTCACTAAAGAGTAAACATGTCCAACGCTTTTTAAAATTTTTATCAGTACGCAAACTTATCGGAAGATCTTATAAATAATTATATGTAATTACAGGGTGTTCATTAATGATCGCAATAAGTAAAAACGTGGTTAAAGCATAAGCATAAATAAATATAACTACGTAGAATGGAATGTCCTTTGACTGAGTCCCAAAAGCCGTATACCTACTTCCCCTTTCGCCTCGCGACGCCCCGCTGTCGTCCAGCCGTATTGCTAGGGTTGCTTACTGTTTATATATTGTTTACGTCTAGAGAGGATAACGCTAAAATATAAGTTTTTCTTTACTTTAAAATCATTATTTTACTATTTTTTTTCTAAATATAAGATTTTAGTTTTCCGCCCTGCAGTTTCACCCGCAGCTAAGTCAGTTCGGTACTTAACGCACGTACTTTCTTTTATAGTATGTTATTTTGCCTTACCTACCATACCAAATTTCATTTTTTTATGTCGAATTATACGTATCCAATAAATTAAATACCTACTAATAAAATAAAAATGCTTTTTATTGAGTTACATTACACCTTACGTTACATTTCATGCATTATAAATATACCTACATTGAATTTCATTACTATTTTTTATTTGTTAATATTACTATTAAATTTTAAATTCATTATTTAGTACACCTGTCTGGAAGGTATCTGGTAGGTTGGTCTTCTGGTAGGTACAAGAAAAAAGGGAACGCGCGTGCTGCGACGCCGGCGGTGACAGCCCGACTGAGCTTCATGTTTTATACATGATCCAGACGGTAGGCTAATATCATGACCCTGAGTGCGTCTGGAGCGGGATTTTTCATTCTACGTAGATATTTTCATTTGGTCGCTGGCATGTTAGTTAGTATTATCTATTATATGACTGCCTCCGTGGTCTCGTGGCTAGTGCAATGGACTCCCGATCCAGAGGTCCTGGGATCAATTCCCAGGGGGGAACACAAAGTTGACATTTGAGAATTTATCACTATGTGAAATTTTTCCCAGTTTGGTTAGGACATTGCAGGCTGAATCACCTGATTGTCCGAAAAGAAAAAGATTTCGTGATTCGGACGGCACGTTAAGCCGTCGGTTCCGGTCGCTGTCTTTGATAGTAGTCGTTACTCAAACCATGTCAGAGGCCTGATGGTTGTGCTACTGGGGGGTTTAAAAATTCCGACACCAGGGTTCATCGGGTCGTTCGACTCGAGAATCCATTTGCTAAAAAGAAGATCTATGATAAGACTATGAATCGATACAGTGTGGTGGGAAATAATAAAGTCTTTCATTTATTGATCTTCCATGCTGGCCTGGGAGCGAGAGAAAAACATAGAATGTGCCAGCTGCATTTCCTCCCGGGTATGCTGTAAAAACCAGCTAAGGGATCCGAGGGTTTCAGTATATTCTAATTTAGGCGATGGGCTGACAATCTGTCACTACAGCAATATACTTACAAATCTATCTTAAATAACCCTCAAAACTTTGTCAGACGTGGCGGAACGACCTTTGTTTGGGTCGTTTACGCTCTGCCTACCCCATTAGGGATAAAGGCGTGATTATATGTATGTATGTATGTTCATTTATTGACATTTGACTCTATCGATGAAGACAGCGAACATTTTTTATGTTGTTATGAATAGGATAAAATTAAAATTAAAACTAGCGAATAGTTAGCTTCAGATTCAATTTTTGTAGGAATAGCTCAAATAGGTACCTTATTTCATAAATAGAATAAATACAATTATCTGAACCATCCTGTATTAATGTAACAATGTTGAATAAAAGGCGATAAGTCAATAAATATGAATTCGGTGGCAACATTTACTCACTTTCACGGTTAAAAACGTCACTTGTACTAAATAGCCAGTTTTTAATGATCTGCTACAGTTGAAATACCTACAAAATTAAGGCGAATCTGACAAACGTTTCGTCGATTCAGAAACCCTATGATTAAAATAAAGATACAAAACGATGGGCAAATAAAAAAGCATCATGTTAAAATTAGGATCCAAGAAAAATGAGAGAATGTCAAATTTAAGTGCGTGTTTTTCTCCCTCATAAAAATACTAAATTAGCCTAAAAAATAATAACTTTGAACCTAAGCTAACCTATTGCGACTGAAATGTTTTTTTTAGACTGATTCAGTTTTTTTTGAGGATCGGTTAATTATTTCCTTTTCTATATGGGTAACTACATTATACACATTTTACATGTTATTAAATTCATCATCTCCCTGCCCTTATCCTGTATCTCACTTGGTCGGCTACCTAATATAGGGGGTTGATCGAGGGTACTGGTTTTTACACAGACCGACTGTAATCTGACCTTCGCAATCCAGAAGGGAAACCAGAACAATCCTAGATTAGGTCACAGTTTTCGAGCCGCCAATGCTAAGCTCTGGCCACTGACATGGCTAAACGACTAATATCTTCGATATTAACTGGGACCAACGACTTACCACGCCTTCCGAAGCACGGAAAATTCGCTGAATAAAAGTACATTTGAAATTCGAAAACCGAAAAACACTTTGGTACGTGGTGTGTTTCGAACCACGACCTCCCGCTCAGGAGGTAGCGGCCCTATCCACTACACCATCGGCTGTTATAAAATTGTCCTATCAATATACACAATGATTACAAACACCTTACAGTTATTATTACTGCCACGCTGGCCTGGGAGCGGGAAAAAACATAGAATGTGCCAACTGCATTTCTTCCTGGGCATGCTGTAAAAACCAGCTAAGGGATCCGAGGGTTTCAGTATATTATTATTGAGGCGATGGGCTGACAAACATTCACTACAGCAATATACCTACAAATCTTAAAACTTTGTCAGACGTGGCGGAACGACGTTTGTTCAGGTCGTTTACGCTCTGTCTAACCCATTAGGGATAAAGGCGTGATTGTATGTAAGTATGTACAATTATTATAGGTCATACATTCGTGACCTGGTTGTTTTTACAGGAGATATGCAACTGTTTACACTAAACCTACCTACAAGTTTTAAATAATTTGTTCTTTATATCTGAATGTTTTTATTTCTCAACCCGATGACTTTAATGCTGATATAAATAACTGATTAAATGTTCTTATTTTACTGAATACTTTTATCGTGCATGTGTATCGTGTATTATCTTAAACAATATGCAAAACAAATCTATGACCAATCCAAGGACAGTGACTGTAATTTGTTGTATTTAGTTTGGTTAGGACATTGCAGGATGATCACCTGATTGTAAGATAAGTGCGACGATCCATGCTTTCAGGTCAAAAACATGAAAATAATATTGTGTTTAAGATCGTGGGTTCAAATCCCACCTTTTCGGTTTTTTCTATATAATCACGCCTTTATTCGTAATGGAGTAGGCAGAGCGTAAACGACCTAAACAAAGGTGGTTCCGCCACGTCTGACAAAGTTTTGAGGGTTATTTAAGATAGATTTGTAGGTATATTGCTGTAGTGACAGGTTGTCAGCCCATCGCCTAAATTGCAATATACTGAAACCCTCGGATCCCTTATCTGGTTTTTACGGCATACCCGGGAGGAAATGCAGCTGGCACATTCCATGTTTTTCTTTCGCTCCCAGTCCAACATGGGAGAATTTCTTTAATCATGTCTCTTTTTGTTGTTTGGGCTTGTCAGGGTCCACCTCACACTAGACGTGTACTAACAAAACCTCGTTTGTTGTGTTTATTCAACACTTTATGTTATCTCCTCGTCTGATAAAGAGCCCGTTTATGAATTGAAATTGATCTTCGAATACAGACGCGTTTTCTAACAGTCGTAGTACTGAAGCTATTTATAATAGCTACTCTATTATATTTTCGATTGTAAGGTTTCATGGAAGATATTGCTGTGTAGCAAAAAGGCAGTCTTTTTTGAACAATTCATTTTTAATAAACCCGTATAAAAACTTGTTTTGTGCATTACAGTAGACTATTTTTGAAAAATGAGTGTTGTATTTCAAGCACTGTGCACGTCGGTCAGTAAGTATATTTGAGGCCTTTTTCATATTTTTTATGCACACCAAAGACATACTCTCAGATGTACAATTTAACCAAATTTAGTTTTATCGGTCTTCAAATTATTTTAATCATCTTCCATACTGGACTGGGAGAGAAAGAAAAACATAGAATGTTCCAGTTGCCCTTCCTCCCGGGCATGCTGTAGAAGTCAGCAAAAGGGATTCGAGGGTTACATTGTATTGTAATTTAGGCGATGGGCTGACAACCTGTCACTAAAGCAATACATATTACAATCTAAAATAGCCCCCCTAATTTTTGTCAGACGTGGCGAAAGCGCCTTTTACGAGGCGTTAAACGCTCTGCCTACCCCGTAAGGGATAAAGGCGTGATTTATGAATGTATGTATGTATGTATGTATGTATGTATGTAAATTATTTTAAACTAGGGACCCGCCCCGACACTTCGCACGGAAATCATCAGTGTTTCTCTACCATATTATGCATGTATTATACATATAAACCTTCCTCTTGAATCACTCTATCCATTAAAAGTAACCGTTTTAAAGATCTCAGCATACATAGGGATATAGGGACAGAGAGAGCGACTTTGTTTTATGCTATGTAGTGATACTAGCTCTAAACAAAATTTCGGAAATAACTTCCGGAGAAAATTAATGTCTACGAAAATATACCCACCAAGACGGGTCTTGAGAAAGCAGGCGAAAGTTGTTTACTTATCCATCCAATATCCAATAGCACGAATAATGTAAACTTTAATAAAATACGTTACGTGGAGTAACAGATGGGGCACACAACTACATTTTCCACAGTCATAAAACTATCGTATTTTTTCCAGTATGCTACCTCTCAATGAGTATGGGCATAATCTTCGCCTGGCCCTCCTGCACTCTAACACTCTTCGCCTCCAGGAACACCACTCTACACCGACCTATGACTGAGGCAGAGTTGGCTCTGTTCGGAAGTCTGTCTTCCATAGGAGCATTGATCAGTACGCCTATAGCTGGGTACTTCTTGGATGTCATTGGAAGAAAATATTGTTCTGTCTTCGCTTCTTTGAGTTATGTGGTAAGTAGTTAAAATTTAAACTGAGACAGATATAGCTCTGTTTGGAAGTCTGTCTTCCATAAAAGCCTTGATCAGTACACCTATAGCTGGGTACTTCGTGGACGTTATTGGAAGGAAACACTGTTCGGTCTTCGCTTCTTTAGGTTATGTTGTGAATAATTAAAATTAAAACTGAGACAGATATGGTTCTGTTTAGAAGTCTGTCTTCCACAAGAGCCTTGATCAGTACACCTATAGCTGGGTGCTTCTTGGACGTTGCTGGAAGAAAGTACTGTTAGGTCTTTGCTTCTTTGTCTTATGTGGTGAGTAGTTATTGTTCAATCAGAGACAGAGTTGTCTTTGTTCGGTAGTTTATCTTCTATAGGAATGGGTTGAATGTTGTTGACGGGTGAGATGGGATCTACCTCCTAGTGGTGCACCCCGGGCAACGGCAACACAGGTTTGCCTGTGAATAAGTCCGACTGAACAAACCCTACAAAGATAGATAGATAGATAAATCGTTTATTTCATTGCTACAGACACATACATAAACAAAGGCTTTAGTTCGAAATGACAAGAGTATTCTATTTAACGATAGGCCCTGAGATTAGGGCATGTACGAGTATGTGTGCTGCAGCAGTGCAAAAGGCCATAGCTCAGCGTCTATATTTGCTTTTGGGGGCAAATTGCTGATTTTCAGCTATTACCTTAAGTTCAACGTGGATACGGTAACCAGCCAAAACTATAAATATAGTTTTATAGTTTTGGCGGAATAATAAATAAATTAGTCAATTTAAAGTGAATTAAATAAATTGTAAACAAAGCGGTGGTTGGCTCCGCAAGGGGCCGCCTGGCTCGCAATCACCCTCTTAGCGGAGTCTGTCGCCCAACAGCTTGCTGTGTACCTTCGGTGCGTGAGACTGACAGTGACATAACAACATAACTAGCATCTTCTGGGTGAGCTCGCTCCGTCGTCGACTCTGTCACGGTCATCCCTAACCTATTCTAGAGTCAAGAGCAAACCTATTTATAATAAGAAAACAAACAGAACACTATCTGGAAACCGCACACATATTTGAACCATATTTTAAAGAAATATTTTCTCTATATTGAGATTGGTGTAATACAATCATCGTGTTTAATTGGTTATAAATACGACGATGGTTTATTGAGTTTGTGAGATCCTTGACATACTTTATTTTAGAGACAGTAAATTTTAATCATTCATCAAACATAGTTTATCTTTAGATCATTTACCATGATCTAAAATTACTGCACTTGTATTTCTTTTGATTATGGTTTTTTGATATCTTATTCTAACTTGAGTGACATTTTTTACTCTAGTTACCTGAATATGTCCCAAATTATTGTAAATTATAATGGTTCTAATATAATTAAACTTTAAGGTAAGTGGATTTAAAATACCTTTAGGAGCATTTCCTTGAGAGGCCAGTTGGCCGAGTGATGACGGATGGGAAAAGGGTAATTACCCACCTGGTCGGGTGTTGTGACCAGGGGACCGGAGTCCAACTGAATTAGTTCGGAAGTTGTATATATGTAGATCGCCGAGCAAACTTCGATACCGCGTTTCAGGACTGTTGTATCTTGATGTGGCGCCATCTATGTGCGCTACATACCTTTCAGTGCGTCTCTCTACAAAAAACTTGAAGGAGGTTGTTTATTTTGTTATTCTCCCACTCTTACTATATATGAAAATTTACAAGTTACATTGAAGTCGTATTCGATAACGGGTGTAAGGGACAGCGTTTCGCAAACCGATAGGAGTTGCTCATTCAAAGAAACTAAACAATTATCAGAAGGTTTTTTTTTTTCAGGTAACATAAACAAATTCGGTTTTTCATACAAATTGTGTGATCGAGGTGGTTACTTTATATGGGAAGGTATTTTTTTTTCATCTCCTGAAAAAATTTCCCTGTGAAAGTTGTTCAGTTTCGTTGACTGAGCAACTCCTATCAGTTTGCGGGATGACGACGACGGGATACACCCAGTATAATTATATCAAATATTTTTCTAGTTATGTGACGTTCATAAATACGTTCTACTTTATTACAGATCGCATGGGGCTTGATAGCCTGCTCCACGCAAGTTGAAGTGGTATTGGCAGCGGTGTTCATAGCTGGTCTCGGAGCCTCTGCCATGCTGATAGTGAGGGTGTACATCAGTGAGATATGTCAGGAGAGCTTCAGAGGATCTATGACTACAGGTAGGTTTTCCGGCTTCAAAGTCCACACATGGATATGTTAAAAATCGATAGAGTTAGTAAGATTTAAAATTTTGACTGGGACTCTCGTGCTGCAGACTTTAGCTGTTTATTCACGGCATGCAGGAAGAGTCGATGCGGGGGCAGCGAACAGATTTTCTATAGTTTACGTCAGCGCAGCGCAGCTTCAAATCTGGTTGTGGCGGTGAAGTAAACGTGTATAGAAAATCTTTCAAAAGTGATGGCGCCGTCATCGCTACTCTTCCAGTATGACATGCGCCTTAGGCTTAGGTCTTCAATTGCCATTTGGCTGAATGGGCTGCCTTCGTCTGAGTCATGGAGTCTCGATCTGGAGATTCGACTTAGGGGCAACGACCTTGTGTTGTTGTTTCAAGTTTTCTCAGGACATTTCTGACTGATCTCCTGATTATCCGAAACGTAAGATGATGTGTCTTGATGGATGATGAAATAGCCTCATTTCTTTTTTGTATTTCAGGGTCAATGGTGTTTTACTCCTTGGGTCTCCTGCTGTCCTATGCCTTAGGAGAAAGTCTGGACTATAGGTTCATGGTATATATCTGTCTGGCCTTATCAGTGATGGGAGTGGCTCTGTTGGGACTATTGAAGGAAAGCCCCACTTACCTGATGAAGAAGGGATTGGAGAAGGTTAGTTTTTACTTTAGTTCTGTGCTTCGAAGGGCACGTTAAGCCTTCGGTCCTGGTGGCTGCTTCTTCTTCTTCTGTCGAGTGGGTATCGACTCTATCGACCCGATGAACCCTAGTGTCAGAGTTTTAAAACCGCCTAGTAGCACAACTATCAGGCCTCTGACATGGTTTGAGTAACGACCACTATCAAAGACAGCGACCGGGACGGCTTAACGTGCCCTCCGAAGCACGAAATCTTTTTCTTTTCGGACAATCAGGTGATTCAGCCTGCAATGTCCTAACCAAACTGGGAAAATATTCACAAAGTGATAAATTCTCAGTTATTCTGGTTGCTGTCTTTGATAGTGGCCGTTATGTTAGAGGAGTATGCTGTTACTCGTACTAATCGGCGGTTTAAAATCTCTGACAGCACGGATCATCGGGTCGTTTGTCGACTCGAAATCCCACTTGATAAAAAGAAGCAACGTAAATATTATTCCATGCTAGCCTGGGAGCAAGAGATTCTTCCATGCTGGACTGGGAGCAAGAGAAAAACATAGAATGTGTCAGCTGCATTTCGTCCCAGGCATGCTGTAAAAACCAGCTAAGGGATCCGAGGGTTTCAGTATATTGTAATTTAGGCGATGGGCTGACAACCTGTCACTACAGCAATATACTTCTATCTTTAATAACCCTTAAAACTTTGTCTTCCATGCTGGACTGGGAGCGACAGAATAACGTAGAATGTGCCAGCTGCATCTCCTCCCGGGCATGCTGTAAAAACCAGCTAAGGGATTCAAGGGTATATTGTAATTTAGGCGATGGGCTGACAACCTGTCACTACAGCAATATCCAGTTCTATCTTAAACAACCCTCAAATCTTGTCAGACGTGGCGGAATGACCTTTGTTTGGGTTGTTCACGCTCTGCCTACCCCATTAGGGATACAGGCGTTATAGTATGTATGTATGTATGTAAAACTTTGTCAGACGTGGCGGAACGTAATTAATTTAGGTCGTTTACGCTCTGCCTACCCTATTAGGGATAATGGCGTGATTATATGTACGTAAATAATATCGAATATATTAAGTACAATAGAGGAAGAGAAAATATTTTATTCGCTCTTACTTTAATGCTCTGAATATTTTCTTCCATGCTGGACTGGGAGAGATAGATCTTCCATGCTGGACTGGGAGAGATAGATCTTCCATGCTGGACTGGGAGAGATAGATCTTCCATGCTGGACTGGGAGAGATAGATCTTCCATGCTGGACTGGGAGAGATAGATCTTCCATGCTGGACTGGGAGAGATAGATCTTCCATGCTGGACTGGGAGAGATAGATCTTCCATGCTGGACTGGGAGAGATAGATCTTCCATGCTGGACTGGGAGAGATAGATCTTCCATGCTGGACTGGGAGAGATAGATCTTCCATGCTGGACTGGGAGAGATAGATCTTCCATGCTGGACTGGGAGAGATAGATCTTCCATGCTGGACTGGGAGAGATAGATCTTCCATGCTGGACTGGGAGAGATAGATCTTCCATGCTGGACTGGGAGAGATAGATCTTCCATGCTGGACTGGGAGAGATAGATCTTCCATGCTGGACTGGGAGAGATAGATCTTCCATGCTGGACTGGGAGAGATAGATCTTCCATGCTGGACTGGGAGAGATAGATCTTCCATGCTGGACTGGGAGAGATAGATCTTCCATGCTGGACTGGGAGAGATAGATCTTCCATGCTGGACTGGGAGAGATAGATCTTCCATGCTGGACTGGGAGAGATAGATCTTCCATGCTGGACTGGGAGAGATAGATCTTCCATGCTGGACTGGGAGAGATAGATCTTCCATGCTGGACTGGGAGAGATAGATCTTCCATGCTGGACTGGGAGAGATAGATCTTCCATGCTGGACTGGGAGAGATAGATCTTCCATGCTGGACTGGGAGAGATAGATCTTCCATGCTGGACTGGGAGAGATAGATCTTCCATGCTGGACTGGGAGAGATAGAAAAACATAGAATGTTCCAGCTGCCCTTCCTCCCGGGCATGCTGTAGAAGACAGCAAAAGGGACTCGAGGGTTACAGTGTATTGTAATTTAGGCGATGGGCTGACAACCTGTCACTACACATTAGCAATACACATTACAATCTAAAATTGCCCTCAATTTTTGTCAGACGCGGCGAAAGCGCCTTTTACGAGGCGTTTAACGCTCTGCCTACCCCGTAAGGGATAAAGGCGTGATTTTATGTATGTATGTATGTATATTTTTGACCTTTATGAAAAATTGCTTTTTCAAATGAATGGGACAAATTTTCCATATATCTACGATCAAATCTTTTGATGATATTGTTTTGACTTATGTTTATGTTTTGTAGAGAATAGTAATATTGAATTAAATATAGTGAAAACATAAACAAATATAAAATATAATTTATTTACTGGAGATAACCCATCTATTTATATCAAACGTACGTCACAGTTATGTTTGCGTACAAATTAGGTAGACAGGTAAATATTAATATTAGTACAACTTTATTTAAACGTCCTCCATGTGCAATTGATAAGACTCTAGAAAATCAAATAAGAAAAGGAAAATGTAAACATGTCGTTTGTTAGAAAGGGAAAGATTTTTAGGTACTTTAACAAGACGCGACACTGTCCCAATGTTTTACTTGGTCCAATAAAATTAACGCCTAAATAATGGTGACTTTCTACTAGTGATCCGCAGGTCCTGGGTTCGATTCCCAGGGGCAAACTCAAAGTTCTTTTATTTTCATTTTCTAAGTTTGTCAATTTATCACTTTGTGAGATTTTCCTCACTTTGTTTATAACAATGCAGGCCGAATCACCTGATTGTATGGAAGAAAAAAGATTCTGTGCTTCGGAGCGCACGTTAAACCATCGGTCCCGGTCACTTTTGCTTTAGTGGTCGTTACAGGTCGATGTTGATCCACGTCCGTAGGAACTACCTTAAAAACCCTACACGTGACCCCGGCCGGTGCTAATAATACAACCACAGAATTATAATTGTGTAACCATACAGTCCTCTGGACCTCGCAGCAAATAATGCCATACGATAAATAAATAAAAAAATAAAAGTCAATTTTTATTTTCCAATAATTGGTGAAAGTATTTTTCTCGACTTATTTTTCCTACGGGAAAGAGGTTAGTTATCATTCTAGGATGTAGACCCAGTTTTGAATACCGGGTGTGAGGGAGAGCGTCCGGCAAACTGACAGGTGTTGCTCAGTCAACGACACCGAACAACATCCACCAGGAAATTCTTTCAGGAGGCGGTTTGTTTTGGCTTTTCCATACAAAATATCCACCTCGATCGGACAATGACGAAAAGCCAAAAAAAACCCTTCCTGAAAAAAATCCTGGTGGAAGTTGTTCAGTGTTGTTGCTCTTATAACTAGTATAATAGGTCACTCCTTCTTGTTAGCGAGTGGATTTTCGAGTCGATATACCCGATGAACCCTGGTGTCAGAGTTTTCTAACCGCCTAGTAGCACAGCTATTTAGGCATCTGACATGGTTTGAATAACGACCACCGTTAAGCAGTTGGTCCCGGTCGCTGTCTTTAATAAGTCACTTATAAAATGTGATCCTGTATTTTACTATGTTTTCAGGAGGCAGCAGAGTCAATAGCATTCTACAGGCGAGTAGAGCGAGAATCGAAGGATGTGCTGCAAGAGATGGACGCTTTGAGACGAGCATTCAGCCCTGATTTGGATCAAGGTCTTTATGTATTTTCATTTGCCAAAAATCTCGTACATATCACTACATAGTATAAAACAAAGACGCTTTCTCTGTCTCTATATGCATGCATTAATCTTTGCGTAATCTAAAAGTACGCAACGGATTTTGATGCGGTTTCTTTTAATGGATAGTGATTCTTGAGGAAGGTTTATATGTATAATACATGCATAATATAGTAGTGAAACACTGATAATTTCCGTGCGAAACCGGGGCGGGTCGCTAATACTACCCGTTTGCGTTTTGCTTATGTAAGCAATATTATGATATAGGCGTGACAATTTTTTATATAGGCGTGATTATATGTATGTACATACATATAATCACGCCTATATAAAAAATTGTAAATAGTGAATAACTGAATAATTTTAATGCTTTTGCACTTTGTACCTATACAGGGAATTAAAATAAAATACATACATAATTTAATCACGCCTATATCCCAAATGGGGTAGGCAGAGCGTAAACGACCTAAACAAAGGCCGTTCCGCCGCGTCTGACAAAGTCTTGAGAGCCATTCAAGAAAGATTTGTACGTATATTGCTGTAGTGACAGGTTGTCAGCCCATCGCCTAAATTACAATATACTGAAACCCTCAGATCCCTTAGCTGGTTTTTACAGCATGCTCGGGAGGAAATGCAGCTGGCACTTTCTATGTTTTTCTCTTACTCCCAGTCCAGCATGGAAGATACAGCATGCTCGGGAGGAAAAGCAGCTGATATATGAGTATATATATATAAGTATATATATATATATATCCTTTGCGATGTAAGCAAAACGCAAACGGCTTCATTCAAGATTTTCCGTGCTTTTTGGTGGCTATTTACAGGTACGATAGGTGTACGCATATTGTACATTGCTGTAGTGACGGGAATCCGTCGCCTAAATTGTAATAATTTGACACATTTGTAAATGGCTGTGTACTGCAACAATTGTTATGGAAGTCGATGTCTATAGTACGGGCTATTGTGCCTATTTTAGACATCGTCTGAAATTATGTTTTAATGTCCTCATTAGCCTAAGCGTTTATTTTGTACCTAACTTTAGAAAAAGAAAAAACACTGTAAAATAGCTTTTAGTTAATAAACTTTATGTTATCTTATCTTACCCTTCCTTGCTTCCCTTTATAGGCTTTCACAGTGAAGAGAAGAAATAGGGGGTGTTATTAGTTACTTAGTTTTTTATCTTATTGCTCATAAATAATCCGGTTATCACATTAGTAAAAACATCATAATTCACTAAATACGCAGTGAATCGAAAATCCAACAGAATCAAGTTATAGTCATTTAGATAATTTGGAACCTTACAAATTAGCGATCCATAGTTCGTTGTAGAAACAGGAAGAAAAATTGCGAATAACGGCCACTAACGGCAACTTTTCTTTCTGTTACTACAACGAACTCTGAATCGCTAGTCGAAATCCGGTTTTTCGATCTTCGATTAACGATAAACTATGTTTATCAAAGTTTTCGATTCACTGAGTTTTTGGTGAATTATGTTTTTTTCTACTAATGGGGGCGCCACTTGGCTAGTTTCGTCACCTTAAGAAAAACAGGACTTAATAAAGATCTAACTTTATTCATTTTACAGATGTAACGGACGAAGCAGAGAAGTTGACGGATAAAGAAAAGCAACCGCCATTGAAACTCTCGTTTTGGAAGTTCCTTAGTAAGTAAACTGAGAAATTCGTGGGTTTTCGAGTCGAACAACGACCCGATGAACCCTGGTGCCAGAGCCACCTATTGACCTCTGACAGGGTTTGTATACTATCAATATCAAAGACAACGACCGTGACCGACGGGTTGACTTTTTTCTTCAGCAATCAGGTGATTTAGCCTGCAATGTTAACAAAACTGGGGAAAATATCTTAAAGTCATAAATTGACAGTTATCGATGAAATATCCCGGTGTTGATCAAACTCACGATCTCCAGATTGGAAGCCTATGGGCCCAACCACTAGACCACAGATGCAGTTAAAATCAGTATTATCCTCTGTTAGGTACCGAGCCAGATTGATAATATTATATACCAGGTGTAAGGGACAGCGTCCCGCAAACTGATAGGGGTTGATCAGTCAACAACACAAAACAACTATCAGCTGGTTTTTTTGAGGAAGTGAAAAAAAAGATGGTTTTTCCATACAAATTGACTGATCGAGGTGATGATTTTGTATAGAAAAGCCATTTTTTTCTCGTCCTGAAAGAATTTCCTGGTTAAAGTTGTTCAGTTTCGTTGACTTAGCAACACCTTTCAGTTTTCGGGATACTGTCCCTTATACTTGGTATTATTGCAAAATCGTTTGCTACGTCATTTCTACGGCATCGTAGCTAGTTCGTAGACATTCGTAGCAATACTAGGTGTTAGGTTTTTTTGCAATTATTCAGATTAACGTTTAGGTTAGGTTAGATCGATTCTAGATTGCACCGGCTAAAATTAAAATTTACCTATGACTTTCAAAATAATAAAATTAATATTAGAAATCTACTCCTTTACCCAAAGGTTGCCTGGCAGAAATTGCTACCCTAGTAATAAGGCCGCCTAATTGTACTCTGTTTGTTTTGTAATGTTTGTTCCTGTAGAATGTGTTGTTTATGTGCAATAAAGAATATTTGTATTGTATTGTAAAATTTAAAAAGGACAGGCGATTTATACTCTATGGTTTTACATTTTGTCCGCTAGATTTTGACGCGCTTTTGCACGTTTGCCCAGTATTTCTGTCAATTTTATCCGCCATATCATATGACAGAGGTAAAAATTACAGATAACACATAAATCCATCGACTATAAATAAAAAACCGAGACAATAGATCCTCTGTCCTTTTCCAATGTTTTAAGTCTGAAAGTGACAAATAGATTTTAATTTTGGTTTTAGCCGGCAAAACTAGAAATAGAGTCCAATAATAACGTAAAAGATCTGGTCTTGACAAGTAGAAAACATAGCTAATAGTATGATCTGTTATAAAGATACAAAACATACAAAGTGCCTGAATAAAGTAGCTGAGCAAATAGTTTATAGTGGAATCTCAAAACAAAGTAATATTATTAAAACTGTTTTCCACAGAAAACTCCCGCTCAACTCGCAAAGCAGCCCTTCTCACCATCACCCTGGTGACAGCTGGCACATTCCAAGGTCTTCTAGTCGTCCAGGTCTACGCTAAGCCTTTGTTCGAAGAGGCAGTGCCTAGTATGTCATCGATACTATGCAGCGTACTGCAAGCTTTGATCACTGTGGTCGCTGGGCTGGCTTCGGGATACTTGTCAGATATAGCTGGAAGACGGGTGAGGCTCTTATGTTTAATGCTGTCCTATTACTTATTATTCGAAGAGACAGTGCTCAGTCGATAGCTAGCAGCGTCCTGGCCTTGATAACTGTGGACGCTGGGCTGACTTCGGGGTACTTTTCAGATATACCTGGAAGACGGGTAAGGCTCTTATGTGTTATACTGTCCTAGTACTTAGAATTCGAAGAGACAATGCTTAGTCTGACGTCGATACTATGCAGCGTACTGCAAACTTTGATCACTGTTGTCGCTGGGCTGGCCTCGGGATACTTGGCAGATATAGCTGGAAGACGGGTAAGGCTCTTATGTTTTATGCGGTCCTGGTACTCAGAATTCCAAGAGACAGTGCTTAATATGTCGTGTCGATACTATGCAGCGTACTGCATGCAAGCTTTGATCACTGTGGTCGCTGGTCTTGCTTCGGGTTACCTGTCAGATATAGCTGGAAGACGGGTAAGGCTCTTAGGTTTTATGCTGTGCTAGTACTTAAAATTCGAAAAGACGGTGCTTAATATTTTTCTCTGTATATTTTGTACCGAATAAAGGGTTAAAATAATCCGGCGATAAAATGCAGCGTGTTTGATAATTGTGGTCGCTGGTCTTTTGCTTCGTTATAGCTGGAAGAAGGGTTAGGCTCTTATATAGGCTCTCATGCTGTCCTGGTACTTAGAATTCGGCTGCGTCTGCAGGCTTTGAATTCTTGCTTTGGGGTACCTGTCAGATAATAGCTGGATAGGTAAGTCTATTTATTACTAAGTGTTAAAAAAATAGCTAACGAACCTGTAGGGTGTGAACTTACCTATGGAACCGATCAACTTTTCGGAAGGTTTAAATATAGGCGCGAAGCAATTTGAAGATGCATTTCACTATATAACAATGGAATCATCGAGTTTTTTTAATGAAACTGTGCTTCTGCTTAAGGCGGATACGCAATTCGATTTAAAGATATGCAACCATCGCCAGTAATGCGTTAGAATATCGTTCCAATCAGCGAGCGCTTCGGCGTGGCGGTTACGTCGGTGACCACGTCAAAAATGTGCAAAAAACGCACTAAAAAGCCAATTCCATAAAAACTACGAGCCGAATTAAAAAAAAAAGCTATGTTGCATACATACATATAATCACGCCTTTATCCCTAATGGGGTAGGCAGAGCGTACACGACCTAAACAAAGGCCTTTCCGCCACGTCTGACAAAGTTTTGAGGGTTATTTAAGATATATTTGTAGGAATACTGCTGTAGTGACAGACAACCTGTCCCATCGCCTAAATTACAATATACTGAAACCCTCTGATCCCTTAGCTGAATTTTACAGCATGCCCGGGAGGAAGGGCAGCTGGAACATTCTATGTTTTTCTATCTCTCCCAGTGCAGCATAGAAGAATTTCTATCTCTCCGAGTCCAGCAGAGAAGCTATGTTGCGACTTTAGATAATCATAATACGGACATTTTCCCAAAGAAACCGTGAAAGCGCTCCTAATAGTTTAGAAGAAACATCCAATTTTCTGATAAAAACAGCTTTACTTTCAGTTTTTTTAGCATACTTGTTTATAAACTAGAATAGTTTTAAATGTTGCAATTGCAAACCGTGAACTAATTTCTTAGATATATATATTTTAGATTTTGCAAATGATTTGTTTAAGAGAAATACGCTCTTAAAAACAACCATTTGCCGTTAGTAATTAAATCACCTTAATAAAATAATGTTCTTTGTATAAAGATCTTGAAAAGTGGGCCACGCTTTCCGGTGTGAACTGACCCTAAAGAAATGACTCTATCAAGCCAGGTATTATTGTTCTAAATACTTACATACATCCATATAATCACGCCTTTATCCCTAATGTGGTAGGCAGAGCGTAAACGACCCAAACAAAGGTCGTTCCGCCACGTCTGACAAAATTTTGAGGGTTATTTAAGATAGATTTGTAAGTATATTGCTGTAGTGATAGGTTGTCAGCCCATCGCCTAAATTACAATATACTGAAACCCTCGGATTTCTTAGCTGGTATTTACAGCATGCCCGGGAGGAAATGCAGCTGGCATATTCTATGTTTTTCTCTCGCTCCCAGGCCAGCACGGAAGAAAAAATCTAAATACTTACGTATTGTAAATGCGAACCCATCATCTATTTACGTAAAAACAGTTGACATTCTTATGCAATTTCATTGCTAGTATTTAAGACCAATGAGTAGCATGCATGACTGCTCTTGTTAGTGTTAATTGACACGACGTAGCTACATTGTTGTCTCATTTTATGTAACCCGTTGCGTATCATTTGATCGGACTTGTGGCACCAGGTTAGGATAGCATCACTCCAGATCTTTCCTTCTTCTTTGTCATGTCTTCCCACCAGTGTCGTTAACTGCTTTCCTAGTCTAGTGGTCAGACCTATGGGCTTACGATTGGAGGTCCTGGGTTCGATTCCCAAGGGGGGAACACAAAGTTGATATTTGTCAATTTACATTGACATTGGAAGCTGAATCACCTGATAGTACGAAAAAAAAGGATTCCGTGCTTCGGAGGGCACGTTAAGCCATCGGTCCCAGTTGTCTTTGTTAGTAGTCGTTACTAAAACCATGTCAGAGGCCTAATAGCTGTACTAGCGGGTTTTTCGGGTCGCCGATCGATTCGAGAATCCACTCGCTAAAAACAACACTCCAGAAACTATTTTTTGTCATGTCTTCCTACCAGTGTCGAAATGTGCAGCATCTATCCTCTCCATGTGAATGTTACTTGCTAGACAACTCGCAAGCCATGCGTGGCGAGTTTGAAAATTTATCAAAACAAACAAAACAATACAATGTACCTGGGTTCCTTTGTGCCATGACGTTTTAAACAAATTTCATTTTATTTATGTGTTTGAATGTTTAAACTAATGTATCAGCACTAAACTTGAATTGTTTAAGTTTGTTAATATAAGTTAATTTACTTACTGTACCTATAGAAGCGGAATTTTGTGTCGTTGACAAACCCTATCGGGTTTAACGACACCGATTGTCATATGTAGCCTATAAATTGTCCCACTGCTGGGCAAAAGCCTCCCCTTCATCTCTCCAAGCGTCTCTGTTTACAGCTTCTGTCGGCCACTGTTTGCAATAACCATCCAGGTCGTCTCGCCACCTTCTTCGGGGTCTTCCCCGTCGTCGGCGACCATCCTCCGGGAACCACTCAGTGACAGCGTTAGCCCATTTTTCAGGGTTCATGCGGACGACATGTCCGGCCCAATCCCACTTTAGTCTGGCGGTTTTTCTGCCTACGTCTGCAATGCCAGTTTTTTCGCGAAGAGCTGTATTTCTTATGCGGTCAGTTCTCTTCACGCATAGAATGCTGCGCTCCATGGCGCGTTGGCAAACTTTGAGTTTGGACTTCTGTGCTTGTGTCAGTGACCATGTCTGTGACCGTAGGTTAGGATAGGCAGGATACACATGTCAACGAGTTTTCTCTTTAGTGAAATTGGAAGGTTTCCCTTCATTAATTCCTTCATGGACCAGAAGCTCTTCCAGGCATTTTCAACACGTCTTTCGACTTCTTTGTCTTGCCTGTTTTCGAAGGATGCTATCTGGCCCAAGTAGGTGTACTCGTTAACATAGTGTATTACCCGCCCATCAACCTCGACCCTACGTTTTGTGCTGTTAGACATGACTTGGGTTTTCGACATATTCATTTGAAGCCCAACCTCAAAGCTTGCCTCGCTTAGCTCTTGCAGCATTTGTTCAAGCTCTGTGGCTGAAGTGGCGAAAAGAACAATGTCGTCCGCAAACCGGAGATCGGACAGATGTTTGTTGCCGACTTTTATGCCTCTAGACGACCAGGAGTCTGAGAGAGTTTTAAAGACCTCCTCCAAAGTAGCTGTAAACAGCTTTGGTGATAAAGGGTCGCCTTGCTTGACACCACGGTCGATTTGAAAAGGTTGTCCAGAGCTTTGTAATTTGATATTTGCTGTGCTTGTTCTATAAATGATTTTCAAAAGATTTATGTAAGTGGGAGCGATATCCTGTTACTAAATTGCAACTAAATAAATAAAAAAATAAAAAATAATAATCTGGAGCCCGGTCTCGGCCTTTGTGCAGCAGTGGACTGTTGTGACAGGCTGCTGGATTTGCTAAAGACTAGATGATGATGCAATATGAGGTTCTTCTGATTATACCAGGCCACTCAGAAAGTATTGCGATAAATAGTTTTTATATATGGCAGACTGGCCGGTTAGAATCTTATTTGAAAATATGATTACTTGTAAGTAAAAATATGTGTGTTCCATTTTCAAAATTTCCCTCCACATTTTTTGCGAGCCAATTCAAAGTATCGTGTCTTACTGAAAAATGGATCTGCGCCGGGAACATTTTAGAGCTATGATTTTTTACGATTTCAAGTGTCGCCTGAAACCGGATGAATCGTTCGATAGACTTCAAATGGCATTTATGGATGAAAGCCTCTCCAAGGCAACCGTGTATCGTTGGTATAACGAATTTAGGCGCGGTCGACCAACCTTGGGGGATGAAGAAAGAAGCGGTCGCCCTTTGACGGCTATTACGGAAGAAAACGTGCTAGCATTGAAAAATTTAATCCAAGATAATATTCGAACTACATATCAGGAGATTCAGCACATATTAAAGATTGGATCGGGAAGCGTTCACGAGATTCTACAAGGGCATCTTTGCGTGAGGAGGATAGTATCGCGCTGGGTGCCGCACTACCTCACCGACGCTCAGAAGCAGGCCCGGGTGGAATGGTGCCGTGATATGCTGAACAAATTTGAAGTAGGCTCGTCTCGGCGTGTTTACGACATCGTAACAGGTGATGAGTCCTGGATTTATCAATACGATCCAGAAACCAAGCGCCAGTCGACAGTTTGGGTGTTTCAAAATGAACCAACGCCTACCAAAGTGAAGCGATCTCGAAGCGGGGGGAAGATTTTGATCGCCAGCTTTTTTAATTTGACTGGCCACTTGGCCTCAATTCTCTTACGAGATCATAGAAGCATTAACGCCGAATGGTATACTACCAAATGTTTACCAGAAGTTTTTTCTGTTGTGAGCAACAAGCGACCAAACACAGGGCTCCGCGGACTACTGCTCCACCACGACAATGCGCCTGCACATACCGCGCTCAAAACGAGGGACTTCCTGAACAGCACACCAGTCAAACTCCTGGGTCACCCTCCTTACAGCCCTGATCTAGCACCGTGTGACTTCTTTTTATTTCCAAAAATAAAAAATCAGCTCAAGGGGATACAATTTTCGTCGCCGGAAGATGCGCTGGCTGCGTTAGAGCAGGCTGTAAACGAGGTGTCTACGGCGGACTGGAAAAAGTGTTTTGAAAACTGGTTCAGACGCATGAATCTTTGTATAGAGGCTGGTGGAGAGTACTTTGAAAAGATTTAATAAAAATATATGTACCTGTAGAACAATTTTTTTAGTGTCGCAAATCTTTCTGAGTGTCCCACGTATAATCAAGTTTTGTTGACTGAGATACACCGTTTGTGGGAAGCTGTATTTTATCCTCTGTATTCAGAGTACCTACAAAACAACCAACAGCCTCCGTGGTCTAGTGGCTAGTGCCATGGAATCTCGATCCGGAGGTCCTGGGTTCGATTCCCAGGGGGGAAACACAAAGTTGATATTTGAGAATTTATCACTTTGTGAGTTTTTCCCTAGTTTGGTTAGGACATTGCAGGCCGAATCACCTGATTGTCCGAAAAAGAAAAAGATTTCGTGCTCGGTGGGCACGTTAAGCCATCGGTCGCGGTCGCTGTCTTTGATAGTGGTCGTTACTTAAATCCATGTCAGAGCCCTGATAGTTGTGCTATTAGGCGGTTTAAAAACTCTGACACCAGGGTTTATCGGGTCGAAGGACTCGATACCCACTCGACAGAAGAAGAAGAGTACCTATGCTACTCCCCTTTCTCTTGATTACACTATTTGTATTTCTACCAAGTCGAACTCATTCGAGGGTTGTCATCAAAAGAGTCACCTTTATATAAAATATTCCATATTAATTGTACTTTAAAATTCCAGGGATAATTTTTGACAAACGATTCTGTTGTTCTTCTTACAGCCCCTCATAATCTACTCATCGATCGCAGCTGGCGCCTGCTGCTGTGTTTTAGGAACTCAGCTGCAATTCCACTGGGCTCCGCATTGGACCACAGCAGTCTGCTTGTATCTGTTCACAATATTCTACACTTTCGGAGCTGGTACTGTGCCATATGTTCTGGTTGCTGATGTGTTTCTGCCGGAGGTAAGTAAGAAGCAAATTATATTGTTTTGTCGCTCTTGTTGAGTGAGTTTTGACAGGACGACTCGATGAACCCTGGTATCAGGGTTTTATCTACCTATTAACACACCTAATATGCCTCTAAGATGGTTTATGTATGCCCTGCAGCAAAGTCAGCGACCAGTACCGAAGGATTAACGTGCCCTGCACAGAATCAGGTGATTCAGATTATATTGATAATTTGGATTAACTTTGTATTCTCCTGTGAACAATAGAATTAGAATTCACTGTCTCAATCGGGGAGCTTAACGATCAGAACGCTAGACCATATGGAGACATGACCGCTAGACCATGTAGAAATAGAGCGATTATTTATTTAGCGATTTTGTCTGAAATTGTATCGTAACTAAATAAGATTTCTTCTACTTCCAGATCAAAAGCGTGATGTCGATGATAGTGATCCAGTGGTGCTGGCTGTGCAGCTTCATCATCCTGTTCATGTTCCACCCGCTGGTGACCGCCATCGGTCTCGGGCCCGTCTTCTACCTGTTCACTGGAGTGTGTCTCTTCACCGCTGTCTACTCTGTCTTCTGTTTGCCGGAGACCAAGGGCCTGGCTGTCGATGCTGTGCAAGCTGTACTGGTTGAAAGCCGAGGGGTCAAATAATTCATTAGGAAGATTTTAATTTGTAAATAAGTTTATTGTAATCTTCATAACTGAATCGGGTGTGAGAGGAAGGCTAATAATGAAGGCAATACCGCGTTTTAAATTACGTGACGTTAAAAACTCTGACACCAGGGTTCATAGGGTCGATAGACTCGATACCCACGCGACAGAAGAAGAAGAATTACATGACTTCATTAATAAGATCGTATCTGTCATTTTGTATGGGAAACAATACAGAAATGGGCGACAATTCTTACCGAATTGCCTTCAATCTGTCACTATATCATTATACAGTTCGTTCTTTCCAAAATGACCTTTAAACCGCCCTATTATAAGGTTGTTGACACACTACCTTCTATAAGGTTAAAGGCTTCATCATCATCTTCATGTTCCACCCGCTGGTCTCGGACCCGTCTTCTACCTGTTCACTGGAGTGTGTCTCTTCACTACTGTCTACTCTGTCTTCTGTTTGCTGGAGACCAAGGGTCTGGCTGTCGATGCTGTGCAAGCTGTACTGGTTAACAGTCGGGGAAAATAATTCTAGTGAAGTCTGTAGGATATTTCAGCCAAAGCCGGGTCAATGCGTTACGCGAGCGAAGCGAGCGCGACAGGCCACGAAAGTTTCATTTAACTAAAGCCGAATCAATGCATTATGCGAGCGAAGCAAGCGCGACACTTAAATATAAAAGCCAAACAATACATTATGTTGGCTAAGCGAGCGTGACAGTCGACGGAAAAATCGATAAATTTATTTATTGCGAGATAAGCGAGCGAGACACATAAATTAAAGCCGAATCATTTTACGAAAGGTGTCATTTTTATAGTTATCAAAGTAGCTACCAAGAAACAAAAGATTATTTAATTACACATTAAATTCACACAATTGTTGCTAGTACGTGATTTCTGATGACGTATTGTATGATCTAATTAACTGTGGTCAAATCAGATCCTGAGATTTCTAAAGGTCAATTATTTAGTCGTGGAAAATGTGTTCTTTATGTAGTCACCAAGTGGATTGGTGTCGAGAAATGTTAGTTAGTTAGTTAAGGTAATCAAATCACCTATAAACAAAACACAATTTTAATTAAGTTGTATATATTATAATTAGATAAATAGAGTACATAATTGACTATTAAGCTACAATAAAAATAATAAAGCCCGTAATTATTATAACCAGCTCTTAACAGTGACAGCGAGTTTGAGTTTGTATCAGAAATGTTATTTTAGTACAAAACGGCCTGTCAAATACATACTTAATATTGCTCTCAATCTTGAGATCGCTTTAAAAATACGAGCTTAAGTATTTTATTTAAACATGTTTTAAGACTTTAAATTAATTGGTATAATAAACATAAAATATTTTACATAAACAACATTTTATACTGAATTACTTTTTTTTTTTCAATATTCCTTAGTGCCCGGGAATTTCCGGGAAATATTCCCGGGAATGGTACATTGCTAATTTGTACACTAACAAAACTTAAATTAAATGGTTTTATTTAATAAAAAAAAAAAATGCACCCTCTTATGATATATACATACCTATTTTGTTTGTTTATTATATTTATCGTATAATTTCTTATCACCCAGCTTATTATAATATTTACGATAAAGGAAGATTTGCAAGTAAACTTACTGATAAAAAGTGTATAGTAAACAGAATAATTTTCAAAGGAAAATGAGCCTTATTGCGTAAAGAATAAGCAATGTTGTTGTGGGCTGCGTATGCGCAAGTGCCATTGGCCTGTAATGACTATGTTGGAGAGTCATAGTGATGGGAGAGTAATACCTAGTATGTATCTGGTATTGATACTGTTATTCTGTTTTCTTCCATGCTGGACTGGGAGAGATAGAAAAACATAGAATATTCCAGCTGCCCTTCCTCCCGGGCATGCTGTTGAAGTCAGCAAAAGGGACTCGAGGGTTACATTGTATTGTAATTTAGGCGATGGGTTGACAACCTGTCACTAAAGCAATACATATTACAATCTAAAATAGTCCCCTTAATTTTTGTCAGACGTGGCGAAAGCCCCTTTTACGAGGCGTTAAACGCTCTGCCTACCCCGTAAGGGATAAAGGCGTGATTTATGTATGTATGTATGTGATACTGTTATTTTGTGACACTAAAAGGAGTTCCTGAAGATTTTATAATAATGACAAGGGAAAGGAAAGTGAATTCTAATACCCATTACTAAACCGTAATCGTGTTACTTCCATGCTGGACTGGGAGCGATAGAAAAACATAGAACAGCTGCTTCTCCTCCCGGGCATGCTGTAAAAGTCAGCAAATGGATTGGCAGCAGATTAAAGTACATTGTAATAGGCATCTGGCTGATAACCTATCACTATAGCAATACACATTTCGTTTGTGCTCTGCCTACCCCATTAGGGATAAAGGCGTGATTATATGTATGTATGTATGTATACACAATTCATTTTCAAATATCCCCTAAAAATTTTGTCACACGTAGCGAAAACGATATACACGTCACTTTAAAGATATATGTATCATGTTTAGAAACTAGTGTAGCAGTTATTATTTTGTACTAGTTATAAATAACATGTCCAAGTTCTCATTAATCCCATCACTGCTTCCGTTACTGTCTCTCGCGTCTCTCCACATACCGGCCTTGCCTTTGCCTCAGTGCCCTCAGTCTGGTTTAGACCATTCGCAGTGAAGGTGTTATGTCACAGTGTATTTAATATTCAAAAACTTTGAACTCAATACTACCGGTATAACAAGTAATAGTATGTGTTTTGGTTGTACTAGTGTTTGATTTGTTTATTTTTATGGTAAGTATTTGTTGTTTTTGTATTTGTATGGAAGATTATTAGTTGTTTTGATGAACTAATATGTAACTGGATGTTTTCTCTGTATGTAGCTGGGATTATTGGTCTAGTGTGTTTGTGTACAGTTAGACTTCAATAAAATTGTAAATATCTTAGGTCGGAGCACTTTTAGCATATTAGCTTATTTCTTTACTTTGTTTGCACTAATTACTTCTACGTAAAAGTTGTGAAGTTCTTCTTATAGAAATGTATACAATTTAATTTGTTGCATGTACATTTCTGGAACTCAGATGCATCAGGTGTGTTGTGTCACAAAGGCGAGCTTATCCCTCTAAGAGATTTATTTCAGTAAACTCAATCAAAGTAAAAAATGTAAATAGCGAATAATTTAAATGCTTTTGTACTTTGATTAGTTGATTACCTATGTAAATAATTTGCAATTCTTTGTGCCTACACAGGGAATTCAAATAAAATAAGTACATACATACATATAATCACGCCTTTATCCCTAATGGGGTAGACAGAGCGCCGATGAGCCGGAGAGCCCGATGGTGTAGTGGATAGGGCCGCTGCCTCCTGAGCGGGAGGTCGTGGTTCGAATCCCACCACGTACCAATGTGTTTTTCGGTTTTCGAATTTCATATGTACGTTTATTCGGCGCTTTTTCCGTGCTTCGGAAGGCACGTTAAGCCGTTGGTCCCGGTTAATATCGTTTAATACCGTAGATATTAGTCGTTAAGCCATATCAGAGGCCTGTGCTAAGCATTGGCGGCTTGAAAACTCTGACCTAATCTAGGATTGGGTCTGGTTTCCCTTCTGGGTTGCGGAGGTCAGATGGCAGTCGCTCTGTGTAAAAACCAGTACCCTCGTTCAATCCCCTAGATTAGGTAGCCGACCCCGTGACATACGGGATAAGGCTAGGGAGATGATGATGGGTAGACAGAGCGTAAAAGACCTAAATAAAGGTCGTTTCGCCACGTCTGACAAAGTTTTGAGGGTTATTTAAGATAGATTTGTAGGTATATTGCTGTAGTGACAGGTTGTCAGCCCATCGCCTAAATTACAATATACTGAAACCCTCAGATCCCTTAGCTGTTTTTTACAGCATGCCCAGGAGGGAATGCAGCTGGCACATTCTATGTTTTTCTCCCGCTCCCAGTCCAGCATGGAAGACTAAAATAAAATGCTGGTCATATTTTAGGGTGTGATTTTACCCATGAAACTGAACAACTTTCCCTTAGGAACAAAGGTCGAAATCACGGATCGAAATAGTAAAAAAATTGGCCCTTCCATACGAATGTTGTCATACAGTGGCTCGAGTCAATTTGTATGGAAGGGTCATTTTTTTAATGTTCCTTGAGGAAAAAATATCAGTTTCATGGGTAGAATCACACCTTTTTTCTTTTGTTTAAGATCGATTTGTAAGTATTAAAAACCTACGAACGGAATAAAAACAATTTGGTTAATTGGAAGAATGCATGATAACTGATAACTCTGATAAGTGATAACAGAGTTCATCATCTATCAGCTAAAGGCTTATACATACATAACATACATAAAATCACGCCTTTATCCCTTACGGGGCAGGCAGAGCGTTAAACGACTCGTAAAAGGCGCTTTCGCCACGTCTGACAAAAATTGAGGGCAATTTTTGATTGAAAAGTGCATTGCTATAGTGACAGGTTGTCAGCCCATCGCCTAAATTACAATACACTGTAACCCTCTTACTTCTACAGCATGCCCGGGAGCAAGGGCAGCTGGAACATGCTATGTTTTTCTATCTCTCCCAGTCCAGCATGGAAGGTAGGCTTATAAACATCATGTAACAGTCAAATAAGGGCTGCCATCACTTAAATTGAAAAACCCGGACTAGCACCACAAAAGTCCGGACATTGGATCAAAATTATGATTTTTTCGTAATATAAAACATCTTTACCTTATATAAATCAATATTTCTTCCATGCTGGACTGAGAGAGATAGAAAAACATAGAATGTTCCAGCTGCCCTTCCTCCCGGGCATGCTGTAGAAGTCAGCAAAAGGGACTCGAGGGTTACAGTGTATTGTAATTAAGGCGATGGGCTGACAACCTGTCACTATAGCAATACACATTACAATCTAAAATTGCCCTCAATTTTTGTCAGACGTGGCGAAAGCGCCTTTTACGAGGCGTTTGACGCTCTGCCTACCCCGTAAGGGATAAAGGCGTGATTTTATGTATGTATTTATGTATATCGCAAACCTTATACCAGGCCACTCAGAAAGTATTGCGATAAATAGTTTTTATATATGGCAGACTGGCCGGTTAGAATCTTTTTTGAAAATATGATTACTTGTAAGTAAAAATATGTGTGTTCCATTTTCAAAATTTCCCTCCACATTTTTTGCGAGCCAATTCAAAGTATCGTGTCTTACTAAAAAATGGATCTGCGCCGGGAACATTTTAGAGCTATGATTTTTTACGATTTCAAGTGTCGCCTGAAACCGGATGAATCGTTCGATAGACTTCAAATGGCATTTATGGATGAAAGCCCCTCCAAGGCAACCGTGTATCGTTGGTATAACGAATTTAGGCGCGGTCGACCAACCTTGGGGGATGAAGAAAGAAGCGGTCGCCCTTTGCCGGCTATTACGGAAGAAAACGTGCTAGCAGTGAAAAATTTAATCCATGATAATAGGCGAATTACATATCAGGAGATTCAGCACATATTAAAGATTGGATCGGGAAGCGTTCACGAGATTCTACAATGGCATCTTCGCGTGAGGAGGATAGTATCGCGCTGGGTGCCGCACTACCTCACCGACGCTCAGAAGCAGGCCCGGGTGGAATGGTGCCGTGATATGTTGAACAAATTTGAAGCAGGCTCGTCTCGGCGTGTTTACGACATCGTAACAGGTGATGAGTCCTGGATTTATCAATACGATCCAGAAACCAAGCGCCAGTCGACAGTTTGGGTGTTTCAAAATGAACCAACGCCTACCAAAGTGAAGCGATCTCGAAGCGAGGGGAAGATTTTGATCGCCAGCTTTTTTAATTTGACTGGCCACTTGACCTCAATTCCCTTACGAGATCAAAGAAGCATTAACGCCGAATGGTATACTACCAAATGTTTACCAGAAGTTTTTTCTGTTGTGAGCAACAAGCGACCTAACACAGGGTTCCGCGGACTACTGCTCCACCACGACAATGCGCCTGCACACACCGCGCTCAAAACGAGGGACTTCCTGGACAGCACACCAGTCAAACTCCTGGGTCACCCTCCTTACAGCCCTGATCTAGCACCGTGTGACTTCTTTTTATTTCCAAAAATAAAAAATCAGCTCAAGGGGATACAATTTTCGTCGCCGGAAGATGCGCTGGCTGCGTTCGAGCAGGCTGTAAACGAGGTGTCTACGGCGGACTGGAAAAAGTGTTTTGAAAACTGGTTCAGACGCATGAATCTTTGTATAGAGGCTGGTGGAGAGTACTTTGAAAAGATTTAATAAAAATATATGTACCTGTAGAACAATTTTTTTTAGTGTCGCAAAACTTTCTGAGTGTCCCACGTATATCGCGGGCTCTAAAAGTGTTCGGGATTACGCGTCTTAAAATTCCCCCCCCCGGACGCATGTCATGTTTTTACACCAACATCATAACAGGGACCGACTGTTTAACGTGCCCTCTCAGTAATGGCGGCCAATCTCCCAGAGATAGGCCAACTGCGCAGGACTAGTTTTAAGTGCCAATTTGTTTGTGCTACACACAGGTGCACTCTCTATTCCTTCAATATCTTATTTTGATGGGACAGATTGACTGACACGACCAGAGAGAATCAGGCTCAGGAGCGACTAAGTATTTACATGCGCATCCGACAGCATGGATCATCTTACTTTTCGGACAATGAAATGACCAGCCTGCAATGTCCTAACCAAACTAGAAACAACAACACAAAGTTATTAACCCGCCGGGAATCGATCACGGGGCTCTCGGGTCGAGAGCCAATGGCTCAGACCGCTAGACCGCGGAGGCTGTTATTGTCAAGATTTTACACCAATATTAAAGACTGGGACCGACGGATCAATGTGACTTCCAAAGCAAGGAATCATATTTTCTGATAAACAAAAACAGAAGCGAGCCGTCTCGACAGTGTCATTGAAATGATAACCTTATGATCATCCATTTTATCGCTCAACATCACTTCTGTTTACAATTAGATATTCTTCTTCTTAGCGGTTGGTTTCTCGAGTCGAAAACGACCCGAAGGACCCTGGTGTCAGAGATTTCAAACCGCCTAGTAGCTCAGCTATTAGGCCTCTGACATGCTTTGAGTAACAACCACTATCAAGGACAGCGACCGAGACCGACGGCTTAAAGTGCCCTCCGAAGCACGGAATCATTTTTATTTTTCCGGTGATTCAGCCTGCAATGTCCTAACCAAATTGGGGAAAACCTCAAGTGATAAATTGGCAAATATCAACTTTGTCCCCCCCACCCAGGAATCGAACCCAAGACCTCCAGATCGTAAGCCCATGGCTCTGACCACGAGATTCTGTTGTAGATACAACTTATCCTATTTTAATTTACTCCTGTCGGTTCTAATATATGATAAAAACAGCAACAGAACAGCTGATTATAATCCTGTCAAAATGACGTTACAGACCTAAATAGACCAGTCTTGACAGAACGATAATCAGCTGTTTTGTTGCTGTACCTATCTTTTTTAATCTAATATAAGAAAGTGACAGTACCGAACTAAAATAAGTTAAGTTGTGTATCACCAGAATCGGCACCAGTACATCGAAGATAGATACTAGAACGAAAGGATGAAATGTTAGCAAAACATGTGGCAACAAGATAGTCATAAAATCACTAGTCCCTTTTATCTTATCAAATACCACTCAGTCGGGTGTTACATACACACATATAATCACGCCTCTCTCCCTAATGGGGTAGGCAGAACGTAAACGTCCTAAATAAAGGTCGTTGCGCCACGTGTGACATAATTGTGAGGGTTATTTAAGATAGATTTGTAGATATAATGCTGTAGTGACAGGTTGTCAGCCCATCGCCTAAATTGCAATATACTGGAACCCTCGGATTCCTTTACTGGTTTTTACAGCATCGGAAGGAAATGCAGCTGGCACATTCTATGTTTTTCTCTCGCTCCCAGTCCAGCATGAAAGAGTAAAATCGTAAAATCACTGGGTACTCCCTTTATCTTATCAAATACCATTCAGTCAGGTGTTATCTCGGATTAATATCCGAGATGTGCTTTAATTAACACAGTGGATATCGATTACATAAAACATTATGGCCCGTATTTATAGTCAGCTCTTGAGACTGACAGCGCGATTGAGTTCGTATCAGAATTGTCACTTCAGTACAAAACGGCCTGTCAAATTCATACTTAATATTGCTCTCAATCTTGAGATCGCATTATAAATACGGGCCTCAAAGTGTGATTTCTATTAATAACATTTCTAACAAGAGAGGGATAGATCATAATAAAAAACTCCCAGTAGACAACGGGCTCGATTCAATATACCACCGGCTAAAACTAAAATTAAAATCTATCTGTCACTTGCAAAATAAAAAAAATTTAAAAGGACAGGCGATTTATACTCTATGCACGTTTCCCTAGTATTTCTGTCAATTTTATCCGCCGTATCATATGAGGCATAAAACCACCGACTATAATTCAAAAACCGAAGAGAATAGATCTCTAGTCCTTTTCCAATGTTTTTAGTCTAAATTTGACAAATAAAATTTAATTTTAGTTTTAGCCGGTAGAATCTAGAATTGCAATAAACTCATACCGTGTTCGCCAACTCACCTTTCAAGATGACCAATGCACTTCCGTAGTCTGAATAATGGTCAGAGCCATGGTTCCCGATACGGAAGGTCGTAGCTTCCATTCGCACTGGGGTAATAATGTTGATACTCCAATTACACTTTGTGAGATTTTTCTCCGTTCAGTTAGGGGTTAGGATGGGAAATCGCCTTGCTTGGTATGGACAATATGGACATGTTATGCGGCCCTCCCTAAATTCATATAGGCAAAAGGGTATTAAATTTGAATGTGGATGGATATGTTGGGAGAGGACGACCACAGAAAAGATGGATGGACTGCGTGAAAGATGATCTATTAAAAACAGGTGTAAATGTTGAACTGACAGCTGACAAGGATGAATGGAAGAAGAAAACGTAGGTACTGCACCGACCCCAAGTAAATGGCATA
Source organism: Scrobipalpa costella (assembly GCA_949820665.1). Lineage (NCBI taxonomy): Eukaryota > Metazoa > Arthropoda > Insecta > Lepidoptera > Gelechiidae > Scrobipalpa > Scrobipalpa costella. The sequence continues at coordinate 12,223,000 of OX463315.1, forward strand.
AGGGCACGTGAATGATGATGATGGTTAGGAGTTAGGATAGGCAGGATCAAGGAAAAAGATTCCGTGCGTCGTATGGCGTTTAAAAACTCACGACACCAGGGTTCATCTCCCGAAAACCCATTCGAGAATAAGAAGAATACCTTATAATATATTTTCTTCTATTTCCAGTCTACCAAAGCTATGCACCAGACTTGAAGAAAATACCAGGATGACAGGAAAAGTGGAATCTCGATTCGAAGAGGCTGAGAGGAAGAAAGGAGCCATACTGACTTCAATAGGAGTGACCTGTGGGGCTCTAGCATGGATGACCAGGGGTTCTACTACTCTTCTGGGAGCCGTGGCGTTGCTGACTGCTTATCTGATGACGGGAGACAGATACCAGTGGGTTTATATTTGGAAGAAGACGTTCAGGAGGGATTGGTTGTAAGTAAAATGTTTTCTTTTTAAATCTCATATCCCCAGACTTTTCCCGAATTTCACGGGGTTGGCTACTTAATCTAGGAGATCAACAAACTAGTGGTCAAAGCGAATGTCACCTGACCTCCGCAACCCAGAAAGGAAACCAGACCTTATAACAAATTGAATTTTGATAAAGACGCAGTATGTATTTGGATGATATCTTGATATTGTTCAGAATATTAGAAATTAAGTTAAAAATTCGACCGCTGACGGGATTTGAACCCGCGTCTTTGGAAAACCGGCCCAACGCTCTAAACCGCTAAGCTACAGCAGCTTGATATTGTTACCTACAGCAACATCCAGATTATAAAGACTCACAAGGAGTCGTATGTCTTAGTTGGAAAGACAATAGCAAATCCAAGATCGTATAGTATTTCTGAGAAACAAAATATATCTGTGCATCTGTCAGAGGTAAAGACCGACAGGGCTGAAAGCGATTACAGCACTTTCAGTTCGGTTCAATGTTTTAATTACGACAAAAGGAGCTTGCAAATACTTCGTGACAACTTTTGGATCCATGATCTAAATTACTTGACTGACGTACCAGATTTCTTATTTACTTTAAACAAACTGACCTTGCCGATAAATACATTTAAAGATGCACATCGTTTATGTATACGACACTAGGTTAGCAGAGAATGCCAGCCAAGCCAAAGGTCACACTCGGTGTCGTGTGTCCATCGCACATACTGAATGTACTAATGCTTTATTGTGCCCTGGTACTCTACAGAATATACAGAGTGTAAGGGACAGTGTCCTGACAACTAAAAAGAACCGCTCTGTCCACTAAACTGTACATCTTTTGCAAATAAAAAATCTGAAAGGAGGTAGGTACAGGTACATGATTTTTTGATTGACTTCCTCATTCTTCCTAATTTGTACGGGGAAGTCATAAGTTGTCTTTATGTACTACAATAATATCTTTTTGAAAATTGTTCAGTTTCGTTGAATATGCAACCCTTTTCTACATACATACTTTCATATAGTCACGCCTTTATGCATAATGGGGTAGGCGGAGCGTAAAAGATCTAATCAAAGGTCGTTTCGCCACGTCTAACAAAGTTTTGAGGGTTATTTAAGATAGATTTGTAGGAGGTATTTTGCTGTAGTGACAGATTGTCAGCCCATCGCCTAAATTACAATATACTGAAACCTTCGGATCCCTTACCTGGTTTTTATAGCATAGCCGGGAGGAAAAGCAGCTGGCACATTCTATGTTTTTCTCTCGCTCCTAGTCCTTTTCTGTACGGTCCTTATACTCCGCATAACGGTACTATATACGTACATACATATTTAATGATACTTGTAGAGCAAAGTCCAGGGCTTTGTTGTTCCAACATGGATTGACAGTTTTGAAAGAGATATGCCGTCTCTCTTTCACTGTCCAAGTTCATTCATGATCTGTGTTGAATCATTACTCATTGAGTCGAATACAGCACATTGAAAATTTAAATTAATTTCTTCTTTAGTTGGTTTGGTATGACAGTTTTTTGTGTTTTTTTTTGTAGGTCTCTGGAGTCATTTATCTTTTTGATTTGTAAAAGCAGTTCTAAAGTCCTCAAAGTTTATTGTCGGTTGAGTAACCTAGATCTCATTCAGTTCTGGAGACAGTGTCCATTTCCAGACATGCAATTCTCATATGTCTCTATATAACGTTACGATTTGATGACCTACAAATTCTTTCATGCCGGAGACACCAAAATTACCAACCTGTACGATTTGGTCTAGGTAGAATACGGTATGCATAGTATAAAATATGAGTTGTTTACTACATGATGCCTTTACTCGTATAAGTATACGTATATATTTAATTTGTAGAGACGCTCCGAGAAAGTCATTACAAGGAATATTTTAATTTATCTATGTGGAACGCCAATGCGAAATATGCGGCTCTCCAAACACGTGCATGGCTGATATCTTCACAATAAAAAAAAAAAGTTCTAGTCGCATATTATGCCATTTTGTGAATATTTCTCGAATGTTCCAAGTATACCAAGAGTCAGTTACTAAGACCTCATTATTTTTGTCAGGTTCATTTATACCTAACAAAATTCTTGTTATAGTAGAGGCGCAGGACATATACAAGTATTCCATTCGCCACAATACATAACGGTTATTCTCCTAGTACTATCCCACTCTGACGTATGCGGGTAGTCAATCATCCAATGAATTGAAAGTCGCGGCGACACCTCTTGCGTCCGCTGGTATCCTGGTACATATAATGGGCCGTTTCCGGTGCATGTTGGATCTTTCTAGGAAATTCTGATGATTGAAAGCAATTTGCTGTTTTTGATATTGTGTTATTGATGTAATGATGACGTACAACATGTGATGCCGATTCGGGATAGAATTTTCTAATATTTTCGTTTGGGCATCTGTCATGTCTATCAATCATACTACGCTATTATCAGAATGAGGGTCAGATATGGGTCAGTCTTTACCCGTTAAAGTTGCTAACATGGCATTTCAGTAATTTCTAGTATCTGTTCCTATAAATGTCCATCGTCTCCTAGTACTCCACGTGGTTACCTCCAATTGCCGGCACAGGACGCGACAGATTACTCTATTGCCCGATCACGCCATTTCGCATCGCGAGGTGTCGGTAGCATTTGGACCTTGGCCCCTATGATCGCCTGGTACTTCAGTTGATTTATTAGAAGGGTGATGCTTCCATGATGCTTCAAAAATGTTCTGGAATATTTCCATAGATAGTGTCATCTAGACTTAGATTCTTGGTTCTGGATTTGATATGCATGATGATGATGAATTATAGTAACATGTAGCGTAATGAAAGTGACCCAGGTCACCAGTATTTTCATTACCATAAGACGCAATTTTGCATTTATTGCACTCATGTAATAGTTAATTAGTAAATGTGTAGTGAATAAGTTGATACATGGATGATATGATATAAAGACTTTACCATACAAATAATCCTAAAACATTTGAAGTTTTTTTTTGGGGTTTGACATCGATTTCATTCAATATTTGATTAACCTTTCTATCATTGACGTGTTCGTAATCAAATGAAGTTCGAACCTATTGACCGAATTAAGGTCAAGTATTTGATTCCCGTATTTTTTGTCATTGCGGTCTAGTCAAACGTAATACGACGAATATGATGACGTCAGTCACAACCGCACGCTGTTATACTATGGGCCTGATTAGGGTGTTACTCGCCACGTTAAGCACGTGGGTTGGCAGGCAAATATCACAGGGAGCACAACGGTCAATCACATACATACATATAATCACGCCTTTATCCCTAATGGGGTAAGCAGAGCGTACACGACCTAAACAAAGGTCGTTCCGCCACGTCAGGTTGTCAGCCCATAGCCTAAATTGCAATATACTGACACCCTCAAATCCCATAGCTGGTTTTTACAGCATGCCCGGGAGGAAATGCAGCTGGCACATTCTATGTTTTTCTCTCGCTCCCAGCCCAGCATGGAAGAATCAATCAGTCAATCACATAAACAGCCTTATTACCAGGATCTATGCCCTAGACCCAGCTTAATAGCTTTTACGACACACGTAAGAAATAAATGATTGCCAAAATTATTTAAGACTTTATTTTCAGAGGCCTACGAGTTCTGCTGAAGACCATGTTCACAATATGGATGTGGGAGAAGACTGGGACGACAGTGGTTACCAGGTTTGGAGAACTAGTGAGGAGTCAGCCTGACAAAAAAGCATTTGTTATGGGTGATAGAGCTCTTACTTTCAAACAGGTAGGTAAAGATGAAAATTTTATATAAATACATTGAATTTCTTAAAGCTAATGACCCCCAAAAGATGGGCTTAAAGTGTCTCAGACTGGGTGCTGTAAATAACCGTCGAGGCAGAGGCAGACCCCTAAAAAGGTCGCGGAACAAAATTGATACATTCGACGGAAACTGGAAGGAAATTGCACAAGCCCGGGAACAGTAAAAAGGAAAAGGGGAGGCCTTTGCCTAGCAGTGGGACAAATCAGGCTAGAAAATGGGCTAAGTCAGTAGAAGAAACTGTAAAGAGAGTTAGTTTTGGAGAAAACATGAAGAGATAACCATATATTAAGATGTTTGTTCTTCCATGCTGGCCTGGGATCGAAATAAAAACATAGAATGTGCCAGCTGCATTTCCTCCCGGGCATGCTGTAAAAACCAGCTAAGGGTTCCGTGTGTTTCAGTATATTGTTATTTAGGCGATGGGCTGACAACCTGTCACTACAGCAGTATACCTACAAATCTATCTTAAATAACCCTCAAAACATTGTCAAACATGGCGGAACGACCTTTGTTTAGGTCGATTACGCTCTGCCTACCCCATTAGGGTTATGCCTGTACAGGCATGATTATATGTATGTATGTGAGTGTTCTTAACGATAGAGACCTTACTTTGAAAGATGTAGGCAAAGATGATTAGATTTTAAATATATACGGCCAAAAACGCGATACAAAACTGACTAGCATTGAAGAATTTGACTAATAAGTAACAGTTCACTGAGAAAATATTACCAACAGGCATTAAGTCAGTAGGTGAGTTGGGCATATCTAGATTCTAGATGTACCAGGCAGTGGCCTTTCTGAGTGCAGAAAGTATTGCGATAAATAGTTTTTATATATGGCAGACTGGCCGGTTCGAATCTTTTTTGAAAATATGATTACTTGTAAGTAAAAATATGTGTGTTCCATTTTCAAGATTTCCCTCCACATTTTTTGCGAGCCAATTCAAAGTATCGTGTCTTACTGAAAAATGGATCTGCGCCGGGAACATTTTAGAGCTATGATTTTTTACGATTTCAAGTGTCGCCTGAAACCGGATGAATCGTTCGATAGACTTCAAATGGCATTTATGGATGAAAGCCTCTCCAAGGCAACCGTGTATCGTTGGTATAACGAATTTAGGCGCGATCGACCAACCTTGGGGGATGAAGAAAGAAGCGGTCGCCCTTTGACGGCTATTACGGAAGAAAACGTGCTAGCAGTGAAAAATTAATCCAAGATAATAGGCGAATTACATATCAGGAGATTCAGCACATATTAAAGATTGGATCGGGAAGCGTTCACGAGATTCCACAAGGGCATCTTCGCGTGAGGAGGATAGTATCGCGCTGGGTGCCGCACTACCTCACCGACGCTCAGAAGCAGGCCCGGGTGGAATGGTGCCGTGATATGCTGAACAAATTTGAAGCAGGCTCGTCTCGGCGTGTTTACGACATCGTAACAGGTGATGAGTCCTGGATTTATCAATACGATCCAGAAACCAAGCGCCAGTCGACAGTTTGGGTGTTTCAAAATGAACCAACGCCTACCAAAGTGAAGCGATCTCGAAGCGGGGGGAAGATTTTGATCGCCAGCTTTTTTAATTTGACTGGCCACTTGGCCTCAATTCCCTTACAAGATCAAAGAAGCATTAACGCCGAATGGTATACTACCAAATGTTTACCAGAAGTTTTTTCTGTTGTGAGCAACAAGCGACCAAACACAGGGCTCCGCGGACTACTGCTCCACCACGACAATGCGCCTGCACACACCGCGCTCAAAACGAGGGACTTCCTGGACAGCACACCAGTCAAACTCCTGGGTCACCCTCCTTACAGCCCTGATCTAGCACCGTGTGACTTCTTTTTATTTCCAAAAATAAAAGATCAGCTCAAGGGGATACAATTTTCGTCGCCGGAAGATGCGCTGGCTGCGTTAGAGCAGGCTGTAAACGAGGTGTCTACGGCGGACTGGAAAAAGTGTTTTGAAAACTGGTTCAGACGCATGAATCTTTGTATAGACGCTGGTGGAGAGTACTTTGAAAAGATTTAATAAAAATATATGTACCTGTAGAACAATTTTTTTTAGTCTCGCAAATCTTTCTGAGTGTCCCACGTATCAATGTATAAATAGGTAGATATACTACACTTGATGTTCATCATTAGTATAGTGCTGTGAAATAGACTAACGCATAGTAATTTATGGTCGTATAATAGCTGCAATAAAACATTAATATAGGCAGCTATGACGTTCTATTAATGGTACTAGACAAGCCATATCGGGAAAACAGCAAGGTCGTTTTACATAGATGATATACCCATTCTCTTATATAATTCGTTATTACAAAAGCATTTTATATATTTTTCACAATCAATCACATTTTGTATTAAAATGCTGCTTCCGATCAGAATATTACATGAAAGATATGGTATCACAAAACATTAACGACCTCGTCTGTTTTTTTGGATATAGCGACTATGAAATTAAATGGCTTGCAAAATACGGAATCATTTGTAAGATCTTGCCTTGTTCTACTGATTTCTGACTCCTCCCCTATCTAAACTTTGTCTTTGATTTACGACTATCTTTATCTCTTTTCGCATTATCATCCCCTTAAGTAATAATAAAATCCTATCTTATCCAGGGTGAAGACTTCAGCAATAGGATAGCCTGGTATTTCAAACGCCAAGGATTCAAGAGTGGAGAAGTCATCGCTATCTTTATGGAGACCCAACCTGAATACGTTTTCATCTGGCTGGGTCTGGCTAAGCTTAGGGTCATCACTGCTTTGGTGAACACCAACTTAAGAGGCTCCCAGCTGATCCATTGCTTGAGAATCGCTGGCTGTAAAGCTGTGGTGTTTGGGGACGAGTTGACTGAAGGTTAGGATCTTAATATTTATTTTCACTTTAATTATTATTTTCATCTTCTGGTTTATCTTTATTTTCATCTTTAGCCTCATTTTTATCTTCGTCTTCTTCTGGAATTGTTAATTTTGGGAGATTTCATAAACTCAGTCATTGAATCTTTAAAATCATTGTTAGCGGCAACTGGACAGGGCAGGACACACTGTATCATTGTGTTGCCCTGTGTGCAATCCTTGCAACAAAACTTTGTTTTTGATTTACGACTATCTTTATTTCTTTTTATATTATCAGTACTTAAGGAATTATCGATACCATATCGCATCGTTAATTAATGAAAGTAATCTCGATTACGTAACACTAGTTATTATATCAAAACCATCATCTTATTTTTAGTTAGTTCTTTCTGTCCATTATTTTGTTAAAATTGCACATTATCAAGAAATGGCGAATCTGTTTTTATCTTTTTAGCTATCAGAGAAATCCAAAAGGAGATCCCAGACATCCCACTCTTTCAGTTCAATTCACCTGAACGTGCATCAGCTCCAATTCTTCAGGATGCTGTGCCTCTAGCTGCTGAACTCAACGAAATTGCTGCAGAGCCTTTCGAAGTTGTGGCCGGTAAACCCAGGGAAACCTTGATGTACATTTATACAAGTGGGACCACTGGGTTCCCTAAGGCAGCTATCATTCCTAATGTTCGGTAAGTAGGGAATAAAAGTTTGTTCTAATTTCGTTTCTTACTATATTGAACTGAACCATTAGGGTCTATCTCTTTTTTGTAAATCCTGACTATGTCCTTTACGTCATCGTTGACTTATCCCAACGTAGCAGAATATATCGTTATTTGAATGTCTTGTCATTTATTCTGCGTCAAAACCAAAACAGCGCCATCTATCGTACAACATAGACTACTACTACTACTTATTTTTTTTTATAACGCCTATTTTTTACAGGTATCTCCTAATCCCACTAGGCGCACACACCTCAGCTCAACTGTCAGCTGATGATGTGGTATACGATCCTCTGCCTCTCCACCATACTGCTGGAGGGGTGCTGGGAGCTGGTCAGGCTTTGGTGATGGGCTGCACTGTTGTACTGAGGAAGAAGTTCTCAGCCTCTAATTACTGGAGTGATGCCGAAAAATATGAGTGCACTGTAAGTTTTATCACTTCTTCTTCATATCGAGTAGTTTTACGAGTCGAACGACCCGATAAACATTGGTGTCAAGAGATTTTGTATAAACCAACAACAAACTTAGGGCTGTATTTGTAATCAGCTCTCACGAGTGACAGCGAGTTTGAGTTCGTATCAGAAATGTAATTTCAGTACAAATTGGCCTCTTAAATTCATACTTAATATTGCTCTCAAGTTTGAATTCTCTTCATAAATACGGGTCTAAGGCTCGAAATTATAAAGCGATCTCAAACTTGAGAGCAATATTAAGTATGGATTTGACAGGGCAGTTTGTACTGAAATGACATTTCTAATAATCAGGTGATTCAGCCTATCCCAAACAGAAAATCAAATCGGATGTACAACCTTTTAGAGAACTTTAATTACTGTTATTTCATTCTTGCTGAAATATGAAATAATAATAATAGCTACCAGGATAACACGATTTTAAATCTCATTACAGGTGGCCCAATACATAGGTGAGATGTGCCGGTACCTCCTCGCCGTGCCAGTGGGACCTCACGACAAAGCACATTCGGTGAAGACTATCCTGGGAAACGGACTAAGGCCTCAGATCTGGGAGGAGTTTGTAGAGAGGTTCAACATCAAGAACGTGGTAGAGTTCTATGGAGCTACGGAGGGAAACAGTAATCTCAGTAAGTAGAATTAGAACATTTTATTCATCCATCATCTCCCTAGCCTTATCCCGTATATCACGGGGTCAGCTACCTAATCTAGGTGATTGAACGAGGGTACTGGTTTTTACACAGAGCGACTGCCATCTGACCCAGAAGGGAAACCAGACCCAATCCTAGATTAGGTCAGAGTTTTCAAGCCGCCAATGCTTAGCACTGTCCTCTGATATGGCTTAACGACTAATATCTACGGTAATAAAAGATATTAACCGGGACCAACGGCTTAACATGCCTTCCGAAGCACGGAAAAAGCGCCGAATAAACGTACATATGAAATTCGAAAATCGAAAAACACATTAGTACGTGGTGGGATTCGAACCACGACCACCCCGCTCAGGAGGCAGCGGCTCTATCCACTACACCATCGGGCTTCGTGCCAGTAGGACCTCACGACAAACCACATTCGGTGAAGACTATCCTGGGAAACGGACTAAGGCCTCAGATCTGGGAGGAGTTTGTCGAGAGGTTCAACATCAAGAAGGTGGTAGAGTTCTACGGAGGGGAACAGTAATCTCAGTAAGCAGAATTGGAAAATTTGATTCATCCATACGTATAATTTTTGGTATTTTTGTTGGCTATAATTCATAACACCTCATGACCTTATCTCTTCCCGAGGGTAGTATATAAGTCTACTAAAGTAATCCGGTAATTTGCCTGTAAATTTTGTGGAAATACGTTTCATTTAATTCAGCTTTAGAGGTTGATTTGTCCTGTTATAGATTAGCAGATACATCATCAGATATTTTAATCATCTGAAATAATCAAATTTCCATGCTGGATTGGGAGTGATATAAAAACATACAATGTGCCAGCTACATCTCCTCCCGGGCATGCCGTGAAAACCAGCTAAGGGATTCGAGGGTTTCAGTATATTGTAATTTAGGTGATGTGCCGAGAACCTGTCACTACAGCAATATATAGATCTTTCTTAAACAACCCTCAAATCTTGTCAGACGTGGCGGAACTACCTTTATTTGGGTCATTGACGTTCTGCCTCCCCATTAGGAAACAGGTGTGATAGAATGTATGTATGTATGTAATAACAATAAATTTTATTTTTGGCTTAAATTATGTTTCTTCATTTTACTCTACCATTTACGGTACAATAATTATAATATTTGTTTTATTTCAGTAAACATGGATTCCAAAGTTGGAGCTATTGGATTCCTGAGTAGATTAATATTATCAATTTATCCTCTTACTCTAGTCAAGTAAGTTAGATTTTAAAGTTACCTGGCCTTAACATTTTAAAGCATGCTTTTATGTCGATGACTTTTAAGCTTATCCTACGAATAATTTATCGTAACAATTTTCTCCGTTACAGATGCGACGAAATCACTGGTGAAATTTTGAGAGATCACAACGGTAGATGCATTCCTTGTGGACCTTGGGAGCCAGGTGAGGATACATTTGAATTGGAGAATAAGCAAAAGTTCGCAAATGACAATCACAGGCCTGTAGGCGTAGAGGTCGGCTTCCTAATATTGAGCCTAACGCAAGATAAAGGGACTTCATTGATACAAGATTGTATCATTATGATCATCAATCTGTATCATCCATTGGTCCTGGTCATCCAGTTGAAATTATGATATGATAAATAAACGTTTTCAGAAAAAATATACATATAATTTTCTGGTTATATAGCTTGGATAAATTGATACCACGTTCTTCCACTTTCCAGGCCTATTACTTGGCAAGATCGACTCGAGGAAAGCTATCACGACCTTTGCAGGGTATGCTGACAAGACAGCATCTGAGAAGAAGATGGTCAGAGGCGTCAGGACTGAGGATGACTGCTACTTCAACACTGGAGATATCCTTGTGATGGACCACTTCGGGTACTTCTACTTTAGGGACAGAACTGGAGATACTTTCAGGTTTGCTATGATCAGTCAGTACCTTAAATCTTAGGTCCACCAAAAATAGTCCTGGCCCATGCATTTCGCTTCATCGAGTGAACAGCTAATGGGCCTATAAAAGACAGCGGCCAGGACTGACGGCTCAATATGCTCTCCGAAGCACTGAATCCTTATTCTAACAGTTTAGCCTTCAGCCTGCATTGTCCTAACCAAACTGACGGAAATCTCAAAATGTGATAAATTGTCTACTTTGTATTCCCCTCATGGTAATAGAACCCACGACCTCCCTATCCTGAACCCATGGCCCAACTTACTAGACCAAGAGAATGTGAATCAGAGGAAAGAAGATGGTCAGAGGCATCAGAACTGAGGACTGCTACTTCAACACGAGAAATATTATCCCTGTGATGGACCACTTCAGGTATTTCTACTTTAGGGACAGGAATAGAGATACTTTCAGGTTTGTCACTTTAATCAATTCAGAAATTATTTTCGGAAATAATATTTATTATTACAGCAGGATTTATTTGATTTTTTGATTTGTTTGACATGTAAATGCCAGAAGATAAAATATTTCATATAATAATGATGACAACAATGAAATCCTATCTGTTTTATCGGAGGATAAAGAATACATCAATAATTCTGATAAGATATTCGAGTAATTATTACAACGCTTCACTTTCACTACTGTTCGATTATTTTTATTTAATGATTATAATTTTAACCTGCAAACATGTACATTTGTATTGCGTTTTTGAATCATCAAGTCAGAGTCTTAGAAGTAAATTGATGAAGCCTAGTAATGATGGATGGGAAAAGGGCAGCTACCCACTTGGTCGGGTGTTGTGACTAGGGGACCAAAGTCCAACCGGATAAGTTTGGAACTTGTGTATCTGCAGATCGCTAAGAAATCTTTAATACTGCGTTTCAAAACTTGTGTTTCTTTATGAGGCGCCATCTGTTGGCTATAAGGTCATTGTGCCAAAGTGCGTCACTGATCTTTTGGGCATTGGCAAATGAATGAATTCTAAAGAAATATCCTGTATAATAATTAAGTCGAAAGTGTCATGGTATAAAAAAATCTTGGTATAAGAATTTTCGTAGTGTAGGACGTCCTGAAACCAGGTGCAGTAATGATATTCGTAAAAAAGCGGGCAGAAATTGGATGAGAACGGCTGAATATCGAGCTTAGTGGCGTGCCATGGGAGAGGCTTATGTACAGCAGTGAACTGATTCAGGCTGATGATGAAGAGTTTTCACTGTACTTAGATGATATACTTTGACTTCAGGTGGCGTGGAGAAAATGTGTCTACAGCAGAAGTTGAGGGTGTTATCAGTAGTCTAGCTGGTCTCAAAGATGCAGTGGTCTATGGAGTATCGGTAAGTTAATTATTGCAAGAGTGAAAAGCTCTATGGCCTTTCTGATTAATGTCGAAGAATACGAAACGCATATCGGTGTCGTATCCACCACTGTTTCGTCTTCAATTCCACTCTTCAGATGCGGGAACCAATATGCGTTTCGTGTTCTTCGACATTCATCAGAAAGGCCACATAGCTTTTCACTCCTGACAAACGCGTTATCTTGATAGGGTTACAAGTGACCCTTGCCCTTGCGGGGAGGACCACTCTGCGGAAATCATGCCTAACGGCTGCTCCTAAAGAGTTGGAACCGTTCCGATCCAAACAAGCTGAGAGCAAAGCACTTGCAAATCAGTATTGCATGTAGATCTCTAACCTCTGTTCTTTTATAAAGAACCTATACTTTTAATTGTCAGTTTCTGTTATGAATAACTTTATTCTGGTTTTGTGAAAGGTACCTAATGATAGAGATTCATAATACAATATTTTGCCAAGCTTATCATGCTTATTTAGATCTTTCATAAAAAATCTCTCATCTACATTAGTTTTATAAAAATCTTCTGTTTTTTAATTTAGATACCGAACGTCGAAGGCAAAGCTGGCATGGCAGCGATAGCTGATCCCAACAAGAAACTAGATTTCCAGCAACTTGCCAAAGGGCTGCGGCAGTCCCTTCCAGCATATGCCAGACCTCTATTCATAAGGGTACTACCAGAACCTCCTTTGACAGTCACTTATAAGCTCAAGAAGAAGGAACTTATGGAGCAAGGGTTCAATCCGGAGCTACATAATGATCCGATGTACTTCATGGAACCAAAGGCAGGGGAATATATTCCATTGACGCAGAAGTTGTATGAAGACATCGTGAAAGGAGTCATAAGGCTGTGACGTCTTGCCATTTGTAGAGCTGTAGTTGTAACTTAAGAAGTAGATAGAAAAGAAGATTCCAAAGATATTGGTGAAGTATGGGTGAAATATGAAGATAGAAATGGCATTTTTGAGCTGCTTCTTCGTTGCCGTAGAATGTTTCGGAGTTAGTAAGTAAATAGTATTAACTTTCTAAAAGTTAATTGACTTAAATTACCCTGATAGAATACATATTTGGAAATCAAGGTCTTTATGACTGTAGATCTTTAAAGGGGAACAGAGTAATCATGATCAGTCAGGTAAATTTATATATTTATAATTTCCCAGTAACATCTAAGTTTGCTATTTCTATCTTTGTCTACATTTTGAGTAGGTTACAGTTAAGTGTTTTTAACACATTGTGAAGGGGCCATACGTAAGTATAGCTATAGATAAATAGACAATCAATGCAAGATATAATTTTACAATTGGATTTAATCTCAGAACATTGTAAATGGTGAAATCATATTGCGCAGATTGTTGTTATTTATTTTCAGATTAACAAAATATCAAAGCTATAAAAGCTGGTATCCTAATTCTATTAATTATGAGAAGTAACTTTTTCTGACGTTTATAAATGTGCTGTAGTATGTAGCAAATATAAAAGAAAACAAAGGAGAGTTTTAACACTAATCATTCAGTTACAGATTTATTTTTGCAATATAGAATGTATTTTTATTGTATTTTATAAATTATAAAAAATACAAGCTGATAGATATATCCATGATAATTACATTATGTTGTCAAGATAAGTGTACGATAACTTGAGGTTTTTAATATGCATTCCGATATGTGTCATTGTTGTGTATATATACGATATGAAATTCGCCTATCAAACATATTTAAAATTGTGATATATAAATTAAGGATGTGTCTAGAACTAAGTTGTATTTTATTTAAATTAAACCTTATGAATTTGATTGTCGTATTTTATGTTTTGTTTTTACGTGAGAATATATAAATCGGGAAAATAGTTTCAATTTATATTTTTATAGTGTATTCATAAAATAAACACATACTCACATTTAAAGCTCTGTATTTCCAATACAAAACATAATACATCCAATAATTTGTAACTTTGGCTATATTTTACCGACATGTTCATATTCTATCTACTATCTACATTATTTGTACACCAATTCTGACATTGTGCGATCCTTTCACTTAATTTTCACAAAAATATGTTTTCCATGAAAAATTATAAATTTTCAAACCACTCTCTAAAAATATATTGACTTACAACTAAAGTTAAACTAAGGATTCGGAACACATTGTTATTGAGTTGTGGTATTGGCAGCGACCAGCCTAAACAAATTTTGAAAAGCAACATTTGTAATATTTAGTTTTTGCTCTTGACTCTATTTCTAAATTTTTGATCCTGAGATGAATAGATAGAGTCGACCATAAAACTAGATTATTATTAATGTCTTTTTTATGAACTAATAGCAAATCCTAGACATACAATCAATCTGAGAGTCTCGATTACGTTGGAAACGAATTCATCGTATGTATTACCGAAGCAAAGGATGTCGTGTAATCTTGTGGAACACTCTAGGGGCCACCGATAACCCGTAAGGCATTTATATGAATTAATAGATCATAATTTAATTTTGCAATGATTTAAAAACCTCGAAGACAGACACAATATTTTTAATCGAGACTGGAGCAGTGGCATAAGTAAAGCATCCTACAGGTATTAGAGTAGTTGTTTACCTATTTCATAATTATTGGGACGATATAATTGCATACAACATTCAGTTTGCTCAAGAAATCACAAATACTTCAGTCAAATAGATCGAAACAAAAAGTAAAAACTTTAATACTTCTGTTAGTTCTCTAAAATTTGTTACGATTATTTATATAAGTACAAAAACATCCTTAAAAAAGAACATCGCTTCGTCCAAATGTTGCTTCCTATACTAACTATCTTAAATTAGCCATGGTTTCAGCATTTTGGATAAGTCACAAGTAAATGTTATCTTTCTAAGACATGATATACATACATAAATATTTGAGATGTGATGATTGTTGATACCAAAAAAATGAGACCAACGCAAACAATAAAAATGAGACCAACGCAAACAATAAAAATGAGACCAACGCAAACAATAAAAATGAGACCAACGCAAACAATAAAAATGAGACCAACGCAAACAATAAAAATACAATTCAGCACCGAAGTCAAATATGTTTTATGCAATTTATATGACATACACATAATTTTATAAAATATACTGTTTTTTTATTTTAATCTAACTTACAAGTAGGTAATTTATGCACACGGCATTGCTTAGTAAAAAAAAGCTATTGATAAAAAGTGCAGTTATTTTATGAAATAGATTTTTCCTGAATATGTATATTTGTATTAATTAACGTCACCTATTAGATACTGATATTTGTGTCTAGATTTAGATGTAATTCACTGAAACTGCTAGACATATTAACGGATGTTTAGTTTATTTATTTTAATATACTAACCTACTCATATGTCAATATCACACGCAATTTAAAATACTAAACATTCATGTATGTGCATATATACATCAAATACACTCATATATTATTATTTTATTTATAAATATTATTATTATATAATTCTGACTTGTAGGTGAAGTTATTATTATACATTATTACAAAAATAACACGAATAGTACTATATTTTAGAGTATCGTTAAAATGGTTTTTTGGATCGCTCCTGGAATCTATTTAATAACCTTTTAGAATTTTGCTACATTTTTATATATTATAATATTAATTCATCAAATTACACAATATTGATATTGGTGTTACAACTTGGGGCATAAGATAAGTATGTATGTAAGAACGTATGTTTTTTTTCATCATCAACATGAAACTATACAATATTGTAAACAATGGCAATACGAGTACAACGTGAGTCTCTCTAAATACATCTATCAATATGTTTGTATATCAGATACAATCTCAAATTGAGCATTAACATTTAGAGAACCTTATAGTCTGCGTCATTTAGAACCAAATTCAACCTTATAATTACTATATTTAAGACTTTCTCTTCAAACTTTAAAATTGGCATCAAATTTGACACTCATCACTTAATCTGGGAATTCCCAGGACACCAGATATTTTACAATTACATAACATATAACACTTATTGACATTTAAAACATCAAGAACACCGTTAAAATCCCAGATAACGATTGTCATCGCGAATCTTCTGTTTTCCTTTCCTTTCTACCTAATAGGGGTCCATCTAAGGCTTCTTCGATCTGTCCTTGGGTCCTCCCCTTAGTCTCTGGTATCCAGAAGTAGGTGTATAAGGCGCCCAGGAGGGTGACGCAGGCGGATATGTAGTAGGTGCTGTGTAGGCCGATTTTGACGGCAATGATTCCGTAGTAACGGAGCAAGAAGAAGTTGCTGAGCCACATCCACGATATGAATAAGCTTGAAGCGAGGCTGCGCACCTAAAGAGAAAGATTTGCTTATTTTATGTGTAGAAGTTGACAAAGTAAAAGTACTTTGTTTTATCTAGATGATTTTGTTTAGTTAAGTAACTTAAATCGTAAAATTGGTTGCAATATCTGGTCTAATAGTACTTTTGCAATCACTGCAAAAGGTTTTATATTCGTCCTAACTAGTTTGAAGAAACTTAATTCAAATAGTTTGAAATACTTACATTTATAGAAAACAATTCAGAGATGAGCACATAAGGCACTGATCCCAATCCTATGTTGTATAAAAACAGCACCATCGACAGCAAGACCACCGGCGCCCATATCTTTGCCTCTTCATAATTATTATCATCAGTCTCATACTTTGACATAACTACTTCACTTGACACACTTTCATTTATATGCGGCCCTGGTACACCAACTCTGTACCAAGGCTTTCCAATATCAACTGTCACATTCCGTCCATCATCATTAAAAATCTTTAAAACTTCAGACAAATTCGTCATGGCTGCCTCATTCAATCCTTCTTGGAAGGTCATGTTGAAATTCTCAGTGATGGTTTTATCTTTCAGTGAAGTTCGTTTGTAAGGCCACAAGCGTTGTGAGTACCAGGAGTACATGCGGAGGCGAGGGTCGCAGTATACCCCGAGTATAGCCAAACAGCATGCTATGCCGGAACATGACCAGAGTAACAGCATCTGGAATAATACATAATGAAGAAGTAAGAGTAGACTGAGAATGATAAAAATATACAAGGTGTCAGTTTCACGATGAAATGGTATGTCTTATCAAGTTGGTCATTTTGTATTGGGAAATTGTGAACTTTTATTTTCATTTTCTGAAAGATTATTTTTGTCAAGGTTGTTCAATTTCGTAGACTGGACTACTCCCATCAGTTTGATAAAGTTGTGTTTTGCCTTACACCATGTAGTGGGGCTTGGTATATTCTCTTTAACATTTCCCAGTTGGGTACTTACTATATTATTATTATATGTATAGATAATATTCTGCGGTTGGGGTACATAATATAAATACATACCGATAATAACGCCTCCATTGCTAACGGGGTAGGCAGAGCATAAATAACCTAAACAAAGGTCGTTCCGCCACATCTGACAAACTTTTGAGGATAGATTTGTAGGAATATTGCTGTAGTGACAGGTTGTCAGCCCATCGCCTATTGCAATAAACTGAAACCCTCGGATCCCATAGCTGGTTTTTACAGCATTTGCGGGAGGAAATGCAGCTGGCAAATTCCTTATTTTTCTCTCGCTCCCAGTCCAGCATGGATGATAAGATAGGTTGGGGTAAGTGAATGTAAAAAAAGAGATCAAAATCAATTTACCTTTCTTCCTAGTTTGTCAACAGTGAAAGTGGCGACTGCGGCTCCCAAAACCAACGCCGATCCACATAGCATTGAACCTGCTTCCGATGTCTCAAACAGCGACCGAGGGACAGTTCTGCAAAGACATTTAGATTATTATTAGATAGTGGAACATGACACGAAAAAGAGGACGCCTATGCCCTGCATTGGGTAGACAAAGGGCCAAAATGATGATGATGATGATACAAAAAAACGTTTTTATTTTTCTTTCACATAGAAGTAAAACTTAAACACTTACTAGGTGAAATTGACATAAATATAATTTTGAATCTATCTATGTGAGAGACTGGTGTCCGTACTAGGAGACCTGTATTACAGATCACCAGACTCTCCGCACTCCGAACCTGGTGGATTCATAGAAGCGGCCGGTACATAAAATATATTTTACCAACTATGTGATGCAAGATACAATTAATTAATTTAAATTTAACAGCATCCACTGATCGTGAGTTTGGAATGATGAATGGAACATACGCATAAATTATTTTAGATTTCACCAGAAGACAATATGAAGATTTCTTCATCATCTCCCTAGCCTTATCTCGTATCTTACAGGGTCGGCTACCTAATATAGGGGATTGAACGAGGGTACTGATTTTTACACAGACCGACTGCCGTCTGACCTCCGCGACCCAGAAGAGAAACCAGACGCAATCCTAGAATAAGTCAGAGTTTTCAAGCCGCCAATGCTTAGCACTGGCCTCTGATATGGCTTAACGACTAATAGCTACGGTATTAAACGATATTAACCGGGACCAACGGCTTAATTTTCTTTCCGAAGCACGGAAAAAGCGCCAAATAAACGTACATATGAAATTCGGAAACACATTGGTACGTGGTGGGATTCGAACCACGACCTCCCGCTCAGGAGGCAGCGGCCCTATCCACTACACCATCCGGCTCTTTTTAATTTGAAGATTTCTTATTGATAGGTAATTCCATAATTTAGATGTCTGAAAGCGAAATCTACCTCCAAAAATACCCGTTATAAATGGTGAAGTTGTAAGCGGTGAGGTTGATCCTCAGGAATGTCGGGATGACATGGGAAGAGATATAGAACATTACAGCAGCAGTGATGCCGGTGAACATGATAATGGGGCTGTTGAGTATATTAATAATGTAGACTTCAATACATATATACATAAATTGACGCCTTTATCCCTAATGGGGTAGGCAGATCGTAAACAATCTAAACAAAGGTCGTTCCGCCACGTGTGACAATGTTTTGAGGGTTATTTAAGATAGATTTGTAGGCACATTGCTATAGTGAGAGGTTGTCATCCCATCGCCTAAATCCATAGATATTTACATCCCGGGAGGAAAAGAAGCTGGCACATTCTATGTTTTTCTGTCGCTCCCAGTTCAGCATGTAAGTAATTGACTTCAATAATAGTACAGTATCCGGTATAAATATTAGAGTACCCGTTATAAATGGTGAAGTTGTAGGCAGTGAGGTTGAGCCTCGGGACTTCGTGGGAGGAGTGTCGTAGCACAGCAGCCGCAAAGCTGTTGACTGCGCCCGCACCGCTACCAGCTGCCGCGCAGAGTAGCACGAAGCAGGAGAATAGGGCTCGGCGCGAGCGGCGGTGACGGACTGGAGAAAAATAAAAGAAAAAAATACAGGTGGCTATCGTGTGGGTCAGTCTGTTAGTTGGTAAACCCATTGGATACGAGGAACACTAAGAGCTAGTCCATTTTAGCGATACTTTAATCAGTGTTGCCTTTTGGGAAAACTCTTAGGGTAAAATTCACTGTGCCTTGGCCCTTTCACATCACTGCAGCACACATGTGCCTATTGTGTAACCTACTTTGATTTATCTGTTTGTTTTATTGTATGTGTCTTTTTTAAATTTGCCAAATGTACATGTGTTTACTAGAAATATTAATAAAACGCTTTATCTATCTATCTTCTTTCACAGATGTGTATGTCTACATCTCTACAATACTTACACAGATCCCTGCAAGTGGACTGTTCCGTTTTCTTATCCGAGTTGGATTCCAGACCGCTGACCCTTTTCAGCATCGGTTGAAAGGTGTCCGAGTCCTGTCTCCTCATGTCCCGCCTGCAAAGCAATAGCTATTTATCTGGCATCTTCTTCTGTCGAGTGGGTATCGAGTCTATCGACCCGATGAACCCTGGTGTCAGAGTTTTTAAACCGCCTAGTAGCACAACTATCAGGCCTCTGACATGGTTTGCGTAACGACCACTATCAAAGACAGCGACCGGGACCTACGGCTTAACGTGCCCTCCGAAGCACGAAATCTATTACTTTTTCGGACATACAGGTGATTCAGCCTGCAATGTCCTAAACAAACTAGGGAAAAATTCACAAAGTGATAAATTCTCAAATATCAACTTTGTGTTTCCCCCCTGGGAATCGAACCCAGGACCTCCGGATCAGGAGTCCATGGCACTAGCCACTAGACCACGGAGGCAGTTTATCTGGCTAATGATGCAACTGTTGTATAATTATATCAACATTTCTGTACAGTGTTTGTTAAGAAATAAACAACTGGAACTTGCCTTCCACAGTATTCTGAGGTCCTGATTCGGACCTCCTGTTGCTCTATTACGTCAGTCAGGTCTTCTTGGAAGTCTGAGCCGTCGAACCAGCACATCACCTTGGCTGCCTCCTGAAAGCGCAATGATAAAGATTAGTCTTTTTTATAAAACTTTCGGTTACATGGTGGGTTATAATCATAAATCCCTTGATTTATAAATGACCATTGACCAAAGAGCTTGAATTGTGACTGAGAAGTCAGAATATCTCAAAGGACTATCTACCTACTGTATATTTTATAATTTTTAAATGTGGATATTTTGGGAGAGGACGACCAAAGAAAAGATGGAAGGACTGTGTGAAAGATGATAGATACGTCTAGAGCGGGTATGAGTTTTGATTTGACGGCTGACAGGGATGAATGGAAGATGTAGATACAAGACATACTGCGCTGTCCCCAAATAAATGGGATCAGAGCAAGAGAATGATAATTCAACAATTTACGTATTATAATAGTATACCACGATTCCAACATTTTGTTATTGTTTCTGCATAACATTTGGTGGTTTGCCAAAATCAATGCCTACCTGTATTCTCCCAATGCTGATCAAGAACGAGGGTGTTTCTGGCAACCAGAGCAGAGCTACTAGAAGTATACAGGGCGGTGCAGCCATGGCCAGGGACAGAGCGTGTGCTGAGAATATCCCACCCGCTCCGTACGCAAACAGAATACCGCAACTGAAAGTAAAAAATATTGACGAGTTAGATTAAGAGTTAGATAGCCTCTGACTCATAGATATTAGATTTTACAAATGGGTATCAAGACAACCAAATGTCCCAAAGAATCCAAGCCCAACACATCCCAAGATTTTAAACCACCTCGTAGGATTCTGATATGGCTTCATATAACAATCAACTTTATGAAGGTAAGAGTCATAGTAGATGAGTACGCAGTAGCTCTTACCAGGTGTAAGGGACAGCGTCCAGCAAACTGATAGGGAAAAACTGTCAACGAACCTGAACAACTAGCACTAGAAAATGCTTTCAGGAGCCGAAAAAACAATTTACATTCCCATACAAAATGACCACCTCGGTTAGACAATTTGTATGAAAAAGCTAAATTTAGTTTCGTTTACTGAGCAAACCTTATCAGTTTGCGGGACGCTGTCCCTTACACCTTGTATTATATAATTCCCAGTAATTGGTAATCATGATTACGTCAGTAATTGAAATTTGGATGTGCAGGACTTACCTGCAAACTAGAGCAGGCATCGCAGCAAGCCCTCTTCTAGAGCCACCCTGGCCGCCTTAAACCCTCGTGCAACTAGGGACTAGCTTTTCTAGCAGATTCCTTTGCTCTTATGGTCCTATGAAAAGACCAACTGATCAAGATCTTACCTGCAAGCTAAAGCAGGCATTGCAGCTAGTCCTCTTGTTCGGGGAGCAATTTCTGCGCAGTATAAGGGAGCCAATGCAAGTGCACCAGCACCACCTGCTCCTGCTGCCACCCTGGCAGCCCATAACCCTCGTGGTCCACCCCATGCAGCTAGAGACCAACTTAACTGGAATTGTGAAAGATAATCATTAGACTAGTATTCGAAATTATCCCAAGTTTAAAAACATACATACATACATAAAATCACGCATTTATCCCTTACGGGGTAGGCAGAGCGTCAGACGCCTCGTAAAAGGCGCTTTCGCCTCGTCTGACAAAAATTGAGGGCAATTTTAGATTGTAATGTGTATTGCTATTGTGACAGGTTGTCAGCCCATCGCCTAAATTACAATACACTGTAACCCTCGAGTCCCTTTTGCTGACTTCTACAGCATGCCCGGGAGGAAGGGCAGCTGGAACATTCTATGTTTTTCTATCTCTCCCAGTCCAGCATGGAAGAAAGTTTAAAAACCGTTTTGTTTTTTCCAGAGATACAAAGGGCATCAACTTTCCTGCCTTTTAGGCGGCGGTCTCCAAAATATGTGCTTACAATGAAACTAATGCAGATACAAAGAGCGCCTGCTTTCCTTCCTCTCGCATCAGCCAACACCGCGAAGAATGGTGCAGCTGGTAAAGCCACCAGGCATGGTAGTGCAGCCAGCCAGGCACCTCCTGTCAACGCTTCGTTTCCTAGTACCCCGGATACCCAGCCAGTGCTGCAGCCGTGTGTGAAGCAGGAAAGGTTGTCTGGAAAAGAACGAAAGAGGAGATTATTCTACGCTGCATATTACAAAACCAAACGTACATATAATCACGCCTTTACTGCGCTATCCCTATCCGCACAGCGTAAACAACCTAAACAAAGGTCGTTCTGCCATGTCCGACAAAGTTTTGAAGCTTATTTATTATAGATTTTTAGGTATATTGCTGTAGTGGCAAGTTGTCAGCCCATAGCCTAAATTACAATATACTGAAACCCTTGGATCCCTTAGCTGGTTTTTACAGCATGCCCGGGAGGAAATGCAGCTGGCATATGCTATGTTTTTCTCTCGCTCCCAGTCCAGCATGGAAGAAACAAATTACAAAACAGGCTGATAAAAAGAAAATCGATGTCGTGTCGTACCAAAATGCGAAGTCATTAGCACAAGATATAAGAGAAATGTCTGGAACTTGAAATATGAATATTCCAAGTCACAAACACACAAGTAGGTAGGTACCTAATAATAAAATATTCCGTTACTTTACTTTGCTGCTTCATCGTCAAGATGATTAATTCCATGCTGGTCTGGGAGCGAGAGAAAAACATAGAATGTGCCAGCTGCATTTCCTCCCGGGCATGCTGTAAAAACCAGCTAAGGGATCCGAGGGTTTCAGTACACTGTAATTTAGGCGATGGGCTGACAACTTGTCACTACAGCAATATACCTACAAATATATCTTTAATAACCCTCAAAACTTTGTCAGACGTGGCAGAGCGACCTTTGCTTGGGTCGTTTACGCTCTGCCTACCCTATTAGAGATAAAGACGTGATTATATGTATGTATTTATCGTCAAGATGTCAAAGCCAGCGTTCTCACTTTGATGTTTAAAAGCTGTGTAAATTACACGGCTCTTTGATCATTCGGTGTAGCTAGCGTTGCCAGGTCCTCATACCGAAAAGCCGGACAGAGCTGTGAGTTTGGCCTAACATTTGGGTCAAAAAGCCGGACATCCTGCATTTTCAACAATTTTAAATATTCGTGTAAAAAATCTTTTTTTTTTTTGGCCTAACATTTTGGTAAAAAAGCCGGACACTTTGCATTTTAGGGGAATTTTTTGGTATTAATGTAGAAAATTTATGAAAACCAAGGTTTTTTTAAATTTACATTAAAACTAATGCCAAATTAGTCTAAAAGTACTTTATTATTAATCAGTCGAGTCGAATTCGGTCTCGATGCGCACGAATTTTGAAATCTAAAAAGCCTAACAAAAGCCGGACAGGCCGGACGACGCTTATTTTGGCCGGACAGGCAATCAAAAAGCCTGACTATGTCCGGCTAAAGCCGGACGCCTGGCAACGCTAGGTGTAGCAGTAGGTACCTTCGTATAGGCATATAAGTAATGTTTGCTTACTCGGAAATACATACATACATAACGTCACGCCTCTTTCCCGGAGGGGTAAGCAGATATCACATCCTTCCATTTGCTAAGATCCTTGCAAACTTCTTTCGCTTCATCTACATTCATCAATCTTTTCATGCACGCTCGTCGGTTTAGGGTACTCCTGACCTGACCTTTCCCTAGAACGTCCCCGATTTGATCGCGGTACGTTCGCCGAGGTCTTCCCCTTCCAACATTCCCATACTCGGAAATATACAGAAATATTTCATGTTTTTTTTTTAATCTTATTTTTCCCGAATAATATCAATGATATTCAATTGATCGTGGATAAAGGGTGTAAGCGGTGTAGGGACAGCTTCACGAAAACTGATAGGGATTTAAATTAAAACTTAACAACTTTTAACAAAAAGAACAGGAAAAAGATATTGATTCCTCCATACGTAAATTGTATCCGGTGGTTATTTTGTATGGGGTAGGAATATTTTTATGGTGTGGGTGAGGAATGCGATTGCGGACAGTCCCTACAGATTATGGCATACCAACCTGTTGAACTCCTGCAAAATTTATATAGTTGCAAAATATAGATATTTGTTTAATTTCTCACAACTGGCTAATATTTTTCAGTAGAAACCAAGAAAGCATTGCGTAAATAAACATGAAAACATCGAATAGATCACTCCGTAAGTACCAGGCGCGCATAGCCTTACAAGAGGGCAATAAAGTCTAATGAGCAATAAAGTCCCATTCACAAGAGTAGTGGCGGATGCGAGGGATTGCCTCCGTTGTATATTAAAGAGGGAATAAATACTGAGGCTTGGTTGTTTTTTGATTTATTAAGGCTCGTATTTTTGAAGCGATTTTAATCTTGAGACTAATATTAAGTATGGATTTGACAGACTAGTTTGTACTGAAATGACATTTCTGATACGAACTCATACTCGCTGTCACTCATGAGAGCTGATTGTAAATACGGCCCTAAGGCTTATTGAAGTTATCTTAAGATTGAGAGCACAGATTGAGAGCAAATACCTACCTATTAAGTATAGATTTGATTCGCAGTTTTGTGCTGAAAAGACGACGTTTCTGATACGAACTCAAACTTATTAATTAAATACGGGGCCTAAAGGAATGAATTTGCTCTTGACTGAAATAATGGCGTCGATTCTCGAGACATAATTCTAATTCTTAGCTAGGGCTGTCCCTTTTTGAGTTTGACATAAGAACAGGATAGCAAATAAACACATGACTTTGGAGCTAAAAACGTACAACGAAACTGAGGATTTACTGGACTATACAACTTAATATTATAAAATAAAAAAACACACAACACAACGCAACACACACACAAAACACAACACACACAGACTTAATATACATCCATGAGAGATTAAATTATTATTATTATCTTTATTTTATTTTATTCTGTCATGGATTCTGTGGATACCTACAGATTATAAGTAAGTGCATATTTAGGAAGAGTGGTGTCTCCTGACAATTTAGTTTAAAGGGAGACACCAATCACTATATTAAAAAATATATTTTTATTCACTTTCACATTCCTAATCTGACGTAAGACGCTTTAAATAAGAACTGAGTGTAGAGCATGCTTCCTTATTTTACGTCAATTAAGCAGTCTTGTCATATTAGCAATGTCAAAGTTATGTGTTTATTTGCTATCCTGTTCTTATGTCAATGTTAAGAACGTGACAGCGCTAGCTAAGAATTAGTTAAGGAATAGTGCGTCCAGAATTGCCGCCATTACTATATAGATTTGACGGTAGAGTGAGCTAAGTCAGAACAGAAGCCATCAACGAACATCTACTTGTATCGATTGTGACGTCGAAACTTTCAAACCCATGACCTCCGGATACAGAACCCAATGCTATGTAGTACTATTAAATATTCTGGGCCAATGCTCAAACCATTACACCAGATAGGAATATACTGTCATAATAAATATTAGGCCGCCTAATTGTACTCTGTTTGTTTTGTAATGTTTGTTCCTGTACAATGTGTTGTTTATGTTCAATAAAGAATATTTGTATTGTACATACATATATTTATATTTAATCACGCCTTTATCCCTGATAGGGTAGGCAGAGCGTAAACGACCTAAACAAAGGTCGTTCTGCCACGTCTGACAGAGTGTTGAGGGTTATTTAAGATAGATTTGTAGGTATATTGCTGTAGTGACGGTGGTGAACCCATCGCCTAAATTGCAATATACTGTGAAACCCTCGAATCCCTTAGCTGTTTTTTACAGCATGCCTGGGAGTAAATGCAGCTGGCACATTCTATATTTTTCTCTCGCTCCTAGACCAGCATGGAAGCAGTCATTTTACACACAAACTATTATAAAAAGTAAGCTGGCGCCTGACCTGATTTCGATGCTAGAGTTTCTAAAGGTGTGGTCACAAAAACATTTCGATTTTTATGATTATACATATACATAAAATCACGCCATTATCCTTACGGGGTAGGCAGAGCGTAAAACACCTCGTAAAAGGCGCTTTCGCCACGACTGACAAAATTGAGGGCAATTTAAGTTGTAATGTGCTTTGCTGTAGTGACAGGTTGTCAGTTACAATTCACTGTAATCATCGTATCCCTTTTGTTGACTTCTACAGCATTTCCGGGAGAAAGGGCAGCTGGAACATTCTATGTTTTTCTATCTCTCCCAGCAGCATGAAATGATTATTATGATGATTATGATTTACTGAAAAAATATTCAGAAAGTACCAGGAAATCATAAAAACAAGGATTACTCACAAATCGTAGCAGCCACCACTCTCCTTAAAGATCCACGCCATCGTTTGGACGCGCTCCTCTCGATTCTGTTCCTGTAACAAGATGAATTGACCTGATTAACATGTAAATCTCCTTCGGTTTATGTCATCCGGTGACGAAGGACAATTTGCTGGGTCTTTGATGGGAGATTCAAGGTTCTTTGAAATAAATTAAATACATTTCTGAACGCAAATAATACTGAAGATACTTTTGGGGTATCCATGAAATTAATTAGGTAAACCAAGCTATTAATCAATCAAAATGATTACATACATTACGAAGATAATTAATTATATCGAATAACGAATGAAAGAGAAGATGATGCGAATAAATGTTTACACATTTCGGGTTATATAAAATTCCACCAGCTTAGCACTTTTTTCCAAGCTACTTAAGCGGTCTAAAGCCATTCAAAAAGAGCATCGAGTCATTTTTCATAAGAAGAATTTATATCTGTTTTCATATTGTTAGGTTTATAAGTAGTTGATCAAGATCAGATCAGTTACATAAATGTGTAAGATGCAATACATTTATGTGTAAGGGACAACGTCCTGCAAACTGATAGGGGCTGGTTAATCAACGAAACTGAACAACGTTCACCAGGAAATTCTTTCAGGAGATGACAAACAAATTTGACTATCCCATTCTTTATGACCAACTCGATCAGACAGTTTGTATATATTTTTTTTTATTTTTCTTACAGTTTATTTATGTATTTATTTATTTTCTGTTTATTGTACACAAATTACATGAGAAAGATAATACACAAAGAATAACGACACAACAGGTACACATTATTTCACTAAGAAATTTCTTCCAGCTGACCTACGGAAGTGAGACTTAAATTGAGAGGCAGATGGTTATGGCAGACAGTTGCTCAATTTCCTAAACTCAGCAATCCGTATCAGTTTCCGGGACGCTGTCTAAGAATTCAGTATTCTCTACATATTCATCCTCCCTGTTCGATTTCATTACATCCGTAACACATTTCCCGAAAGTATCAAATATCAATTTGATTTCCGTGGAACCCTTGACATCAATTTAATTATAAAGCAATAAAGGACGGAACTAAGTGTTTCTTCGAATTTTCCACTCAATAAACAGGTGAAAGCTCTCTAAGCACGGGGGTATTAAGACGGTCACAGAAACTTTACGCTACACTAGCGCCACTTTAACACTCAAGAGCCTTATTTCTAATCAGCTCTCATGAGTGACAGCGAGTTTGAGTTGGTATCAGAAATGTCATATCAGTACAAACTGGCCTGTCAAATCCAAACTTAGTATTGCTCTCAAGTTTCTGTTTCGATCGCTTCATAAATATGAGCCATAAACTCATAATACGTAGAATAGAATAACTCAATACTCATTATTTAGTCTTACTCAAAAATTATATACTTGGAATCGGAATCTAGCTGTCCGTTGTTCAGGTTTTTAATATACTGCATAAGTTCATAGGTGAGATTCCCTGAGCACTCCTGTAGCATGTATGTATTCTGTTTGGTTGTTTTTAGCACGTAGTTTAATACCTACAAATCTATCTTAAATAACCCTCAAAACTTTGTCAGACGTTGCGGAACGATATTTGCTCAGGTCGATTACGTTTTGCCTACCCCATTAGGGATAAAGGCGTGATTATATGTATGTACTCAAAGATATTGGACAGTTTTATAAGATAGGACGGTATAAAAAGGCTTTAAATTAACATAGGTGGCGTTTTGTCAAATATTTTTGGTGAAAGGTGTAGTGTAATATTATTATTATGTAATTTCTTTGATACTCATCATATTCTTAGTATCGGTATATCTTTGTGTTATAATCTTCGCAAGAAAATAATTGTATTGTTCGCCTATTCCGATATGTTTATTATCTTAATTTTTTTTTAAAGAAATATAGTAACCAAGACATGATTTGATGAAATGCGTATTTTTCAATTCTTATTATTTCCCAAAAGCAGCGCTAGTGTTACGGGTGGATGCACATTTTCGGCTGGCAGAAAACATCGCATACATTTGCCTCTCATGAAAGTTGTATGAAGTCTGGCAACATTGGGATTAAAACGATCCGTAGTTTTTTTCAGTCCATTTACTACGAGTACCATCTTTTGTTTATATTTATTGGGTCTTCGAGTTATAAATCAACGACACGATGAACCCTGGTGTCAGAGTTTTCAAAGCGTAACATACATGGTTAGGTTTTGGCAAAAACTTTTCAGGTCCGTTTCATATAACCACGTGTTAAAAATTACAAATACATTTCGGTGTACATTACGCAGTCGGTGACCGATTACGAATTAATTGAAATTTAAGGGCTAAGTGGCGCCCTTATCAGTAAAAAAATAACATAATTCACTGGAAACACAATCAATTGAAAATCCAGTAGATCAGATTGAGGTTAAAGCAATGAAGGTCATTCAAAACGTCATGAAGTTGCAACTTATAGTTTGTTGTAGTTACAGATACATAATTTGCGAAAAACGGCCACTTTTAGAACTTTTGCTATCTGTAACTGCAGTGAACACTGGATTATTAATTTAAAACGTTTAAAAGAAACTTCAGTACCTATACTTCAATCTGATTTACCGTATTTTCGGTTAATTGCGTTTTCAGTGAGTAATGATTTTTTTATTGATGAGGGCGCTGGCGTGCACCGGGGGTCCCCTTAAACCACGCAATGTATATTACGTAATTGGTAAGAGTCGTTGTATAAAACGGGTCTAGTGGTTAGCTGGACGCAGCCTGCGCTACCGACCGTCGGAATGGGCAAAACACTTATTTGAATCGCATACTGAACTGCCTTCGTGGTTTAGTGGTCCAAAGTGAGTATTTGTCAATATACTTTGTGAGTTTTCCCCTAGTTTCCTTAGGACATTGCAGGCCAAATCTCTTGATTGTCTGAAAGAACAAAGATTCCGTGCTTCGGAGGACACGGTTGGTTTTGGCCACTGTCATTGATATTGGTTGTAACATAAATAATATCAGAGGCCCATTTAGTTGTTAGTTGTTTATAATAGGTGATTTAAAAACTCAGAAACCAGGGTACATCGATTCGAAAGTCGACACTGAATGAGAATTTTGAACAAGTTGCTTAGTCTGCTCCTATCAGGTCTGAGGTCTGGACGCATCTGGCGCCACCAACCGTCGAAATGGGCAAAACACTTATTTGAATCGCATACAATATGAGTATGGATATGAGCAAAAGTTCTTTATTTGCTGTTTGCCATATGCTGAACGGTATTTGCAGTGTGAGAAGTGTTTGAGAGGTACTTCTGTAGAGATATTTGTTTTCGATGCTTCTTCTTCTTCTGTCGTGTGGGTCTCAAGTCAACCCGATGAACCCTGGTGCCAGAGTTTTAAACTGTCTAATAGCACAGCTAAAAGGCCTCTGACATGGTTTTTGTGTAACGACCACTATCGCCATCTGCAACACAGAATCTTTTTTCTTTCAGACAATCAGGTGATTCAGCCTACATTGTCCTAACGAAACTAGGGAAAATCTCACAAAGTGATAAATTGACAGATATCAACTTTGTGTTCCCCTGGGAATCGAACTCAGGACCTCCGGATCGTGAGCCCATGGTACTGACTACTACACCACAGAGGCAGTTTTCGATGATGCTAGAGTATTTATAGTTCCGTTTGGTGTGTTTTCTCGTGGGAATAAGATGTTTTCCCGAGGTAAAAGTAAGTTGTATTACTCACAGTAAACAAAATTCAGATTGTAGGTAAAATATTTGAATGTTAATTTTAACCTTTCTTTGATGTAAGGTTCAAGAAGGTTTTCTTTATCTTTTGAATTGTAATTAATTGTATCGCATTTGTATTTAAATAAATGAAACTGACTTTGTAAAAATAAGCATACAATTTAGTATTTCTCCTAATACCGGGTGTAAGGGACAGCATCCCTCAAACTGATAGGGGTTGCTCTGTCAACAAAACTGAACGACTATCAGCAGGATTTTTTTCAGGAAGTGAAATAAAATATTTGTTTTTTTTTATTCATGATAGGGAAACATACAGCAATAATATTGACACTAACATAAACTAATATAAATAACACACAAGTAAATTAAGGTTCCACCAATACATGAGTGTCGATTTTGAATAAAATAAATAAAAATACGTACCTATTTCTATACAAATTGTCTGATTGAGGAGGTCATTTTGAATGGGAAGGTCAGTTTTTATTTTCATCTCCTGAAATTCCTGTTGTTCAGTTCCGTTGACTGAGCAACCCCTATCAGTTTACGAGACGCAATTTATTTCGCTTGTACTTAAATAGGCAATGAATTTCAAAGCGCTTGTAAAAACCCACTTCGCCTTAATTTAACTACCCATAATCTATAACAAAGCCTACAAGAGGCTACAAAATTGACTTATTGTTACCTCGTTAGGGTCAATTCACACCGTCAAGCGACGCGACGCGACGGAACACGCACTTTTCAAGTGCTTGATACGTAATAGAACTTTATTTGCTATGCAAAAAGATAGGTAGAGAAACATTTGATAGACAGGGAAGTGCAGCCTGACGCTATTTGCCTACTAGTCAAATCAGCAACTTTTAATGACATGTCAAAAACGCTTTTTTGTATGAAAATAGTGGGTTATGACGTCACTCGCCAGTAAATATTGACTACTCAAATCAATAACTTATTTTTTTTTTGAGATCCACAGTATTTTTAGCCATCAGTTTTAAGTATCAACGTATTAAAATTTTTATCCACCTAGTCAACATACCTACTGACATGCAGCTTTAGCTTCGCGTCGCTACCTGGTGTGAACTGACTTACTTTCCGATTTAGCATCTAGATTGCAGATCGATTGAGCGATTGTTGGTAAAGATTATTTGGAAACATGGAAGTAGATTTTTCGATATTTACCATTAAAAGGTAATTTGAATGTATATTTTTTTACAGATTTGTAAGATCCTTTGGAAAAGTTGTTCAGTTTCCCTTTCCGAGTGTAAAAGTCCTTTAGTCTCTTACACCCTGTACAATCATTTTTAATGTTGAAAAATTTTAAAATCGTCGAATCGTTATCATTAAGGTCAGAGCGCACTAGAAGATAGCTGCAGGAGCGCGGCGCGGCACGACGCGGCTATGTCATTTTCTTCCATGCTGGACTGGGAGCAAGAGAAAAACATAAAATGTACCAGCTGAATTTACTCCCATGCTGCCATTACTGCATGCTGTAAAAACTAGCTAGGAGACCCGAGGGTTCCTCTACACTGCAATTTAGGCGATAGGGTCGCAACCTGTCACTTCAGCAATATACGTACAAATCTATTTAAAATAACACTAAAACTTTATCAGTTGCGGCGTAAAGACCTTTGTTTAGGTCGTTTAGGCTCTGCCTACCGCACTAGAGATAACGGCGTGATTATATTATATGTACCGTGAAACCCTACTACTTTGCCCATGGCGCACATCTTTGCCCAAACACGAAAATTAACTAAAACTACCATTAGAAATTTTATTTTAACAAATGGCAACTTTTTGTGGTGTCTATGGAAAACTAGAATATCTTTTTGGCAACACTGACTACTACAATCGTGGCTAACTTCATTCAGTCATCTGTCAGTCACCGTCAAAGTTGCAGTGTCGTGAGTGGTGCCAAAATTTTGTTGGAGTTTTGCGTCCCGCATTTTCGAAAACCGCTGCGCAGTTAAAATCTATTATTAATTACGTGTAGTGCATTAATTGTTGCTGCTTTTAATCATGGCCTCCTTCTTACACTCGCCTCAGTATACGAGAAAATTGTGTGGGCAATGTAGTAAGCACTTTTATAGAGTGAGGGTGGACAACTTTGCCCAGCTCATAAACGGTACAAGGGTTGCCACTTCTGAAAAAAATTAAATGAGGTAAAAAAATATAATGTGGTAGGTACCTATATATAGACGTTCCCTGCGTTGAAAGTTATTCAAAGTTGCCTGCAGGTATCCTCACGATGTTTTCCTTTAACTTATGAGCGTCGAAGAAAGTACCTACATATGAATTTGATAACCGAAAACACATTGAAAATGAAAATGGCCGACAAATATATATTTATTTTACATAAAGATTAAGTTAATTAAGTTTCTAGATTAAGTTTTTGGTTGCAGAATTTTCTCCTCAACAACAGATCTTTTTATCTGATGCACAGCCCTAGCACCTTAAATCCTTTAGTATGAAAGTGTGACTAAATGAGATGATAACATTGCCCACCAATGTTAAAACTTAAAATAGGATACTATTGGATTTGAAATGGTAATGGTATACAATTTTGCCCGTTTGCTAACAATATATCTTAAAATCACAGTCATAAAGCTTATAGTTGCTGAGAAATTTAGGTTGGGCAAAGATGTAAGGAAGTGGAGATAACTTTGCCCGCGTCTGTTTCTTTTTTTTTTTCAGCATTTGTTTGGAATTATATCATCTGGGTTTGACAGTTTATTTGTTGCATAGAGTGTCATTTAAAGCTTCAGCAGCCATCAAATAAAGGCTGATATTTTTTGAAATAAAACAAAAAAATCATAAAATGTGGGCAAAGATGTAAGGTTTCACGGTATGTTACCGCGCCGTGTCGCGCCGCTGCATCTACGTCCTAGTGCGGTATGACCTTTATATATATTCTTTATTGCGTACAAAACAAATACAATATAAAATACAATAAATAAACAAATTCAAATTTAGTTCACAAAGGTGAGCTTATCTCTATAAAGAGATATCTTCCAGCCAACCTGTAAAACTGAATATGAGATAACAATATATACGGGGACACGCTGTAGACTTTTACATATAACCTAGAACCTACATAAACATACATATATATTATACCCGTGTTACGTCTAACCTCCCGAGAGCCCGATGGTGTAGTGGATAGGGCCGCTGCCTCCTGAGCGGGAGGTCGTGGTTCGAACCCCACCAGTCACCACGTACCAATGTGTTTTTCGGTTTTCGAATTTCATATGTACGTTTATTCGGTGCTTTTTCCGTACTTCGGAAGGCACGTTAAGCCGTTGGTCCCGGTTAATATCGTTTAATACCGTAGATATTAGTCGTTAAGCCACATCAGAGGCAGGTGCTAAGCTTTGGCGGCTTGAAAACTCTGACCTAATCTAGGATTGGGTCTGGTTTCCCTTCTGGGTTGCGGAGGTCAGATGGCAGTCGCTCTGTGTAAAAACCAGTACCCTCGTTCAATCCCCTAGATTAGGTAGCCGACCCCGTGAGATACGGGATAAGGCTAGGGAGATGTATGTATGTATTACGTCTAACCTCATTACTCTGGCCAAAACCGACGCAGATGGATGAGAGATTCGTTGCTATGTTGAAAGTGGGCTCATATATCCATACATACATACATATAATCACGCCTTTATCTCTAATGGGGTAGGCAGAGCGTAAACGACCCAAACAAAGGTCGTTCCGCCACGTCTGACAAAGTTTTGAGGGTTATTTAAGATAGATTTGTAGGTACTTTATTGCTGTAGTGACAGGTTGTCAGCCCATCGCCTAAATTGCAATACACAGAAACCCTCGGATCCCTTAGCTGGTTTTTACAGCATGCCTGGGAGGAAATGCAGCCTGCACATTCTATATTTTTCTCTCGCTCCCAGGCCAGCATTGAAGAAAAATATTACCACATCCAATTAGGAGTCTTTGATAGTGGTCGTTACTCAAACCATGTGAGAGGCCTATTAGCTGTGCTACTAGGCGGTTTAAAAACTCTGACACCAGGGCTCAACGGGTCATTCGACTCGACCCGACCCGATGAAAGAGTGTCAGTTTTCAAACGGCCTAGTAGCACAGCTATTTAGACCCCTGAGATGGTTTGAGTAACGACCACTATCAAAGACAGCGACCGGGATCGATGGTTTAACGTGGCCTCCGAAGCACGGAATCCTATTTCTTTTCGGACAATCAGCTGATTCAGCCTGCAATGTCCTAAAACCTCACAAAGAGATAAATTGACAAATAGCTACTTTGTGTTCCCCCCCTGCGAATCGAACTTAGGACCTCCGGATCGTAAGCCCATGGCTATGACCGCTAGACCACGGAGGCAGCTATCTAGGTTTACACAGTGTAACGGATTTATCCTAAGGGATGTGAACACAGAAGTGTAATATCTAGCGCTCCCTTGCGACTTTTCAAATCGGTGGATGTGAATGGGCGTAGCTTGTACTTAGTTTATGTATTATATGTAATGTAATGTATTTAGGATACCCATTTGACTAGGTTTGCACTATCCCGCTTACCGCTACACTTTTTTCTTTCACCCAAAGGTTGCCTGGAAGAAATTGCTACCTTAGCATTAAGACACCCTATGTTGTACTTGTCTTTTGCTGTTATCTGTTGTGTTGTATGTTGTATTATTACGTGCAATAAAGTATTTTTATGTATGCACTGTGACGGTTCCGTGCAATGCCGTGGCTCTGTTTTGTCCACTAGACGGCAAAGAAACGACACGGCAACGTCCAACTAGTTCCGATTTGCGCGCACACACGAGCATCCTTCGTACGAATACAAAACACATGCAGTTTGGCAGGCCGGCGACGGTACCGGTGGGAATCAATGCCGTGCCGTTGTCATGCCGGCAAGTGAGAAACATACATACATACATATAATCACGCATTAATCCCTAATGGGGTAGGCAGAGCGTAAACGACCTAAACGAAGGTCGTTCCGCCACGTCTGACAAAGTTTGAGGGTTGTTAAAGGTAGATTTGTAGTGAGAAACCGTGCCATATAATTTCATAGAATTTCATAGATTATCTCTTCCACTCTGTAACGAAACTGATTAACTTTTCCCAAGGAAAATAGGTTTAAAACGAAAAAGAAAACCTCGCAAAACAAAATGCATCAGCTGATAGCAATTTATATATCTATTTTGACCTCCTTGAGAAAAGTTGTTCACCTTTTTGGGTAGATTCAGATCCTTTAGAGGACATATTCGCTTTCTGTTACATCTTGTATAAGGGCCAAAATCCAACTAGCACTCAGTTTCCCATCCATCTTTGTCGCCGTGTAAAACAGCTGATATAAATCTAGGTTCTTTGAAAAGTCTAGCTCTAGGATTTAGCTTTCCGCTTTACTTACTGCTTACATCGAATTGCAAAATTGGAAAAGATTTTAGTCATAAATGTTTAGATTTCAAAGAAGTTAATTAGTTAATTTCTATGAACTACCTTACCTACACCACAGGAAAGAGTGGGATTGTGCCTTCTTTAACTTATCTAATATTATAATATTTTTTGTATATGGTAGAGTAGGGGCTCAATTCTAGATTTGCCGGCTAAAACTAAAATTAAAAACTGTTTGTCTCTTTCGGACTTAAATATTTCTCCAGTTTTTATTTTTAGTCAGTGGTTTTATGCAGTATCTGTCATTTTTATCTGCCGTCATATGACATGTTGACACCCAATACCTTTGGGTACGCTGATGACAGCACGGTTGTTGACAGATATCTGTCCAGTGCAAGGGCCAACAGTGAAACAATCCAGTCTTGTCGGGAGTCTATAGTGGATCGTCTGAAGTCATCGCTAAGGGTGATATCCGAGTGGGGCGATGCCAATCTCGTCAAGTTCAACGCATCCAAAACCCAGGCGTGTCTATTCTCGACAAAACGGAGTCCTTTTAACCTGGCTCCAACTTTCCGGGATGTATCCGTACCGATTTCTGACCATCTTGAGCTTCTTGGTATGAGCCTTACGTCCGACTTGAACTTTGGACGTTACATTGAGTCTCTGGCCACAACAGCTGCCAAAAAACTTGGTATCCTCTCGAAGGTGAGGCGATACTTCACACCGGGACAGCTATTGCAGTTGTACACAGCTCAAGTTCGATCGTGTATGGAGTACTGCTGCCACCTTTGGGACGGTTCAGCTAAATACCAGCTGGCTGCCTTAGACTCAATCGAGAGACGTGCTAAGAAGCTCATTGGAGACTCAGCACTGGTTGAGGCAAAACTACAGAACCTTGAGCACCGTCGCAGAGTGGCGTGCATGTCGGTATTTTACAGGATACATTTCGGGGAGTGCGCGTTAGCACTTCATGACCTTATACCCCCCTCCCCTTTCCATCTCCGGAGCACGAGGCGTGGACAGGGGTTCCACCCTTATGTCGTGGATATACCACAAATTCGCACGAAGCGGTTCGCTTCCACATTCTTAATGCGAACGGCTAAGGAGTGGAACTCCCTGCCGGCGAATCTGTTTCCGGAACAATATAACCTGGGCCTTTTCTAGGCGAGAGTGAATAGGCACTACATAGGTGAGTATGCTTCAACATAGTCCGCATCGTCACTTTCCACCAGGTGAGATGGCGGACAAATGCTCGCCTATATATATTAAAAAAAAAAAAAAAAAAAAAAAAATGGCGGTTGAAACTGACAGAAATACTGGGGAACCTGCAAAAACGCATCAAAATCTAGAGAACAAACTGTAATACAAAGCAAAGTTTTAGGTTGTATCTAGAATCGAGCTCAATATGCTTTGCATATAGTAGAATACTAGCGACCCGCCCCGGCTTTGTACGGAAATCATCAGTGTTACTCTACTATATTATGCATGTATTATACATATAAGCCTTCCTATTGAATCACTATATTCATTAAAAGAAACCGCATCAAAATACGTTGCGTAGTTTTAAAGATCATACATAGGGATATAGGGACAGAGAAAGCGACTTTGTTTTATACTATGTAGTGATTGATGGGTAGAGTATGATTTCTTATGGATAGAATGATACTTGAATTTATTGTGAAATAAAATCAGTATTATTGTTACAAATACAAAAAAAACAGTGAGGAATAAATATTATTAAAGTATACTCATTGATTGTTCATGAAAAACCCATTAATTCTGTGTAAAACCAATACAGACATCAATGTAAATAAAATGTATTTGGCGTGACATTTAGCTGTGTGCCGCTAAATGAAAACTCATTTCCGCTGAAACCATCAGTGTGCGGTGTCCCACAACCGAGACCGAACTCACAGCTGGGTAGTTAAATGACTTTTCATATAAATAATAGACCTCCCAACTGATTTTCGGTAATGGCAGTCAATCTCACAGAGATCAACCATCTGCGCGGGACTTAGTTTTGAGTGTGCGAGTGTTTGCGCAACACACAAGTGCACTCTCTGTTACTTTAATCTTTTATTCTGATGGGACAGACTGACATACCTACAAATCCATCTAGTAATCTATCTTCAATAACCCTCAAAACTTTATCAGACGTGGCGGAACGACCTTTGTTTAGGTCGTTTACGCTCGGCCTACCCCATTACTGGTACGACCAGAGAGGAATCAGGCAAAGGAACGACTATTTACATGCCCATATACACAAAGCAATTGTCGAGAATCGAACGAAGGACCTCCGAATTGTCAGCCCCTGGTTTGGACCACTACACCATTGAGGCATTAATTAATTCTGAGTAAAACCAAACAGACATCAATGTACTAAATAAAATGTATTTGGCCTGATATTTACCGGGGTGTCCCAATTAATGAAAACTCATTACCGCTGGCACCACCAGTGCGCGGTGCCCCATAACCGAGACCAAACTCACAGCTAGCAGTTAAATGCCTTTTCACAAAAATAATAATACACACATACATAATAATCACGCCTTTATCAGAAAAGATGCATCACAGTCACTGTTTAAATCGTCTGATGTAGACGTAAAGGCCTATGACGATGATCCTTGATGGGATAGGCAGAGCGTAAACGACCTAAAAAAAGGTAGTTCCACCACGTCTTACAAAGATTTGGGGGTTATTTCAGATAGATTTGTAGGTATATTGTTGTAGTGACAGGTTGACAGCCCATCGCCTAAATTGCAATATACAGAAACCACCCGGTTAATAAGAACTGGCTTTCGACAGGGAATGAGACAACAACATAGAATGTGCTAGCTGCATTTTCTTGCTGTAAAAACCAGCTAAGGGGGTCCCTTAGCTGGTTTTTTCTTGCTGTACAGCAAGAAAATGCAGCTAGCACATTCTATGTTGTTGTCTCATTCCCTGTCGAAAGCGACTTTGTTTTATACTATGTAGTGATTTCGTGAATCAATATTTTTGTAACTCCCAGTCCAGCTTGTAACTATCTACCTTAACTGCCTTTTCATTTACATGATATCATCCTTATTATATTTTTTTTCTTCAGTGCTTGACTGGGAGTGATAGAAAACCATAGAATATGCCAGCTGCATCTCCTCCCGGGCATGCTGTAAAAACCAGCTAAGGAATTCGAGGGATATAGTGGTTTGCAATTTTAGGCGATGGGCTGACAACCAGTCACTATAGCAATATATATGTACATCATAATCATCTGTAATAACCCTCAAAACTTGTCAAACGTGGCGGAACGACCTTTGTTTTGGTTGTTTTCGCTCTGCCTACCCCATTAGGGATAAAGGCGTGTTTTTATGTATGTATGTTATCTTCTTTTTCTAATCTTGGCTAAAGTTTTACAGAAAGACTAGCAGTAGCAGTCACTTATTTAACTTATCTTTTTACAAAAAATAACAACTTAACTGCTTGCTTATCTTGGCCCAAAACGTCGGCAGTATTTCAACCTGCATACTCTAGGTATTTAGGTTTAGGTTTAGCATGCAAGCTGCAGATATCTAGGTCTAATTTTAGTTTCGATCTAAGCCTAGGCTAGAAGGTAGGCGAGGTGGCAGATATTCTGGTCTGCTACAGTTAAAATGTTTAAAAAAGAATTTTAAAAAGTGTTTTAATATTTAAAATTTAGTATTTTTTTTTTTTTTTTTAAATGTATACATAATAATCACGCGTGCATCTCTTACAGGGTAGGCTGGGTAGCCTACCTTAGTAGACCCCATCTGGCTGGTTTGCTGGGGATTATATTTGTAGATAGCTGAGTGTTTAGCGCCATTACAAAACACAAAAACCCTCCAACTGATAGGGGTTGCTCAGTCAACGACACTGAACAACTTCCACCAGCAAAATCATTCGGGAAGTGAAAAAAAATGGTATTTCCATACAAATTGGCTGATCGAGGTAGAAATTTTGTATGGAACACCGTTTTTTTTATTTTTTTAACTTCCTGAAAGAATTTCTTGGTGAAAGTTCTTTAGTATCGTTGACTGAGTAACCCCTATCAGTTTGCGGGACGCTGTCCCTTACACCCGGTATTTACCTGAGCCACAGTGTATGAGCAGTATTTCCACAAAAACTTATCTACAGAGAGTAAACACATTTGCTGGCTAATCTTAAGGGTATGAACCTTCCCATGAAACTAAACAAGCCTTTTTTCTGGGCCTTTTCAAGGCGAGAGTGAACAGGCATTTTCTAGGCAATCATGCTCCATCATAGTCTACATCATCACTTACCATCACGTGAGATGGCGGACAAATGATTGCCTATCAAATAAAAAAAAAAAAAAAACAACTTTCCCTAAGGAACGTAAGTCGAAATGTTGAAATAAGAACTGGCCTTCCCATACTAATTGAGACAGAGCCTTGATAATTTTTATAGTTGGGCTAATTTACTTTGTCATATTTTGTCCTATGTTTCTTGGGGAAAGTTGTTCAGTTTCATGGGTAGCTTATAAATACATATAATCACGCCTTTATCCCTGATGACCTAAACAATTGTCGTTCCGCCACGTCTAAAATAGTTTTGTCGGTTATTTAAGATAGATTTGTAAATATATAACTTTAGTGACATGTTGTCGCCTAAATTGCAATATACTGAAACCCTCGCATCTCTTAGCTGAAGGTAGGAAATGCAGCTGGCACATTCTATGTTTTTCTCTCGCTCCCAGTTTAGCATGGAAGAGAGTACCTCATATAGCTTCAAATCCTAATGTTTGGCCCGGTAACATATTTTTACACCAAGTATTAAATGATGGACTTTTTTGCTTTTCTACGGCCAAAAAAGTCAAAGGTAGACCTTGCAACAATTTTACTAAACAAAAGTGACAGGACCGTGTTTTTAGCTTTTGTGACATGTAGAATTGGGCCCTTAAAATAAATAAATAAAATAAATTGTTTATTTCCTTCTAATACATTTAAATTTGACAAATATGCCGATGTCCCTCTTTAAGCTTAACACCTGTGTTGAGAGACACCGCTCTTCCTTACCACATTAATATGTTGAAGAAAACAACAAATTTAACTACAATAAATGGAAAAGAACCTTATGAGGCCCTTCCATGCTGGACTGGGATCGAGGGAAAAACATAGAATGTGCCAGCTGCGTTGCCACACGGGCATGCTGTAAAAACCAGCTAAGGGATCCGAGGGTTTTTTGTATATTGCAGTTTAGGCGATGGGCTGACAACCTGTCACTACAGCAATATACGTACAAATCTTTTAAATAACACTCAAAACTTTGTCAGACGTGGCGGAACGACCTTTGTTTAGGTCGTTCACGCTCTGCCTACCCCAATAGGGATAAAGGCGTGATTATATGTATGTATGTAGAATTGGGCCCAGTGTTTTATTATGCCGTCAAAACAAATAAAAGTTATGGAGACGTGAAATCTTTTCGTAATAAACTTTACGGATAAAAAGTTTTACCATTTATTGTGGTTTTACTATTTGATTTGGGTGATCCATAACGTTGTTTAGAGGTCAGTGTATTAACCTAAAAACCTTTGTTTTTCTTCTTAGCGAGTGGGTTCTCGAGTTGAACGGCGACCCGATGAACCCTGGTGTCAGAGTTTTCAAACCGCCTAGTAGCACAGCTATTAGGCCTCTGACTATCTATCAAAGACAGCGACCGGGCCGACGGCTTAACGTGCCCTCCGAAGCATAGAATCCTTTTTTTTCCTTTTTGAATAATCAGGTTGCCTGGCCTGCAATGTCCTAACCAAACTGGGGAAAATCTCACTAAGTGATAAATTGACAAAAATCAACTTTGTGTTCCACGGAAGCAGTTATTGAGGAGGAAGAGGTAATTAATGATGATAATTATTATGACAACAGATATGTTTGTTGTAATTCTAAGAAAATTCAGATAACAGAGCATTTCATATACATAGTACATTCAGCCCCGAAAAATCTAATTTAAAACCAAAATAATGGAAAAGTTCACATCGACCTTCAATGTTTATACTTAAGGGGCGAATAGTGGTTCGACGGTGGCGCCACCAGTTTTAATTTAATAGTGCCAGAAACACAAACATTATGATAAATATTATAAGTTTCGCGAGAATTGCAAAAAAATCTCCATTTTATAATCCAGAATACAATTATTCACACTAAGCATACAAGCTTTGTACTACAACGCTAGCTCGCGCGCGAAAGCGTGTTTTCTATACAAAAACAAAGATCAGACAATGCGAAACACGCTTCCGCGCGAGGGTTAGCAGATCCCGCTCCTACGCGCGGAGAAGCGTTTTCAGTATGTTCGACACTGCGTGTTTTCTATACAAACCGGGCGTACGAAGTCGCGGGCACAGCTAGTACTTAATATGAATTATTAAATCATGGATGATGAAATGCAGAATTACTTACAATTCACGCGAAACTAAAAAAAACATAAAAATGTTTGTAAATCAGGTACAATTAAATTAAAACTGAAGGCGCCACCATCGCACCTCTGTTGGCACATTAATGTTTAAAATTTTAATAATTTTCTTCTACTTCTTTAGCACGCCACCAACTTAACCTAAAAAAAAATTGTTATGTTTATTATTACAAAAGAATAAAGGGTGCAATTTCAGCTGCTTTTCTTTCAATGAAACTAACACGTAATTTAATCGTATTCTGTACCGTGACTTTGGTGAAATCATTGTATAAAAACTATGGAAGCCATTATATAAAAAAAACTTTATCGTGACTGCAGCAATGTAATTTAATTAGTTCTGTAATACGGCTTTTGTAGACCTGCTTACCTCTCAAGGAAAATATACGTAATTATGTCTATGTTCAAGTGTAAATAGGTAATCGTAAATAGTTGAGTAATATCGATTGACCAGGAGCCCAGCAATTTCAGAAAGTGTTTCTGGCTCAACACATCTCGATTCAGCCTTCGAGCTGGACGTGGAATTGAGGAATCTCCTATACGAGGTGTAAGGGACAGCGTCCCGCAAACTGATAGGGGTTGCTCAGTCAACGTACCTGAACTGCCACCAAGATTATTTTTCAGGAAAAGAAAATATTTTTTTGCTTTTCCATACAAATTGACTTAATTCCATACAAATTGAAGTAATTTTGTATCGGAAAGTAATTTATTTTTTCACCTCCTGTAAAAAAAAAAACTGGTGAAAGTCGCTGTTCAGTATCGTTGACTGACCAACCCCTATCAGTTTGCGGCACGCTGTCCCTTCCACCCAGTATTCAAACGTACATTTCGTAGCCTTGAGTGGCCATAAGAGGCCTTGCAAAAAAAGTAGATAGATGTATTAGGATACATACATACATATAATCACGCCTTTATCCCTAATGGGGTAGGCAGAGCGTAAACGACCTAAACAAAGGTCGTTCCGCCACGTCTGACAAAGTTTTGAGGGTTAGATTTGTAGGTATATTGCTGTAGTGACAGGTTGTCAGCCTATCGCCTAAATTGCAATATACAGAAACCCTTGGATCCCTTAGCTGGTTTTTACAGCATGCCCGGATGCATGTATTAGGATATATAACTAAATAGGAGTGCCACCTTCTTTTCTTTTCTTTCTTCACCGAAACATTTTTCAAAAATTTGGTGTTTCCTTTTGAAAAAATAAAATTGTATTCTCTAATTTGCGCGTTTTGTATTTAAGCGTTTTGTAATAATTTTCTTATTGTGAAATTCTAGCTCTCTGAACCGCGTTTACGAGGATACGAGGGTATATTGTAATGTAGGCGATGGGCTGACTACAGCAATATACAGTTCTTTCTAAACAACCCTCAAAACAGACGTGGCGGAACGACCTTTGTTTGCGTCTTTGACGCTCTGCCTACCCCATTAGGGATACAGGCGCGACAGTATGTATGTATGTATTTATAAGTGTATTGTTGTTGTGTTGCTCGCAAAATTAGAGAAAAGTACTATGCTAGTCTCAGCCGAAAAAGCAATATACGGTCTTGTTTACATTGAAAGGCCTCGACTGCTCTACTGCCTAGGGTGAGCCTTCCAAATTTACTCGACCATATATTACTTGTTTTTCGACTTCTAAAATAGTGTACTATTTTTATTTTAGTTTTCTGGGACTTACCTTTTCAAGGCGAGAGTGAATAGGCACTACATAGGTGAGTATGCTTCAACAGTCCGCATCGTCACTTTCCACCAGGTGAGATGGCGGACAAATGCTCGCCTATATATATTAAAAAAAAAAACTTACCTACTATCAGCACTACAAAGGAGAATATAGAGGTGTTTGATTTCACCAGCTTTCCAACTAACCTTCTACCAACTCCATTTATTTAAGAAAATCCAGCCATTTTCTTTTTGAACAGAAAATTCTTCCCTTGAAAATACCTTCCGATTCCGTTCCGATCTTGAATTGACTTAAACTAAGGGAGTGACCATTTTCAGGATTTTCAGGAAAGCCACAACCTCAAATACTTCATTACAAATAACTGTATTGTATTGTTTCAATAATACACTCTATTCATTTATTCACCATTACCTGTATTGAACCTAGCCACAAGAAACACACTTAGGGTCGTATTTATAAAGCGGTCTCAAGGTTGAGAGCAATCTTAAGTTTGTATTTGCCAGTTCATTTTGTACTGCAATTACATTTCTAATACGAACTCAAACTTGCTGTTAGTCTCAAGAGCTGCTTATAAATACGGGCCTTAAATGCCTCCAAAAACTTTGCACTTGCATACCTTTGGGTCACCTCACTCAACCTTCAATAAAGTATCGAGATTATTCGTCGGCACATCCCTAGGGACGGCCCTCGATATATCGATAAGTGAGTACATCTCTAATG
This sequence comes from Scrobipalpa costella, assembly GCA_949820665.1. Lineage (NCBI taxonomy): Eukaryota > Metazoa > Arthropoda > Insecta > Lepidoptera > Gelechiidae > Scrobipalpa > Scrobipalpa costella. The sequence goes on from OX463315.1 coordinate 12,267,569, forward strand.
CACGAGTTGGCGCGAAGTTATGTGAGCGGTCTGGGCGGAAACTTGGCTATTTTATTTCTGGACGACCAACTTTGGTCGTAATTTTTTTGTTTATCCTAAGCTATTCATGTTTTATGTTTTTCATACATACATAAAATCACGCCTGTATCCCTTACGGGGTAGGCAGAGCGTAAAACGCCTCGTAAAAGGCGCTTTCGCCACGACTGACAAATTTGATTGTCATGTGAATTGCTGTAGTGATAGGTTGTCAGCCCATCGCCTAAAATACAATACACTGTAACCCTCAAATCCCTTTTGCTGACTTCTACAACATGCCCAGGAGGGAGGGCAGCTGGAACATTCTATGTTTTTCTTTCTCTACCAGTCCAGCATAGAAGATGTTTTTCATATAACATGAAAGAAAGAAAATAATCAATTCTTCTTCTTCTTCTGTCGTGTGGGTATCGAGTCTATGGACCCGATGAACCCTGGTGTCAGAGTTTTTAAACCGCCTAGTAGCACAACTATCAGGCCTCTGACATGGTTTGAGTAACGACCACTATCAAAGACAGCGACCGGGACCGACGGCTTAACGTGCCCTCCGAAGCACGCAAAAAATAAATAAAAAAGAAAAAGAAGAAAGGATACAGGCGTGATTTATGTATGTATGTAAGTATCGCTTATGGACTTCTTATAAAACTTACTCTATGGTGTGGCCTTTTAGTCACTGGTCAAGTTTTTTTAAAACCTTTGCAATATGCTACATAGGTACAGAAACTAAATACATACATACTACCACGCCTGTATCCCTAATGGGGCAGGAGAGCGTCAACGACCCAAACAAAGGTCGTTCCGCCACGTAGGCCAGTTTTAGATGATCGTAATAATTGTCTATTCATACTAGAATGCAAAAGGAACTAGAAGCACAACTATCAGGCCTCTGACATGTTTTGAGTAACGACCAATATCAAAGACAGCGACTGGGACCGACGGCATAACGTGCCCTCCGTAGCACGAAATCTTTGTGTGAGAAAGTGATAAATTCTCACATCAACTTTGTGTTTCCCTCCTGGGAATCGAACCCAGGATCGGATTCCATGGCAATAGCCACTAGACCACGGAGGCAGTCGTGGGGCAAAAAGCTAGTTGCTTTACAAAGATTTTCCTTTCTAGGAAGTTACTGAAGCTGAGTAGGCCACTTGGTAGTGTCCGCATTGATGAACTCCGAGATGAACTCAGATAAAAGCGGTGATAATTGTTCGATCTTAGAGAAGCCTTTGACTTGGAACTGTAATGAAACAGAATGAAAGAGACAAGTTTTGTTCTCGCAAAATTAATTAGACCGAGTCGGTTTTTGTAACTAATACATTAGCCACAACTGACTACTACTGTACTGGAAATGGGCCCGGGGGCTATCGGTGGATCTTCTTCTTAGAGGATTCTTTAGTCAAACGACCCGATTAACCCTGGTGTCAGAGTTTTCAAACAGCTTAGTAGCACAGCTATTAGGCCTCTGACGTGGTTTGAGTATTGACTACTATCAAAGACAGAGACCGGCACCGACGGCTTAACGTACCCTCCGAATCACGGAATCCTTTTTCTTTTCGGACAGTTAGGTGATTCAGCCTGAAATCTCCTAACTAAACTGGGGAAAACCTCACAAAGTCATAAATTGACATATTATATCAAACTTTGTGTTCCCCCCTTGGGAATCGAACTCAGGATCGTAAGCCCATGGCTCTGACCACTAGACCACGTTGGCAGTTGGGGATGATTTCTCATCATGCTGCAAGGTTGTCAAATGCAAAAGGTACAATATCCTTTTCTTTATTAATGTTTTGTTTCCGCGTTGAATTGCGATGGACAGCCTTTGGGCCAGAAGTATGTAGTACTATTATATATTCTACTAGCGACCCGCCCCGGCTTCGCACGGAAATCATTAGTGTTTCTCTACTATATTATGCATATATTATACGTATAACCCTTCCTCTTGAATCACTATCCATTAAAAGAAACTGCATCAAAATCCGTTGCGTAGTTTTAACGATTTATGCATACATAGGGATATAGGGACAGAGAAAGCTACTTTTGTGACACACATATAATTTTCTTTGTAATAAACTCGCTTGTGACTTTCTAAAAGTGTTCTTAGGAATCTATATGGAAATAAATGATGTGACTTTGACTTTGACTTTGTTTTATACTATGTAGCGATGCCAGAAGAGACCCGGAGGGGGGGTCTTGACCGCTCTCCCTGAGTCTATGGCCCAGTTCAGCAATGAACTTCTTAGTGTGATTGGCACCTTTGTGCCGGGAGCGACACGGGGCGGGTCATTTGAGTGATCTATCCCTTTATTTCTTTTAAAATTTTATTATGTTATTGTAAATACCGCATTGAATACTCATAGAGGGTTTCTGTATATTGCAATTTAGGTAATGGGGTTACAACCTGTCACTACGGCAATATACCTACAAATTTATCTTAAATTACCCTCAAAACTTTGTCAGTCGTGGCGGAAGGACCTTTTGTTTAGGTCGTTTGCGCTCTGCCTACCCTATTAGGGATAAAGGCGTGATTATATGTATGTTTATATGTATACTCATAGCAATAAAGTTTAAGTTTTAATTTAATACTTTCAACTTTATGTTATGTTTCGACACCCACAGGAAGATATAGAGTGATGAATTGATGATACTATTCAAATCAGGTTTCATATTAGTCTGGTAAATCTAGCAACGGTTTTATGGAGCATATCACATTTATTGCACTTTATATGTATTGAAAATCAACTAGCCTGCCTACACCATTAAGGATAAAGGCGTGATTGTTTGTATGTAAATCAACTAGTGTATTGGTACTTTTTTAAACATATATCCCTGAAAAAGTTTCTGTAATTATTGCATAATTTCATCTATAAAAAAAAATGTATTTTAGTCACATAAATTGAATATTATTATCGATTGTCTAGGCCTACATCATGACTTCTTTACATTCGTTTTTATACTTACGAATATTAATCCTTAAAAAATACTAGTAATAAAGGTAGAATTTGAATTTAGTTTGTAAAAAATATCACATTTGTTCTTTAACTCCGAACCGATGATTGCGTAGTGAGAGATTTTTGTTAGGCAAATCGTAACCATTAATAAACATGAGAAATATCACCCACGTCACATTGATATTTAAAAAATATATATTTCATTCTTTTATTTACTCGACTATATGGGAATTGTGGACATGGAATAAGTAGGTAACATGTAGGATATCAATTACCTAAAAATTTTGTACTGTTATTTTTCTGTCAGAACCATATACCAGGCCACTCAGAAAGTATGGCGATAAATAGTTTTTATATATGGCAGACTGGCCGGTTAGAATCTTTTTTGAAAATATGATTACTTGTAAGTAAAAATATGTGTGTTCCATTTTCAAAATTTCCCTCCACATTTTTTGCGAGCCAATTCAAAGTATCGTGTCTTACTGAAAAATGGATCTGCGCCGGGAACATTTTAGAGCTATGATTTTTTACGATTTCAAGTGTCGCCTGAAACCGGATGAATCGTTCGATAGACTTCAAATGGCATTTATGGATGAAAGCCCCTCCAAAGCAACCGTGTATCGTTGGTATAACGAATTTAGGTGCGGTCGACCAACCTTGGGGGATGAAGAAAGAAGCGGTCGCCCTTTGACGGCTATTACGGAAGAAAACGTGCTAGCAGTGAAAAATTTAATCCAAGATAATAGGCGAATTACATATCAGGAGATTCAGCACATATTAAGGATGGATCGGGAAGCGTTCACGAGATTCTACGCGGGCATCTTCGCGTGAGGAGGATAGTATCGCGCTGGCTGCCGCACTACCTCACCGACGCTCAGAAGCAGGCCCGGGTGGAATGGTGCCGTGATATGCTGAACAAATTTGAAGCAGGCTCGTCTCGGCGTGTTTACGACATCGTAACAGGTGATGAGTCCTGGATTTATCAATACGATCCAGAAACCAAGCGCCAGTCGACAGTTTGGGTGTTTCAAAATGAACCAACGCCTACCAAACTGAAGCGATCTCGAAGCGGGGGGAAGATTTTGATCGCCAGCTTTTTTAATTTGACTGGCCACTTGGCCTCAATTCCCTTACGAGATCAAAGAAGCATTAACGCCGAATGGTATACTACCAAATGTTTACCAGAAGTTTTTTCTGTTGTGAGCAACAGGCGACCAAACACAGGGCTCCGCGGACTACTGCTCCACCACGACAATGCGCCTGCACACACCGCGCTCAAAACGAGGGACTTCCTGGACAGCACACCAGTCAAACTCCTGGGTCACCCTCCTTACAGCCCTGATCTAGCACCGTGTGACTTCTTTTTATTTCCAAAAATAAAAAATCAGCTCAAGGGGATACAATTTTCGTCGCCGGAAGATGCGCTGGCTGCGTTCGAGCAGGCTGTAAACGAGGTGTCTACGGCGGACTAGAAAAAGTGTTTTGAAAACTGGTTCAGACGCATGAATCTTTGTATAGAGGCTGGTGGAGAGTACTTTGAAAAGATTTAATAAAAATATATGTACCTGTAGAACAATTTTTTTTAGTGTCGCAAAACTTTCTGAGTGTCCCACGTATATATATATACTTTATTGCATTAACACAAAAGAAATGTAATTTACAAATATAGTGTGCAAGGGCGAACTTATCTCTATGAAGAGAGCTCTTCCAGCCAACCCAATGGTAGTAAGAGAAAGTGAATAATTTAATATAATAAAACATACATACATACATATAATCACGCCTTTATCCCTAATGGGGTAGGCAGAGCGTAAACGACCTAAAAAAAGATCGTTCCGCCACATCTGACAAAGTTTTGAAGGATATTTAAATTTGTAGGCATATTGCTGTAGTGACAGGTTGTCAGCCCATCGCCTAAATTGCAATATACTGAAACCCTCTGATCCCTTAATAATAACCATTATTATGGAGGCCTACTAAAGAAAGCTTAAGGCTGCTTAGTTGAATTTTTAACCACTCTATGGCAAGAACCCACAATGTAGGTTGTTTCGAACATCACACTGCCTTAAATAATTCAACCAGCACGCAAGGCTAGCTTATAACAAAAAGTGGTAGTAATAAAAAATATTCTTTACTTGTCTACCTAACTGTCTCCGTGGTCTAGTGATCTAAGATATGGGTTCCCAATCCGGAGGGAACCAGAAGGTGCTTCCTACCGGCAAATGAGCAGGTAGATTTCAAGATATGCAACCATCGCACGTAATGCCTTAGAATATCGTTGAAATCAGCGCGCGCTACGGCGTGGCGGTTACGTCGGTGGCCGCGTCAAAAATGTGTGAAATACGCACAAAAAAGCTAATTCCATTAAAAAAAAGACCATAGACGGATTTAAAAAAGCTATGATGTGATTTTAGATACTCATAATACAGATATTTTTCCGAAGGAACAGTGAAAGCGCTCCTAATAGTTTAGAAAGAATATCAAATTTACTGATTAAAACAGTTTTATTTCCAGCATAATTATTTATGAACTAGAATATTTTCAATGTTGTAATTGCAGGCCATGAACTAGTTTCTTAGATTAGAATTTTCCAATGATAGGTTTAGGAGAACAAGCTCTTAAAAACAATGATTTTAAATTAATGATGAATCCTGGTGTCAGAGTTTTTAAACTGTGTGCTATTAGATGCCAATGGGTGTTTTTGTACTGCTCCGTATTCGATTCGTAACCGATTCGTATCCGTGAAAATTCCATATCAAAACGGATATGTATGGGTACACAAGCTGTCATACATTTACTAGGAAGGCCAATTCGGATACGAATCGGAGACGAACCGAATACACAGCAGTGCAAACACGCTCTTAGACGACTAGACTACAGAGGCAGTTCTTTTAATCTGAGGAGTTGGAGGATGAGGAGCAGACGACCACGTAAGTAATGGCAAAAACTACAATCACATCGCAACAAAAAAAAACACAATTCAGATTTTATATGTCGCCAAGGTTAACAAAGGAAGTTTAAACCTAAATGCAGGTTTGCACAAATAATAGGCTAAGAAGCAGCCGAGTAAACGCCATAAGCAAGCGCCGTAGTAGTTCGCACGTTATACATTACGGCCACGCTTTAAATGAACGCGGCAAAGAAACACACTAACGCCGCCATCTTGACATCTGGCAGTTCTGCAATGCTGGACTGGGAGCGAAATAAAAACAATGAATGTGCCAGATGCGTTTCCTCCCGGGCTTGCTGTAAAAACCAGCTAAGGGAAGGGGTTTCAGTTAATTGTAATTTAGGCGATGGGCTGACAACCTGTCACTACATATATTACATATGTATATACTTTATACATATATTGCATATGTACCTATGAATATATCTTAAATAACCCTCAAAACTTTTTCAGACGTGGCGGCTTTTGTTTAGGTCGTTTACGCTCTGCCTAACCCATAAGGGATAAAGGCGTGATTATATGTATGTATGTAGTTCTTCCTATGCAGCGCGTCAGCCCATATTCATTTAAAGTGTGGACGCACTGTACTGCTCCGAAACTCTTAATAATGCATGAGGCACGCAAGCCGACTTGAGGGGTTCGAATATTGAATCAATTGAATTTTAAGTTTGTCTCTCAGACCATTTCATATGTTAAACAACCATTTAAAAACTCTGACGTCAGGGTTCATTGGGTGAAAATTTCAACGACAGGAAGAAACAACTTTGATGGGTTTGCTTTTTTGAATTTAGTCTAGACAGGAAGAGATTTGAGTTTAAAAACTCGGACACCAGGGTTCATCGGGTCCATAGACTCGATACCCACTCGACAGAAGAAGACGGAAGAGATAGAACAGAGATCAAGAAATATATATCTACAAGCACGCTTAATTCAAATTTCTGTCTTAATCTTTATCTACTCGTACCTTAAAACAGACAGTGAAAAGACCTTCCCTAATAAATAAAGCTTCGTATTTGAAACATCAATTCATTTAGAACTTGTTAATAAAAGAGGGAGTTTATCCAGAAGGTAGTAAGAATGTGGTATTTCCATATTCCGACGAAATAAAGACAAAAGCAAATCAGGCGCCCACTTTCGGACCACCACAGATTATTTTTATTTTACAAGGACTCTCTATAAATTATAATAATGATTATTGGTAATACTACGTACTACTTTCATAAAACACTATGTTGAAAGGAGGTCGAATAGAGTATATTAAAAATAATAAAAAATGCAGAGGCTTCATGAGTGAATGGTTCAAAAATAGGCCGCTTTAAGTTTTCTGGTAAAACCGCACTGTTACTGAACTAGTTTTAAATTGAGCTAAGACCTAACATTAGCTGGAACTAAAAAACGTATTTTGCATGAATAATGCTTGTTTAAACACAACAGGTATTCTGAAATTGATTTAGATTAGTTTCAGGGTTCCAGTTTAAAAAAGGTTTAGCAAGGTTGCTCAACATCAAATCTCACTTCTGTAGGTCTGCTGTAAGAAATTTCTACATAGAATTTTTGTTTTGTGTTTGTGTTACCATGCTAGACTGGGAGCGATAGTAAAACATAGAATGTGCCAGCTGAATCTCCACCCGGGCATGCTGTAAAAAACAGCTAAGGGATTCGAGGGTTTCAGCATATTGTAAGTTAGGCGATGGGCTGGCAACCTGTCGCTACAGCAATATACAGATCTATCTAAAACAACCCTCAAATCTTGTTAGACGTGGTGGAACGACTTTTATTTGGTACGTTGACGCTCTTCCTACCCCATTGGGAATACAGGCGCGAAAGTGTGTATGTATGTATGTTCTTTTATTGTGTACAACAAATTGTCACATAAATAAATACTCGAGTATAGTCTTTTTATCTCACGACTACCGGTCGTTTCTTCCATGCTGGACTGGGAGTGAGAGAAACAACATAGAATGTGCCAGCTGAAATTCCTCCTGGGCATGCTGTAAACAGCTAAGGGATCCGAGTGTTACTGTATATTGAAATTTAGGCGATAGGCTGACTACCTGCCGCTGCAGCAATATACCTACAAAGCTATCTTAAATAACCCCAAAACTTCGTCAGACGTGGCGGAACGACCTTTGTTTAGGTTATTTACGCTCGGCCTACCCCATTAGGGATAAAGGCGTGATTATATGTATATATGTAGCTCCTCAGTAGATACTTAGATGTTGTTTTCCAATAAGACAGTAAATGGGTAGTTTTCATAGAGAAAGATAACACGCAAGTACTTTTGCTCATAGATCCAAAGACATACCTACAAATGCAATACCTTGGTCTATTTCACTAAAAGGATATATTAATATACTTTCAATACAAACAAGTAAGCCGATCAGTTTTCCCCTTGGTCTATTACAGAAGAACCAGGATTTTTGTTTACCTGTCACATCTCCCTAGCCTTATCCAGTGTCTCACGGAGTTGGCTACCTAATCTAGGGGATTGAACGAGGGTACTGGTTTTTATACAGAGCGACTGCCATCTGACCTCCGCAACCCAGAAGGGAAACCAGACCCAATTAGTAGATTAGGACAGAGTTTTCAAGCCGTCAATGCTTAGCACTTGCCTCTGACATGGCTTAACGACTAATATCTACGGTATTAAACGATATTAACCGGGACCAACGGCCTTCCGAAGCACAGAAAAAGCACTGAATAAACGCACATATGAAATTCGAAAATCGAAAAACACCTGTGTGGTACGTGGTGGGATTCAAACCACGACCAGGAGGCATGCCCTATCCACTACACCATCGGGCTCTCTAGTTCACATGTAACGTCGCTACCATATCATTGTTTCAATCGTTGTCGGTGTAACCCATGGTTATAACCTAACAAAATTTTAGTTCCTAATATCGCTGCCTGAACAGTTTTTACGGTCGTACTAATCATTTTAGTAAAATTTAGTCAAGTCGTGCCCTCAACGAATCGATAGCATTTAACATAACATATAATCACGCCTTTAACCCTGATGGGGTAGGCCGAGAGTAAACAACCTAAACAAAGGTCATTCCGCTACGTCTGACAAAGTTTTAAGGGTTATTTAAGATATAATTGAAGGTATATAGCTGTAGTTACAGGTGGTCAGCCCATCGCCTAAATTACAATATACTTCTTCTTTCGAGTGGGTATCGAGTCTATCGACCCGATGAACCCTGGTGTCAGAGTACAATATACTGAAACCCTTGGATCCCTTAGCTGGTTTTTACAGCATGCCCAGGAGGAAATGCAGCTGGCACATTATATGTTTCTCTTTCGCTCCCCGTGAATCGATTGTAGTGACTGTAAAAATTGAAGAGCAAAAACAGGTCTGAAGAAATAATATCTACAAGCAGACTTAATTAAAATTTCTGTCTTAATCTTTATCTACCTTAAAACAGACTGTCAAAAGACCGTCCCTAATGAAATAAAGCTTCGTATTTGAAACATTCATTCATTCAGAACTTGGCGAAACTTTCCCTGTCCATCCGCTCACTCACTTTGCTCTATTCATTAGTAGGAGGAACTTTTCATTCGTTCCCATCGGATCTGATGTTGAAGGCACAGTAGGGGTAACAATCAGTAAAATATCTTATACAAGCGTGTACGTGGTTTAGTAGTCTATGCCATGGGCTACTGAAGCGTAAGTAGGCCGTAGATTTGATAGCCACGGAGAAACACAAAGTTGATATTTGTCAATTTATCACTTTGCGATATTCAGATTTCTTCCATGCTGGCGTGGGAGCGAAAGAAAAACATAGAATATGCCAGCTGCATCTCCTCCCGGGCATGCTGTAAAAACCAGCTAAGGGATCCGAGGGTTTCATTATATTGTAATTTATTCGATGGGATGACAACCTGTCACTACAGCAATATACCTACAAATCTGTCTTAAATAACCCTCAAAACTTTGTCAGACGTGGCGGAACGACCTTTTTTTTTTTAGATCGTTTACGCTCTGCCTACCCCATTAGGGATAAAGGCGTGATTATATGTATGTATGTATGATATTCACCATTCACCTGAGTAAGAAAAATGATTCCGTGCTTCGGAGGGCACGTTAAACTGTCGGTCACAGTCGTTTTCTTGATAGTAGTCGATACACAAACTGTGTTAGAGCTTTACTAGGCAGTTTAAAAACACTGACACCAGGATTCATCTGGTCGTTCGTTAACTTGAAAACTTACTCGATAAGAAGACTATGAACGCCGTAAAATATCACTCCATTTTCTGTTATTATTTTTCCAAAGTAAAAAACTTTTGCGAAAAAATCGGATAAACGTGATGACCAACTTTCTCCTTTATGAGACTTTGATAGAATTAACATTATGAGAGTTTGAAAGTATAGAAAAGCGAATTAAACACAAACTTCCCATAAACACGGAAGTTAGAAAATATGTTCGTTGTTGTTGCTATGTCAGAGAGAATTTGAAGATTTCAATATCTTTACAACTAACTTTTCGCCCGCAGTTTCACTCGTGTTGAGTTTTCCTGTGTGATTGAAGTATTTTCTTGTGGTAAAAAGTAGCCCAACCTAACCAACTTATTATATTGCAAGGATCGTAGCAAATGGAATGATGTGATCTCTGCCTACCCCTCCGGGAAAGAGGCGTGACGTTATGTATGTATGTATGTATGTAAGTTTTATCCCGTTTTCTACACTGGTTGAAGCGCGATTGAGTTAAAAACATTTCAACATGTGAACTTCTCGCATTTTTTTATTAAGGGGCTTCCCTGGGCTAAGTGGCGCCCTCATCAGTCAAAAAATCATAATTAACTGAAAACAAAATCAATCGAAAATCCGGTAGATCAGATTGAGGTTAAAGCAATAAAGGTCATTTGGAACTTCATAAAGTTGCAACTTATAGATCGTTGCAGTTACAGATAGGAAATTTGCGAAAAACGGCCACTTGTAGCACTTTTACTATCTGTAACTGAAGTGAACACTGAATTATTAATTTATAATGCTTAAAAAAACTTCAGTACCCATACTTTAATCTGATCTACCGGATTTTCGATTAATTGCGTTTTCGGTGAGCAATGATTTATTGACTGATGGGGGCGCTGGCGTGCACTGGGGATCCCCAGATGCTAAGTAGGCTGAACAATGTATACAAGATGAAGCTTTGACGTCATTTCTACAAATAATTTGGACGAAAAACGACATAAAACCTATTCTTCTTCTTCTGTCGAGTGGGTATCTAGTCTATCGATCCGATATACCCTGGTGTAGCACAACTATCTGGCCTCTGACATGGTTTGAGTAACGACAGCGACCGGGACCGACGGCTTAACTTGCCCTCCGAAGCACGAAATCTTTTTCTTTTTCGGACAATCAGGTGATTTAGCCTGCAATGTCCTAACCAAACTGGGGAAAAATACACAAAGTGATAAATTCTCAAATATCAACTTTGTGTTTCCCCCCTGGGAATCGAACCCAGGACCTCCGGATCAGGAGTCCATGGCACTAGCCACTAGACCACGGAGGCAGTTATAAAACCTATACCGGGTGTAAAGGACAGCGTCCCGCAAACTGATAGGGGTTGCTCAGTCAACAAAAACGAAAAAAGAAAACACCGGGAAATTCTATCTATCAAAAATTTAAACTTCCTATTCATAATGAACAACTCGATCGGACAATTTGTATGGAGACCCAAAAAAAAAAAAACTTTCTGAAAAAAAAAACCTGCAGGTAGTTGTTTAGTTTTGTTGATTGAGAAACCCCTATCACTTTGCCGGTAGCTGTCCCTTACACCCCGTATGAGGTACGAAGAAAAAGATCATCTACGTAGAAGCATAATCCACAAATCTGTTACGTCATCGCGTGTCCACAACGCGAGCTACGGCGTGGAGGAAACGGAGCTCGTAGCTAAAGTCCAGTTGAGAGATGTTAATTGCACCGCTTTTCTACCTCTAGAAAGTTTAGCACGGAGCTTAGATGAAGAGAAAGAAATGCTTTAAGTTAAACTAGAAACTTTTAAGAAGTTAAAGTTTAGAGTCCAACTGTTTTTTAAGGTATTGAATATTATGAAAAAAAAGATCTCACGACTACCGCTCGGCCATACTTAGTACTTACTGCTTACTGTAGTGCATACAGACAAGTTATTAGATAAAGATTAAATAGGTAGATATTTTGTAAATAAAAATAAAACTAGGTACTAAATATGATAGAATAAAAATAACTATAATAGAATAGAAATAATGTAAGAATGTTTTTTCTCAAGTTCTGAGTTGATTTAGACTAACTAATTAGACTTATGCTTGCCTGGGAGCGAGAGAGAAATATAGAATGTGACAGCTGTGTTTCCTCCTGGGCATGCTGTAAAAACCAGCTAAGGGATCCAAGGGTTTCAGTATATTGCAATTAAGGCGATGGGCTAACAACCTGTCACAACAGCAATATACCTACTAATGTATCTTAAATAACCCTCAAAACTTTGTCAGACGTGGCAGAACGACTTTTGCTTTGGTCGTTTACGCTCTGCCTACCCCATTAGGGATAAAGGTGTATGTATATATGTATTATGTATACAATGTAATTAAACAAATAATTTCTGCTTCGTCTACAAATATACCAAGAGCGCATATTCCACTAAGAGCTCTTTCGTAGAAACATCGTCAACGTACGAGCTCTCCTTTTGTGTGGAATGCTAGAATGCCGTAAACATGAAATAGAATGGGCCAGCCGCCACGTGCCGGCACTCCGAGTTAAAGCCTCGCTAGTATATAGCTGCCTTTCATTTTACTACTATTCCTTTCATCTTGAGTGAAATTGGAAAGATTTTTAGGGTAATTTTAGGAATCAAGGTCATGCAAGAGTTTCAAACAATAATGGAGCAAAAACTACGGTGTACAAATCCTAAGTTCTGACACAATTTTCCTGTTTAGCATTTCTTTCATAATACCTTTTAGGGTTTCATTATTTTTTTTCCATTGCCGTGCTGGCCAAGACCGATATTCCTACAAACTGATGGGGTTGCTCAGTCAACGACACTGATTAACTTTCACCAGGAAATTCTTCTCAGAAGTATTTTTTTTGTTTTTTCCAAACAAATTGTTTGATCGAGGTGGACAGTTTGTATGGAAAATCAATAAAATATCTGAGCAACCCCTATCAGACTATCAGCTGTCCCTTACGCGGTATCAAGAGCACCAAACAATCATTCATGTTGTACCAGGTTACCATAATCTACAGAGAGCTATATAGCCAGCTGTTTGTTTGAAATGTCGTATACTCGAGCTAGAATGGCCCAGTCGCCACATTCCTGCATTGACTTATGGCTCACAAGCTGCCTTCCATTTAGCTCCCATCTTCTTCTTCTTCTTATCTTCGTCAATCGACCGTAGAAACCTGGTGTCAGATTTTTGAAACCACCTAAACTTTGCTATCTAAAAGACTTCTGAGCTTCTGACATGGTTTGTGTAACGACCACTATCAAAGACAGAGACCGGGACCAGCTTAGCGTATTTGGGTAGTTCTCCTGATTGACGGAAATGACACGAGTATGTTCCGCGATAAATCATTACATTAGCTACAATCTTTTAAATGTGAATAATATATAAGGGTCACTTAATTATATTTGTAAAAATAAAACAGTTTTTATGTAATAGTGATAATAAATTTCGTCAAATAATTTCCATCAAGGAGAACTACCCATCTACCCTTCGCAGCACGGTGTTATCTTCATTACAAACAATCAGGTTTAGCCTGCATTATCCTAACTGAACTGAGGAAAATCACAAAGAGTCGCCCAGTATTTAAAGAACGTTCTATGAAACGATTTGTTAATTTTACCAGGATAACATAATCCACAGAGAACTGTATAGCGATCTCTTAGTTTGGAATGTGGTATACACGAGCGAGAATGGCCCAGTCGCCACGTGCCTACACTGAGTTATGGCTCACAAGCTGCCTTCCATTTAGCTTCCATTTAGGTTTGCCACGCGCGGCTATCTATTTAATTTGTCAGTAGACCTTGCAAACTGAAATTGTGAAATTGTTATTCCGGTAAAGGCGTACTGAATTTTCATTTTAGAAATTAGATTATGGGAGACTAATTTGTAGTCCAGCCAGAGGTTACCATATTCCACTAAGAGCTCTTTCGTAGAAACATCGTCAACGTACGAGCTCTCGTTTTGTGTGGAATGCGAGAATGCCGAAAACATGAAATAGAATGGGCCAGTTGCGACGTGCCGGCATTTCGAGTAAAGGATTCTTTTGAATTGATGCGTTGGCCTTGTCGCAAATGGCCACGAGTTAATACAGTTTCTAGCTAAATGAACTATTTATAGTGCATTAAAAAAGTAAAATAATAGAATCAAATTATGTGCGCAAAGTTGGCCTTACCTTTTTTTCAGAAAGATATAATGTACTATAAGTTTTAAGCTAATTACAAAATTGTAACTTTCTTGTAACCCTTGTTCAATTAACGCTCACATGTACCAAGCTTTCAGAAGGCACAAAGAGTTCTTCCGCAGCAGTATCGTAAATCTTCTCAAGAGAATGCCGTAGCGGCGAACACGGAAGGCCGTGTCGCCACGTGCTTACAACTTGACTTATAGCGAATAAAAATAGAGTTTTAAGAGTTCTATATGAGGACAATTTTATGTAGTTTTAGCTGTATTGACGGTCTAACAGTCCATATCGTGATATATTGTCTAAATTGCAATTAATGGAACGAAATGCTCTTGTTGGTTTACATGCTTATGAAACAGTCTTCTTCCTGGTCCAACACATATATTTTTATTATTTGAGAATCCTATATTCAATTAAAAACAAACATGTACCAGGCTCACAGCAGCCACAAAGAGTTATCGTAAATCTTTCCTAGAGAATCCCGTAGCGGCGAACACGGAAAGCCGTATGACCACGTGCTTACAGCTTAACTTATAGCGAAGAAAAAAATAGTTATAGTTTTAGTTGTATTTAGCTGTAATGAAAAAGTTGTATTGACGGGCTATCAGTCCATATCGTGGTCCATAATAGTCTAACTTGCAATTAATGGAACAAAATGCTCTCGTTGATTTACCTAACCTTCTGATGCTGTCTCCCAGTCCAACGCGTTTTTTTTTTTTTAATTTGAGAATCCCATGTTCAATTAACGCATGTACCAGTCTCACAGCAGCCACAAAGAGCTATCGTAAATCTCCCCTAGAGAATACCGTAGCGGCGAACACGGCAGGCTGTGTCGCCACGTGCCTACAACTTGACTTATAGCGACTTCACTAGGTACCATTAGTGGTTCAGGTGCTTTTCTGCTACCTTATTTAGAATTTTCTTCCATGCTGGCTTGGGAGCGAGGGAAAAACATAGAAAGTGCCAGCTGCATTTTCTCCCGGGCATGCTGTAAAAACCAGATAAGGGCTACGAGAGTTTCAAAACATTGTAATTTAGGCGAAGGGCTGACAACCTGTCGCTTCAGCAATATACCTACAAATCTATCTTAAATAACCCTCAAAACTTTGTCAGACGTAGCGGAACGACCTTGTTTAGGTCGTGTACGCTCTGCCTACCCCATTAGGGATAAAGGCGTGATTATATGTATGTATGTATTTAGAACTTTATTTATGTAGATTTTCACGTTTGATAAAAATATATTATCAGGCTCAGGAAAGATTGCAGATTTTACCAACGCATACCTTCCTTGGTAAAAAAATCAGGTCACAATCAAACTATTGACCAAAATTTAAGAAAATAAATGAATAAAGTCTAGGTAGTCACCGTACTATAAATCATTGAATTTCAAAAGCCCGAATTAGCGACGTTTTCAGCAGAATCTAGGAAGCGATTATCTGTGGAAATATCTATCGCAGCTTAGTCATATATCTTCTAAATGGAACTTTGACGTAGAAAACCGTGTCTTAAAAGTTTAGAACTAGAAATGTGGACTCATGATCAGAGGAGCTGGGATTTTTTTTTTCAAGAAAAGAACCAAAAGACTTTACCTTCCAATTCCATGCATTTAGATGAATGCCTGGTGTACAACAGAATCTCAGAATTCTCTATGAGGCGTAAGAAGAAGACCAGAGCCAAGAAGAATCTTGTAAATTACCTGAAACGAAAATAAATTCGTCAATTTATTGGGAAAAACATTCAAAATTTCATGATTACAAAACACGCAGAAAATTATTTAAATTTACAAAACAATCTGTTCCAGTTAGCAACCTGAGCTACCAGGCGAACATAAGCCACTGAGAGCTCGCCTCCACGCTCCCAGTAGTAACATGTATCTTCGCCAGCCGACCCCCGCGTTCGGTCGACTGGCTTCGATTCACCCCGAACTGCGAAACTCATGGACTGACTAAGATGGTATTTAAAGTTGGAATTGTTCCCGCTCAGGTTAGGACAGTGTAAGATCATGGTAATTGAGATTATTCCCTGTGTGATTAGTACAAAGCAGGTTGGATCACCTGATTGCTGTCGAATATTTAAGATTGTGATAGTTCAATGCAGGCTTCATCATTTGTTTGTTGTAAAATAATTAAGGTTATTTACAGTGTCATACAAGTGTGATAAGGCCCTTCACCATTTGTATCGGCCACCTGCTCGCGTGAGGACTTACTTCCGACAGCAACCTAAGATACACTACGGTAGCAGGTTTTATGGAGGGACAAGATTCTTCGAGCCCGTGTTCTTGCCGACACGAAAGAATAAGAAGTAGACACTAACTGATTCTGATTAGGTCAGGCCAGTGTTATGAATTTATGGCTTCGTGGTAGTCTACAAAAGAAAATGGATAAAATAAATTTAAAAAAACAGAATATAAAACCAGTACAGTACCAATCAGAATATGCAACCAATTTCAAAGCATCATCTGAACGCGCCCTGATGTGCCATGGTTCATACAACTAGATAGACTTGCAAGATCTAAAGCGTTATTTCGACCTTCACCTTCGCCTGACAAGATCAGACCATGTGTTTTTGCACCAGCCCCTTCGATTTACACTGACACGTATTACCGATAGAGTTATGTGAACCTCGTATCGAGTTTTTTTTAAACTGTCCAGGGAATTGCAAAGATAAATACGATGGATGGTTTTAGAGTTTAACGGGTAAGAAGGATTAGACGGGCTTCGAAAAATTTATGGACCTTAGGTAACTTTAAAAAAACCAGTTACGCCTTCAAATAGGGATGTAAATTAGGCAATGGGCGATTATCTATTCCCTGTATCCGGGTGTCATAGACATACACAGAAACAACCACAAAAGACACATAGACCCAGAAACAGACATTTAAATTCACTATTCATCATCAATGTCTGCCCGGCCGGGTATTGAACCCTCTGCGTAGCATGCAGATGCACTGAAAATACGACTATGTTGGTCGTCGTTTCTAAAGAAGTTACAAAATATCTGTGAACCCACGTCTTTAACCATAAAAGGCAGAGTCACTACCTAACAAGCTAACAAGTCAGTCAGAAAAAAACAGGTAGTTTAAAACGTTTCATCATTGTACATTGTATTATAATTCAATTGTAGTTTTATGAAAAGGGCCTCTGTCTGACCTCTTGCTCGCACTTTCAGTTTTATGGATGATTTTATGACTTCAGCTGTAATTGCCACCTGAAAGTTGCTACATTGTTGCTAAAAGTGTAAAAAGTAGACGGTTCATGGCTAAAACGAAAAAAAAATGGTTCAGAAGACATAAAAACACTTCTGTGTTTTTCTGCTGTGTGGGTTTACAGTCGAGGAACGATGCGATGAGCCCTGATGTGAGATCTTAAAAAACAAATAGGATTCCATGTGATCCTTTGTCGTAATAAAAACACCCCCTAAACTATAGCCGCAATCAAATTAACACCCTGTATAATGTACATACTTACACATAATCACGCCTTTATCCCTAATGGGGTAGGCAGAGCATAAATGACCTAAACAAAGGTCGTTCTGCCACGTCTGACAAAGTTTTGAGGGTTATTATTTAAGATAGATTTTTATATTACCGTATAATGCGTCTATGAATATTGAAAGTATAGGAACATTCGGAGCAACGAGCACTTCGCAGAATATACAAAGATAACTCTTGTCAAAGTTACTAAGGTTTCACCGACGCCCCAAGTTTAAGCTATTTTCGGTTAGATTAACTAGGTTATAACTTTGAAATTTCGGCGAAGTCAACCAGTATGAGATATTAGGTATCAGTTTTCAAGTAACTTCAGGTTCTAGGTAAATTCAGGTTATTGGATATTACGGTTAATGATAAACCAATTAATTAAATGGTAATACCAGTTACCTGCTTGAAACCCTTTGAAGACATTTTTTCATTGCGTCGGAAAATTCTGGTGTAGTGATTGAGACATGGTTATGTAGTACTATTATTATATATTCTGTGACATGGTCGAAGATCGGGTGAAATGTCACAGGAGCCTTTTATAGGCCAAATAGCACACCTACAAATTCAGAACAATATTTGGTGTCGGACTTCTGTGACATCTCGCGGAGTTTTCCACCATTTGTGTTTTTTTTAACAAATATTATCCATCTATCTGTCTTATGCGCGCGTCCAAATATAAAATTAATTATCCAGTCATATTTTCGGTTAACCCAAAAAAGGTAGATGACATTACATTTTTTTTCTTTTGTATTGAATCACTTGTTGTAATTTTTGTTAATAAAGTCATTTATTCTTGCAGTCTAGATTTAGAATTTATTTATTTATATAATTTGTGACATAAAAGTAACAATCAAATAGTTACAAACACAGTCATCAACATTAAAGTAAAATTGTTTGCATTTATAAACATAAATGTACAAATTTAGTCATAGAAAAGTCATAGATATTGTATTTCTTAAAATTCAACTTGTTAATTAAGACATACCACTTTTTTTCTCTTCCTGTATCTCGTCTAACTATACTAAACCAGCCAGAGTATTATATGCTAATAATAATATTCCTGTATATTTCCAGGGGTTTGCTTAGCTACAGGATCTGAGGGTTTTACATACTACCACGCCTGTATCCCTAATGGGGTAGGCAGAGCGTAAACAACCCAAACAAAGGTCGTTCCGCCACGTCTGACAAGTTTTGAGGGTTGTTTAAGATAGAACTGGATATTGCTGTAGTGACAGGTTGTCAGCCCATCGCCTAAATTACAATATACCCTCGAATCCCTTAGCTGCTTTTTACAGCATGCCCGGGAGGAGATGCAGCTGGCACATTCTACGTTCTTCTGTCGCTCCCAGTCCAGCATGGAAGGGTTTTAGTATATTGTAATTTAGGCGATGGGCTGACAACCTATCACTACAGCAATATACGTATAAATCTATCTTAAAAAACCCTTAAAACTTTGTCAGACGTGGCGAAACGACCTTTGTTTAGGTCGTTTACGCTCTGCCTACCCCATTAGGGATAAAGGCGTGATTATATGTATGTATGTATGTTTGCTTAACTCAAGTTACGCGAGTAAGACATAACACCCCGGTCTTGTTTGTCTAATGGTTCAGCACACATAATCTGTGTTGACCCTGTATAGCGGAGCTAACGACGATTTTACCCAATAGTTTACCTGTTACATCCTGTATAAACAGGGATAAAGTAGGGATTCGGTAATGTGTTTATCAGTCTATCTATGTATGTAGGTATGTATGTTTGATCATTTTTTTGTTGAGTTGAGTTTAATGATTTTTATGTCAATCGATTCGTTTTAACCACGAAAGTGACACGGAAGACATGATTTTGTAAAAATAAAATGGCGACAATCAGACGCCATTTTATAAAACTTGAAAAAATTAAAATCGCCAAACTATGCCGAGTGGGGCATCATTGAATAGGTATTTGGAAATCAGTTAGTTTTCTTACATCACATTTCACTTTAAACAATATTGTTTACGATCTAGAATAATTTAAAGTTATCACTCACTTTGTATTCTGAAACGCTGTTGGGTTTTTTAACTTTTTTTTTTGTTTCAGAAGTTATTATTTACCATGTTCCATTTTATATAGGGTCAGTTCACACCGGGAAGTGACGCGACGCCACGTGGTGCGAAGCTGCTTGAAGATGTATCACAAAGTAACAGGCTGCAAATTAATTTTCGAGTTCTGTCAATTAAAAGTATTTTTTTTGCATATAAATACGCGCTGCGTCGCTTCCTTGTGTGAATTGACCCATACTTACTGCTACAGAATAATCCATGCCTACCTGTACGTAAAGTTTTCTTGAAGAGAAAAAAAGACACACGCAAAGACCCTCAGCTGTTTCACACACACACAACTTTGTCAACGCAACATCTAAACACTGGCAACACTTCCAAAGCTAATTTAACTCGCAAAATAACTTATACGACCCCGCTTGATGCCGCATTCTAGATAATTAGAGTGATGGAGCTTAAACACACACGCACACATACAACTAATGCATATCAACAAGAGCACCTAAACACTGGCAAATTATAACTTCTGAAGAAGATTACATTTTTGAGAAAATTACATTTTTCCAGGGCATCATCATCTCCCTAACCTTATCCCGTAGCTCACGGGGTCGAGGGTTTTTACATAAAGCGATTGCCATCTGACCTACGCAACACAGAAGGGAAACTAGACTCAATCCTAGATTAGGTTAGAGTTTTCAAGCCGCCAATGCCTAGCACTGGCTTCTGAGATGGCTTAACAACTAATATCTACGATATTAAACGATATTAACGTGGCTTAACGACTTATATCTACGGTATTAACCGGGACCAACGGCTTAACCTTCCGAAGCACGGAAAAAGCGCCGAGTAAACGTACATATGAAATTTGAAAACCGAAAAACACATTGGTACGTGGTGGGATTCGAACCACGACCTCCCGCTCAGGCAGCAGCCCTATCCACTACACCATCGGGCTTATTTTTCCCAGGTACACTTTTTAATTTAAGTATTTTCATACATGAATACTTTGCTTTGATATTCTTTGTTTCATACTTATTGATATTTAAATTATTGTGTGCCTACTTAATTTGTGAATAAGCTGTAAGCTCTACAAATAAAAATGCGTGCTTTTTTATTTGGTAATTTTAACTTCAACAATGAATAAAGTGAAACATAGCATAGTAGCTACAAAAACAACGAATAAACAACTAACTTTACTTTACTGAACACCTACCACCATATATTTAATACCTAATAACCCCTAAGCCTAGTAACACGAATTTCTCACGCAAAGAAAGCGCAAATTCACAAAGAAAGATAGAATCGTTCCGCCTACGTACACGTTTCGGTGATAAAACATATAAAATATAGCTAGGATGAGTTCAGATAGTGAGGAGCCAATGTCTATATCCACGGGGTGTAAGGGACAGCGTCCCGCAAACTGATAGCGGTTGCTCAGTCAACGGAACTGAACAATTATTAATAGGAAATTCTTTCAGTAGATAAAAAACAAATTTGAACTTTCCGTACAAAATGACCACCTCGATCAGATGATTTGTATTTGCTAAATAAATTACCTGTTTATTTTTCATATCTAATAAGCCCTGCCTAGTAACACGCCTTTCTCATGAAAAGAAATCGTGAATTTACAAAGAGAGATACGTACACGTTTTGGTAATAAAAATATAAAATATAGCTAGGACGAATTGAGATCTTCTTAGCGAGTGGATTCTCGAGTCGAACAACCCTGTTGTCAAAGTTTTCAAACCGCCTAGTTGCGCAGCTATTAGGGCTCTGACATGGTTTGAGTAAGGACAGTTTACTTTTCGGACAATCAAGTGATTCAGCCTGCAATGTCCAAACCAAACTGGGGAAAACCTCACAAAGCCATTAATTGTAATATCAAGCAAAGTTGATATGCTTGTCGAATGTCGAATTGTTGAATGGCTTGCAACTTCCCCCCCCTGGGAATCGAACTAAGGACGTCCGGTTCCTAAGCGCATGGCTCTGACCACTAGACGACGGAGGCAGTTGAGATAGTGAGGAGGATTCTAGTTTTAGTAGGAATGATAGCTTTCTAAGTTATTCTAAAAAAAAATACTATTTATTCAATCGAGAGGTGTATATAACTGCCTCCGTGGTCTAGTGGTCAGAGCCATGGGCTTACGATCCGAAGGTCCTGGGTTGGATTCCCATTGGAAAAAGTTTGTCAATTTATCACTTTGTGAGGTTTTCTCCAGCTAGATAAGATAAGTTAATCGTTTATTCACCATTAAACAAGGTACATAGAAAGATGGTCAGTAAACTATAATTATAAAAATATAAGTCCTCCTGTTTAGCATGCAAATTGAAAGAGTATCGTCGTCGTCGTCGTCTCAGCCGATAGACGTCCACTGCAGGACATAGGCCTCCCCCAAGGACCTCCACGATGATCGGTCTAGCGCCTTCTGCATCCAGCAGCTTCCCGCGACCTTCACCAGATCGTCGGTCCACCTTGTGGGAGGCCTGCCTACGCTGCGTCTACCGTGCCAAGGCAGCCACTCCAGGACTTTCCTACCCCAGCGGGAGTCGGTCCTGCGAGCAATGTGCCCCGCCCACTGCCACTTAAGTTGAGCAACTCTTCGAGCTATGTCGGTGACCTTGGTTCTCCTCCGGATCTCCTCGTTTCGGATTCGATCGCGGAGGGAAACTCCGAGCATAGCCCTTTCCATTGCCCTTTGGGTGACCTTGAGCCTTCTTATGAGGCCCATTGTGAGTGGCCACGTTTCGGTTCCGTAGGTCATCACTGGCAACACGCACTGGTCCCAGACTTTTGTCTTGAGACATTGCGGTAGTTGTTTGGATGAGAAGATGTTACGTAGCTTCCCGAACGCTGCCCAGCCGAGTTGGATTCGACGAAAAGAGTATAAAAACAAATAAAATTACATGAACATTTATAAATCACATTATCATGTACCATCTTAATCACTGAATTTAGTTATTACATTTACTCAATTTAGAAACACATAATGTCAAAGTATAATTCTGGTTTCTTCCTAGCTGGACTGGGAGTGAGAGAAAAACATAGATTGTGCCAGCTGCATTTCCTCCCGGGTATTGAAAGAAAAGTAACTACTTATTCCCACGGGAAAACTCTTTTGGCTGCGAGTGGAACTGGCTGGGAGGAAAGCTAGTTAAATAATTAAAATATCCTCAATAAATGTGTACTAGCTTTCTGGGCCACGGTATGCAGTAGGAATGAGGTAGGTAATATCCCACGGAAAAAAATTGCAGTATACATAATCACGCCTTTATCCCAAATGGGGTAGGCAGAGCGTAAACCGTTCCGCCACGTCTAACAAAGTTTTGAGGGTTATTTAAGATAGATTGTAGGTATATTGCTGTAGTGACAGGTTGCTAGCCCACCGCCTAAATTGCACTAAATTGCAATATGTTTAACGATCCCATCCCTTAGCTGGTTTTACAGCATGCCCGGGAGGAAATGCAGCTGGCACATTCTATGTTTTTTTGGGGTACTCCTGACCTGACCTTTCTCTAGAACATCTCTGATTTGGTCGCGGTACGTTCATCGAGGTCTTCCCCTTCCAACGTTCCCACTCACACTCGCCATATATATCTGTTTACTTAATCTGCTTTCACCCATCCTCTCAACATGACCAAACCATCTAAGCATTCTTTTTTCTATTCTACACTATATCCTCTTTCACACCACAACCTAAATAACTTCTACTTATATTATGTGTAGATACCTAGATAGGACAAAGTTCGTGATAAATCATAAAAACAATTTTTTTTGCGTATAGTTTGATAAAAACTTCATTTTCATACACAACCCAAGTGGGTAATAAGTATGGCGACTGCACTGAATCACTCCATAGTATAAAACAAAGTCGCTTGCTCTGTCCCTATATCCCTTTGTATGTTTAGATCTTTAAAACTACGCAACGGATTTTGATGCGGTTTCTTTTAATGGATAGAGTGAGTGAGTGTCAAGAGGAAGGTTTATATGAATAATACATGCATAATATAGTAGAGAAACAGTGATGATTTCCGTGCGAAGCCGAGGCGGGTCGCTAGTAAAATATAAAAACAAAAAATTCGCATTTAGTCCGATGAAAAACTTCATTTTCATACACAACCCAAGTGGGTAATAAATATGGCGACTGCACTGAATAAAATTATAAACAACTGGGGTTTTAATTAGTTTGCAAGCAATTAAGCGGAATTTTAGTTTTTAAATATGGAAATATTTAAATATGCTCGAACTAGCGTTATTTTTAAATATTATTAGACAAAATATTGATCCTTTTAAAGTTTTGTCCATACATATAATCACGCCTTTATGCATAATCAGGTAGGCAGAGCGTAAACGACCTGAAACAAAGGTCGCTCCGCCACGTCTGACAAAGTTTTGGGGGTTATTTAAAATAGATATGTAGGTATATTGCTGTACTGACAAGTTGTCAGCTCATCGCCTAAATTGTAATATACTGAAACCCTCGGGTCCCTTAGCTGGTTTTTACAGCATGCCTAGGAGGAAATGCAGCTGGGACATTCTATGTTTTTCTCTTGCCCCGAGTCCAGCATGGAAGTTTATTATTTAAGAAGCTTATTATTACATAATTAAAATAGGTTAAATTTTACGATATCAGCAAAACCTAGATGAACCTTTACAAAATCTAGGCCCGTAATTAGAAACAGTACTTGAGACTGACAGTTAGTTTGAGGCTTGTAATTAAAAATCTATCTTAAGATTGAGAGCAATATTAAGTACGATTTGAATTCGTATCAGAAACGCCATTTCAGTACAATGTGGCCTGTTGAATCCATACTTAATATTGCTCTTAATCTTGAGATTGCTTTATAAATACGAGCCCTAGCATTCCCCTCATATAGCCTCTACAGCATCACAGGAAAATTAATTATATTACCCTCGGCTATAAACAATAACTCGGCTCTGAATAAACCAACGAACAGTGAAGATTTTTAATTAGTTTGCGAGTTATTAAATGCACCCGGCTTCGCCTGAGCTGAGAAGGTAATAATTCTAAAACTATAACGGTTAAGGTCAGTTCACACTGAGAAGTGACCCGACGCGCCGCGCCGCGAAGCTGCTTGAACGTGTATCTCGTTGTACAGTTCGACGCGGTTCTCAATGAAAGTGGACGGGGGCACTGCAGTCTAAGGACAAGGACTTAGCAACGAAGTAATGTATAAATAACGATTATAAAAAAAAACGTATATCTGACTCATTCAAATTTACACGATATTGCGTAGGTGAGAATGACATAACAAACTAAATACTGTTCTTATTATTTTCATACTGCGTAGGCACTCTAATTGAAAGAAATGACATAATGGAGTCCTATGGATCCACCCTACCAAATAAAAAAAAAACTGTTTGATATAACTTGTCTGCCACTTTGACACCTGCGGCTGCAGTATCAGGAGAACTGTCAGATCAATGCCAGTTTCATTTAAAGCGTGTTGTACCACGAAATTATAGGCTACACTGCGTGGCGTAACGAGACGCAGCGAGGAATTTTCGAGTTTGGTCAAAACGCTTTTGAATAGAGCGCGCCTCGCCGTGTCGCTTCCCGGTGTGAAATGACACTTAGTGGGGTGATGATAAAGATGGAATCAGTATTGCAGTATACGCTAGTAACAATACGCACCTTTATGGGGTGTAAGGGACAGCGTCCCGCAAACTGATAGGGGTTGCTCAGTTAACGAAACTGAACTATAAAATGACAGATAAAATTGACAGAAATACTTGGAAAATGTGCAAAAGCACGTCAAAATCTAGCGAACAAAATGTAAAACCTTAGAGTATGAATCGAATAATAAAATTGAAAAAGGACAGCTTTTTCAATTTTATTATTTTCAGTGACCATTTGTCATTTTTTTATGTTAGTTTTAGCCGGTGGTATTTAGAATCGAGCCCATTTTAAAACAAACTAGCGACCCGCCCCGGCTTCGCACGGAAATTATCAGTTTTTCTCTACTATATTATGCATGTATTATACATATAAGCCTTCCTCTTGAACACTCTATCCATTAAAAGAAATCGCATCAAATCCGTTGCGTAGTTTTAAAGATTTATGCATACATAGCGATATAGGGACAGAGAAAGCGAAAAGAAAATACTATGTAGTAATAGTGATGATTTCCTATTGTCCATTGCGGGATAAGCAGAACGTAAGAGAAAAATATAAATATCAAAACTTGTTTTGTCACTCTATAAGAGGAATAGAAGAATAAGGATTTATTTATCGGTGATGCTGTATAAAAGATGGTCACACCATTATTATTTAACTTTGAGTTGACAAATAATAATGGCGTCACAATCTTTTATATAACATCACCGATAAATGAATCCTTATTCGTAAATACCATGGCATAATCTACCTATAAATTAAATGATATAATAAATTAATTATACAACATAAATTTCCACGTTTTACATTTAACTTCCACCCTGGACTGGGAGCGAGAGAAAAAGATAGTGTGCCAGCTGCATTTCCTCCCGGGCATGCTGTAAAAACCGAGGGTTGCAGTATATTGCAATTTGGGTGATGACTACAGCAATATGCCTACTAATCTATCCTAAATAACCCTCAAAGCTTTGTTAAACGTAGCGAAACGATCTTTTTGATTGCTCTGCCTACCTCATTAGGGATAAGAGCGTGATTATATGTATGTATATACATTTTACCGATTCCTACCTATTCATTTGTACCTCTACTCCATGCAAACAACCTCGTTTACTGTGTAAAAGCCAAATCGGCCGTGCAAATTGCCCAATCCAGTTTAGCATTCAACCACAATTCGTACCAGTGTACTGATGGGTTTTTAGGGTTCCGTAGCAAATAAATTATATGATGGACTTGAAGTAAACAAAAAATTGCACCAATTTTAAGTAGCTTTTACATACATACTATCACGCCTGTATTCCTAATGGGGTAGGCAAAGCGTCAACGACCCAAACAGAGGTCGTTCCGCCACGTCTGACAAGTTTTGAGGGTTAAAATAGAACTGTATATTGCTGTAGTGACAGGTTGTCAGCCCATCGCCTAAATAACAATATACCATCGAATCCCTTAGCTGTTTTTTACAGCATGCCCGACAGGAGATGCAGCTGGCACATTCTACGTTATTCTATCGCTCCCAGTCCAGCATGGAATCTTTTTGTATGTGTGTATAGATGTACGCAAATTGTCAGAGAGAGAGGAAATGCAGCTGGCACACGTTATCCCAGACTGGGAGTCCCAGTACAGCATTTATAAAACACAACATTTATTTTTTAACTATGTTCCAAAATATGAAAATGGCCCTCCCATGAAATGCTACAACTCGAACAAATCCCCCCTGTTCCCTTCGTGTGCAATCACTACCTCACTTCCCCTAAACTACTTTGCGTGATGCTTGCATGCATTCTGAATAAAAATTGCAAGCTTTCGCGAGCAAAATCTTTTAGTGTACCCCTTATGTCTTTGCAGTAAGGTCTATTATTCCATCTAAAACGTATATAATATGTAGTTTTACAAGGCGTTCAATGTGGTAGCTCAATTTATTCATATTATATTCATAGCTCAGTTGTTCGTATTGTTTAGACAAGTTATTATTTTAAAAATGAGAATGCTTATTGTTTTAGAATTTTACTGCTGCCAACGATTTTATTTTGAGTTAGAACGAACGAAGAGGATGGGTATTATATTTTATGTTACCTAGATTATAAAGAAAATGTTATAACGTAAAATATAAAGGCACGGTAGTGCTACTATCATATCCAGTAGCCTTATTCCGTATTAAGGGGTCGGCTACCTAATCTAGGGGATTGAACGAGGTTACTGGTTTTCACACTTAGCGACTGCCATCTGACTTCCGCAACTCAGAAGGGAAACCAGACCCAACCCTAGATTAATTTAGAGTTTTCAAGCCGCTAATGCTTAGCACTGCCCTCCGACATAGCTTAACGACAAATATCTACGGTATTAAACGATCGGGACCAACGGTTGAACGTGCCTTCCGAAGTACGGAAAAAGCGCCGAATAAAAGTACATATGAAATTCGAAAACCGAAAAACACATTGGTACGTGGTGGGATTCGAACCACGACCTCCCGCTCAGGAGGCAGCGGCCCTATCCATTACACCATCGGGCTCCTTCCATGCACGGTAATGCTACTGACAAGTCAAAAGCAAACTACGGCTGACTACTGACGGAAATGTTCATTATTATTAGTATGATGTAGATAAAAGTAAAACCACAGTCTGTGCTTTCAAATGTCAGAAATCACAAACCATCACACCATACTCCACTGCGATACCATCTACAGAACAATTGGCGTCTATTTATAGTGGCACCACGGTAGGACTGTTCATAGTCGAACAGAAAATCACGCTTTTATCCTTTACAGGATAAGCAAAGTCATATCTCCGCTAGTTTCCTACTAGTCAAATCTGAGTTTTTTTTATAAAATGTCAAAACGCATTTCCGCTGTCTGCTATGTACTATCCTACTACCCAAAGGTTGCTTGGTAGAAATTGCTGCTTTAGCAATAAGGCCGCCTATATTGTACTGTTTTGTTCCTTACTTTTCTGCTGTATGTATTTGTGTTTCTTTGTGCAATAAAGTATCTTGTATTGTATTGTATTTTTGTATGAAAATAGCGAGGTATGACGTCACTCCTTGGTAAATACTTGACTACTCAAATCAATAACTTCTATATTTAAAACTCGATTATTAAATATAAATAAACGTTTTTTAAATGATGAATAAGATCCATAATATTTTAGCCATCAGTTTTAAGTATGAACGTACATACCACAATCGGGTAGGCAGAGCGTAAACGACCTAAACAAAGGTTGTTTCGCCACGTCTGACAAAGTTTTGAGGTTTACTTGAGATAGATTTGTAGGTATATTTCTGTAATAACAGGTTGTCAGCCCATCGCCTAAATTACAATATACAGAAACCCTCGGATCCTTTAGCTGGTTTTTACATCATGCCCGGGAGTAATGCAGCTGGCACATTGTATGTTTTCTCTCGCTCCCAGTCCAGCATGGAAGAAACGTGATGAGTAGATAATGAAGTAAACAAATATTACAACACAATCCATGCATTCTGTCAGAAATCACACACCATTTTCCACTGCGATACCATCTACAGAACAATTGGCGTCTATTTATAGTGGCACGGTGAGACTGCTATAGACGAACGGCCATATCGATCTAGCATTAGTTATTCAGCAGTCGGTTCTTAAACTAGACGTGTGTTGTTTTTACCACGTGTTACTTCCACGTTGCTGGCGTGACGAGTGAAAATTTAATTTAGGAAAGGACTGGATCGATTCTTTTATTACTAGCTTTTACGATGGCGTGATTATATATAGCCTATGTCCGTCTCCAGGTTACCATCTAACACCATACCAAATTTCATCAAAATCCGTTTAGGCGTGAAATAGCAGCAAACAAACAAACAGACAGACAGAAAGACAGACGAAAGAAAAACATAGAATGTGCCAGCTACATTTCCTCCCAGGCATGCTGAAAAAGGTAGCTAAGGGATCCGGGGTTTTAGTATATTGCAATTTAGGCGATGGGCTGACAACCTGTCACTACAGCAATATACCTACAAATCTATAACAAATAACCCTCAAAACTTTGTCAGACGTAGCGGAACGACCTTTATTACCTACCTTATTAAGGATAAAGGCGTGATTATATGTATGTATGTAGAAAAGAAGTAAAAATGCGAAGTGCGAAGAATTAAGCCGTCGGTCCCGGTCGCTGTTTTTGATAGTGGTTGTTACTTTAATCATGTCAGAGGCCTGATAGTTGTGCTACTAGGCGGTTTAAAATAGCTAGCGAATTAAAAACAATGCATGTGTCAAAAAAAGAAATAAAAAATAGAATCAAATTGTACTTTTTGGATAACGTAGCAAGTAAGGTCTAGGAGTGTTATTATAATATTATTTTAAACATACACATATATTTTTAAATTCAAATTAGCATAATAATTAAGTTAGTTTTTAATGTTTTAGTATAAGTAAGTTGTATTGCGCAGAGCAACTGATCTCCCGTTAAACTTTTACGAAGTTTGGGAGAATATATTTATAATATCAATGTACAACTTTTATATGATAAAAACAAAAAAAAAACTCTGACACCAGGGTTCATCGGATCGATAGACTCGATACCCACTCGACAGAAGAAGAAGTTACCCCTTTATTCACTTATGTAGTTCTTTAGTGGCCTAATTCGTTTTGAATGGTATTTATTTAACAGTTTATTGTACACATGAACACACACGGAATAATAAAATGAGGAATTCAGACACAACAGGCACAGAAATTTCTTACAGTAGACTTAATAAGATAGTAATAGCATAAAACGTATTGCAGATAAGACGTGCATAATTGAAATAATTTATCAACATGAGTAGTACATAAATATAATTAATTTAACAAAACATAAACTTATCCTAAATAAGACAGATATATATAATAAATAAATATATACAATACAATATATAAATATATATACTATGGATTACTTAGGGAAAGAAAATGTTCTTTAAGTCTCTTTTTGAAGACAAAAATGGACATACGGAAACGGAAGACACTTGTATACATGTAAGGTAGATAATTATTAACATTACTTTGTTTTTATACTGACAATAGTATATTTTTAGGCAATGACTTTACTAATTTTACACACAAAGCCGTTGATAATCAATTCTAAACTTATTTCTTCCATGCTCGACTGGGAGAGATAGAAAAACATAGAATGTTACAGCTACCCTTCCTCCCGGGCATGCTGTAGAAGACAGCAAAAGGGACTCGAGGGTTACAGTGTATTGTAATTTAGGCGATGGACTGACAACCTATCACTACACATTAGCAATACACATTACAATCTAAAATTGCCCTCAATTTTTGTCAGACGCGGCGAAAGCGCCTTTTACGAGGCGTTTAACGCTCTGCCTACCCTGTAAGGGATAAAGGCGTGATTTTATGTATGTAAACTTATTTTAAACACATTTGTTTTAAATATTCGTCGTTGTTATTTTATAGTTATTTTCGTAGCATATTGCTGCGTGCTACGAAGTCTACGGCGTAGGCAAAATGGAAGCCGTAGGTATAATTCCCGGCAACTTGAAATCGAATGGCATTGTTTCATAGAAAAAACAATCTTTCTTTAAAAAAAAAAACCGAGGGTATTCTACGTTTTAAAAATAAATGACAATATATATAATTTATAGTTTATTAATAAATGGCATCCTTGAAAAGATTTTGTAGAAAAGACATACACTATTCATAATAATATTGGCAATGTATTCCGTTTTACAAATCAGCCATATAATAAAAAAAAAACAAACAAAAATGTATTTTCAGGCATCCTTGAAAAGTACTTGACTAAACCCATCCCATCTCTATGCCTAAAATCCCTTTTCGCCAGCAGTGACGGTATCAAAGTTAGCCCAACTCAGGCAAAGTCACTAAATAGCCTAAGTTTCTCACTTAGCTGTGACTTATAATGGGAAATTGTCAGGCAAATTAATGGTAGATGGAGTGCTGCGTACATACAAAATGAAGCCAAAAAAGCTTGGTCGATTTAAACCGGAGCTGACGCGACGCAAGGCTTTCAAGAACGTGATCATCTCATCTTCCTAGCCTTATCCTAACTGCCTCCGTGGTCTAATGGCTAGTGCCATGGACTCCCGATCCGGAAGTCCTGGGTTCGATTCCCAGGGGGGAAAACACAAAGTTGATACGTGAGAATTTATCACTTAGTGAATTTTTCCCCAGTTTGGGTTGGACATTGCAGGCTGAATCACCTGATTGTCCGAAAAGAAAAAGATTTCGTGCTTCGGAGGGCACGTTAAGCTGTCGGTCCCGGTCGCTGTCTTTGATAGTGGTCGTTATACAAAACCATGTCAGAGGCCTGATAGTTGTGCTACTAGGCGGTTTAAAAACTCTGACACCAGGGTTCATCGAGTCCATGACTCGATACCCACTCGACAGAAGAAGCCTTACCCCGTATCTCGCGGGGTCTACTACTTAATTTAGGGGATTAAACGGGGGTACTGGTTTTAACACAGAGCGACTGCCATCTGACGTCCAATCCTAGATTAGGTCAGAGTTTTCAAGCCGCTAATGCTTAGACTGGCCTCTGCTTTCCGAAGCACGGAAAAAGCGCCGCATAAAGGTACATATGAAATTAGAAAACCGAAAAACACAT
Organism: Scrobipalpa costella; assembly: GCA_949820665.1. Lineage (NCBI taxonomy): Eukaryota > Metazoa > Arthropoda > Insecta > Lepidoptera > Gelechiidae > Scrobipalpa > Scrobipalpa costella. The sequence continues at coordinate 12,299,614 of OX463315.1, forward strand.
TGATACGTTCTGGGATTCGAACCGCGACCTCCCGTTTAGGAGGCAGCGGCCCTATCCACTACACCATTCGGGTTCAAGAGCGTGATACAATACAAATCTTTATTTACTATGCCGAAAAATTATGATGCATTAAAAGAGCTCGGGAATTCCTCGCAAACCGCAAAATGCATTTCACTTCATGGTACAACTTAAATGCATTTTCAAGCAGCTTCGCCACTGCGTAGACGATTTCCGGTGTAAACTGACCCTGACGAAAGATTGTTTTACTAGAAATTCACATAAACACACAAAACAATCTCTATAAACATAGGAACTAACAGTAGCTAATATTTCTTGACATCGCATTGGTTGTTTGCAGCGTTCCATCTACCCTATTCCTTAGTCTGAGGGAACATTACCATGATTATTTAATGAGGGTAATTTTAGAATATTACGGTTAATAGAGGAATTTTCTTTTGTGAAATTATTTTATTATTGTCGAGTGTGTGCCTCATTTTCTCATTGTGAAAATATTTTATCATGGTTCTGTACGAGGCTCATTTAAATTTATAATTTCAAGTGCACTTGCATATTTAACAAGTATTTTAAAAAGTATTCAAACCACCCGACTATAGTACATACATACATATATATAATCACGAATTTATCCCTAATGGGGTAGGCGAAGCGTAAACGACCTAAACAAAGGTTGTTCCGCCACGTCTGACGAAGAAGTGACAGATTGTCAGCCCATCGCCTAAATTGCAATATTCTGAAACCCTCGGATCCCTTAGCTAGTTTTTACTGCATGCCCGGGAGAAAATGCAGTTGGCACATTCTATGTTTTTTTCTCGCTCCCAGTCGAAGTGGCTGTAGTGCTCACAAAAAAATATATTTAATGCATTAATAGTTCTAAAATTTAACTTTTAAATTGAGCAAGTATGAATCCCGTATATTTTTGTAATCTCCTTTTAATTGCCTTTATTTTGATACCCCACACGGTTAGGTCGCAAAAAAAAGTTTAACAATTAGGCGCCTAAAATCCGCCATTTTGAATTTTGAGAAATTATACCTATCTAAGAACACTAGGGTGGTCAAGACCAACCGACCGATACTCTTATTGTAGAATTCCATCCAGCCATTTCGGAGATACGAGGTAAGAAAGAAATATTAAAACATACATTCATGACACCCGCAAAAAAATAACCGTTTCTTGACAGTCGGGTAAAAAACGATGTTCATTGAAAAAGCTGAAAAGTTCATTCGAGAATATTCTTGAAAAAGTAAAAATATATTTATGTATTGGCAGGTTTTCAGCCCATTGCCTAAATTACAATATACTGAAAACCTCGTATCCCTTAGCTGTTTTTTACAGCACGCCCGGGAGGAAACGCAGCTAGCACATTCCATGTTTTCAAATATAATACCCTGTATAGAGAGGATAGACGAAAATACAAATTTCGATTTAGTAACATGTTTAAACCATCAGTAGAGTTCTAGCTTAATAAAAATAAACACGTCGTTGTAGAAGCCTGGAAGAGATTGCCACTTAGCAATAAGGCCGCCTATATGTGCACTAATATTCCTTGTCGTTGTTTCTGTATGTGTTTTATTTAGTGTGAAATAAATTATATTCTATTCTTGATTTAGGGTGTTTCAACCATCAACAATCGCCATAATGTATTTTTTATCGAACTTGGAATGTCCTACTTAACAGTTATACAAATGTAAATAGTTTTTTTTTTTATTTATTTGTTTAAATTGAATGTCAATGGGCTTTATTCTAGATTCAACCGGATAAACTTAAAATTTAAATCTATTTATCACTTTCAGACTAAAAACATTGGATGATGATGAGATGTATTCTCTCCGGCTTTTGATTTATAGTCGGTGGTTTTAAAATTACAGAAATACTGAGGAAACGTGCAAATGCGCGTCAAAATCTAGCAAACAAAGTGTAAATAAAACCACAGGGTATAAATCACCCGTCCTTTATCAATTTTATTATTTTAAAAGTGTCAAATAGATTTTAATTTTAGTTTTAGCCGGTGGTATCTAAATCGAGCCCATTGTCTCGTCGGAAATAAAACCCATACCCTCCGTAACGGAAGCTCAAGTTTCCTACCACTAAACTACGGAGGCAGTGAAATAATTAAGATATATGCAAATCCCAGTACGGCCTTCCGACACGTTCGAACCAACGGAGAGAGTAACTACTGGGTAAATCAACGTGAACATAGTTTCAAAGGTTCCAATGAAACTAACTACGTACTCAATCTGAAGGCTGTATGCTTAGTTAGTGCGGGTTGTGGTTAAGCCTCGTATTTATGAAGCGATCTCAAGATTGAGCGTGATATTGTGAATTGATTTGACAGGTCGTATTGTAACATAACATAAAAATACTTTTTTGCACGTAAGAATACAAATCATACAACACAACAGATAACAACAAAAGACAAGTACAACATAGGCGGCCCTCAAATGATATTTCTGTTACGAATTCAAACTAGCTGTCAGTCAAAAGTGATGTTAAAAACTATGGGTCTAAGACTTTAAGGTTAGACCGCAACATGGCGTAGCTGCAGCGGCGCGGCGCGGCACGTCACTGCAGCAGCGCGACACTGCACGACAAAATCTGTCAAAATGTACTTGACATTGCCGCGACGTGAAATGTTGTGTAGCGCCGCGCTGCTCCGTTGCAGCTCCAGTGCGGCTTCAGTGCGGTACCTCTCATACATTTTCATACAAAGAATCATTTGTTGCGCAGTGCCGCGCCGCGCCGGTCCACTGCAGCTACGTCCTAATGCGGTCTAACCATAAGGTTCTATGCGATATTATTTATTACAGTACTTTAGATACTTGATTAAATTCACGCCGTTATCCTGTACGGAGAAGATAGAGCAATGTTTGAATTCGGTTCCGATCTATTTAAACTAACAGAGAGTAAGTACTGGAAAAATTATCCATTTCTTCCATGCAAGAGAAAAACATAGAATGTGACAGCTGCATTTCTTCCCCGATATTCTGTAAAAACCAGTCGAGGGTTTCTGTATATATCTGTGTTTTTGCACATTGGACAATGGGCTGACAACCTGTCACGTCAGAAATATACCTACAAATCCACCTTAAATAACTTGCAAAACTTTGTTCAACGTAGCGGAACGACCTTTGCTAAGGTCCTACCCCAATTGGGATAAAAGCCTGACTATATGTATGTATGTATGTATATGTATGTAAAATCAACATGAACATAGTTCCAATGACACGAACTATACGTACGTACTCAATATCTGAAGGGTTTATGCTTAGTTAGTTCGGGCTGTGGTTAAGACTATGGTTCTATGTATGTAATATGATGTAACATAGGGGTGCAAAGAACTGCTTCTAACAAAGTGTTGATTAGTCAAGGAAACTGAACGACTTCTAGAAAGAAAGAAGGAAAGAAAACACAACTAAATTATTTCAGGTAATAAAAAACAATGGCTTTCCCATTCAAATAGTCTGAACGTGGATGTGATTAGGGATAAAGGCGTAATTGTATGTATGTATCAACAATAAATAGAAGTCAATTGTTTTCTTTGTATCTTGCTGAAAAATGTTTGTTCTGTTTCGTTGACTGAAGGACTCCTATCAGTTTGCGTGAAGTTATCCCTTACACCCGTTGTAGTCACGTCTTTATCCTTTACGGAGTACGTAGAGCGATGTTAGGATTGTAAAGTAATGTTTGAATTCCGTGGTTCTCGAAACTCAGTCCTCAAGAGGAATAAGTTTCCAATATTGTCGTGTCAAGTGGAAATTCTTGTTTTAAGTTTAATTGGATGAGATATTGCTAGGATTGGTTGAACTTTGAGACACGTGTCCGGCTGAACGGTTTTAGTAATGACATACATACATAAATTCACGCATTTATCTCTTACGGGGTAGGCAGAGCGTAAAACGCTTATTGGAAGCTTTTACGCCACGTATGACAAATATTGAGGGATGGTTTTAGATCTTCTTCTTCTTCTGTCGAGTGGGTATCGAGTCTATGGACTAGTGTTTTAGATTATAATGTGTATCGCTATAGTGACAGGTTGTCAGCCCATCGCCTAAATTACAATACACTGCGACCCTCGAATCCGTATTGTTGACTTTTACAGCATGTCTGAGAGGAAGGGCACCTAGAACATTCTATGTTTTTCTATCGCTCCCAGTCCAGAATGGAAGTGTTATGTTATTTAGTAATGACTACCACTTTTTAACCCAGTTTTAAAAATAATTTCAATAATACACGTCATCCATCAATTATGTTAAAAAATGATTATGCAAAATTTGAAGTAGGTATATTGGACTAAGGAATCACATTGTCGTATACAAACTTTATATACTTTTGTGCCAGCTGCATTTCGTCCACGGCATGCTGTAAAAACCATCTAAGGGTTTCGAGGGTTTCAGTATATTGCAATTTAGGCAATGGGCTGACAACCTGTCACTACAGCAATATACCTACAAATCTATCTTAAATAAGCCTCAAAACTTTGTGACACGTGGTGGAACGACCTTTATTTAGGTCGTTTACGCTCTGCCTACCCCATGAGGGTTAAAGGCGTGACTATATGTATGTATGTATGTATGTCATCATAAAAAAAAACACACCCTCGTACAGCAACATACAGGCGTCACTTACTGCGCGTAAGGTTGCGCTCAACACGCTGTCAGTGCTTTTTACATTGCCTACAACACACGTGCGTCACCTTACGCTCTACGCGCGCGTACTGGCAGAGGGATGCGCCGAGTGACGTAGAGTTCCTCGCTACGCGCGCGTAGGGCGTAAGGTGAGGCATGTGTGTTGTAGGCAATGCACAAAAACATTGACAGCGTGTTGAGCAGAAGCAATTTCCTAGGTGTTATAGCTCTGTCTATCCCGTAAGGGATAAAGGCGTTACTTTATGTATGTAACGTGAGTGAAAACGGAAAGATAGTTCGATATAAATGCTACCAAAACAGAGACTTTGTACGTTGAGATATGGAATTTTGCGCTGACCGCATACAAATTACATGTCACAGAACACAACTCAGAATTTGCATCATGCATTAGAGAGCGACGTAGGCAACAACATAGGACATATCTGCATATCTGTCACAATCGGTTAATGGCTTCCTAACTTCGGATCAGTTCACACCGGGAGGAGACACGACGCAACACTGTTCTATACTGATATCATACATATATACATACATACGATGATATCATTGAACCGACAAATGAGTCTATAATAAACGGGCTGTTAACTTAATTGCGTACCATAGCTTAGGGGGTTTTAGTAACGTAAAAGGAGCAAATAAAAATATGTAAAGAAACCCAACTCAAAACATTCAAAAAACAATAGTCTTAGTATTTATAATAATTCCCAGAGCAGCGTCTGGCCGCACCGCTATTACCGATCCCGCGTGAAAGTTTAATTGGATGATATATTGCTAGGATTGGTTGAACTTTTAGTAATGACTAAAACGGACACGTTCAGCTGGACATTACATACATACATAAATTCACGCCTTCATCCCTTACGGGGTAGGCTGAGCGTAAACGCTTAGAGGAAGCTTTTACGCCACGTCTGACAAATTTTGAGGGATGGTTTTAGATTATAATATGTATCGCTATAGTGACAAGTTGTCAGCCCATCCCAAATACAATACACTGCGACCCTCGAATCCGTATTGTTGACTTTTACAGCATGTCTGAGAGGAAGGGCAGCTAGAACATTCTATGTTTTTCTATCGCTCCCAGTCCAGAATGGAAGTGTTATGTTATTTAGTAATGACTACCACTTTTTAACCCAGTTTTAAAAAGAATTTCAATAATACACGTCATCCATCAATTATGTTAAAGAATGATTATGCAAAATTTGAAGTAGGTATATTGGACTAAGGAATCACATTGTCGTATACAAACTTTATCCCCTTCCCCCCCCCCCCCCCCCTAGGGGGACGAATTTCGATAATACTGTCTTAATGGATGACTTCATCATACTTCCATGCTCGCCTGGGAGCGAAAAAAAAACTTAGAATGTGCCAGCTGCATTTCGTCCACGGCATGCTGTAAAAACCATCTAAGGGTTTCGAGGGTTTCAGTATATTGCAATTTAGGCAATGGGCTGACAACCTGTCACTACAGCAATATACCTACAAATCTATCTTAAATAAGCCTCAAAACTTTGTGACACGTGGTGGAACGACCTTTATTTAGGTCGTTTACGCTCTGCCTACCCCATGAGGGTTAAAGGCGTGACTATATGTATGTATGTATGTCATCATAAAAAAAAACACACCCTCGTGCAGCAACATACAGGCGTCACTTACTGCGCGTAAGGTTGCGCTCAACACGCTGTCAGTGCTTTTTACATTGCCTACAACACACGTGCGTCACCTTACGCTCTACGCGCGCGTACTGGCAGAGGGATGCGCCGAGTGACGTAGAGTTCCTCGCTACGCGCGCGTAGGGCGTAAGGTGAGGCATGTGTGTTGTAGGCAATGCACAAAAACATTGACAGCGTGTTGAGCAGAAGCAATTTCCTAGGTGTTATAGCTCTGTCTATCCCGTAAGGGATAAAGGCGTTACTTTATGTATGTAACGTGAGTGAAAACGGAAAGATAGTTCGATATAAATGCTACCAAAACAGAGACTTTGTACGTTGAGATATGGAATTTTGCGCTGACCGCATACAAATTACATGTCACAGAACACAACTCAGAATTTGCATCATGCATTAGAGAGCGACGTAGGCAACAACATAGGACATATCTGCATATCTGTCACAATCGGTTAATGGCTTCCTAACTTCGGATCAGTTCACACCGGGAGGAGACACGACGCAACACTGTTCTATACTGATATCATACATATATACATACATACGATGATATCATTGAACCGACAAATGAGTATATAATAAACGGGCTGTTAACTTAATTGCGTACCATAGCTTAGGGGGTTTTAGTAACGTAAAAGGAGCAAATAAAAATATGTAAAAAAACCCAACTCAAAACATTCATAAAACAATAGTCTTAGTATTTATAATAATTCCCAGAGCAGCGTCTGTCCGCACCGCTATAACCGATCCTGCGCGAGTCGCTATCACTTGTCGATAGCGACTCGCGAGTCGCGCGGGATTGGTTTTCACCTTATCGCGCATCACGCGGGATCGTTAATAGCGGTGCGGCCAGACGCAGCTCTGAGAATAATTATAAATACCTATCGACTATTGTTTTTTACATTTTCTGAGTTGGATTCTTTATAATTTTTATAGGCTCCTTTTACGTTTTACTGATACACCCCCTAAGATATGACACGCAATTCAATTATCACCCGAAGAGAAAGAGTTGTTTCACACCGTAAATTGAATCCGTAACCCTAGGAACGTGAACTCAACGATCATACTACCAAACCATACAGCTAACTGCTGTTGGTAGCAATAATAGCAATAGAACCGAACTAATATCAGACAACAATGATTTGTGACGGCACATCCAGTAAATTACGGGACGTATTCTCGATGGTTTCAATGTTGGCCCGTATTTATAATCAGTACTTGAGACTGACAGCGAGTTTGAGTTCGTATCAGAAATGTAATTTCAGTACGTAATGACCAGTCAAATCCATACTTAATATCGCTTTCAATCTTGAGGTCGCAAAGATTGAGCCTACAGGTCGTATTAATAAAGCGATCTCAAGATTGAGCGCAATATTAAGTTTGGATTTGACAGACCATATTGTACTGAAATTACATTTCTGATACGAACTCAAACTAGCTGTCAGTCTTAAGTGCTGTTTATTAATACGGGCGTTAATGTCCGTAAATGGTGGTAAATCAGCAAATAATTAATTGGAAACCTAATTATGTAATAATACGGGGTGAAAGGGACAGCGTCCCGCAAACTGATAGGGGTTGCTCAGTCAACGACACTGAACAACTTTCACCAGGAAATTCTTTTAGGAAGTGACAAAAAAATGGCTTTTTCATGCAAATTGTCTGATCGGGGTGGATATTTTGTATGAAAAAAATATCCTGCTGATAATTGTTCAGTGTCGTTGACTGAGCAACCCCGATCAGTTTGCGGGACGCTGTCCCTTACACCCGGTAGTTGTTATCGTTTGATAAATATGATATGTTATAAATATGAATTTGTAATTGACATTTTATTTTTAAACTTATGAATTAATGACGATTGGTTGTTATTAGTGTTTAAGTGCACCTGTTTTAATATTTTGCATGCCAACAATCTGGCGGATCATATGATTCTATTTAAATGTACCTGTGTTAGAACTCTGTTACTATGATTCCGAGCAAATAAAGATATTCTATTTTATTCTATATATTTTTGAGAAATTTTAGTTACAATCCATTATTGACCTATGCCGCGGAAGACCTCGTCGCTGATGAGCTGGACATATCCTCTAAGGTCTGGCATCTGGAGACTCAAAATTGGGATGAGTGGAAGGAGAAGAGGGACGTCTTTGCCCAGCAGTGGGATAATGAAGGCTAAGTTTAACTGTAAGATTAGATCATTATTGGGCTCGATTTTAGATTTGCCGGCTCAAACTAAAATAAAAATCTATTTGTAACTTTCAGATTTAAAACATTGAAAAAGGACAGGAGACTATTCTCTCCGGTTTTTGATTTATTGTCGGTAATTATATGCGATTCCGTGCTTCGGAAGGCACGTTAAGCCGTTGGTCCCGGTTAATATCGTTTAATACCGTAGATATTAGTCGTTAAGCCATATCAGAGGCCAGTGCTAAGCATTGGCGGCTTGAAAACTCTGACCTAATCTAGGATTGGGTCTGGTTTCCCTTCTGGGTTGCGGAGGTCAGATGGCAGTCGCTCTGTGTAAAAAACAGTACCCTCGTTCAATCCCCTAGATTAGGAAGCCGACCCCGTGAGATACGGGATAAGGCTAAGGAGATGATGATGATATATGCGTTATCTGTCATTTTTATCCGCCGTCATATGAAATGGCGGATAAAATTTACAAAAATACTGGGGAATCGTGCAAAAACGGACAAAGTGTAAAACCATAATCGCCTGTCTCTCTATAGCTTTTATAACACCAAATGATATAAAAAGAACGTTGTGGTGTGAAAGAGGATATAGTGACAGGTATAGAAAAAGGAATGCTGAGGTGGTTTGGTCATGTTGAGAGGATGGATGAAAAGAGATTAAGTAATCAGATATACATGGCGAGTGTGAGTGGGAATGTTGGAAGGGGAAGACCTCGACGAACGTACCGCGATCAAATCGGGGACGTTCTAGGGAAAGGTCAGGTCAGAAGTACCCTAAACCGATGAGCGTGCATGAGAAGATTGATGAATGTAGATGAAGCGAACGAAGTTTGCAAGGATCGTAGCTAATGGAAGGATGTGATCTCTGCCTACCCCCCTCTGGGAAAGAAGCGTGACGTTATGTATGTATGATATAAAAGCTTCTATAAACCGACGTAGAGCTTGATATAGGACGGTTTTAATTCAACTTGCGCCATTTAATTCCTGACTCCGATCAGAACAAAGGAATGAACCCGGAAAACGGAATTGAAAACCATTGTTTAACGAATTTATTGCTCGAATCCAATATGACGGATCGATCATTTATAGTGCAGTTTTATTTGCAAATTCAGATGTACAATAGACTCACGCATAAATCCGTTGCGAGGTAGGCAGGTCGTCAACAACCTTACAAACGGCTTTTTTGCTACTTCTGAAAAAATATTCGGTTTTTGGAGGATAGTCACGACGGGTTTTCTACCTTTCAACGACTTCAAATTTGTTAAAATAAATTTATAAAAAAACATATACATACATATTGTCACGCCTTTATCCCTAGTGAGGTAGGCAGAGCGTAAACGACCTAAACAAAGGTCGTTCCGCCGCGTCTGACAAAGTTTTGAGGGTTATTTAAGACAGATTTGTACGTTTATTGCTGTAGTGACAGGTTGTCAGCCCATCACCTAAATTACAATATACTGAAACCCTCGGATCCCTTAACTGCTTTTTACAGCATGCCCAGGAGGAAATGCACCTGGCGCATTCTATGTTTTTCTCTCGCTCCCAGTCCATGGAAGAAAAAAACAAGATAACACTCAATTTAAACTAAAACCTCCGGTCCCTGTCCCATACGGTATCCCAGCAGTTGGTACAAACTTAGAACGAATATCACATAGGTGAGATCTTGAATCCCTAAACTTTTCCAAATGTATAATGGTAATGCCAAACAAGTGACCAAGTGACACAAATCACGAGAATTTCGTTTGACACTGACAGGGGCACAGTACCACCGACTTATTTATTTGGGTGGCGGTATTTGGAACTAAAATTAAGGTAGTTCCTGTCGACAGATGAGCAGGTAGATTTCAAGGTATGCAACCATCGCCCCTAATGCCTTAGAATATCGTTCAAATCAGCGCGCGCTACGGCGTGGCGGTTACGTCCATGGCCGCGTCAAAAATGTGCGAAATGCGCACAAAGAAGCTAATTTCTTAGAAACTACGCGTCGGATTAAAAAAAGCTATGTTGCAATTTAAGATAATCATTACACACAGATATTTTCCGAAAGGAACCGTGAAAGTGCTCTTAATAGTTCAGAAGGAATATAAAATTTATTAATAAAAACAGCTTTACTTCCTGATTTTTCTTAACATACTTATTTATGATATTTTTTATTTTGTAATTGCAGACCATAAACTAGTTTCGCAAATGTTTCTTTTTTTAATTTTCCAATGACTCCAATTGGAGAAATAAGCTCTTAAAAAGAACCAATTGCCGTTAGGATTCACCTTAAGGAGTTAAACAATGAGCTCGATTCTAGATTCCACCGACTAAAACTAAAATTAAAATCTATCTGTCACTTTCAAAATATTAAAATTGAAAACGACAGGCGATTTACACTCCAAGGTTTTACTCTTTGTCCGTTAGATTTTGACACGCATTGGCACGTTTCCCCAGTATTTACGTCTGACAAAGTTTTGAGGGTTATTAAAGATAGATTTGTAGGTATATTGCTGTAGTGAACCCTCGGTTCCCTCAGCTGGTTTTTACAGCATACCCGGGAGGAAATGCAGCTGGCACATTCTATGTTTTTTCTTCGCTCCCAGTCCAGCATGGAAGTAATATATTAATACCTATCATAAATCAAAGAACTCAGTTTTAAGACATCAGCTACAACAGTGTCACTGTTACACATTCACACTGCACGCACACACTTACACATCTTGTAGCACTTCATCTATAGTTATTGTTTTTTTTTTCTGTCACTCTTTCGGTCTTAACTTCTAAATTGTTAACATTAATTATCATATTGTTTAAAACTTTCTAAAACCTACCTAAGTTCTGTTTTCAATGTGTTATACTTCGTAACTGGCTATATTAGTTTATAACATTTGTAATGTAATTTAAGGATATGTACTGTCGTATTATATTATCTGTGGTACTGTACAGTTTACAATAACGATAAATTAAATTAAATTAAATTTCTCTTAATTTTATCTGCCATATCATATGACTGCGGCTAAAAATTACACAAAACCAGCGACTATTAATCAAAAACCGAAAAGAATAGATCTCCTGTCCTTTTCAATGTTTTTAGTCTGAAAGTGACAGATAGATTTTAATTTTAGGTTTAGCCGGTTGAATCTAGAATTAAGCCCAGAGGTGACGCTCTTAGCCGAACAGATATCTCGAACGCATTTTACTGAATAATGATTTACTTCCATGCTGGACTGGGAGTGAGAGAAAAACATAGAATGTGCCAGCTGCTTTTCCTCCCGGGCATGCTGTAAAAACCAGCTAAGGGATCCAAGGGTTTCTATATATTTAAATTTAGGCGATAGGCTGACAACCTGTCACTATAGCAATATACCTACAAATCTATCTTAAACAACCCTTAAAACTTTGTGACCTCTGTTTAGGTCGTTTACGCTCTGCCTACCCCATTAGGAATATAGGCGTGATTATATGTATATGTATGTATGATTTAGCGCCTGCAATTGATGAAAATTCGACAATCCAGCATCCCCGAACATGCCCAAGGGGAACGAGGTCTAACTTCGGTCTTACCAGTTCGGTCAGATTTGATAGATTTATAGTCGTTTATATTAACAGCCTCCGTGGTCTTGTGGCTAGTGCCGTGGACTCCCGGTCCGGAGGGGAGTTCGATTCCCAGGGGGGAAAACACAAAGTTGATATTTGAGAATTTATCACTTCGTGAATTTTTCCCCAGTTTGGTTAGGACATTGCAGGCTGAATCACCTGATTGTCAGAAAAGAAAAAAAAAAAAATTCCTGCTTCGGAGGGCACGTTAAGCCGTCGGTCAAGGTCGCTGTCTTTTATAGTGGTCGTTACTCAAACCATGTCAGAGGCCTGATAGTTGTGTTACTAGGCGGTTTAAAAACTTTGACACCAGGGTTCATCGGGTCGATAGACTCGATACCCACTCGAAAGAAGAAGAAGTCGTTTATATTTAGTGTGTCGCGAAAACTTCGATACCGCGTTTCAGAACTTTTGTTACTCCTTGCGGTTCATAGAGGGCACCACACAGATTTAACCATATTTGCAAATTCAATAGCAACGCAAGTGAAAATATCAAAAACGCCGCGCAATCAAATCAATATCCTTTCAACGTTCCGCATATCCAATACAACTTCAGCAATTGGAATTGGAACGATATAAAGGGTGAAAATTAAAAGATGGACTATATCTTTGGGAAATTATCGTAATAAAATATGAGCTTATTCATGCTAAAATTACTACTCCTACCTAGTCCATCTTATATTTTCTTATATAGCCGTTATATGTCCCACTGCTGGGCAAAGGCCTCTCTCCCCTCCCTCCAAGACTCCCTGTTTTGTGCTTCTCCCGGCCATGACTTACTGAAGGCATCCATATCGTCTCGCCATCGTCGTCTCGGTCTACCGCGTCGCCTTCTGTCAGACGGTGGCTTCCACTATGTGGTTATCTTTGCCTACCATTCATCCGGCATGCGGCAGACGTGGCACTTCAGCTTAGCGGCGGTGAAGGTTACATCAGATATTTGTGTCTTAGAGATCAGTATAGTGTTCCTGATTCTGTCGATCAGTTTCAGACCCAACATACTGTGCTCCATGGCTCTCTGGCAGACCGCGAGTCTGGACCTTTGAGCTTCCGTCAAAGACCAAGTCTGAGCTCCGTAGTCACCTACGGAGAATGCATACATACCTAGTTCATATTTAGCATAAATAAGCTCATATTTTCTTACGATAATTACCCAAAAATATAATCCATCTTTTGATTTTCACCCTACATTTATATCGTTTATATATGAATGAATGAATGAATTTATATCGTTTTCATACACATTGTATTACAGCTGGCAGATTGAGGGTCACTTTCCTGAAAGTGTCCTTTAAGCAGTCTCAAAATTTCACGATATACTGTTCAAAGTATTAAAAAAAATGATTAATTCCCCAGTTAATTCCTTTATTATTTGAATTATTACCTAATCTCTAACACCCGGTATATCGCAAATCCCCGCTCATGTATCACGCGTGACATTTGTAGCGCATTAGCGGAGCGCTCTGCGTAATACAGGGTCATAGGGTATACTTGTACAGTTCGCTTTATAGAAATACAGTCAAGAGATATCGTACGGTAAAATTTCATAAACAAAACAATCCTAGTATAAAAGGCATTTAGGCGTTTGTGTTGACTGTGAGAGAAAACGAACCGGTGCGTTTCGTTTTCTCACACAGTCATCACATACATACATACATACATATATCACAGTCATCACAAAGGCCAAAATACAGTAAAGAGATGTCGTACAGTAAAATAACTATGACGTATTTCATAAACAAAATAATCCTAGTATAAAGGAACTGTGAGAGAAAACGAAACGCATCGGTTGGTATTCTCTCACAGTCATCACAAAGGCCAAAGTGCCTTTACACTAGACATTGCATTATCTCGACAGGGATATACGTGGGAAAGACCTTGCGGAGAGGACCACTCTGCGGAGATCATGCTTAATGGCTGCTCCTAAAGAGTTGGATTCCGTTCCGATCCAAACAAACTACGCTCTTAAGAGCGAAGCACTTGCAAAATAATACCTTTATTTTCAATGCGAATGATTAAATGTTTTAATGATTAACTTGAAGTTTGACATCGTGCCCGGTTTGCCCCAACACCTGCACGTCAGCGGATTTAATGAACGGCAGTCAATCTGCAATACAAGTGCCGAATTCTGGACCGCTGTGATACCAAATGTTTCGTGTTCCGTCGACAATAACAAGCTCAACCTTGAGAGCAATATTAAGTATGGATGTAACAGTTAATTTTGTACTGAAATTACGTTTCTGATACAAACTCAAACCCGCTGTCAATCTCAAGTGCTGTTTATAAATATGGACCTAAATGTTTAGTTGTTTGTTACTCAATCACACTTCAACCGCTAGAGAGATTGGAAGGAATCTTGGCACACATACCTGGTGTATGGGGCAGCGTCCCGCAAACTAATAGGGATTGCTCAGTTAACGATACTGAACAAATTTCGCTAGGAAATTATTTCAGGATTAGAAAAAAAATATTTGAACTTCCCTTACAAAATGACCACCTCAATCCGACAATTTGTATGGAAAATCAAGCTTTTATTTTGACTTCCTGAAATAAATCCAGCTGATAGTTGTTCAGTGTCGTTAACTGAGCAACCCCTAACAGTTTGTCCCTTACACCTGGTACAGGTAGCAGGTCATGTTTCAGTCACGCCTTATACGAACTAACTGATTAAATTACAAATGGTTACTCAGCCGTGATGATGCACTGACAAAGGCAAAGCTGCAAAAATTGCACTACAATCTTCGCAAACATTGTTAGTAAAATAGTAGGAAATTGTTACTACAATGGTAGGAATTTCTGGAATACATTTGCAATTTCACTGAAGCCCTCATGCGTGACGTTTGAAATGAATTTGCGAGTTTACTGCGACGTACCACAATCCGGGATTGTAGTAAAAAGATGATGTACTACGCAGAAAATGAGTTTAGAAACATACAAATAGTTTCAGAAGTTGTGTTCGTTGTTGTGGCGCCATCTGTAGGCTACAATAATATCGAAGAAAACCCATTAAGATTTTTTGCATACTTTAGGTTATGATAAAAAATAAAAATGTAAAATTGTCGCGGCCACTGATGAATTTTATCCCAGACCCCTACTGGCTTTTGTTGGCCCTGAGATAATGGGCTCGATTTTAGAATCCACCAGCTTAAACTAAAATTAAAATCTATCCGTCACTTCCAAATTAATAAAAATTAAAAGGGGTGGGCGATTTATACTCTTTGGCTTTACACTTTGGCCGTTAGATTTTGAGGCGCTTTTGCACGTTTCCGCAGTATTTCTGTAAATTTTATCGTAGTCCTTGTTCTTAAATTTTATCCGCCATATCATATGACGGCGGATAAAAACGACAGATAACGCATAAAACCACTGACTATAAATCAAAAACCGGAGAGAATAGATCTCTCCGATTTTAATTTTAGTTTTCAAATCTAGCCTAACACACACACACACACACACACACATAATCACGCCTTTATCCCTAATGGGGTAGGCAGAGCGTAAACGACCTAAACAAAAGGTCGTTCCGCCACGTCTGACAAAGTTTTGAGGGTTATTGAAGATAGATTTGTAGGTATCGCTGTAGTGACAGGGTGTCAGCCCATCGCCTAAATTACAATATACAGAAACCCTCGGATCCCTTAGCTGGTTCTTACAGCATGCCCGGGAGGATATGCAGCTGGCACATTCTATGTTTTTCTCTCGCTCCCAGACCAGCATGGAAGTAGCCTATTAGCCAATCTAGCCTAATGTGCAGCCTAATGTTGCACTAAACGTAAAAAAAATAAACCCCTTAATCTGAAAGAGGCAGCTGTCTGAGTATATCCTCGTAGTTTATATGACGTTGCTTGGATTTATTGATATACTAATACGAGTATTATAAAGAGAACGGAGTCGGAGAAACTCAAAAACTACTGGACCGATTGCAAAAAATATTTCACCATTAGGAAGCTACGTTCACCCTGAGTAACATAAGCTGCTTTTTACCGCGGGGATGTAAGTACATAATTCCCATGGGAAAACTTAATTAGCAACGGGTGACACAGCTGACAGAAAGCTTGTCTTTCATAAATATACAAAGCATAGAGAACCAATTTGCTCAGCTCTTGCTTAGGCCAGAAAGAGGTGTCACAGCCTAAATTGACCACACAAAACGGTGACAATAATAGCCAAGTGGCGCTGCCATTAGTAAAAAAAACATAATTCACTAAAAACGCAGGAAATCTAAAAACTTGTCGCAACAGAATCAAGTTATAGTAATCAACATAATTTACATCCTTATAAATTAGCGATTCAAAGTTCGTTGTAGTAACAGGAAGAAAATTGCAAATAACGGCCACCAACGTCAATTTTTCTTACCTCTTTTACCTGCAGGTTTTACAAACCTCTTTTTACTGTAAAAAGCAATACGATTTCATGTGAAATGCGTTCTAATTCAACTGCTTTCCAGCGAGTTATATCCACAAAGGATAATTTCATTGTTCGAAGAAACCTAATCCGATTTAAATTCATATGTATGGGACTATGAGAATCCTAGACTTTAAAATTTGCTTCTAGGAACTGTAAAAGATTAAACGTTTGAATAACTTCCGGCAAACTGATAGAGTTTGTTCTGTGGCTGCTCAGTCAACAAAAACCGAACAACCGGAGCTACGTTCACAAAGAAATGAATTTCTTCCAGGAAATCAAAATATTAATGTTTGACGTGGCGGAATGATCATTGTTTGGGTCGTTGACGCTATGCCTAGATTCTAATCAGGAATGCAGGCGTGGTTTTATGTATGTTTGACTGTCTAATACAAAATGATGATCTCGATCAATCAAACTGTATGCTAATTCCAACAGATCTTTTATTTTTCTTTAAAAATCTTACTATCTATTTCCAAAAGTTGTCCTTTATACCTACCCAAATTCAAGAAAACCTTGTTTCGTATACACGAGGTTTTTCTCAATATTTCATGATTATAGTCCTTCGTTTCCTGTGGTTCCCTTGTTAGTTTCTTTAAAAGAGCTAGTGGGACATTCTAGTATATTTATTATGATCTACTATGCTGGACTGGGAACGATCTTCATGCTGGACTGGGAACGAGAGAAAAACATAGAATGTGAAAGCTGCAGTTCCTCCCGGGCATGCTGTAAAAACCAGCTAAGGGATCCGAGGGTTTTAGTATATTGCGATTGAGGCGATGGGCTGACAACCTGTCACTACAGAAATATACCTACAAATCTATCTTAAATAACCCTCAAAACTTTGTCACACGTGGCGGAAATAAATTATGTATGTATTTAGAATTTTTACTAATGTAGATTTTCACGTTTGATAAAAAATATATTAGTTTTCGCCAATCTTTTAAATCATCACGCCAACTCTTTAGGGGTCGTCCACGTCAACTTCTGGCATTTGTAGATTCCCATTCGGTGGGTTTTTACCTTGTTTTTACCCTATAAGTCCTCCGGTATTCGAATGAGGAAACCTGCCCAGTAGTAGTCCCTTTAAAAACTATTCAAAGGAACTAAAGGAACTGCGGGGAAACTAGTAAGTATCCTACAAATTAATTAAGAAACACCAGCTGTGTTCCTGTATGCTGTAAGCTGGATATTACGAGTCTGTATGCAAATGCAATTACGAGAACAAGCACTTACACTAAGTAACGGGATTCCTACTATAATGTGGATTACATAAATTGTACCCGCTGTACTTACTTATTATATTACAAACATACCTATCATCACGTCTTTATCCCTAAAGGGGTGGGCCGAGCGTAAACGACCTAAACAAAGGTCGTTCCGCACACGTCTGACAAAGTTTTAGAATAATAGATTTGAACGTATATTGCTGTAATGATAGGTTATAAGCCTATATATTGCAATTTACGTACTGAAACCCTAAGCTGGTTTTTACAGCAAGCCCAGGAGGAGATGCAACTGGCACATTCTTTGTTTTTCTCTCGCTCCCAGTCCAGCATGGAAAAAGATATAGATATAGTTCTGTACAGTCAATCGAATATACATTACATTCAAGCTTCGTTCTCGATATTAGCATTAGACACATGTAGTCTCACACATATGCTAAAATCCTCCGTATAACTGCCTCCGTGGTAAAGTAGCTAGTGCCATGGACTCCCGATCCGGAGGTCCTGGGTTCGATTCCTAGGGGGGAAACACAAAGTTGATATTTGAAAATTTATCACTCTGTGATTTTTTTTTGAGTTTGGTTAGGACATTGAAGGCTGAATTACCTGATTGTCCGAAAAGAAAAATGATATCGTGCTTCGGAGGGCACGTTAAGCCGTCGGTCCCGGTCGCTGTCTATGATACTGGTCGTTACTCAAACCATGTCAGAGGCCTGATAGTTGTGCTACTAGGCGGTTTAAAAACTCTCAAAACTCTTACTTCCATGCTGGACTGGGAGCGACAGAATAACGTAGAATGTGCCAGCTGCATCTCCTCCCGGGCATGCTGTAAAAACCAGCTAAGGGATTCGAGGGTATATTGTAATTTAGGCGATGGGCTGACAACCTGTTCCTACAGCAATATCCAGTTCTATCTTAAACAACCCTCAAAACTTGTCAGACGTGGCGGAACGACCTTTGTTTGGGTTGTTCATGCTCTGCCTACCCCATTAGGGATACAGGCGTGATAGTATGTATGTATGTATGTATGACACCAGGGTTCATCGGGTCTATAGAAGAAGAAGAATGCTAAAATCCTCGAATTGCTGATGTATAGACATCTAAACATCTATGCTGCTGCTTTGCTATGTAGAGCGGCGAAATCCCATACATACGCAGTAAAATTTTCATTTTAAAACAAGCTTTGTACACATAATCAAATGGAACATATTATTATTATTATCAATACTTCCATGCTGGACTGGGAGCGAGAGAAAAACATAGAATGTGCCAGCTGCATTTCCTCCCGGGCATGCTGTAAGAACCAGCTAAGGGATCTGAGAGTTTCAGTATATTGCAATTTAGGCGATGGGCTGACAACCTGTCACTACAGCGATATACGTACAAATCCATCTTGAATAACCCTCAAAACTTTGTCAGTCGTGGCGAAGCGACCTTTGTTTGGGTCGCTTACGCTCTGCCTACCCCATTAGGGATAAAGGCGTGATTATATGTATGTATGTATGTCAATTTGTTAGGTTAATAATTAATTTTGGTTTGAAAACATTAAAAATACACAAAATGAGACCAAAAAAACATACATTACATTTAATCACGCCTTTTATCCCTAATGTGGTAGGCAAAGCGTAAACGACCTAAACAAAGGTGGTTCCGACGCGTCTAACAAAGATTTGAGGTGACCAAAAAAACGTGCGTGAAAATCTCCCAAAATTAAAATTGCTCTCATATTTTAAATTTATTATGAGTATAAAGTTTGCTTGATTGGTCCTACAGTTTGAAATTGAAAGCGACACATTTGTATGGGAATTCGTTGTCCGGGCAAGTTTTAAGTGGATAATTAATCGTCTGACCAAAAGTCTATATCGAGGGTTTGTTTGTTAGAACCCTAGTATCAGTAACTGTGAATAAATAACCTGAGTCTCTGACATGACAGCAACGGGGATTATCGAAATAAAAATCATCTCTCTTGCACAAACAGGCGATTTTTGGGTAATTTAGCCTGCATTGTCTATACCGAACTGGGGCAATTTCACAATGTGATCAAACAATTCAAGAACCGACGCTTTAGAGCACAAAATCATACATACATACATATAATCACGACTTTATCCCTAATGGGGTAGGCAGAGCCCGATGGTGTAGTGGACAGGACCGCTGCCTCCTGAGCGGGAGGTCGTGGTTCGAATCCCACCACGTACCAATGTGTTTTTCGGTTTTCAAATTTCATATGTACGTTTATTCGGTGTTTTCTCCGTGCTTCGGAAGGCACGTTAAGCCGTTGGTCCCGGTTAATATCATTTAATACCGTAGATATTAGTCGTTAAGCCATATCAGAGGCCAGTGCTAAGCATTGGCGGCTTGAAAACTCTAACCTAATCTAGGATTGGGTCTGGTTTCCCTTCTGGGTTGCGGAGGTCAGATGGCAGTCGCTCTGTGTAAAAACCAGTACCCTCGTTCAATCCCCTAGATTAGGAAGCCGACCCCGTGAGATACGGGATAAGGCTAGGGAGATGAGGGAGATGATGGGGTAGGCAGAGCGTAAACAACCTAACAATGGTCGTTCTGCTACGTCTGACAAATTTGGAGGGTTATTTAAGATAGATTTGTAGGTATATTGCTGTAGTGACAGGTTTTCAACTCATCGCCTAAATTACAATATACTGAAACCCTTTGGATCCCTTAACTGGTTTTTACAGCATGCACGGGAGGAAATGCAGCAGTCACATTCTATGTTTTTCTCTCGCTCCCAGGCCAGCATGGAAGTAACAAAACACAAAATCATGGACACAGTTAATAAAGAAACTAACTAGTGGGAAATAGGAATTAACTTTTTAATTAAGTATCTCTTCATTTCTTGGAAAACAGCTGCTTACCAAGAATCATTTTTCTCAGGAACATGACCTTAATTGGTTTCTATTGTCTTGTCAGGAGAAGTAATTTATAGTTCTTTTTCTTAGCCATTTCCACTAGACTTCTAGTAGAAATAATAAAAACAGTGAAAATTGTATTACTGACTGTTCACTTCACTTTCATTTAAAAGATTTAGGAAGTTCTAATGTAACTAAAAATAATAAATAAGCGATTCTTGTAAGAGATACTTACATACATATATATAATCACGCCTTTATCCCTAATGGGGTAGGCAGAACGTAAACGACTTTAAAAAAAGTCGTTCCGCCACGTCCGGCAATGTTTTGAGGATTATTCAAGATGGATTTGTGCGTATATTGCTGCAGTGACAGGTTGTCAGCCCATCGCCTGAATTGCAATATACTGAAACCCTCCGATCCCTCAGCTGGTTTTTACAGCATGCCCGGGAGGAAATGCAGCAAATGAATTTGTAAGAGATACATACATACATATAATCACGCCTTTATCCCTAATGGGGTAGGCAGAGCGTAAACGACCCAAACAAAGGTCGTTCCGCCACGTCTGAAAAAGTTTTGAGGGTTATTTAAGATAGATTTGTAAGTATATTGCTGTAGTGACAGGTTGTCAGCCCATCGCCTTAATTAGAATATACTGAAACCCTCGGATCCCTTAGCTGGTTTTTACAGCATGCCCGGGAGGAAATGCCTTTGTAAGAGATAATGTATGAAAATGCAAAGATCACCTTTATACCTATACTACATACATACTATCACGCCTGTATCCCTAATAGGGTAGGCAGAGCGTCAACGACCCAAACAATGGTCGTTCCGCCACCTCTAACAAGTCTTGAGGGTTGTTTAGAAAGAAATGTATATTGCTGTAGTGTAGTGACAGGTTGTCAGCCCATCGCCTAAATTACAATATACACCGAATCCCTTATACCTATAGCCATATAATTAATAAACGCTGGTAAGATAATTGTTAAATTGTTATAATGAATCATGCCTATGATATTTTTATTTGTTTTTATTGATTAATAATTTAAAAAAATCGTCCAAATATTTCATAAAGATGTTAACCATAAAGAAGTTCTTGGCATAACATAAATTAATAATAACGTTACTGAAAGTATTCTATACTGGCCATTACGAACACATGTGACCAGCTTAAAGTTGGCTGGCGTGGCGGGAAGTAGAGAATTTGGAAAATCATACCTACTTGCTAAACAGAACCCTATGGTATAGTTGATAGGGCCGCTGCTGCCTCCTGAGCGGGAGAGCGTAGTTCGAATCCCACCACGTACCAATGTGTTTTTCGGTTTTCGCATTTCATATGTATGTTTATTAGGCGCTTTTTCCGTGTTTCGGAAGGCACGTTAAGCCGTTGGTCCCGGTTAATATCGTTTAATACCGTAGATATTAGTCGTTAAGACATGTCAGAGGCCAGTGCTAAGCATTGGCGGCTTGAAAACTCTGACCGAATCTAGGATTGGGTCTGGTTTCCCTTTTGGGTTACGGAAGTCAGATGTCAGTCGCTCTGTGTAAAAATCCAGTACCCTCGTTCAATCACCTAGATTAGTTAGCCGACCCCGAATAATACGGGATTTATGTTTCAGAAATGTTTTTTTTTGTTTTTCTATACAAATCGTTTGATCGAAGTCTATGGCCAAGGTGTCTTTTAAATGGGAAAGTCAAATTCTTTTTCCTAGAAGAAATTCTTGACGAAAGTTCTTCACATTATTTTTTTCATTCGGATCTAAGCACGGATTTGATTCAAATATGTATTAAAAACCTTTGCCCGACGTTTCGATTGTGTTATAATAATCGTGGTCACGAGCATTGAATAATGTGTAACAAGCGCTCAAGTCTAAGACAAATGAAAGTTGTTCAGTTTTATTGACAAAGCTACCCCTATCAGTTTGCCGTACGCTATCCCATACCCGTTAGATGCAAGTGGTATAAACTAGTTGTATATTTTGTATAGGGTTAGCAAATGGTCAAGGGGCATCAAAAGCAGACCCGTCAGTTTTGCAATGTACTCGAAGTATTGATTATCTCAAAACTGCCGGGTCAGATTTTGCTGCCCCTTTACACAAGTGTCGCTATAGGGTCATAACTCGTAGACCAAGTCCCAAACTTTGCCTTTTATTCTTTAATTAAGCTTAGTACTTACCATGCTGGACTGGGAGCGAGAGAAAAACATAGAATGTGCCAGCTGCATTTCCTCCCGGGCATGCTTCAGTATACTGCAATTTAGGCGATGGGCTGACAACCTGTCACTAAAGCAATATACCTACAAATCTATCTTAAATAACCCTCAAAACTTTTTTAGACGTGGCGGA
Organism: Scrobipalpa costella; assembly: GCA_949820665.1. Taxonomy (NCBI): domain Eukaryota; kingdom Metazoa; phylum Arthropoda; class Insecta; order Lepidoptera; family Gelechiidae; genus Scrobipalpa; species Scrobipalpa costella. Next base: position 12,322,553 of record OX463315.1, read on the forward strand.
ACGATCTTTTTTCAGGTCGTTTTCGATCTGCCTACCCCATTAGGGACAAAGCCGTGATTATATGTATGTATGTAGTACTTCCCAAATAGCAAGTTTGCATGCTGGTTTTTTGGGGAAACTCAACTGCTGGAAGCGTGGATCATATACCATTTTTTGCAGATATGCTTAAAAGATGGAATGTTTTTTTTTTATGAGTGACGAAGATCGGACAGCGGATTAGTTATTTATTATTATTTTTATGTAATAGCTTGTGATGTCCCACTGAAAGGCAAAGGCCTCTCTCAGTTTCTTCCATTTTTTGCGATCTAGTGCCAGTTCTCGCCATTCGGTCATGTGTGCGTCTAGTTCGTCTCACTACCTCTTTCGGGATCGTCCACGTCGTCTCCTAGTATTTGCGGATTCCCATAAGGTGGTTCTTTAAGCCCATAGAACATCTGGCATTCGAGTGACGTGACCGGCCCAATGGCCCGGCCTTCTGAGAGATATCTATTATTTTTGTTTGGGAACGCAGCACTGAGTTCCGAACTCGGTCGATCAGTTTAACTCCAAGTATGCTGCGTTCCATATTCCTTTGGCAAACCCCGAGTGTGCAGTATTGGATGTCAGTCAAAGACCTGTCTGAGCGCCGTAGGTAAGGATGAGAAGAATACACATATCCATGAGCTTGGCTTTAAAACCAGATAAAGGTCACTCTTTATCAGATCTTTCATTGCACAATAGCTCTTCCAGGCGTTTTCAGTTCTTCTTTCGACTTTCTTGTCTTGTATCGCCTGGAAAGAGACTATTTGGTCTAAATAACGGTATTCCTGGACTTATACGATATTTTCCCCATCCACTTCCACAATATTCATCTTAAGTCCAACCTCGAGGCTTGCCCTGCTTAGTTCTTCAAGGATTTGTAGTAGCTCGGAGGATTAGTATCACTACATAGTATAAAACATAGTCGCTTTCTCTGTCCCTATATCCCTATGTATGCATAAATCTTTAAAACTACGCAACGGATTTTGATGCGGTTTCTTTTAATGGATAGAGTGTTTCAAGAGGTATATATAATACTTGCATAAATATTGTGGAGAGTAGTCTATAAATTATTTAATCTATACAATAATAAAATTGGTTTCTGGATGGAGAGATTTCGTAAAGGGGGCATGAATTTAGTAAAAAAAAATGTTCTGATCATCAGCTATGCCATCCAATGTTTTATGAAAATAATATCATGGTGTAAGAACAAGTTAGTAAAATATCAACGGTAATTATAAGAACGTATGTATGAGTATTAAAAATAACCTCAAAGCATAAAATTAAGAGCGTCTGTAATTTATACTGCACTCAGTAAAGATGCAAATCAGCTGACTGAAACAATCAAGTTGCATCGTTTTATCTTTTACAGCTTCGCACGGAAATTATCTGTGTTTCTCCACAATATTATGCAAGTATAATATATATAAACCATCCTCTTGAAACACTGAATCCATTAAAAGAAACCGCATCAAAATCCGTTTTGTAGTTTTAAAGATTTATGCATACGTAGGGATATAGGGACAGAAAAAGCGACTCTGTTTTATACTTTGTAGTGATGTTGCCGACAGAATTTCATTTAAAATGACGCTACTTGTTTATTCTCGATGCACAAAGATACTGGGTTCAATTTCCGGACAGGACAAAGAGTAAACATTATAACGTACTAGCGACCCGCCCCGGCTTCGCACGGTAATTATCAGTGTTTCTCTACTATATTATGCATGTATTATACATATAAACCTTCCTCTTGAAAAACTCTATCCATCAAAAGAAACCGCATCAAAATCCGTTGCGTAGTTTAAAAGATTTATGCATACATAGGGATATAGGGACAGAGAAAGCGACTTTGTTTTATACTATGTAGTCGACAGAATTTCATTTAAAATGACGCTACTTGTTTATTCTCGATGCACAAAGATACTGGGTTCAATTTCCGGCCAGGGCAAAGAGTAAATATTATAACGTATTTTAAGAATACAAGACTCAGAGTAGTAGATAAATATTTCCATCTTGAAAAAAAAAGAAATAAGAAAAGATAGAAATAACGCCAAGTAGAAAAAATAAATCTTATCCAATTAAGTCATTTAAGAGGTTTCAGTGTCCAAAATAGCATCACCCTAATTAAGCCTGTAAATATCATAATCATAGATAAGCATACTTACTTCCATGCTGGACTGGGAGCGAGAGAAAAACATAGAATGTGCCAGCTGCATTTCCTCCCGGGCATGCTGTAAAATCCAGCTAAGGGGTCCAAGGGTTTCAGTATATTGTAATTTAGGCGATGGGCTTACAACCTGTCACTACAGCAATATACCTAGAATTCTATCTTAAATAACCCTCAAAACCGGGACGACCTTTGTTTAGGTCGTTTACGCTCTGCCTACACCATTAGGGATAAAGGCGTTATTATATGTATGTATGTAGATAAGCATAGATGACACAATGATAACATACATAATATTATATTTTATATTCACATAGCAATATACTCTTTTAAGTATTTGTAGGTGAACATATACCGGGTGTAAGGGACAGCGACCCGCAAACTGATAGGGGTTGCTCAGTCAACGAAACTGAACAACTTTCACCGGTTAATTCTTTCAGGAGATGAAAAGTAAATAAAATTTTCCATACAAAATTAACGACTCGATCAGACAATTCGTACGGAAAACCAAATATTAATTTTCACTTCCTGAAAAAATCAAGCTGGTAGTTGTTCAGTTTGCGGGATCCTACAACCCCTTTTATTATGATAAAATCAAAAGCTCGAAAGCATAAGGTGACTATTATTTCATATGGAACAAAAACTAGAGTCCGTCTTTTCTCAATGTAACGTTAAAAGCTTTTTGACACTGCACTTTACATTTTATTAAGCTTTTATGAACTGCCTCCGTGGTCTAGTGGCTAGTGCCATGGACTCCTGATCTGGAGGTCCTGGGTTGGATTCCCAGGGGGGAAACACAAAGCCGATATTTGAGAATTTATCACTTTGTGAATTTTTCCCCAGTTTGGCTAGGACATTGCAGGCTGAATCACCTGATTGTCCGAAAAAGAAAAATATTTCGTGCTTCGGAGGGCACGTTACGCCGTCGGTCCCGGTCGCTGATAGTGGTCGTTACTCAAACCATGTCAGAGGCCTGATAGTTGTGCTACTTGTTTAACAACTCTGACACCAGGGTTCATCGGGTCGATAGACTCGATACCCACTCGACAGAACAGAAGAAGATGAACTTTTTTGTTACCCAGTTAATAAGATTTTCTTATGCGAAATGCCACTCAAAAATTAAATTCTCATTGAGAATTGACGATGATGGATTGAAAAAAATAAATACGTAGATTATAACAATGAGATAAACCAAACGCGCAAAAACGACTTTTGGATTAATCTACCTTTATCCAACAGGGTCACGTTAGAATGACAAAATAATATGAACTAAATTTACCTGCTTAGGTACTGAAGAAATTATAGATTGATTACCTGTAAAAAGAAAGAAATATTATGTTAATAAATAATTTACATGTACTAATTTACATGATTACATTATTTTATGTCTTACATGCTGGAGAGAGGGAAAAACATAGAATGTGCCAGCTGCATTTCCTCCTGGGCATGCTGTCAAAATCAGCTAAGGGATCCGAGGGTTTTAGTATTAATTGAGCGATGGGCTGACAACCTATTACTACAGCAATATACCTACAAATGTATCTTAAATAACCCTCAAAACTTTGTCAGTCGTGGCGGAACGACCTTTATTCAGGTCGTTTACGTTCTGCCACCGGAAAGAATATGAACCAGCCCATGAAACTGAACAACTTTCCCATAGCATAGATGAAAATAAGAAAAAAAAGTTTGACCTTCCATACAAAATGTATAGGCTTCTTCTTCTTCTGTCGAGTGGTTATCGAATCTATGGACGCGATGAACCCTGGTGTCAGAGTTTTTAAACCGCCTAGTAGCACAACTATCAGGCCTCTTACATGGTTTTGTGTAACCACTATAAAAGACAGCGACCGGGACCGACGGCTGAACGTGCCCTCCGAAGCACGAAATCTTTTTTTTTCTCGGAAAATCAGGTGATTCAGCCTGCAACCCAAACAAAAAAATCACAAAGTGATAAATTCTCAAATGTCAACTTAGTGTTTCCCCCCTGGGAATCGAACCCAGGACCTCCGGATCTGGAGTCCATGGCACTAGCCACTAGACTAGACTAGACTAGATGGGGAGTCAATTTTTTTTTTCTTTTCGACCTATAATCCTTTGGGAAGTCGTTCATTTTCATGAGCTGGTTCATATCCTTACGGGTGCATATGCTCTTTCTGTTACACGTTGTATGTACCGCTTAATAAAATTACACCCTGTATGTATGTAGTAATTGATGTGTGAGGTGAATAACGCCGGATTCTATTATGTGATAAGAGCATTGCGCGGTCAGCGTGAGTTATCGACAGCTATATCTGGGGACGTAAAGATTCATTCTGGGCTGGGAGCGAGAGAAAAATATAGAATGTGCCATCTGCATTTCCTCCCGGGCCTGCTGTTAAAACCAGCTAAGGGATCCGAGGCTCCGAGGGTTGCAGTATATTGCAATTTGGGCGATAGGCTAACAAGCTATCAGAACAGCAATATACCTACAAATCTACCTTAAATAACCCTCAAAACTTTGTCAGTGTTGTTTAGGTCGTTTACTATCTGCTTACCGCATTAGGAATAAGCCTGTGATTAAATGTATGTATGTAGTAATTGATGTGTGACGTGAATTACGCCGGATTCTATTATGAGATAAGAGCATTGTGCGGTCAGCGTGAGTTATCGACAGCTTGTCCGCGCGCGGCATCTATCAGCATTCAGCATTGGCACTTATATCTAGGTACTGTTGGGGCATAAAGTTTCAAATAGGCTACATATTGATATATAAGTAATTTCTATTTACGGAAACTATTTTTGCTTTTTTGTTCATCCATGCTGGCCTGGGAGAGAGAGAAAAACATACAATGTGCCAGCTGCATTTCCTCCCGGGCATGATGTAAAAATCAGCACGTGGCAGAACGACCTTCGTTAAGGTCGTATACGCTCTGCCTACCGCATTAGGGATAAAGATTATAATTTACACATATTATCTACATATACCACTAAATAAAATGAAACCATGTGTGTATGTAGTAATTGATGTGTGATGTGAATAAATCCGGATTCTAATATGTGATAAGAGCATTGCGCGGTCAGCGTGAGTTATCGACAGCTTGTCCGCGCGCCATTTATCAGCATTCAGCATTGGCATTTATATGTGGGTACTGTTGGGACGTAAAGTTTCATATACATACATTTAATCACGCCTTTATCCCTAATGGGGTAGGCAGAGCGAAAACGACCTAAACAAAGGTCGTTCCGCCACGTCTGACAAAGTTTTGAGGGTTGTTTAAGATAGTTGTGCATTTCTATTGCTGTAGTGACAGGAAGTCAGCCCATCGCCTGAATTACAATATACTGAAACCCTAGGTCATTTTGTATTGAAATGACATATCTAATATTAACTCAAACTCGATGTCAGTCTCAAGTGCTGTTTATACATACGGGCCTAAGTTTCTGTAAATACAAGTTTATATATAGCTAAAGTACAAAAGCCCAAATTCGGTAAATCTGGATTCTTATTTTGAATGGGGCTACTACCACGATTTTATTTATTAGGTACTACCCCGATATTCTATCGCAGTTGAATCTGCTTGTGACCATGTCGCTTGAAACTGCGATGAAATATCGAGGTAACAATAAATATAAAATGGTAATAATCTTATTATTATGAACATTCGCAAAAGTTTCTAAACTTAATTCTGATCGAAAATCCATCGAAAAAAAAAGAGCATTTGGCAAATGTAAATCCGCCATTTTCTCGAATGAAAATAAAAAAGGGTTTGCTTGCGACAGACAAGATAAACGGGTTGGCTTTGTTTAAAATGGAAGTTGTTAAACATGTGAAAGTATTTTCAGTTGATTGTTAGGTTTTACCGTCTTTTGTATTTCTAATTTAAGAAGCATCGATACAACTGTATTTTGTCCTATAAAGAAACATACTTAAAGGTATTTTCTCTTGACATACATACATATAATCTATCTTAAATAACCCTCAAAACTTTGTCAGACGTGGCGAACGATATATTTTTTAGGTCTTTTAAGCGCTGCCTACCTCATTAGCAAATAAAAAAATATGAATATTTTTACGCCTTTATAAATAGGCAGAGCGTAAACGAACCAAACAAAGATCGTTCCGCCACGTCTGACAAAGTTTTGAGGGTTATTTAAGACGAATTTGTTGGTAGTGATTGTGTTGATAGGTTGTCAGCCTATCGCCTAAATTGCAATATACAGAAACCCTCGGATCCCTTATCTGGTTTTTACAGCATGCCTGGGAAAAAATACAGCTGGTACATTCCATGCTTTTCTCTCGCTCCCAGTCCAGCATGGAAGATATTTTCTTTTGCATTCGGAAATACAGTTTAAAATTTAAAACATTTGAAAAAATTGACGGTGAGTTTAGCTTACTAAACTGAACAACTTTCTCCATGGGAAAAGTACTTTAGTTTCATGGTGTAACCCTTAAAATTTGTCGAATACTCGTACAGTAAAATAATAGTAATTTAACATCAAATGTGATTATAAACACGAACAGAAACAAACATAAAGAACACCCAGACCCAGAAACAGACATTTAAACTCATCATTCAAATGTCTGCCCTGGCCGGGAATCGAACCCGGGACCCTCTGCGTAGCACTGCCAACTAGGCTGCGCGGGTCGTCAAACGATAATCCAGTGAAAAAAGAATTGTTGCCTTGAATCCGCCATTTTCTTTTAAGAAAATAAAGAAAAGGTTTCTGGATAAACGCGTTGCCATCCTTTGTTTGAGCTGGAAGCGATAAAGCAGCTCTATGCGAAAGTATTTTAAGTTAGTGTTGGGTCGTGAACGGAATTCAACTGCCTCCATGGTTTAGTGGTCTGAGCGATGTGCTCCCGATCCGGAGCTCCTGGGTTTAATTCCCAGGGGGACACGAAATTGATACTTGTTAATTTATCAATTTATCGTTTATTGTGATATTTCCCCAGTTCGGTTAGGACAATGCAGGCTGAATGACCTGATAGTCTGTAAGAAAAAGCTTTCCGTGCTTCAGAGGGCACGTTTAGCCGTTGATTTGCTACCGGTCGCTGGTCTATTAGCTGAGCTGCTAAAAAACGAACTACTAAGTACTACTAATACTACTACTAATTACTACTGTGGGCTGTTAAAAAACTCTGACAGCAGGGTTCATCGGGACTATCGACTCGAAAACTCTGAAAAGACTGGAAGCTATAAAATAGTTCTATGCGAAACAATTTTAAGTTAGTGTTAGGTCGTGAATAGAATAGAAGTGAATTGTCTGAGGATGGTACATTTTCTATAGTTTAATCTTTTATTGGTACTTTTAATAATATTCACATATAGATAGATAAACGTTTATTGCATAAAAACAACACACATGTAACAAATTAAGAAAAACAAAGAACGGATATGAACAATAAATCGGATACTTATACGTTAAATATGTAGTACCTATATTTTGTTGCATGTGTGCTGAAGCGATGCAGAGGGTCAGAGCTCAGTGTATGATTGCTCATAAAAACGACACTGCTTTTCAGCTATCATCATAATACTGTATCTCATAAGCGATAGTAAACATAGAATGTACCGGTTGTTTCTCTTCCTTGACATACTGAAATCACAAATTTGTTAAAGTTAAATTGATCAAGGAACTTGTTCACATACAAAGGACAGCAAGTAATATGATTGAGACAATAAAGTTAATGTTAAGATCAATTATTCTGTTGATTGAAATTATTAGGAACTTGGTAGTGGTTATCAAGTAACTTGATACATTAAATTTTTAACATGATTGTCATAAACACATTACTTTATGTGCTCATATTTAAATATTTTATCATATCATATAATATTTCATATTTTTTTTCAGTGTAATATTAATATAAACAGACATGCTGGTATTGGAAATATTCCTGAAATCTGGCACACAGAAACAGTATTTGAGTCATAGACTTCTGCCTAACCCGTATCTAGGTAAGAGTATAATATTTCAGAAAATCTGTCCTAATTCTTTTCCTTTTTTGCATCGAATTTGTTCTTCCCTTTAGATTACATATGCTTTGGCTCGTAAAATCCAATAAGAGCCGTTCTTTAAAAGACAATAGTCTCCGATATTGACAATCGAATATGTATTGTGAAGTCAATACTGAGTATGTTCCATTTCAAATGCACACGACATGCTTACTGAATGTCAATTTTACTACCGAATTGGTGCAATATAATTGTTTAGTGGAGCGTGGACCTGACGAAATCCGTTATCAGAGGTTTAAAACTGCTACTTCCATGCTGGACTGGAAGCGAGAGAAAAACATAAAATGTGCCAGCTGCATTTCCTCCCGGGCATACTGTAAAAACCAGCTAAGGGATTTGAGGGTTTCTGTATGTTGCAGGCGATGGGCTGACAACCTGTCACTACAGCAATATACCTACAAATCTATTTTAAATAACCCTCATAACTTTGTCAGATGTGGCGGAACGACCTTTGTTTTGGTCGCTTACTATCTGCCTACCCTATTAGGGATAAAGGCGTTATTATATGTATGTATGTTATGTATATATGTGTATTATATGTATGAAATCTAGGTAGATCACACCTTAAGTCTTATATCAATATTAATGTGTCAAATAAAGCATCCAATAAATTTTATACCTATATCGCATCGAGATACGTGAATCTGGTATTATGCCTCATGTATCCGTATATTACGTGACGTATATTCACGGGACGTATATTCACGTAGTACATGGTGTATCGAGGCTACGTGACCAATTTCCGAATACCTCTAATATTGACGTCAAAATTGCCTCTAAACGGGCCGAAACTTGCAACGTTTTACTACTATGAGTAATATCACACAAATACATATAATCACGCCTTTATCCATAATGGGGTAGGCAGAGCGTAAACGACCTAAACAAAGGTCGTTCCGCCACGTCTGACAAACTTTTGACGGTTAATTTAAGATAGATTTGGAGGTATATTGCTGTAGTAACAGGTTGTGAGCCCATCGCCTAAATTACAATATACTGAAACCCTCGGATCCATTAGCTGGTTTTAACAGCATGTCCGGAAGGAAATGCAGCTGGCACATACTATGTTTTTCTCTTGCTCCCAGGCCAGCATTGGAGTAATATCCTAGAGAACTATTACATAATTTTAAAATTAATCACATGCTTTACTAAACTATTTACCAACCAAGATAAGAATGGCGATAAAAGATAGCCAGTACTTGAAAAAGATGACAGTAATTGGGGGAAATTTTATATTGTAATGTGACAGGTTGTCAGCCCAAAATATCACTTCATACCTATTCAAGTAATACCTAATTTAAAAATCGCTACATAGTATAACATACATCGCTACATAGTAACAAAGTCGCTTTCTCTGTTCCTATATCCATAAGTATGCATAAATCTTTAAAACTACGCAACAGATTTTGATGCGGTTTCTTTTAATGGATAGAGTGATTCAAGAGGAGACGAATATGTATAATACATGCATAATATAGAATAGAAACACTGATAATTTCCGTGCGAAGCCGGGGCGGGTCGCTAGTATTTCAATATATAGAAGCGGAATGTTGTCGCATATTTATACATATTTTGTTTGTAGCGATCGTACTCCACCGTCTTTAACTCATTTTTGGGCTCGATTGTAGATTTGCTGGTTAAAACTAAAATTAAAATCTATTCGTCACTTTCAGATTAAAAACATTGGAAAAGGACAGGAGCTCCATTCTCTCCAGTTTTTTTATTTATAGTCGGTGGTTTTATGCGTTATCTGTAATTTTTTTTCGCCGTCTAATTTTGATGTGGCAGATAAAATTGACAGAAATACTGAGGAAACGTGTATAATATTTTTCAATTTTATTATTTTCAAAGTGACAGATAGATTTTAGTTTAAGCCGGTGGAATCTAGAATTGAGCCCATTATTTGTGGGTATTGATTGAACGTAAGTCAAACAAGCTCTTTCCGGTCGGAATATTGGAAATTTACATGATTGAGTGTGGAGTGAGGCAGTAGTAGGTACGTATAAATTGGTTTATACCGGGTGTAAGGGACAGCGTCCCGCAAACTGATAGGGGTTGCTCAGTCAACGAAACTGAACAACTTGCACCGGGAAATTCTTTCAGGAAGGAAAAAAATGCTTTTTCATACAAATTCTCTGATTGAGGTAGGTAGACATTTTGTATGGAAGAGCAATATTTTTTCACTTCCTGAAAGAATTGCTGGAATTTGTTCAGTGTCGTTGACTGAGTAACCCCTCAGTTTGCGGGACGCTGTCCCTTACACCCGGTATACGTAAAGACGTGAGGAGTCAACTTTAAATGGAAAGTGAATTAATGTTTGCTTTGCAATCAGAGAGCGCTATATAAAATAATTTCAGATGATAAGGTTATGCACTATCCCGCATAATATTAAAAAAGTACTCCTTTACCCAAAGAAATTCATACCCTAGCAATAAGGCCGCCTAATTGTACTCTGTTTGTTTTGTAATATTTGTTCCTGTATAATGTGTTGTTTGTGTGCAATAAAGAATATTTGTATTGTATTGTATGAAACCTGATTATTATATTGCTAGATTTTATCGTATTTCTTGGATACCATGATTATTTTTATAACAACGTTAGCTATCAACAGAATAAAATAATAAAATCAGCATCCGTAAATGACTGATAAACAGGTTTTACACTATTTTTAAATATGTGAATTGAATGAGAGAGAGAGAGATAGATATATAAGCATAGAAACTATAACATTGCACCATATATCGCAGTAAAAAATTAAACCCATATAGAGTTTTCGAACAGAACCAAAAAAAACGAACGTCAAAAAAGTCTACATTCAAATAAAGGGGCAATCACTTTTTGCTTGTTCCGATTTTATCCATCGCATCACGTAGCGTGGAGTAATTTCATCCCTCTTCCACCTTTTTCATCCCTCAGTCCAGAAATTGCGAATTCCTTTTCGTTGAAGCTGTATTAGCTCTTATTTTTTGTCACTTCGCAAAATTAGGCAGTGAAGGGTTTAGTGCCACTTCGTGACAAAAGTAGCGTAAGGGCGGAAACACACAGGCGTCACTTAATGCGCGCAAGGTTGCGCTCAACACGCTGTCAATATACATACATATAGTCACGCCTTTATCCCAAATGGGGTAGGCAGGGCGTGTACGACCTAAACATAGGTCGTTCCGCACCTCTGACATTGTTTTGAGGATTATTTAAGATAGATTTGTAAGTGTTTTGCTGGAATGACAGGTTGTCAGCCCATCGCCTAAATTGCAATACACAGAAACCCTCGGATCCCTTAGCTGATTTTTACAGCATGCCCGGGAGGAAATGCAGCTGGCATATTCTATGTTTTTCTCTCACTCCCAGTCCAGCATGGAAGAAATGCTGCTCCAGCTGTCAATGCTTTCTGAATTGCCTACAACACACATGCGCTACCTTACGCGCTACGCGCGCGGACTTGTAGAGCGATGCGCCGACGAATAGTTCCTCGCTACGCGCGCTTAGTACGTAAGGTGACGCATGTGGCAATACAAAAAGCATTGACAGCGTGTTGAGCGCAACCTTGCGCGCAGTAAGTGTCGCCTGTGTGTTGCTGCCCTAACGAAGAAAATTCTCATTTTGTTGACATGTTTTATAGTCACTGGCTGGAGTTAGGTAAGTAGTAAGTAAGTAGACTTTAATTGTTTGTTAAAATAAGAAAAAAAATCAATATAATTTATTTCATTAAATAAAGTAGTATTGTGAGTTCTTAAATCCTCAAAAATATGTAAAAAAATGCCATATAATTATTGACTTAAATTCCAATCTTAATTTGGACTTCTTCGTCTGTCGAGTGGGTTATTGAGTCTATCGACCCGATGAACCCTGGTGTCAGAGTTTTTAAACCGCCTAGTAGCACAACTATCAGTCCTCTGACATGGTTTGAGTAACGACCACTATCAAAGACAGCGACCGGGACCGACGGCTTAACGTGCCCTCCAAAGCACGAAATCTTTTTCTTTTCGGTCAATCAGGTGATTCTGCCTGCAATGTCTTAACCAAACTTGGGAAAAATTACAAAGAGATAAATTCACGAATATCAACTTTGTGTTTCCCCCCCGGGAATCGAACCCCGGACCTTTGGATCAGGAGTCCACGGCACTAGACACTAGACCACGGAGGCAGTTGAATTTGGAAACGTAGTTCTTAAAACTACATGGCTAGATGTCGCTAACGTCGCCATGACGTATAATTAAGAAAGAGTATGATAAAATCGTCACTCCCTATACCGTTTCTGTAGCTCAGTTGGTAGATTAATGGACCGGCATTCCGAGACAGGTTCGAGTCCTGCCAGAAACTTATTTATTATTTTCTTTCTTTCATATTATTAGAAAAAAGTTATGCATGTATTATATTAACGCCGATTAAGGAAGAAGAACTTCCATGCTGGTCTGGGAGCGAGAGAAAAACATAGAATGTGCCAGCTGCATTTCTCTGACTCACTCTGGCTGACAACCTGTCACTACAGCAATATACCTAGAATTCTATCTTAAATAACCCTCAAAACTTTGTCAGACGTGGCGGAACAACCTTTGTTTAGGTCGTTTACACTGTGCCTACCCCATTAGGCATGGAGGCGTGATTATATGTATGTATTAAGGAAGTCCAGCAGTGGAATGTTATGGCTAGTGGTTTAATAACATGATTCTCCACATCTTTCATTATTTATGTCATAGAGTGCCATTGTTCCAGCACTAATGACATAAAATATCCGGTCCGATTGCCGTCATATGGGACTGTTCCCATTAGCTGCACTATTACCGCCTCTGTGGTCTAGTAGTTAAAGACCTGGGCTCTCTTTTCATTCGGAAATTATACGGGTTCAATCCTTTGATTGGCTCCTTGACTCGCTCTTTAGTGAGTAACCCTCGAATTCATTTGCTGACGTTTACGGCATGACTAGAAGGATAAGCAGCTGGCACATTCTATGTTTTATATCGCTCCCAGTCCAGCGTGGAAGAAACATTGTGATAAAACTTGCATGAAAAGAGTCTCTCAGTTTGAGCACCGATTTCACGGCACGTTGAGCCTTTGCCCCGCCACTCCAAATTCAGAGAGGGAGTTAACCCTGTTTGGAGATATTGTCCTATCCTAAGCTAAGGGAATATGGAAGCCTTTTGCAGACTGTAGTAAAGTGTATTGGGCGTCTTCCTTCTATGTAAGACTTTAGAATGGGTGGCAAAGCAATCTTTTATACCCTCTTTACCATCTGTTCTTTTGAAAAAGCGGTATTCATCATCTCCCTATCCTTATCCCGTATCTCACAGAGTTGGCTACCTAATCTAGAGGATTGAACGAGGGTACTGGTTTTTACACAGAGCGACTGCCATATGACCTCCGCAACCCTAAAGGAAAACCAGACCCAATCCTAGATTAGGACAAAGTTTTCAAGCCGCCAATGCTTAGCACTGGCCTCTGACATCGCTTAACGACTAATATCTACGGTATTAAACGATATTAACCGGGACCAACGGCTTAACGTGCCTTCCGAAGCACGGAAAGAGCGCCGAATAAACGTACATATGAAACTCGAAAACCGAAAAACACATTAGGGCGTGGTGGGGTTCGAACCACGACCTCCCACTCAGGAGGCAGCGGCCCTATCCACTACACCATCGGGCTCTCAGCGTGGAAAAAACATCGTAATAAAAACTTGCATGAAAAGAGTCTCTCAGTTGAGCACCGATTTCATGGCACGCTGAGCCTTTGAACCCGCCACTCCAAATTCAGAGAGGAAGTTAACCTTCTTTGGGGATATTGTCCTATCCTAAGCTAAGAGAATATGGAAGCCTTTTGCAGACTGTACTAAAGTGTATTGGGCGACTTCTTTTTAAGGATTTTAGGACGGGTGGCAAAGCAATCTTTTATACCCTCTATACCGTTCTTTTGAAAAAGCGGTATTGTGACGAGAAAAAAGTTTTTTCGAAACCATTGATTTACCTGTGGGCGAATGAGTTTCCCCACGGGAAAAAAATATTTTTATCACTCTCACACATTAAATAATGTTACTTTAAATTCTGGATTACGTATATCTTGGACATTGTTTATCCTTTGGTCGACAAGCACAAGTCAAAGAGGTCGAAAGGCGTATTCAGTTGGGTTGGGCCGCCTTTGGGAAACTTAATGACGTCTTCAAGTCCAAAATCCCGCAAAACTTGAAGACCAGAGTTTTTAACCAATGTGTCTTGCCCACGCTCACATACGGAGCCGAAACATGGACGCTCACTAGGGAAAGCGTACACAAAGTAAAGGTCGCTCAAAGAGCCATGGAGCGTTCCATGCTGGGCATCAAACTTCAGGATCGTGTTCGGAATGAAGAGATAAGACGCCGAACTAGAGTCGTCGATGTCGGGAAACGAATCACGAAACTGAAGTGGGGGTGGGCAGGACACTTGGCTCGTCGGGACGACGGACGGTGGACCAAGGCGGTAACGGACTGGCTGCCGTTATCATCAAAACGTCCAGTAGGCAGACCACCAGCCAGATGGACCGATGATATAGTGGCGATCGCGGGGAAACAGTGGGTGCAAGAGGCACAGGGCCGGTGTAGGTGGCGATCAAAAGAAGAGGCCTATACTCAGCAGTGGGTAGATGTAGGCTGAAATGATGATGATGATGATGAAATTCTGGATGGAATAAATATTACAAAATAGCTAGTCCGTTTAGTAGTTGAGTGAACATTACAAAGTTATCTTTAAAATTGGTAGTTTAGGCAAACGTAATCTTTAAAATTTGTGGACCATTGCAAAATGTCCAACACTCTTAAAAATTCTGCAAATTTATTCTCAAAGTTTGCAACAATCCTGGAAATTCGTCCCACTTCAGCTTTACTTAAGAGAAAATGGGATAAGTTTAGAATTTCACTGAAGTCTCAGCATTGTTGGGTTATGAAACTTTTTCATACATACATACATACACATACTTACAACCACGCCTTTATCCCTAATGGGGTAGGCAGAGCATAAACGACCTAAACCAAGGTCATTCCGCCACGTCTGAAAAGATTTGAGGGTTATTTAAGATATATTGCTGTAGTGTATCTTCCATACTGGACTGGAAGAGAAAGAAAAACATAGAATGTTCCAGTTGCCCTTCCTCCCGGGCATGCTGTATAAGTCAGCAAAAGGGATTCGAGGGTTACAGTGTATTGTAATTTAGGCGATGGGCTGACAACCTGTCATTACAGCAATACACATTACAGTCTAAAATTGCCCCCAATTTATGTCAGACGTGGCGAAAGTTCCTTTTAGGAGGCGTTTTACGCTCTGCCTACCCCGTAAGGGATAAAGGCGTGGTTTTATGTATGTATGTATGCTGTAGTGACAGGTTGTCAGCCCATCGCCTGAATTGCAATATACTGAAACCCGGCGATAATAAGTTTAAAAATAACACTATACCACAGATGATACCACTACGTATCCTACATAACTATACTATGTAGTACTATTATATATTCTATAACTATACTGTCCATTTACTTGATTTTATCAATATCTGTCAATATTTTACTTAAGCCCACCTATGGTGTAATTAAATAAATATTGTATGACGAAGATTTACATACATACATTCATAAAAGCACGCCTTTATTCCTTACGGGGTAGGCAGAGCGTTAAACGCCTCGTAAAAATAGAGGGCAATTTTAGATTGTAATGTGTATTGCTATACTGACAGGTTGTCAGCCCATCGCCTAAATTACAATACACTGTAACCCTCTAGTCCCTTTTGCTGTCTTCTTCAGCATGCCTGGGAGGAACGGCAGCTGGAACATTCTGTTTTTCTATTAATTTTTCTAATATTTAAAAAATTTAGTCTTTTTCTTCTTCTGTTGAGTGGGTATCGAGTCTATCGACCCGATGAACCCTGTTGTCAGAGTTTTTAAACCGCCTAGTAGCACAACTATCAGGCCTCTGACATGGTTTGAGTAACGACCACTATCAAAGACAGCGACTGGGACCGACGGCTTTACGTGCCCTCCGAAGCACGGAATCCGTTTTCTTCCTGACAATCAGGTGGATTCAGTCGGCATTGTCCAAACCAAACTGTGGAAAATCTCACAAAGTGACAAATAGACATTATCACCTTTGAGTTCCCCCCTGGGAATCAAACCCAGGACATCCAGATCGTGAGCCAATGGCTCAGACCACTAGACCACGGAGGCAGTTAGTATTTTATCTACGAGTTACCTACCTACTCGTTATTCCCTCTCCCTTGGTATAAAGCCCATTCATGTCAAACGTGACCCCTTTTTGCTGCCTATCCCGACCCTAAGGGCGTTTTTCCACTAGACGGCACGGCAACGGTACAATAACGATATCGTTACGATACCATGCTTCTGTTTTTCCACTAGACGGCACGATAGTGGCACGATAACGATATCCTTACGATACCATGGCTCTGTTTTTCCACTAGACGGCACGATAACGGCACGATAACGATATCCTTACGATACCATGGCTCTGTTTTTTCACTAGGCCGGTATCGTCCATCTAGTTCAATTTTGAGCGCACACATGCGCGCGCATGCTACGTATGTACGTATACAAAAGATTTAAAGTTTGGCAAGCCAGCGGCGATACCGGTGAGAATCGCTTTTGTACCGTCGCCGTCCCGACAAGTGGAAAAGCGTGTCATACATTTTGATTAATTTTCATATATTATGTCTTCCATGCTGGCCTGGAAGTGAGAGAAAAACATAGAATGTGCCAGCAGCATTTCCTATCGGGCATGCTGTAAAAACCAGCTAAGGGATTCGAGGGTTTCAATATATTGTAATTTAGGCGATGGGCTGACAACCTGTCCGTGCTTCGGAAGACACGTAAAGCCGTTGGTCTCGGTTTATATCGTTTAATACCGTAGATATTAGTCGTTAAGCCATGTCAGAGGCCAGTGCTAATCATTGGCGGCTTGAAAACTCTGACCTAATCTAGGATTGGGTCTGGTTTCCCTTCTGGGTTGCGGAGGTCAGATGGCAGTCGCTCTGTGTAAAAACCAGTTCAATCCCCTGGATTAGGTAGCTGACCCCGTGAAATATGGGATAAGGCTAGGGAGATGACGGGCTGGCAACCTTTCACTACAGCAAAATACAAATCTATCTTAAATAACCCTCAAAACTTTGTCAGACGTGGCGGAACGACTATTGAATAGGTCGTTTACGCTCTGCCTACCCCATTAAGGATAAAGGCGTGATTAAATGTATGTATGTCTTCCACGATACCGGCGACGATAACGTACCGTTGCCGATGCTCTAGTGGAATAACGCCCTATCCCCTCCGACCCTTCTGTAAGTTATATTACAGGGACTGGGCCTAAGGTTCAACAGACCACAATGTGTTTAAACTTAAAGAGAATTCAGCGTACAAAATTGTTGGGTGTCTATTGGTTTTTTTTTAATGTCAAGATCATTTTCGAAAATTTGATGTCGAAGCCTACATGGTAGTGGTGTGTGTATAAATGCCTCCGTGATCTAGTCTGATCCATGGGCTCACGACCTGGAGGTCCCGGGTTTAATTTTCGGCGAGGACAACAAAAAGGGGGTGACATTGTGTTAGCCCCAAAAAAAAGTCCCGCGCAGATGGTTCATTACTGGGGCTTGGCCGCCGTCATCATAAATCGGTTGGGAGGACTATATATACGTGATGTGTACCTATTGTATATGATGTTAAAACTTGCAAATCTTTGAAGAGCTTATATCATCCTGAGTGTAAGGGACAGCAACTTACAAACTAATACGCGTTACTCAGTCAACGACACTGAACAATTTCTAATAATTCTTTCAGGAAGTATTTTTTTAATTGCTTTTCCATACAAGATGTCTACCTCGATCAGACAATTTATATGGAAAATCTCACGTTGACTGAGCAACCCCTATCAGTTTGCGGGACGGTGTCCCTTACACTCATATAAGCAGTGTTTGTATATGCAACTTACACTGCTATAGCCTGTGACGTCAGCATGACTAGTGACGACTCGATTAACCTCAGCGCGCTGGAGATGAACGCAGAGCAGCGTGCTGCTGCTACTGCTGCTCCTGCTATACCAACACAGGAAGCCGGCTTCTTATTGCTTATGAACAGGTTTGAACAGCTCGACACGAAGCTTAACGCCATTCAGTCTGACATAGCTGGACGGATTAATACCTTGAGGAATGAATGCAAACAAGCTACTGACATCCTCTCGCGGCAGTTTAGTGAAATGAGGGATGAGCTGTCAGCTGTATCTGAAAAGGTAAAACATCTTGAGACCGAAAACACGAGACTAAATCAGGAGCTCGAACTTGTTAAATCTCAGACGCCAGTCCAACTAGATCAGACACTAAAAGACACCATTGACCAGTTAACTTTGGATTTAAATACAAAAGAACAAGAAGCCCTGTCTAACGACATTGATATCACAGGAGTTCCTGAACTACCCAATGAATCGTTGGTGCATGTGGTGATCACCACAGCCCAAAAATTAGGTATCACATTTGAGGAGCGTGACCTAGTAAGCGCAATGCGCGTCGGCGCCCCGACCGGGCAGCTGGCCTCGCCAACCGGCAGCGGCGGCGCCGGTCGACCTGCGCGCCGCCCGCGCCCCATCGCTGTCCGCTTTAGTCGTCGAGCGCTCCGAGATGAGTTCCTGCGCACCGCCCGCCGGGCTCGCACCCTGTCCACGGCTGATCTCGGGCTCCCAGCGCGTGCGACACATACTTCACGGACATGAAGGGCAACACACTTATTGGGCGCAGGTCTTTAAAGTTTTCAGAATTGTTATGTGGGACGTGTCCCACAGCCTATGTTTATCAACGAGCGTCTCACAAAATCCAACCGAGTTCTGTTCGGAAAAGCCCGGGACGCGGGCAAGATCAAAACCCTACAAGATCCTACCCGCTGGAAGTACATATGGACAAAGGATGGCCGTATTTATGCCCGCCGCTCCGATTTATCACCTGTTTACCGCATACGAACAGCCAGTGATGTTGCTCGTATTTTTACCAATAATTCAACTAGCCCTATGCCTTGATATGCTTAATAATTTGGATGTTACTACTGTATTTTACACAAACTACATAAACTTTGTTTCTTCACTGTACTATTCCATGCTACCGTTGATTTGTCAAAATGTATCATTTTTTTTAGTATATTATCAAATCTTTATTTTCTATGTTGTTACATTATTGATAATCTACATATATCAGCTTTTTATATTTGCTAATGGCACTAGTAGTGCACTAAGCCTACAGAAATTATATTACTATCTATCATACCTTTTAAATTGCTCCTTTGCTATCGTTGCCTGGCCGATCTTAATAGCATATATAATGTACTTGCACTGCTTACATAAACATTTTACACAAACACTGCATGCCAAATCACTGCACAAAATAACAAGAACAATTATAGATCTTTATAATTCCACAATTCTTTTCGTAAGTAAATTAATTTTCATCAATTTTCACACACTTTTCGCAAACACGAAACTAGCCCGCCGCGACCCGTGCGCCGACGCAAACTGGGAAATAAGAAAAACAAAATTGAAGAGAGGGCTGTGCGAGTGTGAAAAGTTCAGATATATTCTTTTGTTTTCCGAACTGGTTCCGTTCTCTAAGACCCCGTTTACTTTTAAAATAAATTTCTTTATATTTTTTATTCACTCTAAACAGGCCTAACTAATAAGTTTATAAAATTCGGTCTTTTTAATAAAGGGTCCTTAGGAACAAAACATGATGAATTCACGGCTATGGTTTTACGCGAATCTTTTGATTTGCTGGCAATAAATGAGACGTGGATGGTCGCAGGTGAGGATTGTAAGGCGCCAGTTATTAATGGGTACAGTTTTAAACACACACCAAGAATGCATCGATTGCGCCAATGTGGTGGTGGCCTAGGTTTTTATATTCGGCAGGGAATTTCTGTGAGAAAATGCGCTTTTCCATCTAGTCATCAAGCAGTTGAACAAATGTGGTTAACCATGAATATAAAGTCAACTCGTCTTATTATAGGAACCGCTTATCGACCGGAGTGGGTAAATGTTGATTTATTTCTGGATGCTCTTACTGAATCCTTATCTTCCTTCTCCAATTATGATAATATAATACTACTGGGCGACTTTAATATCGACTTGTTGGTATATAGTCGTGAGTCTCGTAAGTTAAACGATTTCTTCGAATATTTTAACATTTGTAACCATGTCAGAGGACCCACTCACTTTACCTCCCACAGCGCAACATTAATAGATTTAATTTGTACAGACGCTAAGGTTCTCAGTACCTCGAATATCCGCATAGATGACCTTGGTCATCATTCTATACTGTCGGCAACTTTAAAAATAAAAAAACCACCTATTCTTCGTAAGACATTAACATACCGCCCTCTGAAAAATATTAGCTTAAATCTGTTCAATGATGACCTTCAGTCGATTAACTGGGAGAGTATACTTGAGCTGGAAAACGTGGATGACATGGTTGGTGTTTTTAATGGACATGTCATATCCCTGTTTGACCGACACGCTCCCACTAAAACTGTCACCTTTAAGGAATCAAAACCACCCTGGATCACTGACAACCTTCAGTTTATGATAAGATTGCGCGACGAGGCTCATGTTAGATATAGGGCTTTAGACACACCGATAAACGAAAAATCTTACAAGGATCTTAAGAGCTTAGTCCGCAGTGGTTTATATTTTGAGAAGACGGCATTTTTCGCTCAGAACATAAATAAGAACATAAAAAATCCCAACAAACTATGGAAAAGCCTACAAAAAACAGTTTTACCTAATTTTAAAGGCAGTCATGATTTACCAGATCACCTCAACGACCCTGAAAATATTAATGACCACTTTCTTGACGTTCCTGGAAAATCTGATGTACCTTCATCTGTGTTAGATTATTATAAGTCCCAACGTTACGATAATTCAACTTTTGAATTTAAGCCAGTTGACGAGAATTCGATTGCAAAAATAATTCTGGCTCTAAAATCTAATGCGCTGGGTTCTGATAGGATAAACCGCGACATGGTTTTATTGACCTTACCTAGGAGTTTAGCGATCATAACTGCCATTGTGAATCGATCCCTGATGAATTCAGAATTTCCCCGAATATGGCAAACTGCCATTGTACGTCCTTTGCCAAAACATAACAATTCTGAAAACTTTAAAGACCTGCGCCCAATAAGTGTGTTGCCCTTCATGTCCAAGATTTTGGAAAGGGTCGTGCACCTACAGGTTTCTCATTACTTTGAATCCCACAAGATAATACCCACTTTACAGTCTGGGTTTAGGAAAGGTCATGGTACAGGCACTGCTCTTCAGGATGTTGTAGATAATATTATTTCCGAAGCCGACAGAGGTCTAGGTACTATTCTCGTCCTTTTGGATTTTAGCCGTGCCTTTGACTCCATTAACATCTCTTTGCTTCTTTCCAAGCTTACTTATTACGGATTTTCACATCAAGCGGTATCTTGGTTCAGGAGTTATTTCAGATATAGGGCCCAGAAAGTTATCATTAATAGATTAGATGGTTCTCGTCTGGAGTCATCAACAAAATCTGTCAGCCGCGGTGTTCCACAAGGATCTATTCTAGGACCCCTCCTGTTTATCGTATATTGTGCTGATATTATTAGCTGCATACAAAACTGCCGCTACCACTTATATGCGGACGATGTCCAGCTGTATTTATCCTGCAAGCCTCTGGAGGTTTTGCCAGCTATTGTTCGGATTAACGATGACTTAGAAAGGATTTTGGGCTGGTCAAACCGTAACACACTGGTGCTCAATCCAAGTAAATCAAAGTTTATGGTTCTCGGTACTGATTTACAGGTTCAAACCATCGTTGATACAAACCCTTCAATACAAATTGGTGCTGATTCTGTTGAGCGTGTGGTGAAGGCTCGCAATTTGGGTCTTCTGATGAACAGCAACCTGAGGTTTCATGAGCATGTGGTTGAGCTAGCCAGAAACTGTTTTTACCGGCTCAAAGTCCTGTACAAAATCCGTCCTTATATCGTTCCTGAGCTCAGGCTCATGCTTTGTGAGAGTCTAATACTTTCTAAGCTAAATCATTGCCTTACGGTATATGGACCTTGTCTCCTCAAAAAAACATTAAAAGTCGCTCAAAGAATTCAGAATGCATGTGCCCGTTTTTGCTATAACATACCACCCAGATCACATGTCACTCCTTTTCTAAATCGGGGTAAAATCCTTAGTATAGAAAACCGCATCAAGTTACATCTTGCCACCTTATTGTTTGGTGTAATTAAGACAAGGCAACCTGAGTACCTGTGGATCAAACTCATTTGGCGATACGCAAATCAACGTTACGCGGCTAGGTTATGCTCTAATCAACTTGTGATCCCCAGGCATAAAACAGCACTCTTTTGTGGCAGTTTCAGGTATGCGGCGACTAAATGCTGGAATGATATTCCGCCACCCATTAGGACTAAGTCTTCTTTGGCTGTCTTTAAAGCCAGCTATAAGGATTTCTTGCTTTCGAATCAGCAGTCATCGTGTACCTGAAACTCCTCTCGTCATGCACACACACACACACACACTTATTATTTATATTACATGCCAGTAGTAAGTACTTACCACCTTCTTCAACATTACTTTTTCTACACCTTTTCTTTTTAGGCTAAGTTTTATTATTCATTCATTTCATAGATCATGCGCGCGCAGTGTACGCCAACACTCACTATGGTTCTGGCAGAATAACAGCGTCGTGGTTTTCCTGCGACACATGCTGAGTCAGCGCCATTTTCACTAACACGACATAACGCAACAACCACACACATACACCCACGCACGTACACCCACGGATACAACACTTATAAATATTAGTTAATAATTAGTTAAGCTCTAGTCTATAGTTTGTTGTAAATTTATCGTATGTTAATTTTTGTTTTTGTCATTTAAATGTATATATTTTCCTTTTTTTTGTTATGGTATGTCGTGTTAGAAATGAAATAAAGGTTTTATCTATCTATCTATCTATCTATCTATCAACTTTTGTCCTTTAAGTAGTAAACATTTTCTGACCTCGAGCGTACATCAGGGGAGGTCGTAAACAACGTTAAGGTCTCAACAATTCATGTACACTGTCCCCCGGGTGACTGCCACTCGTAAAATATATAAACGCGATGACACTATGAGAAACTAGTTTAGTGTTCTTTGCTGCGAAACTTTGTTTAAACTAGTTTATTTAACTTAGGTCAAAATTTTAAGTTTCTCGGTGAAGAAAGAGAAACTGAAAAGATATACTTTACGGGGAAGGCAGAGTTTCTTCTATGCTAGCCTGGGAGCGAGAGAAAAACATAGAGAGTGCCAGCTGCATAAGCCTGCTGTAAAAACCAGCTAAGGGACCCAAGGATTTCAGTATATTGTAATTGAGGCGATGGGCAACCTTTCACTACAGCAATATACCTACAAATCTATCTTAAATAACCCTCAAAACATTGTCAGACGTGGCGGAACGACCTTTGTTTAGGTTGTTTACGCTCTGCCTACCCCATTAGGGATAAAGGCGTGATTATATGTATGTATGTAGGCAGAGCGTAGATCGCCTAGTAAAAAGCGCTTTCACCACGTCTGACAAACAAAATAATTATTGATTTTAACCGTATAACTTCTTTGCTGGTTTCTACAGCATGCCCGGAAGAAGAAGCAGCTGGCACATTCCATTTTTTTGACTCTAATTCCAGCATAAAATTTAAAAGCTTCATCAAAATATGTTGTACAAAACGAAATACATTCCCGATTAAGTATTTAATTATTTTTAATAGTGTATTCTTTTTATATTTGTATTTCTTTCATGCTGGCCTGGGAGCGAGAGGAAAACATAGAATGTGCCAGCTGCATTTCCTCCCGAGCATGCTGTAAAAACCAGCTAAGGGATCCGAGGGTTTCGGTATATTGTGATTTAGGCGATGGGCTGACAACCTGTCACTACAGCAATATACCTACAAATCTATCTTAAATAACCCTCACAACTTTGTCAGACGTGGCGGAATGACCTTTGTTTAGGTCGATTGCGCTCTGCCTACCCCATTAGGGATAAAGGCGTGATTATATGTATGTATGTATGTATTATTTTTATACAAAAGCAGGTTTTGTTCAAAAATATTTTCGAAGGGTCGTGTTTCTCTAGAAGGGTCGTGTCTGTACATTGAATATTTTTACAAAAAATAATTGCAGCAGGCATTATTAACGATATAAAGATCAAAACTATTTTTTTTTATAATTTTTGTCTGTCTGTAGATCCCGCTCCTACTCGGAGATACGTTTTCAGTATGTTCGACATTGCGTGTTTTCCATACAACGTGCGTACGAAGTCGCGGGCACAGCTAGTTCATAAATAAGTTAGTAAACCAAATTCAGAATACATATCCGATAATATTTCAAACAGGCTGGTTTTAGTAAAAAAACTGTTCAATGATGCCATTTATTAAAAAAAACATCTCTATAATTTTTGTATGACTGACGTTGCTAACACACTCCATTTTTTTTTGTTTAAACATAAATAAAAAAAAACACTATCACACTCACATTGCTCAATAGGATTACTTTTTTATTATTATTTTATTTCCCAAGATAATTTCTTGTAGGAAAGTTGTTCAGTTCCGTCAACTTAATAATCCCTATCAGTTTACAGAAATTTGTCCCTTACATCCAGTATAAAGCGGTTAAAAACTCATCATCGAAACAAAGGATTATAATCATATGGTCGTGCAAAATGGCTTTTAAAGCTTCAGCGCTGAAAATTACACTTTGGAAGCTTTACAATGTAAAGGATCGCTATTTAAACGTGTTAGTGGCACGACGACGCTACGGCCAGGCAAAGATTCATTACAATACATACATAAAATTACGCCTTTATCCCTTACGGGGTAGGCAGAGCGTTAAACGCCTCGTAAAAGGCGCTTTCGCCACGTCTCACAAAAATAGAGGGCAATTTTAGATTGTAATATGTATTGCTTTAGCGACAGGTTGTCAGCCCATCGCCTAAATTACAATACACTGTAACCCTCAAGTTCCTTTCGCT
This sequence comes from Scrobipalpa costella, assembly GCA_949820665.1. Lineage (NCBI taxonomy): Eukaryota > Metazoa > Arthropoda > Insecta > Lepidoptera > Gelechiidae > Scrobipalpa > Scrobipalpa costella. Next base: position 12,347,768 of record OX463315.1, read on the forward strand.
GACTTCTACAGCATGCCCGGGAGGAAGGGCAGCTGGAACATTCTATGTTTTTCTATCTCTCCCAGTCCAGCATGGGCATTATGGGCTTGCAAAAATAATATTATAATCTTTTTGTCACTTTCAGACTAAAAACATTGGAAAAGGACAGAAGATCTATTATTATCTCCGGTTTTTTATTTAAAGTCGGTGGTGTTATGCTTTATCTGTAATTTTTATCCGCCGTCATATGATATGGCGGATAAAATTAACAGAAATGCTGGGGAAAATCTAGCGTTCGACCCAGTCGCTGTCTTTGATAATGGTCGTTACTCAAAACCATGCCAGAGGCCTAATAGCTGTGCTGCTAGGCGGTTTGAAAACTTCAGTATGTACGGCGTAGCAAATGTACTACGAATCGTAGTAAATGTAGCAATGTGCTACGAATGTTTTAACAGACTGTCAAGTTATCATCCCCTCCCTATTTCATCTTTTTCCGGTATTTCACGGAGTTGGCTACTTAATCTAGGGGATCGAACGAGGATACCGGTTTTCACATGGAGCGACTGCCATCTGACCTCCACAACGCAAAAGGGAAGAAGAAACCAGAGAAAATCCTTAATTAACAAATAACTAAAGCTATCTACATACATAAATACATATAATCACGCCTTTATCCCTAATGGAGTAGGCAGAGCGTCACCGACCTAAACAAAGGTCTTTCCGCCCCGTCTGACAAAGTTTTGAGGGTTATTTAAAATAGATTTGAAGGTATACTACTGTAGTGACAGGTTGTCAGTCAGCCCATCGCCTCAATTACAATATACTGAAACCCTCGGAATATGAATATGAATATGATGAATACCTATATATCTATTATAGTATAAAAGTAGAATACTATGAATAGTTATTTTTAGAATGGAACACCATGCTATTTTGACAGTACCACAATACTTACTGAATAATTAAATAGTGGCCTCATAAACACATGATGGCCTCGTCATTTACACTTGAGTAAACCAACACACGTGGGTACGTAATGGACGTGTCTTTTACTCGTAGTAATAATACATGAGGAAGATAATATAAAGTTGAGAAAGTTGGTCATCAAAGGGAAAATTACTTCCTATAGCTATGAGTACATAATACCGGGTGTAAGGGACAGCGTCCCGCAAACTGATATTAAATACATACATACATACATATAATCACGCCTTGATCCCTAATGGGGTAGGCAGAGCGTAAACGACTTAAACAAAGGTCGTTCCGCCACGTCTGACAAAGTTTAGAGGGTCATCCAAGATAGATCTGTAGGAATATTGCTGTAGTGACAGGTTGTCAGCCCATCGCCTAAATTACAATATACTGAATCCCTCGGATCCCTTAGCTGGTTTTTACAGCATGCCCGGGAGGAAATGCAGCTGGCACATTCTATGTTTTTCTTTCGCTCCCAGTCCAGCATGGAAGAATATATTAAAATATAATAAAAATATATATATACATACATACATACATACATAAAATCACGCCTTTATCCCTTACGGGGTAGGCAGAGCGATAAACGCCTCGTAAAAGGCGGTTTCGCCACGTCTGACAAAAATTGAGGGCAATTTTAGATTGAAAAGTGCATTGCTATAGTGATAGGTTGTCAGCCCATCGCCTAAATTACGATACACTGTAACCCTCGAGTCCCTTTTGCTGACTTCTACAGCATGCCCGGGAGGAAGGGCAGCTGGAACATTCTATGTTTTTCTATCTCTCCCAGTCCAGCATGGAAGGAATATATATATAAATGATATTAAATAGAAACACACAATGGCCTCATCATTTACACTTGAGTAAACCAACACACGTGGGTACGTAAAGGACATGTCCTTTACTCGTAGTAATAATAAATGAGGAATATAATAGAAAGATGAGAAAGTTGGTCATTAAAGGGAAAATTACTTACGTCAAAATGGAAGAATTTCCTAGTGAAAGTTGTTCAGTTGAGTTGACTAAAGTAACCTCTATAATTTTGTGGGATGCTGTCACTTACACCCCATCATGTTATATTTAATTAAAAATACTACTTCCATGCTAGACTGCGAGCTAGAGAAAAACTTAGAATGTGCCAACTGCATTTCCTCCTGGGCACGCTGTAAAAACCAGCTGAGGTATCTGAGGGTTTTTTTTGTATATTGCAATTTAGGCGATAGACTGACTACCTGTCACTACAGCAATATACCATCTATACACAAAATAAAAAATATACAAATCTATCTTAAATTACCTTCAAAACTTTGTCATACGTGGTGAAGCGACCTTTTGTTTAGGACGTTTACGCTCTGCCTACCCCATAAGTATGTAATTAAAAATAATTAATGACGTTCATGACATTACGCAACGTTACCATAAATCAAACCCACGACCTTCTTATTTAAACCTAGCTCAGACTACTAGATAAAACAGACAGTGTTTAAATTTGCCCATAATGGACAATCCCACTGGTCTTAGTTTTACTACCCTCTATCAACATAAAAGTCGACCCTAACTTTTTATTTTCTGTACAAAAACACATCACTCGAACGTCAAAGTGGAGGTCAAACTTCAACTCTGTCATTTCATTTGATCGAATGTCTGTTTTTAACGCTCTTTGAGTGTCAATTTTTTTAATGGACGGGAACTGTTTAATGGCTCGATTCTAGATTTGCCGGCTTAAAAAATCTATTTGTCACTAAGACTAAAAACATTGGAAATGGACAGGAGATCTATTCTCTCCGGTGTTTGATTTATAGTCGGTGGTTTTATGCGTTATCTGTCATTTTTATCCGCCGTCATATGATATGGCGGATAACATTGACAGAAATACTGGCGAAACGTTCAAAAGCGCGCCAAAATCTAACGGACAAAGTGTTAAACCATCGAGTTTAAATCGCCTGTCCTTATTCAATTGTATTATTTTGAAAGTGGCAGATAGATTTTAATTTTAGTTTTAGCCGGTGGTATCTAGAATCCAGCCCATTTTCTGTACAAAAACACATCACTCGATCGTCAAAGTGGAGGTTAAACTTCAAGTCTGTCATTTTGTATGATCGAATGTCTGTTTTTAACTCTTTTTGAGTGTATTTTTTTTAATGGACGGAAACTGTTTAATGATTGGTTTGTGTTGTTTCCTGTCAGTTCACAGTACGAAGCGGGGCGACGCAATCACAGGACGCAATGCAGCGCGAAGCTGCTTGAAGATAAATCTCGCGTGTTGTACCACTAAGTGACAAGCTGCACTTTTCGAGTAAAATGCCTGGTAAAATGTCTACTTTTATACATATATATACATATTTATAATCACGCCTTTATCCCTAACGGAATAGGCAGAGCGCAAACGACCCAAACAAAGGTCGTTCCGCCAAGTCTGACAAATTGTGAGGCTTATTTCATATAGATTTGTAGGTATACTGCTATAGTGACAGGTTGTCAGCCCATTGCCTAAATTGCAATATACTGGAACCCTCGGATCTATTAGCTGGCATAGCCGGGAGGAAATGCAGCTGGCACATCCTATGTTTTTCTCTCGCTCCCAGGCATTTTCTGTATGATAAATAAAATACAATGTTGTAACTGCCTCCGTGGTCTAGTGATCAGAGTAATGGGCTTACGATCTGGAGGTCCTGGGTTCGATTCCCAGAGGGAAACACAAACTTGATATTTGTCAATTTATCACTTTGTGAGATTTTCCCCAGTTTGGTTAGGATCTTGCAGGCTGAATCACCTGATTATCCGAAAAGAAAAGGATTTTGTGATTCAGAGGGCACGTTAAGCCATCGGTCCCGGTCGCTTTCTTTGATAGTAGTCGTTACTCAAACCATGTCAGAGGCCTAATAGCTATGCTACTAGGCGGTTTCAAAAACTCTGACAACAGGGTTTATCGGGTCGTTCGACTCGAGAATCCACTCGCTAAGAAGAAGATCCACTGATAGCCCCCGGGCCCATTTCCAGTAAAGTACAGTAGTAGACAGTTATGGCTAATGTATTAGTTACAAAAACCGACTCGGTCTAGTTAATTTTGCGAGAGCAAAACTTGTCTCTTTCATTCTGTTTCATTACAGTTCCAAGTCAAAGGCTTTTCTAAGATCGAACAATTATTATCACCGCTTTTATCTGAGTTCATCTCGGAGATCATCAATGCGGACACTACCAAGTGGCCTACTCAGCTTTAGTAACTTCCTAGAAAGGAAAATCTTTGTAAATCCGTGGTCTAGTGGCTAGTGCCATGGACTCCCGATCCAGATGTCAACCTTTGTATCAACCTTTTCAAAAGTGCGCGACGCTTCCTGATGTAATTTTACTGTATTTTAATGATCTTGTTATAGTTACATAAATAATTAATTTGTCACGCCTTTAAAGAACCAAAGGTTATTAAAACTTTCAAGGTCATGATTCTAAACTACATTTTACTTATTATACTTAGCGTGTAGTTTCCTTTTGAGTGTGTTTTATGCAAAACATTATGAAATAACTATGATAAAATTTCGCATGCCTTTAGTAGTTAAAGTGTACATAGACCTCAGAACACACAAAGAACTTTAAAAAGAATTTTGCGCGAGAGATTGTAAGAAATGGATATTACATTTTTTCCAAGCTTCCTTTGTGGTATTATAAGTGTACCAAGTGCCGTATAGTGAAAATTATGGGTCTCTTTTGACCAACTGACTAATGTGTTATCATCAATTTCGTTATAATATACATACATACATACATATAGTCACGCCTTTATCCCTAATGGGGTAGGCAGAGCGTAAACGATCTAAATAAAGCTCGTTCCGCCACATCTGACAAAGTTTTGAGGGTTCTTTAAGATAGATTTATAGGGACATTGCTGTAGTTACAGGTTGTCAGCCCATCGCCTAAATTACAATATACTGAAACCCTTGTATCCCTTAGCTGACTTTTACAGCATGCCCGGGAGGAAATGCAGCTGGCTTATTCTATGTTTTGCTCTCGCTCCCAGTCCAGCATGGAAGAAATTTAACATATTAAAAACCCGAAACACTTACGTTAAGTCATGTTTTTGTGCATTATAGGGTAGGCAGAGCGTAAAACGTCTGATAAAAGGCATTTTCACTACACTTCTAACAAATATTGAGGCAAATTTTATATTCCAATAAAAGTGCACATCTCCTAAATTATAATATAATAATAATATAAATCATATAATAATAATCAGGCTACTGGTTTTTGCAGTATGCCTGAGAGGAGAAGCAGCTGGCACATTCTATGTTTTCCAGCATAGAAGTTTACGATTCCCGTGTCTCACAGCGTCTGCTACCTAATCTAAGGGATTGAACGAGGGTACTGGGTTTTATCCATCTGACTTCCGCATCTCAGGAGGGAAACCAGACCCAATCTTAGATTAGGTTAGAGTTTTCAAGCCGCACTGGCCTCTGAAATGGCTTAACGACTAATATCTACGGTATTAAACTATATTACTTCCATGCTGGACTGGGAGATATAGAAAAACATATAATGTTCCAGCTGCCCTTCCTCCCGGGCATGCTGTTGAAGTCAGCAAAACGGACTCGAGGGTTACAGTGTATTGTAATTTAGGCGATGGGCTGAGAACCTGTCACTATAGCAATACATATTACAATCTAAAATTGCCCTCAATTATTGTCAGACGTGGCGAAAGCGCTTTTTACGAGGCGTCAAACGCTCTGCCTACCCCGTAAGGGATAAAGGCGTGATTTATGTATGTATGTATGTTAAACTATATTAACCGGGACCAACGGCTTAACGTGAATTTCGAAGCACGGAAATAGAGCCGAATAAACGTACATATGGAATTCGAAAACCGGAACACTTTGGTACGTGGTGGGATTCGAACCACAACCTCCCCGTTAAGGAGCAGCGGCCCTATCCACTACACCATCGGGCTCTCACGAGCAAGCCCATATCACTACATAGTATAAAACAAAGTCGCTTTCTCTGTCCCTATATAACTATGTATGCATAAATCTTTAAAACTACGCAACGAATTTTGATGCGGTTTCTTTTAATGGATAGAGTGATTCAAGAGGAAGGTTTATATGTATAACACATGCATAATATAGTAGAGAAACACTGACAATTTCCGTGCGAAGTCGGGGCGGGTCGCTACTAGGAAATAAAACCAAATTAAACCCTCGTCACAGAATATATAATAGTACTACATACAGAATGGCCATTCACCTCCCCTCCCCAGTCCGATATACTTCGCCTCAGCGCCGGATTGTGGGTCACATTGTGCGTACGCTTAGCAGGCATGGCGCGCGCAGTTTTGTGTTCCAAAGATGGTTAGGTACTGTTCCGTGTACGGATGTCTTTTTACAAGATATGACTCCAATAGGAACTTTTTCAGGTTCCCAAGTGATGAGAGACGGTAAGTAACTTCATACAAAATATGCAACCTAACCTATTCTAACTATTCAGTTACAGAGAACTACTTTAAAAAGTTGTTTTAATCAAGAACCAGATCAATCAAGTGATGATTATGACCTGTATAACAAAATTCGTCAACCCTAATAACACGCACACAAACACATGCCAAGTGCAATATGCCGTCTGTCGATGTATGAGCAAAATGACATTGTAGTTAGGAGTGCCCGCACTGTGCCCTCGTACAGCAGTTTGCAATGATTGCATCCAAGGTTTACATAAGCCTTTGAATCGTCAAAGTAGTCGCAGTGTCAAAGAGGTGCAATAAGATCTAGTTTCATATGAACGAGCTTTGAGTCTAGTCTTCTTTCTGACGATTATTGGGTGAGAAAAGGAACTAAGGCACGTATTTATAATCAGCTCTCAAGAGCGTCAGCCAGTTTGATTTCGTATCAGAAATGTCATTTCAGTTCAAAAGGGCCAGTCAAATCCTAACTTGATATCGCTCTCAAACTTGAGATCGCTTTATGAATACGAGCCTAAGTTCAGTTCCAGCAAACTAAATAAGCGACCAAAGTCACAAAACTTTTCTTTTTGATCTATCGCCTCTATGTAAACTATCCATCTATCTTTGCTCACTACGTCGATGAATTTTTACTCTTTTCGTTGACCCAGATAAGTCGCTCTTTGGTGTAATAGGAAATATGCATGACTTTTTAAACACTATTAGTAAGAATTATTGTCACCATAAATGAATGATGTGAAGGAATTTTCGCAAAATATTCATTTGTTTACGAGTTATAATGCCTTAAAGTGGTTAGTTAAAAATACAGGTCCGAACTGTCATGTGAAGTCATAAGACAGGAGCGCCATACTAATTCCATATAAATTATCGTTTCGAAGAGAGACTAAGACTCGTATTTATAAAGCGATATCAAACTTGAGAGCGATATTAAGTATGGATTTGACAGGTCAGTTTGTACTGAAATGACATTTCTGATACGAACTCAAACTCGCTGTCACTCTTGAGAGCTGATTACAAATACGGCCCATAGATATCTTTATTATGGTATATCTCGTTGACTTTTTTGATCAATTTTATTTCTGATTTCACTGTTGTTTTCATAATTTAAGATATTTTTTAGAAAATAAGTTCAGATACCGAAAGTTTGTTATATACATACATACATATAATCACGCCTTTATCCCTAATGGGGTAGGCAGAGCGTAAACAACCTAAACTAAGGTCGTTCCGCCACGTCTGACAAAGTTTTGAGGGTTATTTAGGATAGATTTGTAGGTATATTGCTGTAGTGACAGGTTGTCAGCCCATCACCTAAATTGCAATATACTGAAACCCTCCGATCCCTTAGCTGGTTTTTACAGCTTGCCCGGGAGGAAATGCAGCTAGCACATTCTATGTTTTTCTTTCGCTCCCAGTTCAGCACGGAAGCATGTTTTTCTTTCGCTCCCAGTCCAGCATGGAAGCAATGTGTTATATGCACGTTCTTAATTGTGTATTTCTTTTGATTAGCAACATCAGCCGAAGATAGTGGTGTATATCAAACAGATTGCTTTCCGTGATTTAAAGGCATTACCCATTCAACGTTGCAGATCTAATAATACTGTATCTCTCTTCCTCATTTTCGATTTTTGAAAATGGTATTCTTTTTTGCTTAGTGTTGTATCAAGGTCTTATAAAGTGCTTTCCCGGTATGAACTGACCGTTACATCACGACATAGTATAAAGCAAAGTCGCTTTCTCTGTCCCTATATCCCTATGTATGCTTAGATCTTTAAAACTACGCAACGGATTTTGATGCAGTTTCTTTTAATGGATAGAGTGATTCAAGAGGAAGGTTTATATGTATAATACGTGCATAATGTAGTAGAGAAACATTGATAATTTCCGTGCGAAGCTGGAGCTAGTTTATTAATAAAAAAAATAATGCAACACTTATAAACAGGCAGAAAATCTGCTTTTCAAGATCTACTTAGTTAGGACGTAGAACACATCGTTTTCTCTCAATTTCTATTTAGATCGTTTATTGAGATTAACGGAAAAGTAATGAAGTAAGTATATAGTAACTACCGCTGTGGTCTAGTGGTCAGAGCCATGGGCTTATGATCCAGAGGTCCTGGGTTCGATTCTCAGGGGAGGAACACAAAGTTGATATTTCTCAATTTATCACTTTGTGATTTTTTCCCCGGTTTGCCTAGGACATTGCAGGCTGAATCACCTGATTGACCGAAACGAAAGAAGGATGCCGTGCTTCGGAAGGCACGTTAAGCCGTCGGTCCTGGTAGCTGCCTTCGATAGAGGTCGTTACTCAAACCATGTCAGAGGCCTAATAGCCGTGCTAGGCGGTTTGAAAACTCTTACACCAGGGTTCATCCGGTCGTTTGACTCGAGAATCCATTCGCTAAAAAAGAAGAACGGAAAAGTGTGCAATGTTCTACTTTTTCCTGCCAATCTAGGGCACATAGTAGATCTTCAGAATTAATTAACCCTTTAGCTGAGCCGGCGAAGAAAATCACAACATTATAAGTGGTAGACTGCTTTTAAACTCGCAAAGTAGATACTCATTTTACATACACACATATAATAACGCCTTCATCTCTAATGGGGTAGACAGAGCGTAAACGACCTAAACAAAAGGTCGTTTCACCGACGTCCCGCCACGTCTGACATAGTTCTGAGGGTTATTCAAGATAGATTTAGAAAATAGAATTAAGACACAAGGGTACTGTGTATTTTACTAAGAAATTTCTTACAGCAGGCCTAATAAGAGTGATAGCATAAAACGTAATGCAGATAAGACGTGCACAATTTAAATATTTTATCAACACAAATATATATTTAATTCAATCTATCTTAGACAATCCACTAAACTTTGTCAGACGTGGCGGAAAGGCCTTTGTTTAGGTCGTTTACGCTCTGCCTATCCCATTAGGGATCAAGGCGTAATGAATATGTATGTATGAATGGTGCACACAGAAACTCTTTTGTACTCTGCATTCCTAGTACTGACTGTATTTCGAATTTCGCTGTTTCTCGACGTTTTACAACGTTTCTACAACGCAACTCGACTGTTTGTGGTCACGAAATTATACGAGCGAGTGAAACTTACACGGAGGAATCCGCAAAATGTTTTAAGGGAAAGCCGGATATAACATCACGCTTGGTTAATATTCCAGGGTAGAGTGATAAGTTCAAATTCGAATTATTTATTTAAAAAGTGACGGTACGAGTTTGCAAAATATAGGCTTACAGCCAGTAACATGCAGAGAAAGTGGTGTGAGTCACACCGATAATTACAGCGAACGAAAGATAAACAAGAAATAATAAGCTAATCTGAACAAAATGCACTTATCTAGATACACAAACTGTGTACTAAAAGCAAAAGTCAAGGGCCAACTCTTTGACATGAGAAAGTACATGTAATAAAAAATCATCATCATCATCATTTCAGCCCACATCTACCCACTGCTGAGTATAGGCCTCTTCTTTTGATCGCCATCTACACCGGTCCTGTGCCTCCTGCACCCACTGTTTCCCCGCGATCGCCACTATATCATCGGTCCATCTGGCTGGTGGTCTGCCTACTGGACGTTTTGATGATAACGGCAGCCAGTCCGTTACCGCCTTGGTCCACCGTCCGTCGTCCCGACGAGTCAAGTGTCCTGCCCACCCCCACTTCAGTTTCGTGATTCGTTTCCCGACGACGTTCGACGACTCTAGTTCGGCGTCTTATCTCTTCATTGCGAACACGATCCTGAAGTTTGATGCCCAGCATGGAACGCTCCATGGCTCTTTAAGCGACCTTTACTTTGTGTACGCTTTCCCTTGTGAGCGTCCATGTTTCGGCACCGTATGTGAGCTTGGGCAAGACACATTGGTTAAAAACTCTGGTCTTCAAGTTTTGCGGGATTTTGGACTTGAAGACGTCTTTAAGTTTCACAAAATAAAATAATAATAAAAAATAAGCAGAAATAATTTTAAAAAAAAAACTAATACATCTGAGCTATTTTGAAGTTAGGCAGGTTATCAATGAAGAAATAGAAGATTTAGCATTTCAAAAAGGATTGTATTTCATAGTGACTATGTGGAGGGCTGAAAAAATTGGCTAAACACAGCAAAGGATAGAGAAGAATGGAATTCCTCGGAGGAGGCTTTTACCCGAAGGGGGTCCTTACAACATTAGTGAATAATTAATCAATCTTATGCTAAAATCAATATTATAATTTATTAAAAATTGTTATTTATTAAACATGCTTAAAATTTAAATCTAATTTTATAGCTATGGAATTAAATAAAGCTTTATTATTATATTATTATTATTCTTCTTCTTAGCGAGTATATTCTCGAGCCGAATGACCCGATCAGCCCCGGTGTCAGAGTTTTCAAACCGCCTAGTAGCACAGCTAATTGGCCTCTGACATGGTTTGAGTAACGACCACTATCAAAGACAGCGACCGGGACCGACGGCATAACGTGCCCTCCGAAGCACGGTTTTTTTTTCTTTTCGGACAATCAGGTGATTCAGCCTGCAATGTCCTAACCAAACTGGGAAAAACCTCACAAACCAAACCATTATTATTATGTGGAGGGCACGTTAATTGATAGGGTTATTAGATATAGGCTCCATATTTGGCTGCTGGACTAGGAGCGAGAGAAAAACATAGAATGTGTCATCTACATTTCCTCCTGGACATGCTGTAATAACCAGCTAAGTGATCCGAGGGTTTCTGTTTATTGCAATTCGGGCGATAGGCTGAAAACCTGTCACTACAGCAATATACCTACAAATCTATCTGAAACAATCCTCAAAACTTTGTCAAACGTGGTGGAAAGACCTCTGTTTAAGTAGTTCACGCTCTGCCTAGCCCATTAGGGACAAAGGCGTGATTATATGTATGTATCTGGTGGATTATAAACTCTGACACCAGAGTATATTGGGTCGTTCATCGACTAAATACCAAGGACCCACTGTCGAAATTACGAAGGTTTTAAATCCTGGTCTACCTTAGTGGATTGTCATTCCCATTCCAGCAGCATAAGCAAGCCAGATTATGAGAAAATAAAATAAAACTATATAATGTCAAAAGCGAAGGCAATCCATAAGCTTTCCTTCCGCTCTGACGTCAGGATCAGGAAATAAGGACATTCAGGAGATTCATCGTCGACGTTCAATATTGCTTTGATATTTTCAAGCTCAAATATGGAATAGTTTATGCATGTTGTTCGCGCCATATTCTCGGGAGCTCTTTTGAATTTATTTGCTCCTTGCTTTGCAAGTCTCAAGTTGAAATAGTGTTTGAGATAGAATCTCAAAAGGAACGCCTGAGACCCTTGCAGATAGTCTCAACGACCTTGTTATACTTAGTTAGGGCGTTCTCCCCATAACATATGATAATGTTTGAGGGACTTTTATTGACGACTTTTGTAAGTGAAAGCTACGGTAGACCCTAACTCAGGGCAGCGTCTTGGCGCCGTTTCTATTTAACATGTAGTTATGTTTCTAGTGTAGTGTAGACTACATCCTCCACCAGTCGTTAATAAAAACAAAAAACATACCAACTCCAGCACTGCTTCATTTAAGCTTCAATGACGCTGAGTGCTATTCACCGAAACTGCCGTTACGTCAAATACAGCCCAATTCCAATATAATTTATGCTTTTTTCGACTGCAATGCGTTGCAACGGAAGAAAAGTTAGGTATGTTTTTTAAATTAAATAAAAATTGTGTAAATAAATAATCTTTCGCAAACTTATCGAATGTTCACTCAACGAAACTGTTGTGAAGTTTCACGAAGAAATTATTTCAGAAGGAAGTGAAATAAATAATAATGTCCATATTCTATTTCCAATATTCTGAATTTATTCCTTTAATATAAACGATCGCTTTAAAAAAGCTCTTACATTTCCCGATCAGATCACATTTTCGAGGCTGCTTTGTTCTCGGCACTCCAGCGGAGGCACTTTGGCTCAAAGTATGAAAGTATCGCCGCGGCCTGAATAGACCGCTCGATCTCTCAAGTGCTTATGGCTTCCTGATAAATTTATGTTAAAGAATCGTTTTAGATTAGTATCTGGTCGTCAGATGCTTATAACGCCTGTGGCACTATGGTTTACCGGGTCGATTGCTGTTTTTTTTAAGATGACTGTAGATTTTTCTTATATAGGAATAACATCTAACTCATTAAAGGCTAAAGCTTGTAAAACCTCTTACATTTCCCGACCAGATCACATTTTCGTAGCTGCTTTGTTTTCGACACTCCAGCGGCAGCACTTTGGTTCAAAGTTTGAAAGTATCGCCACGGCTTGAACAGACCGCTCGATCTCTCGAGTGCTTATCTTCTGGCTTCCTGGTACTTATTGTGTGAAGAAAATTGGTATTGGGTCTTTCATTTTTGGGTGAGTGTCCGATATTTCGATGCAGATGTCGATGTCGATGCACTTAGCGATGAATCGAGTTGAGTCGCTCCGTGTACATGATGCATGAAACTGCATCGAAATATCGGACACTCACCCAAAAATTTAAAACCACGGTGAACTTCCCGTTTTTAATCAATTCAATGTTTTCTAATAGATTTTTTGCAATCACAGTGCTATTTTATTTCTGAAAATATAAGAAATAATAAATCAAAAATTCTACCGCTTCTTCTTCTTCTTTTCGATTCGAGGCAAACTCAATTTAAATTGTCGAGGACCAGAACTCCGGCACTCTGACGATTCTACCGCTGACGGGAATTTAATGTTGATAACCGTGAAAGTTTAATAAGACAATTGATTTTTATACTGAAAAATAAAAATAAAACGTACACGACCATGTGACAGAATACGCCCAGTAGGCAGTCTGCTGTTCCTGATAGGTTGACACGTTTCTCTTTTAAACAAATATTTTAAAAAGAATTCAAAGAACCCGACTGTAGTACATATAAAAATATGTTTTAATGCATTAATTGTTTTAGAATTAAGCGTTAACATATAAATCATATATATATTTGTAATCTCCTTCTAATTACTTTTTATTTTGATACCCCAATCGATAAATTTAAAAATAAATAAACTTACAAAGTACATACATAGATAAATTCACGCCTTTATCCCTTACGCTCACGCTATATAGTGACAGGTTGTCAGCCCATCGCCTAAATTACAATACACTGTAACCCTCGAGTCCCTTTTGCTGATTTCTACAGCATGCCCAGGAGGAAGGGCAGCTGGCACATTCCACGTTTTCTATCTCTTCCAGTCCAGCATGGAAGAAAGTAGAGCAGTCTTTCAAAGTAGAGCCTAAAATCCGCCATTTTGATATTCTACGTATCTAGAAACACTCGGGTGCTTGAGAACAATCGTTTCGGATATACGAGATGATAAATAAATATTAGTATATATGTTATGGACCATAGGAAATTAAAAAGTCACAACCCTCTATTACCCACTCTCCTGCATAAGACCTTAAGGAGAAGGGGGTGACTGAAAATCAGAGCTACGTAGAGTCGTGCAGCGACTCTACGCATGCATAAAGCTGAGTCACTCCCTTTTGCCTGATTTGATAGTTTTAAGTTAGGTTAAGTCTGTAATGTATTTGTTTTTTTTTTATAAGGCAATAAATTATTTTTTATCTTTATCTTTATCTAAGTGATAAATTGGGCAGTATACATAATGCCCATCACCTTTTGGGCAGAGTAATACAAACATATTTTTTTTTTATTGTTATTGTCATTAAATTTAAAATAAACTAAATATTAAACCCCTTAAATAATCAGACTTATTCTTTGGATTAATTACCAAGGACTTCTACCTTAAAAAAACACTAGTTTTTGCATTTAAAACTTAAGGAAAGTCATATTAAAAATACACAAAATATAATTAAATTTAAAACATAAAATATAATTAAATTTAAAACATAAAATATAATTAAATTTAAAACATAAAATATAATTAAATTTAAAACATAAAATATAATTAAATTTAAAACATAAAATATAATTAAATTTAAAACAAAAATTTCACAATTACGTATCTTTGTTTTATAGAAATGACATGTTATTATAAAACACAAAATAAACGAAAGTTTAAGCATTCAGACTCATTATGTGGCATAATTAGCATCTTCTCTTAATAAAATAAATGAAAATAAGTAGAATAAAATATAAAATTGAAAACAATAATTATACAATATGTAGCAAGTTACAGGTTTATTTATTAGAACAACTGCCACTGTGATGGCATTTTGAGGTACATAACTTTTTGGCTTTACGACAACTAAATTGATAAATTGATAATTGATAATTCGTTTATTTCATTCGTAACATAACAGTTCAGGACCAAAGCGTTACCAATAATTGACTTATAATTATAAACATAAACTTTACTGAGTAAAGCAGTCTAACAAAAAATATAATTTAAATAAAATTAAAAGTAGGTATAACATTATCATCATTATGTCAAAATAAATAGATTTAGTTACAATTTGTAAATTATTCTCAGTATGTCAATAGGTTTAATTAATTAAAATTTAAGGGTACATTTTGTTTAATTTATTATGGTGCTGGCTCTTGCATACATCTTCTCGCATACTCTGTTGCATTCCATCATCAGGCATCCCATCCCAGTCACAAATAGGTCGCAGTGCGGTGCGTCTTCCAGCACCGCGTCGATACATACATACATACATACATATAATCACGCCTTTATCCCTAATGGGGTAGGCAGAGCGTAAACGACCTAAACAAAGGTCGTTCCGCCACGTCTGACAAAGTTTTGAGGGTTATTTAAGATGGATTTATACGTATATTACTGTAGTGACAGGTTGTCAGCCCATCGCCTAAATTACAATATACTGAAACCCTCTGATCCCTTAGCTGGATTTTACAGCATGCTCGGGAGGAAATGCAGCTGGCACATTCTATGTTTTTCTCTCCCTCCCAGACCAGCATGGAAGCACCGCGTCGATGATGGTGCGTATCAGACTTGCAACCACCTTTACAACCACATCTACTATAACCTTGCCCTCCGCATTTAGACCCTCGCACCGCGTTTAATATAGCTTTATTATCAAATTGCCCAATTGTCATGTAGCAAAATAATAATGACCGTGCCATGTGACAAATAATTAAGTTAAGATAGTAACTAATCACTTAGCCCGATAAAGCTAGACATTATTCATAATGCTCGTGCATTATAAATAATGCCCGCATTAATCACCTCGGCCATAACATATACATACATAATACGAAAATCATAACCCTTCCTTGGCAGTCGGGTAAAAAAGTAGCTGCCTTTTAATAGTTTTTTTTCATCGATCTTTTCTGTAATTTGTGAGAATCCTACCCTGGAAAGTATTAAGCGTGATTATTATATATTATGATGAACATTTACAAGTATAATTTTAATTTCCGTTGTAATCCGACTAAAACTATGATGAAATTAAACAAAGTGATCTAATATTATAACTTAATAAAATTATGGCGGTGTTTCTAATTTATGTAATTGTTGAGCAAACGATGATAATGGCGTTTACCTCAATTCATTTCACACTACTTAATTAATTACAATACATACATACATAAAAATCACGCCTTTATTTCTAATGGGTTAGGCAGAGTGTCATCGACCTAAACAAAGGTCGTTCCGAAACGACTGACAAAGTTGCGAGGTTTATTTAATATAGTTTTGTAGGTATATTGCTGTCGCTACAGGTTGTCAGCCTATCGCCTGAATTGCAATATACTGAAACCCTCGGATCACTTAGCTGGTTTTTACAGCATGCCCGGGCATATTCTATGTTTTTCTCTCGCTCCCAGGCCAGCATAGAAGAAATACATAAAATCACGCCAATATATTTACTTGATATTCCTTTGAACATACTTAAAGACACATTATAATATTTATATATTTTTCTCCTCCTGAAAATAAAAAAAAACTTTTAAAATCTCCAAAAGCATGTCATTTCTGTGTCAAAGACTGAACGAGCGCGCTACGCTTAAAGTTTTTTTTTTCACTTAACTTGTTAAACATAATGGAAATTTTCATCACTTTCCTAAAAGGCTTTTCACTCCGCTTTTACTAGACTCTGAAAATGGGAAATTGCGAATTAAATTGTGGATGTTGTAGAATGACCCTACGCCCTACTTTATTTTTGGAGATAATCTTTGGGTAAAGATCATTAAAAACATACATACATACATATTATCACGCCTTTATCCCTAATGGGCTAAAATCCCGCCACTTCTGACAAAGTTTTGAGGGTTATTTAAGGTATATTTGTAGGTATATTGCTGTAGTGACAGGTTGTCAGCACATCGCCTAAATTGCAATATACTGAATCCCTCGGATCCCTTACCTGCTTTTTACAGCATACCCGGGAGGAAATGCAGTTGGCACATTCTATGTTTTTCTCTCGCTCCCAGGCCAGCATGGAAGATCATTCAAAAATGTACCTTAAATATTTTTTTTTATGTAAATAATTTTATTTTCCCTTTAATTTGGTACATTTTCTAGTCCTTAGTAATTATATAACAGGAATCTTTCAACTTTCTGAAACAATTTACTAATTAGGTAATTTCCACCCAAGTACTTTTGAAGTCTGTTTTCTACAAATAATACCCCATTAAGCGTTTATTTTGTTTTGGAATCTTGCGAAGTTTTTAAAATTATTTAAATTACCTTTTCCAATTTTTTATTTCAAGTTGAAAAATCAGATCGGACTGGCTCGATCGTGAAATTTAAACTTTCGATAAAAAAATAATGAACTTATATTTTTATGGTTAAAAGTGCAATTTAAGAAGACGATACTTGCAACAAAAAAAAAATTGTAACTCAAAAAAAATAATAAAACATTAATAAGCCACTGAGGTCAGTTTTCTTCGAAAATTACTAAAAATCTCATAACTCCTTTTTTTTATAGCCTATAGGTCGTCCCACTGCTGGGAAAAGGCCTCCCCTTTAACTCCTCATCATCATCTTCCTAGCCTTATCCCGTATATCACGGGGTCGGCTACCTAATCTAGGGGATTGAACAAGGGTACTGGTTTTTCCACAGAGCGACTGCCATCCGACCTCCGCAACCAAGAAGGGAAACCAGACCCAATCCTAGATTAGGTCAGAGTTTTCAAGCCGCCAATGCTTAGCACTGGCCTCTGATATGGCTTAACGACTAATATCTATGGTATTAAACGATATTAACCGGGACCAACGGCTTAACGTGCCTTCCGAAGCACGGAAAAAGCGCCGAATAAACGTACATATGAAATTCGAAAACCGAAAAACACATTGGTACGTGGTGGGATTCGAACCACGACCTCCCGCTCAGGAGGCAGCGCCCCTGTCCCCTTTAACTCCTAAACTACTAAAAATCGCTGAACATACATTAGGGGGATTTGGATACCCCTTGACCTAACGCATCAAAATGTTTCCTTTGGACGTCACTCTTTGGGCCATGCTGCTGTATATAGTACGCTTCCGTAGCATTTCAATCTTAAATTATGTCACTGAGAGAGCGGAACTGAAGTAGCAATTGTTGGAAAAGTATACATACATACATACATAAATCACGCCTTTATCCCTTACGGGGTAGGCAGAGCGTTTAACGCCTCATAAAAGGCGCTTTCGCCACGTCTGACATAAATTGAGGGCAATTTTAGATTGTAATATGTATTGCTATAGTGACAGGTTGTCAGCCCATCGCCTAAATTACAATACACTGAAACCCTCGAGTCCCTTTAGCTGACTTCAACAGCATGCCCGGGAGGAAGGGCAGCTGGAACATTCTATGCTTTTCTATCTCTCCCAGTCCAGCATGGAAGTATATAGTAAAAGTATGGATATAACCAATCCATTTTGTTACTCAAGTAACAAAATTTTGATTAATTGAAAAATATATTGGTGTAAATTTGCGTGCTATAGCTTAAGGGGTCTTTCAACAACGTTAGGACAAATAAAAAAATATTTTGAAAAATCGTACTTAAAACAAAACAATTAGTTTTCCCAAACAATTTGTATTTTAGTCAGACAGTTTGATACGGAGACATTCCCTAGGGTATGAGATGCAATTAAATTAATATCATATATATTTTTCTTTGTATCAATTTTTGTTCTTCATGCTGAAAAACGTAGAATGTGCCAGCTGCATTTCCTCCCGGGCATGCTATAAAATCCAGCTAAGGGATCCGAGGGTTTCTGTGTACGTACAATATACGGGTATTGAGATTGAGCCACTACAGCAATATACCTACAAATCTATCATTAACCCTCAAAACTTTGTCAGACGTGGCGGTACGACCTTTATTTAGGTCTTTTATGTTCTACATACATAAAAT
This sequence comes from Scrobipalpa costella, assembly GCA_949820665.1. Lineage (NCBI taxonomy): Eukaryota > Metazoa > Arthropoda > Insecta > Lepidoptera > Gelechiidae > Scrobipalpa > Scrobipalpa costella. The sequence goes on from OX463315.1 coordinate 12,366,463, forward strand.
CACGCCTTTACCCCTTACGGGGTAGGCAGAGCGTTAAACGCCTCGTAAAAGGCGCTTTCGCCGCGTCTGACAAAAATTGAGGGCAATTTTAGATTGTAATGTGTATTGCTAATGTGTAGTGACAGGTTGTCAGCCCATCGCCTAAATTACAATACACTGTAACCCTCGAGTCCCTTTTGCTGTCTTCTACAGCATGCCCGGGAGGAAGGGCAGCTGGAACATTCTATGTTTTTCTATCTCTCCCAGTCCAGCATGGAAGAAATGTTAAGAATTGTATGTTCTGCCTACCCCATTAAGTATAAAGGCGTGATTGTATGTATGTAACAAAATGGATTGGTCATATCCATACTATTCCAATAATAGCTTCTTCAGATCCGCTCTTTAGATCATAGTCGCTAAATAATTACGCTGTCAATCTTATAGCTTCTTAAGGGGATTCCCGGAGCACGCCAGCGCCCTCATTAGTAAAAAAATCATTACTCACTGAAAATGCAATTAATCGAAAATCTGGTATATCAGATTGAAGTATATGTACTGAAGTTTATTTTAAGCATTATTTATAAATTAATAATTCAGTGTTCACTGCAGTTACAGATAGCAAAAGTGCTAAAAGTGACCGTTATTCGCATTTTTTTTATCTGTGGCTATAACGAATTGTAAATTGCAACTTTATGAGGTTCTAAATGACCTTCATTGCTTTAACCTAAATCTGGTCTACCGGATTTTTGACTGATTGTATTTTCAATGAATTGCGGCGCTACTTAGCCCAGTGGTGCCCCTTAATGAGAATCAATTACCCCAATTTTGGTGATGACATTGCGTAAAGCGGAACGTCGCAGTTGATTAATCTGTGGTATCAGCGGCAGTGTGATCGGAACGTAAAAAATCACGTACAATGAACAATGTGTCATGTACAGTATTTCACTGCCTCCGTGGTCTAGTGTTCCGATCTGAAGGGCTTGGGTTCGATTCCCACAAAGTTGAAATTTGTCACTTTGTGAGATTTTCTCTAGTTTGGTTAGGATTATGCAGGCTGAATCACCTGATTGTCTGGAAGAAAAAAAAAACGTGCTTTGGACACATTAAGCCGGCGGTCCCGGACGCTATCATTAATAGTGGTCGTTACACAAACCATGTCAAAGGCTTATTAGCTGTGCGTTTAGGCGGTTCAAAAACTCTGACTCCAGGCTTCATTGGGGCGATCGACTCGATACCCACACGACAGAAGAAGTATTTGTCTATGAATATTAGCAGGTTTTTTTTCAGGAAGTGAAAAAAATGACTTTTCCATACAAATAATCTGATTAAGGTGGTAATTTTGTATGTGAAGGTCAATTTCGTTTTTACATCTCCGGAGAGAATTTTCCGGTGAAAGTTGTTCATTTTATTGATTGAGTAACCCCTATCAGTTTATGGGACGCTGTCCCTTACACCCGGTATGTCCAGTTGAATTTATTCATCATTTTTAATACTTACAGCCTTAATTTATTTTTATGTGGAGGTAGTTGAACAATCAATTGTACAAATATACCCCAACAATGACAATGAAGACGCCATTTTCTCTATGACACAATATCATCAACAAATTAAGGACACGGAATGAAGATTGTCTGCAATTTCGTGTAATGTGGCAACAATAATTGTTCACTTGGGAGTTAAGGACATTATTTGATTATAACGATTACGTAATAGTAGTATAATTATTTTATGTCCAATATCAATAAATTTTACAAAAAAATCTAGCAATGAAGGGCCTTTTAAAGTCTTTGTATTATTTTTTTAAATTAGTATTATTTATTGTTTAGTTTTGTTCTTTCATGCTGGACTGGGAGCGAGAGAAAAACATAGAATGTGTCAGCTGCATTTCCTCCCGAGTATGCTGTAAAAACCAGCTAAGGGATCCGAGGGTATCTATATATTGCAATTTAGGCGATGGGCTAACAACCTGACACTACAGCAATGTAACTATAAATCTAACATAAATATCCCTCAAAACTTTGTCAGACGTGGCGAAACGACTTTTATTTATGTCGTTTACGCTTCGCCTACCCCATTAGGGATAAAGGCGTGATTATATGTATGTATGTATGTTGTTTTACTAGATGGCAAATTAACATTAATATTAAAGATATAACTCGTGTGTCAAGTCAATAGATTGTTTTAAAAATATGAACTAGAATAACATTGGAACGTTAATTTAGAGATTAAAACTTTTTTTATTAATTTCCAAACACTGGTGCATCATATTCAGTTGAATTTATTCAAGATTTTTAATTTATATTTTTTTATCATCATCTCCCTAGCCTTATCCCATATATCACTGGGTCGGCTACCTAATCTAGGGGATTGAACGAGGGTACTGGTTATCACACAGAGCGACTGCCATCTGACCTCCGCTACCCAGAAGGGAAACCAGACCCAATTCTAGATTAGGTCAGAGTTTTCAAACTATATTGTTTTTATTTATTGTAGTTGAAAACTTATAGCCGAACAAATATACCCTAGTAACAATAACACTAAAGACGCCATTTTCTTTATGACACAATATCATCAACAAATTAAGGACACGGAATGAAGATTGTCTGCAATTCTATTTCATTACTGCTCTTCGTGTAATGTGGCGACAATTATTGTATCACTAGGGAGTTAAGGACATTAGTTGATTAACACGATCACGTAATTGTAGTATAATTTTTTTTGCCCAATATCAATAATTTTTACAAAAAAAAACTAGCAAAAGTCTTTGTATTTTTTTTAATAGTTTTGTTTAACCATTATTTATTGTTCTGTTTTGTTCTTTTTTTTAGAGAAAAACATAGAATGTGTTAGCTGCATTTCCTCCCGGGTAAGCTGTAAAAACCAGCTAAGGGGTCCGAGGGTTTCTATATATTGCAATTTAGGCGATGGGCTGACAACCTGTCACTACAGCAATATAACTATAAATCTACCTTAAATAACCCTCAAAACTTTGTCAGACGTGGCGGAACGACTATTGTTTATGTCGTTTACGCACTGCCTACCCCGTAAGGGATAAAGGCGTGATTATATGTATGTAATAGTAGTATAATGCATTTGGAAAGAAGATGTTATCACAATTAGATCAAAATATTTTAAATATGTTTTGTCCAATACTTATAAATTTTACAAAAAATCTCTAGCAGTACATACATACATACATAAATCACGCCTTTATCCCTTACGGGGTAGGCAGAGCGTTTAACGCCTCGTAAAAGGCGCTTTCGCCACGTCTGACAAAAATTGAGGGCAATTTTAGATTGTAATATGTATTGCTATAGTGACAGGTTGTCAGCCCATCGCCTAAATTACAATACACTGTAACCTTCGAGTCCCTTTTGCTGACTTCAACAGCATACCCGGGAGGAAGGGCAGCTGGAACATTCTATGTTTTTCTATCTCTCCCAGTCCAGCATGGAAGAACTCTAGCAGTAATACAGCAGTAATACTTCATAATAGTCCTCGCACCGATTTTCAGTGATGGTGCCCAATCTCCCAGACATCGGTCAGCTGCACAGGACTAGTTTTTAGTGCCCAAGTGTTTGCGCTACACTCGGGTGCACTCTCTATTCCTCTAATCTCTTATTCTGATGGGACAGGCTGACTGAAACGACCAGAGAGAAATCAGGCGCAGGACCGACTATTTACATGCCCATCCGACAGAATGGATCATCTTACTTTTCGGACAATCAGGTGATCAGCCTGCAATGTCCTAACCAAACTAACCAAACTACAACAACACAATGTCGCCCGAACGCCCAAACCCGCCGGGAATCGCACCTAGGACCTCCGGGTCGAGAGCCCATGGCTCAGACCACTAGACCACGGAAGGAGTTAAAAACAATACAATATAATATTGCAATACTTAATATGAAGGACCTGTAAAGATAATAAGTTTTTTAATATTTTTGTTTTTGCTAAGTTGTGTTTAATTTGATACATACATACATTTAATCACATCTTATCCCTTTCTTCCATGCTGGACTGGGAGAGATAGAAAAACATAGAATGTTCCAGCTGCCCTTCCTCCCGGGCATGCTGTTGAAGTCAGCAAAAGGGACTCGAGGGTTACAGTGTATTGTAATTTAGGCGATGGGCTGACAACCTGTCACTAAAGCAATACATATGTATGTATTACAATCTAAAATTGCCCTCAATTTTGTCAGACGTGGCGAAAGCGCCTTTTAAGAGGCGTTAAACGCTCTGCCTACCCCGTAAGGGATAAAGGCGTGACTATATGTATGTATGTATGTATCCCTAATGGGTTAATTAGATGATTCTTAATCAACCCAGAAATTTATATTATGGATATAATCAGTGTGTCAAGTCAATAGATTGTTTAAAAAATATGAACCGAAATAACATTTAACGTTAATATTTATTTGTTATTTATTTCCAAACACTGCTGCATCATGCCAAGGAAGTATTCTCACAAAATTTACAGAGCGTCTATAAAGAAAACGACTTTGTATGCATTAGCTCGTAAAATTCGATAAGAACCAAGGCACTAAAAAAGTCCATAATTCTCGGACTTTGTCGATCGAAATCGCCATTGTTTTATTTTTTTAGTAGAAATGGGTTTGCTTTTAAACTCGATCACACTCATAGCCCCCACTAGGATTCCCTGTATCGGGGTGCCATGGACATACACAGAAACAACCACAAAGAACACCCAGACCCATAAACAGACATTTAAATTCATCGTTCAAATGTGTGCCCCAGCCGGGAATCGAACCCGGGATCCTCTGCGTAGCAGGCAGATACACTGCCAACTAGGCTGTGCGGGCCGTGTTTTGACTCTAGACACTAGGTCAGGGATGACCGTGATAGAGTCGACGATGGAGTGAGCTAACCCAAAAGATGCCTGTTATGGATTATAATATTTTCATATGCCTTCACCCAGGAACGGGTACCCACAAAAAAATATATTTTAATTTAATTTAATAATGTATGCTATTTTATAAATGTTTAAATGCTATCTATAATGATTTAAGTTAAGAATGAAATTATTGTATATGAATTGAATGAATTAATTAGCTAACGAAATATGAATAAACTATTTAATTGAAGTACATGCCTGAAGATCATTGTCTATACTTATTGTATTTAATGAAACATTTTCTTAGCTCTTAAATGAAAATTGAACGATCAACTTTCGAAATGAGAGATTTAATATCAAGTTGCACCGCGCGCACCGCCGCGAGCAATTTTCGAGTTCTGTCAATAAAAAGTTTGGCATAGTAAATAATGTTCTACGCTCTTGAAAAGTGCGCGCCGCATCGCGTCGCTTCGCGGTGTGAATTAATTGACCCTTGGTCACACTCGATATTTAATTAGTTTTGGCTATTATCAGTTTTAAAAGTAACACATTATCATTTCAAACAGGCTTTTAACTTTGTACATACATATAATCACGCCTTTATGCCTAATGGGGTAGGCAGAGCGTAAACGACCTAAACAATGTTCGTTCCGCCACGTCTGACAAAGTTTTGAGTGTTGTTTAAGATAGATTTGTAGGTATTTTGCTGTAATGACAGGTTGTCATCCCATCGCCTAAATTTCCGCCGCCGATGGGCTGACAACCTGTCACCACAGCAATATTATTATAAAACTGTCTTTAATAACCCTCCAAACTTTGTCAGACGTGGCGGAGGGACCTTTGTTTAGGTCGTCACTTTGTTTAGGTGCCCACCCCGTTAGGCATAAAGGCGTAATTTTATGTATGTATGTATTATTAATCGAAATGAGAACCCACTCGAAAGAAGATTGTGACGCTATTCATGGATTCCCATACAAATCTCTACACCGGTAGGCTATTCATTCATAGAAGGAATGTAGTGGACTTCCGTTTTTACATCCGGAACTGAACAACTTCCGCAATTCCTTAAAGACCCACTTTAGTATTTTCTTAGCGGATGTAAGAAAGTTCAGCGGACTTTTTAAACTGAATATACATACAATATAATCACGCCTTTATCCCTAATGGGGTAGGCCGAGCGTAAACGACGACAAAGCTCGTTCCGCCACGTATGACAAAGTTTTGAGGGTTACTTAAGATAGAACTATAGGTATATTGCTGTAGGTTGTCAGCCCATCGCCTAAATTACGATACTGAAAGCCTTGAATCCCTTAGCTGGTTTTTACAGCAAGCCCGGGAGGAAATGCAGCTGGCACATTCTGTCTTTTTCATTCACACATGGAAACCTGGGTTACCTTTCCTAGATAAATAAATAAGGTAAAATACCACCATTAAAGAAAATTAATCAATATCCATAAGTCACAAGATGATACGAAAAAACTGCAAATATTATGTGAACATGATTCTTCTTCTTGACGAGTAAATCGAAGTCCCTACTCCCAAAAATGGTCTGCCTTGTCATTTCCACATGCCCTAAGGTAGACTGGTAGATAATGCCTTTGGCGTTAAGTCCACCCATGTAACATTTTTGTGCATAAAGTTAAATAAATAAATGAATAAATTGTGAACATGGTGAAATTAATTATTTTTATCTGTCGCTCTACGTTTGCCTTATAACGGCTCAATCTTATTAAAAAAACACTACACTAATAAAATACCTTATTTCATGGAAATGAAGTGTATATTAGGATATAATTATAGTGGCAAATATTCAGCTTACTGGTTAAACGACTATTTCATTCAATTTTGCCACGTGATTTCAAAATTGAATCTTAAACCACAAATCTGCGATAAGACCTCAAATTAATTTATATTCTCCAGCTATCAGAGCAATAAAGACAGAGATATATCAGCTACAATTCGCAAACGATCCGAAAAGGTCTCGCGTCAAATTCTATTAAAGGATGTCTCCTGAAATCGTCCTTTGAAATCTCCTTGCGCGCTCTAAGCCCCTAGTACTTTTCACACTTAAATCTTCCACGCGATTTGCTTTCACATTTTCGCAGGCGTTTTGAAATTGCACGTTACAAGTTGCTATGATGTTTTTGTCAGGCGTTTTAAATGGAAGTAGGCTCACCTGTGCATGCCGTGGTGCGCGTTACGTCGGCTACGTGGTGCGTGTGTTCGCAACGCCCGCCCGGGGAACACTGACGCCTGTTGGTTAAGGGTAGACGGGGATCCGCGTGGAGCTGTTGAAACCTCGTTCGTGTGGTACAATTTATTACAAACATGGAGTAAATCAAAATACCGGGTGTAAGGGATAGCGTCCCGAAAACTGATAGGGGTTGCTCAGTCAACGATACCAAAATGCCGAGTGTAAGGGACAGCGTCCCTAAACACTGATAGGGGTTGCTCAGTTAACGATACTGAACAACATTCACAAGGAAATTCGTTCAGGAGATACAAAAAGACTTTCCCATACAAAATGACCACCTCGATCAGTCATTTATTTTTCTTAAAAGAATTTCCTGGTGCTACTTCGTTCAGTTTCGTTGATTTAGCAACTCCCATCAGTTTGTGGGACGCTGTCCCTTACACACCGTATAAGAAAGGACTTGATACATTTATATATAAGTATCCTTTTTTGCGTGCACAGATGTACAGTCATTGTACTTATAAAATAAACCTGACAGTAGACCTGACAAAAAAATATATATTTTTAATTATATCTTCACATATTTTCGAAATAGTAACGGCTTGAATCATAAAGTACCTACCTATTTATAAATCTGGCCTTTCACATTCTTATTTTATTATTTTTATACTGACAGCAGAATTTGTAGATATGTTGCTGTAGTGACAGTTTGTCAGCCCATCGCCTAACACTGATACCCGCAGATCTTTTAGCTGGTTTTTACAGCATGCTCGGCAGGATATGCAGCTGGCACATTCTGTGTTTTTTCTCGCTCCTAGGCCAGCATGGAAGAAAAATATAAAAATATGTAATACAGTACTGAAAAGGCGGTAGTAGCCACTCTATACATTCCTAGACCTTACCCGATACTCACGATTGGCCCCGCGCGCCCAGCAACCAGTTGCCTAGCGTGGGTTGCCAGACCAAACAACGGCCTCTGACGTACGTATGCTGGGTTAGGATAGCATCGTCCCACCCACAGATCTGTATGGTCCCACCACTTCCCCAGGGAGTCATAAGTGACAGTTGCCTAGCGTGGGTTGCCAGACCAAACAACGGCCTCTGACGTACGTATGCTGGGTTAGGATAGCATCGTCCTACCGACAGATCTGTATGGTCCCACCACTTCCCCAGGGGGTCATAAGTGACAGTTGCCTAGCGTGGCTTGCCAGACCAAACAACGGCCTCTGATGTACGTATGCTGGTTTAAGATAGCATCGTCCCATCTCCAGGCAGTCGTACGGCTTAGATTTCTTTCATGAGAAAAACAAAGAATGTGCTAGCTGCATTTCCTCTCGGGCATGCTGTAAAAACCAGCTAAGGGATCTGAGGGATTCTGTATATTGCAATTTAGGGGACAGGCTGACAACCTATCACTACAACAATATACCAACAAATTTATCTGAAATAACCCTCAAAACTTTTTGAGACGACGCTGAACGACGCTCTACCTACCTAAAGGCGTATGTATGTTAAAGTGGAATAGTTATTCACGTAGCAAAAAACATTATGGCAACCAATCTCCCAGTAATCGGCCAACTGCGCATGACTAGTTTTTAGCGCCCAAGTGTTTGCGCTACAGACAGGTGCACATTCTATTCCTTAAATCTCTTATACTAATGGGACAGATTGTGACTGACACGACCAGAGAGAAATCAGGTGCAGGACCGACTATTTACATGTCCATCCGAAAGGGAAACATGGATCATCTTACTTTTCGGACAATCAGGTGATCAGCCTGCAATGTCATTGTTTCCCGCTGGGAATCAAACCCGGCACCTCCGGGTCGAGAGGCCATGGCTCAGACCGCTACACCACGAAGGCAGTTGAAATAGTAGAAGGCTACCAATTAACTATTAATTGTTACCATTATACAGGGTGTGACTCGGCTCTCCCTAGGGTTTACCATTCATTAACTGCCGTGGTCTAACGGTTAGAGCCATGGGGTTACGATCCGGAGGTCCTGGGTTCGATTTCCAGGGATGAAACACAATAATGATATTTGTCAATTTATCACTTTGTGAGGTTTTCCCCAATTATTGCAGGCTGAATCACCTGATTGTTTAAAAAGAAAAAGGATTACGTGCTTCGGAGGGCACGTTAAGCCATCGGTCCCGGTCTCTGTCTTTGATAGTCGTTAATACTCAAACTAGATCAGATTCCTAATAGCTGTGCTACTAGGCGGTTTGAAAACTGACACCAGGGTTCATCGGATCGTTTGACTCCACTCGCTAAGAAGAAGACCGTTTGTTTACCATTAATGCTTTCCAATTTTCAATTATGAATTACGTCAGACCTAAACAAAATTACGTAGATGACGTACCTAGTAACGCTACGCTGCTAACTGCCTGGTCTAGTGGTCTGACCCATAGGCTCCCGATCTGGAGGTCCTGGGATCGATTCCCAGGGAGGGAACACAAAATTGATATTTGGTGAGGTTTTCCCCAGTTTGGTTAGGACAACAATTGTCTGGAAGTAAAAAGATTCCGTGCCATCCGAGCACGTTAAACCGTCGGGCCCGGTCGGTGTCTTTGATAGAAGTGTCGTTACTTAAACCATGTAAGACGCCTACTAGCTGTGCGGTGTTAGGCGGTTTATAAACTCTGTCACCAGACTTCATCGGGTCGTTCGTCGACTCGAAAAAGAAAGAAGAAGACTATAGGCTACGCTTAGCAGACTAACGTATTTGCTACACTATCTGCCTCTGCCTATTGTATTTTTTTAATTACCGATCGAGTGTGGACTGTCCTACCAGTCTTTTCTTATCTACTACATTCTACGTACTTAGTAGGGTTTTAAGGCGAAGTACGAACACGAACGAACTCATCACAGGTAATAAGACTCTGACATGGTTTGAGTAACAATCGATATCAATAACAACGGCCGGGACCGACGGCTTCACGTGCCCTCCGAAACTCAGAAACTTTTTTTACAGATAATTAAGTGATTCTGCTTGCATTGTCTTCTGATTGCCATCCGTCGTTGTGTTTCAAAACTTACAGAGCTTTTGAACTTTCTGCGTTATTCACTCTCTTACCTTTAGGCCATATCCATAGTAAATAGTGCAAAAAATACTATACAAATTATTTGATTTATTTCATAAAGTCATGATGGCGGTGGTCAAAAAACCGAAACTTAAAATTTTTAGTAACAGTCCGCTAACGAATTTGGGACAATTCTTCCTTCCACAGCACATGTAACAGAAAAAGGACTGCATGTTCTTCCTGTAAGAAAAAAATAATATTAGCTAGCTCTTTTCATGCTGGACTGGAAGCGAGAGAATAACATAGAATGTGGTAGCTGCATTTCCTCCCGGGCATGCTGTAAAAACCAGCTAAGGAATCCGAGGGTTTCTTTATATTGCAATTTAAGCGATAATCTGCTAACCTGTCACTACAGCAATATACCTACAAATCTATCTTAAATAATTCTCAAAACTTTGTCAGACGTCGCGGAACGACCTTTGGTTAGGTCGTTTGCGCTCTGCTTACCCCATTAGGGATAAAGACGTTATTATATGTATATATGTTTGGACCCTTGACACATGGCGCTTTCCAAAAACAACTTCCGGGCAAAGGAAATCAGCAAAGAAAACGAAGAAAAGAGTGCACACCTGTCATACGGATCTTCTAGGTAGCTTTCAGTACCAGACACTACTGCTTCTTGGATGTTCTTCCAGAGGAAACGGAGAGCCAGCTTGAAAATTATCAGGGACACGCATACCTTAAAAAGAGTTAAGGTTAGATCCCTTGTATGAAAATGTATGATATGTACCGCACTGAAGCAGCACCGAACAGTGCCGCACAGGTTACTACACAGGGACTGCCATCTGACCTCCGCATTCCGCAACCCATAAGGGAAACCAGACCTAATCCTATGTAACGAAAATTGTGTTAAAAATACATTTCCAACAGCATTCTATGCTGGCCTGGGAGCGAGAGAAAATCCTAGCATGTGCCAGCTGCATTTCCTCCCGGGCATGGTGTAAAAACCAGCTAGTGGATCCGAGGGTTTCTGTATATTTCAATATAGGCGATTTGCTGACAACCTGTCACTACAGCAATATACTTACAAATTTATCTAATTAACCCTCAAAACTTTGTGACCTTTGATTAGGTTGTTTACGATTTGCCTACCCCATTAGGGATAAAGGCGTGTTCCATAGAAATTGTCTGATTGAGGTGGTCATTTTGTATGGGAAGGACATTTTTTTTTTATCTCCTGAAAGAATTTCCTGAGGTAAGTAGTTCAGTTTCCTTGACTAAGCAACCTCTATCAGTTTGTTGGACGCTTTCTCTTTCACCCCGTATATCTTGCACCTTTATAAATAAAGTTACTGAACTCAAAAACTTTATATTTCGAGTCTCTGCAATAAAACGGTCTTTAAAAGCATAACTCACAACCCTACGAACTTAAAATATATTTTTCTGAGTAAAAGTGAAATAGATTACATTAAAAAAAAAACTTGCAAGTTTTACTTTTAAAGGTAAGGATATAGGCTTGCTTTTTTGGGTTCAGTAATTTATTTTCTAAAAGTGCGAGAAATTTTATGTAATGTATCGAATTTCCTTCTATGCTGGTCTGGGAGCAACTATGGACAATAGAAGTGGGTCAATCCATTAAAAGCCATGTGGTAATGTTGTATTATTTGCTCATATATCTGCTCATCTTGAAATGATATGTTCCAGTGAACAAGCCGGTGGCATTTTGCCAGAAACCCACCTTAAACTACCGCCTAATGGGGAAGCCAAGAAAAACTGTTTTCTGAGTCAATCGTGTGGAGAAAGTCACTATTTTGCAAAATGTGAGAACTCAGGACAAAATTTTCAATTTTGTACGTAAATAAATATGCACTGCACCGAATTCGGTTCGTAACCGATTCGTACATACATATAATCACGCTTTTATCCCTAATGGGGTAGGCAGAGCGTAAACTACCTAAACAAAGGTTGTTCCGCCACATCTGACAAAGTTTTGTGGGTTATTTAAGATGAATTTGTAAATATATTGCTGTGGTGACAGTTTGTCAGCTCATTGACTAAATTATTGGTTTTTACAGCATGCCCAGGAGGTAATGCAGTTGGCACATTTTATGTTTTTCTCTCGCTCCCAGGCCAGCATTGGTGAAACAGCAGCCAGCAACAGATTCGTATCCGTGAAAAATTTATATAAAACGGATATGGATGGGTGCATAAACTGTCACATATTTACTGGGAAGGCCAAATCGGATACGAATTGGATACGAACCGAATACGGAGCGGTGCAAAAACGCTTAGGAATAGCGTACCAGAAACTGTTAGGGTTTGCTAATTCAACGAAACTAAACCACTTTCACCGGGAAAATATTTAATGAAATAAAAAAAAGACTTTCACAAACAAAATGACCACCTCGTGCAGATAGATTTGTATGAAAAAGCATTTGTTTTCATATACTAAACGAATTTCCTTGTCTTCTTCTTAGCGAGTGGAATCTCGAGTCGAACTATCCGATTAACCCTGGTGTCAGTTTTTTCAAACCGCCTAGTATCACAGCTATTAGGCCTCTGATGTGGTTAGAGTAACGACCACTATTAAAGACAGCGACCGGGACCGACAGCGTAACGTTCCCTCTGAAGAACGGAATCCTTTTTTTTTTTCGGACAATCCGGTGATTCATCCCGCAATGTCCTAACCAAACTGGGGATAACATCACAAAGTGATAAAATGACATACATACATACATATAATCAAGCCTTTATCCCTAATGGGGTAGGCAGAGCGCAAACGACCCAAACAAAGGTCGTCCCGCCACGTCTGACAAAGTTTTGAGGGTTATTTAATATAGAATTTTAGGTATATTGCCATCGCCTAAATTACAATATACTGAAACCCTCGGATCCCTTAGCTGGATTTTACAGCATGCCCGGGAGGAAATGCAGCTGGTACATTCTATGTTTTTCTCTCGCTCCCAGACCAGCATGGAAGTATTAAAAGTAAAATGACAATTATCAATTTTGTGTTCGTCATACGGAGGCAGTCAGCAATTTCGTTGTGAAACTTGTTCAGTTTCAGGTATGCTGTATCCATTACACCCAGATTAATTATGCATATCCTGCAGGTAAAGCGAATAAGAAAATACCGGGTGTAAGGGACAGCGTTCTGCAAACTGATAGGGGTTGCTCAGTCAACGTAACCAACAACTACTATCAGCATGTTTTTTTTTCACGAGATGAAAAAGGAATTTATCTTGCAATACAAAATAACCGCCTCGGTCTGACATTTTGTACGGATATCCAGTATTTTTTGTCAGCCCATCGCCTAAATTTCAATATACAGAAATCCCCAGATCCCTTAGCAGGTTTTACAGCATGCCCGGGAGGAAAAGCAGCTGGCACATTCTATGTTTTTCTCTCGCTCCCAGTCCAGCATGGAAGTTATGCCCTTTTTTATACAGGGTGTCATCATAGCGTTTAGCGTGTGTCTCTGTCCAGTTTCTTCAGCCACTGATAGTTGTTCAGTTTCGTTCACTGAGCAACCCCTATCAGTTTGCGAGACACTGTCCCTTACACCCGGTATTATAGACTCTTTTATTGGTTCAATGATAACATATTAGTTCATTCATTCTTCATTCATTCTTCATTCATCTTTCATTCATTCTTCATTAATTTTTCATTCATTCTTCATTATTATTACCTACCGTTTGACTAGAGAATCCACTCGCTAAGAAGAAGAAGAAGACTTACGTAATTTTATTGTAGTTAGTCCAAAAGTTAGGGTCTTTTTAGGGCACGAATCTGTTTGAAAATCACTCAATACAAACCTCTAATAATATGAAAATGTAGCTTCTTTTATTGAACGATCGTGGAAAGAGTTTAAGATGAGAAGCGAGAACAGCAAGAGTTATTAGAAACACCAGGGTCGCGCCGTCGGGAGTATTTTCTATTCTGTCTGAAATTATACAAACATTTTTTCATTGAAGATAGAATTTAAAGTATGGTATCTGTACTGGGGGATATCATCATCTCCTTATCCCTATCCGGTATCTCACTACCTAATCTAGGTGATTAAAAAAAAGCAAAAATAAACACGATCACACTCACAAGCCCCCACTAGAATTACCTGTATCGGGGTGCCATGGCATGGACATACACAGAAACAACCACAGAGAAAACCAAGACCCTGAAACAGACATTTAAACTCATCATTCAAATGTCTGCCCCGGCCGGGAATCGAACCCGGGACCCTCTGCGTAGCAGGCAGGTACACTGCTAACTAGGCTGCGCGGGTCGTCAATACAACGAGGGTACAGAAGTCGTATTTTTGAACCGCTCGAACTCCAATACGCATACCAAAGAGTAACTTTCGCATACGATGTTGATACAATTTGCAATGCGAATGTTAGTCTTACGTATGCGAATTCGATTCGAGCGGTTCAAAAATACGGCTTCTGGTTTTAAACAGAGCGACTTCCTTCTGACCTCCTGAACCAGACCCAATCCTAAATTAGGTCAGAGCTTTCAAGCCGCCAATGCTTAGCACTGGCCTCTGGGATAATCGGGGGATAATAGATCTGATTTCTAACTATCCTGGGAAATTTAATCACTAAACGACGAACAAGTGTTATACATACATACATATAATCACGCCGTTATCCCTAATGGGGTAGGCAGAGCCTAAACGACCTAAATAAAGGTCGTCCCTAAATAAAGTTTTGAGGGTTATTTACGATAGATTTGTAGGTATACTGCTGTAGTGACAGGTTGTCAGCCTATCGCCTAAATTACAATATACTGAAACCCTCGGATCCCTTAGCTTGATTTTACAGCATGCCCGGGAGGAAATGCGGCTGGCACATTTTATGTTTTTCTCTCGCTCCCAGACCAGCATGGAAGTAGTGGTATTCATACTGATAAACAAGTGTTATAACTGATAAACGACTACTAACTGTATGTTTAACGGAAGAGGTTGAATGGAGAGTGAAAATCACAAACCACCGCCCGCTGTGTACGATCTTTGACTGCGGTGGCGGGCGGTGGTGTGTGATTTTCACTCTCCATGAAGAAGACTCTTGAGTCGAAACGTAGAGGTCCAACACCTTCGGTAAACATACAAGTGCGTAGCCGTTGATTTATCAGTATCCTGGGAAACTTCCAGTAATATCAATCAAGACCCTCATGTAAATAAGTCCAGCTGAAGGATCCAGACGGTAGGCTCCGCTATAGGTCGACTGGCTTGCGACTACCCTCCCCATTGTCACGTTACTTTTGATAAATGTAGTGAAGTACGCGACGTAAATTCCATAGTGAGTGCCCGTTATTATTCTTTATTGGATACATACATACATACATAAAATCACGCCTTTATCCCTTACGGGGTAGGCAGAGCGTAAAACGCCTCCTAAAAAAGGCGCTTTCGCCACGTCTGACATAAATGGAGGGCAATTTTAGATTGTAATGTGTATTGCTGTAGTGACAGGTTGTCAGCCCATCGCCTAAATTACAATACACTGTAACCCTCGATTCCCTTTTGCTGACTTCTACAGCATGCCCAGGAGGAAGGGCAACTGGAACATTCTATGTTTTTCTTTCTCCCCCAGTCCAGTATGGAAGTGATACTATTGGATACAGGCTACAAACAGTTATCGAAACATACCTGCCTTGTAATAAATAAATAATAACAATTATAAAGGAATCATTACCGGGAAAGAACTTCAATTACCTTCAAATAATTCTTTAACATCAGCGAATATGAGAGAAAGAGCGATCACTATCGATTTTGAATTCACCATTATAATTATGATTAAATTAATATAAAGATATAAAAATTGTGATTGTGATTAGAATAAATTTGTTTTCATCTGAGGCTGTAATCTGTGGTTGACAAAATATCATTTGTCAGATATAAAGAAGGAGTATCTCCCAGGAGGATATACTATTATCATTTGTTGTTTAACTGCCTCCGTGGTCTAGTGGCTAGTGCCATGGACTCCTGATCCGGAGGTCCTGGGTTTCGGTTCCCAGAAGGAAACACAAAGTTCATATTTGAGAATTTATCACTTTGTGATTTTTTCCCAAGTTTGGTTAGGACATTGCAGGCTAAATCAACTGATTGTCCGAAAAAGAAAAAGATTTCGTGCTTCGGAGGGCACGTTAAGCCGTCGGTCCCGGTCGCTGTCTTTGATAGTGGTCGTTTCTCAAACCATGTCAGAGGCCTGATAGTTGTGCTACTAGGTGGATTAAAAACTCTGACACCAAAGTTCATCGGGTCGATAGACTCGATACCCACTCGACAGAAGAAGAAAATTTGTTGTAAAAAAGTTTTAGTACCAAAGATTTCCTGCTACAACATTGAGTTAGCCCAAAGTTACCCATTACAGATAACCCTGGCTTGCCCACCTTAACACTTGTAGTATTTTTAATAATTACATACGTCCATATAATCACGCTTTTATTCCTAATGGCGTAGGCAAAGCGTAAACGACGTAAACAAAAGGTCGTTCCGCCATGCCTGCCAAAGTTTTTTTAAAGATAGATTTGTAGGTATATTGCTGTAGTGACAGGTTGTCAGTCCGTCGCCTAAATTACAATATACTGAAACCCTCGGATCCCTATACTGGTTTTTACAACATGCCCGGGAGGAAATGCAGCTGGCACATTCTATGTTTTTGTCTCGCTCCCAGGCCGACATGGAAATTGCTTTATAAAATGCAGTCATGCGGATAAAATCCACATTTTCATCAACTACACCTACTTACTCTACTTTCAGTCTCACGTATCGATTTTATATTTACAAACGAACCTCTATTTTTGTTTGTTAGTTACATGATGTTACTCGTAGCTAGTATTTTAGTTGCACTAAAATACTTCTAGGTAGAAAAAAAGGCACACCAAATAGCAATCATCTCGATCGGCAAGATCGTTTTTATGAACGCGGAGGAAAACGAGATTCTCAAAACCCCATCCTAACTTTACGACTCATAAAATTACACATAAAAACATTTTATCGGAGGCACTCTGAAAACCTCGCGGACGTCATATCCAAGCAATATAGAAAATAAATTAAAATGTACACGTGAACGGACCGAAATGTTTCTATATGAAACCAAATTATGGACAGATGTGCTCGTTATAGTAAATTTATGTGTAAATATAATATGTCTGAATGCCATTGAAGAAGGTGATGACGTATCGAGTAGAAGACATAGCTATGGACCTGTACAAGGTTACAACATACCCCCAATCAGAGTCGAAAACATAGAAGATTCTGAAATAGTCGTAGGCGATGATGTAGGTGAAAACATACGCAATGTTCAACTACCTCTTATTAGAGAAGAACCTCGAAACGATATACAATTTGGAGCCATACCTATAAAAAGAGGAACTGTTGGAAACGAAGACAATGAATCAAATGGCAATAATCAATTAAGAATGGGAAAGATTAAAGAAGATATATCACATGATAGTGGAGAGAATATAAAAATCCTGCTTGAAGAGAAATACAAGTTCAGGAATGATGAAACTTCGACTAGGTACAAGATTGCAAATGATGATAGAGAGTTTCCAGGTAAGTTTAAGAAACAAGAAAATAATAATACTTCCATGCTGGCCTGAGAGCGAAAGGAAAACATAGAATGTGCCAGCTGCATTTCGTCCCGGGTATGCTGTAAAAACCAGCTAAGGGATCCGAGGGTTTCAGTATATTTTAATTTAGGCGATGGCAAATCGGATCGAAGTGGTGGAAGGACCTTTGTTTAGGTCGTTTACGCTCTGCCATTAGGGATGAAAGTGTGATTATATGTATGTATGAAAATATTAATACATACATACATATAATCACGCATTTATCCCTAATAGGGTAGGAAGAGCGTAAACGACCCGCTCCGCCACGTCTGACAAAGTTTTGAGGGTTGTTTAAGATAGATTTGTAGGTATATTGCTGTAGTGAATATTAATGTTTTACACAAATTGCACATTGTTGCAAATTTTCTGAAAAGGTCTACCTTTTAGAGTGCAAGGAGTGCTATAGTAATGAATGAAGGAAACAGGAGAATTAAGAAGAACCGCTGTAATTTTATAAATGCTGGGTTTAAAATTCAAAAAGTAGCTATAGCTTTTTAAACTAAGAGGTTTATCTTTAGTGATGTATATATATAAGTAACTTATTGTTTTGTACTTATTCCAATTACTATAATTAATATTCCACGCACACAACAAAATGAAAACTATAAAATTCATTATTTAGGAACTTTGAAAGTAAATTTGAACAGCCTTTCGCCCAAGAGAAACCACATTTCAAATATTTAAAATAAAATAATAATTCAGCATTGTCGATTCTCGTGACATAATTCTAATTCTTAGCTAGTGCTGTCACTTTCTTAACTTTGACATAAGAACAGGATAGCAAATGAACACATGACTTTGAAATTCCTAATCTGTTATAAGACTGCTTATTTGACGAGAAAGAAGGAAGCATGCTCTGCGCTCAGTTCTTATTTTAAGCATCTTACGTCAGATTAGGAATGTCTTGACCATGTGTTTATTTGCTGTCCTGTTCTTAAGTCAAAGTTAAGAAAGTGACAGCACTAGCTAATAATCAGTGCGCGCAGAATTGCCGTCAGTGTGATAATATGATGGATAATTCGATCATCATTTCTTCCATGCTGGACTGGGAGCGAAAGAAAAACATAGAATGTGCCAGCTCGGGCATGCTGTAAAAACCAGCTAAGGGATCCGAGGGATTCAGTATATTGTAATTTAGGCGATGGGCTGACAACCTGTCACTACAGCAACATACCTACAGATCTTTCTTGGATGACCCTCTAAACTTTGTCAGACGTGGCGGAACGACCTTTGTTTGGGTCGTTTACGCTCTGCCTACCCCATTAGGGATAAAGGCGTGATTATATGTATGTATGTATGTATTCGATCATTAAACCTTCCACAACAAATGCCGCCAGTCATTTGTCATATTGTGGAGTTCCCGAGCTATTAACTCATATTTTAATAGACCATTATGTATAATCTAATAAAGCTATCATCCGTTTTAATCTACGTTATCAAGTCGTTAAGCTTTGTTGGATTTCCTGGTCAGGTTGTGGTGGAAAATACTGACATCTGCAAACCGTTGAAAATAATTTAAAAAGTTTTGTTTTTTGGTATTTTTTTGTGTTGTCGAAACGCAGAGCAATACATACTTATTTTTTTTTTAATTTATTAACAGAAAATCTTACAGCATTTAAGTATAAAAATAAATCAATTACATTAGACATCGCGTTTGCCAAATAAAGATTTTACATATTAATTTCATTATACACATTACAACAGCTAATTAATTTACCGATAAAATTACAAAATATATATAGAATAACAACAAAACTAATAATATAAATTAAATTCAATGAAAGTGTGAGCATGTATGTGTGCGTCTGTAAGTGAGTGTGTGTGTGTATGAGTGTGTGTGTATGTATAAATGAGATTATCCAGCGACCTGATTTCCACCATCACAAGGTCTGTTTGAAATTGCAGTATAAAGGAATCTTTTATACTGGCTACATAAATACATACTATCACGCCTGTATCCCTAATGAGGTAGGCAGATTGTAAACGACCCAGACAAAGAGGACGACAGAGCAAGATTGTGTTTAAATCCGTGAGACTTTAGCGCTTCTCTCCAGTTTTTCCATACTGGACTGGGAGAGAAAGAAAAACATATAATATTCCAGTTGCCCTTTCTCCTGAGCATGCTGTAAAAGTCAGCAAAAGGGATTCGAGGGTTACAGTGTATTGTAATTTAGGCGATGGGCTGACAACCTGTCACTACAGCAATACACATTACAATCTAAAATTGTCCTCAATTTATGTCAGACGTGGCGAAAGCGCCTTTTAGGAGGCGTTTTACGCTCTGCCTACCCCGTAAGGGATAAAGGCGTGATTTTATGTATGTATGTATGTATGACTCCAGCGCTCAAAGAAAACATGAAACATACGCGCGGGGTAGAGAGGGGAAGGGTTTCACAAACATTTCCCGTCCCCTCTCTGCCCCGTAGGGGTATATTTCGTGTAATCTTTATATTTCTTCCATGCTGGACTGGGAGCGAGAGAAAAACGTAGAATGTGCCAGCTGCATTTCCTACCGTGCATGCTGTAAAAACAAGCTAAGGGATCCGAGGGTTTCAGTATATTGCAATTTAGGCAATGGGTTGACATACATATAATCACGCCTTTATCCCTAAAGGGGTAGGCAGAGCGTAAACGACCTAAGCAAAGCAATGGGTTGACAACTTGTTACTACAGCAATATACCTACAAATCTATCTTCAATAATCCTCAAAACTTTGTCTGACGTGGCAAAACGACCTTTGTTTAGGTCGTTCACGCTCTGCCTACCCCATTAGGGATAATAGGGTGAATATATGTATGTATGTAAAATAATTTCTTGTTGAAAGTTGTTCATGTTCGTTGACTGAGCAACCCCTATCAGTTTGCGTTAAGCTGTCCCCTTTCACCCGGAATAGGTACCTAGCAAAGCCACGCCATAATTTGCAACGTGAAATGCACCGCGTGTGTCCAATGGCCGCCATTTTGAACAAACTTTATCTACATAGGCAGCAGCCTACAGCCTCATTAACTATAACTAATTTGCCTATGTTTTTGTATCTCTACCTTTACTGTACTGCAACTCGTATGAATTATGATATTATTTTTTTCATGATGGCCTGGGAGCAAGATAAGAACATAGAATGTACCAGCTGCATTTCCTACCGGGCATGCTGTAAAAACCAAATAAGGGATCCGAGGGTTTCAATCTATTGTAATTAAGGTGATGGGCTGACAACCTGTCACTAAAGCAATTTACCTACAAATCTATCTTAAATAAACCTCAAAACTTTGTCAGAAGTGGCGGAACGACTTTGTTTAGGTCGTTTGCGATTTGCCTAACCCATTAGGAATAAAGGCGTGATTATATGTATGTATGTATAAATTATGATATCTTGTGTTATTTGATACCTAGGCAATGAAAAAAACTCATAGGATAAGGTCCTATTTGTCGCCTTAAAATACTTACCTACCTAAATATCGGTGAATTTAGTTTTGCTTCTTTCCGAAAATAAGAGAATGTTTAGAGAACTTTCCCTGAACAAGCGGTCTGAAAATTCCACCCTGTATGTTTTCTTTCGCTTTCCATTTCCTAGTCAAATACATACATATAATCACGCCTTATGGGGTAGGCAGACTGTAAACGATCCAAACAAAGGTCGTTCCGCCACGTCTGACAAAGTTTTGAGGGTTATTTAGGATAGATTTGTAGGTATATTGCTGTAGTGACAGGTTGTCAGCCCATCGCCTAAATTGCAACATACTGAAACCCTCCGATCCCTTAGCTGGTTTTTACAGCTTGCTTGGGAGGAAATGCAGCTAGCACATTCTATGTTTTTCTTTCGCTCCCAGCCCAGCATGGAAGAAAAAATCCTAGTCAAATAATATAAATAAACATCTGTCCTGTTTTCCAGTATTCCCTGAGCACCAAGACGACCGCCAAATAGCCTGGGCGTTCCGCTCCTACGCCGTCAGACGTATCGTCGGTGGAATGGAGACCAGCATCAGCATGTATCCTTACAACGTGGCTATCTCGAGGAACGGCAAGCACTGGTGTGGGGGCTCCATCATTGATGAGCAGTGGGTGCTGACTGCTGGTCATTGTTTGGAGTCGTAAGTATCATCATTAGTTACTTCTCAACGACCACTGAGGGAGAAGGGCTTGCTTCAAGATGGTTGGTCGACTCACTACTCTTGCCAGGCTGACTGCAAGATTTTTAAATCACAGTAAATACTGATGCCCTTTCTTTGGACGTAAATCCCAGTCGCTATCCAGTTGTTGTCACAAAAACTATCTCAAAGGCCTAGTAGCTGTGCTATTAGGCAGTTTAAAAACACTGACATTGGGGTACATCGGGTTGTACGTCAACATGCAAAACCACTAGATATGAAAAAGAAGATTCCCTAGTTTAGTCCCTCGTCAGACGCTTTGTCGGTGGAATGTAGACCAGCATCAGCATGTATCCTTACAACGTGGCTTTCTCGAGCAACGGAAAGCACTGGTGTGGATGCTCCATCATTGATGAGCAGTGGGTGCTGACTGCTGGTCATTGTCTGGAGTCGTAAGTATCATCATTAGCTACATCACAACCATCAATGTTGGACAAGGGCTTTCTTCAACATAGTCAAGATTTGCCATACTCACTACTCTTGCCAGGCGGATTACAAGGATGGTCACGGTTGCTGTATCTGATAGTGGTCGTTGCACAAACCATGTCAGAAGCTAAGTAGTTGTGTTATCAGACAGTTTAAAAACTGTGACACCAAACCTCACTCAAAAAGAAGAAAATTTGTCCATTAGTCTGGGTTAGATCGGTGGAATCGGGGCCAGCATCAGCATGTGGCATTACAACGTGGCCATCTCGAGGCGTACCTCGAGAAGCACTGATGTAGAGGATCCATCAATGATGAGCAGTGGGTGCTGACAGCTGGTCATTGTCTGGAGTCGTGGGTACGAGTGGTTTCCTTATATTTAGAGCCAGAGCAAAATTCACTGATGGAAATATGCCTACCCTAAGGTATGTATTAAGCATACGAGGGGCGTTCAATGTATTCTCGGAAGCTAGAAAAGCTAGATGTAACTAAATACTTTCAAGGACACAAGAAAATTGAATTGATACATTTAACTAATACAGAATCAATACGAGCAAAGTGAGCTTGGCATGTCTACAAAAATTCACAGCACAGTGAACAGTGTTGCTATGTCCTGTCGCTGTCTTTCACATTCCTTTTTTATATTTCAGAGCCGTCGATGGAGACAAGAAGAAACTGGTTCCTTTCATAGTTCGAGCTGGTAGCTCGTTCCACAACCGAGGAGGATATCAAGCGCGAGTGAATAAGGTACCTAAAATAATGTCACGCATCATAAGAGAATATGACATGATTTTCTGATACAGTCCAACTGCCGTCTTCATTATTTCAATATGCCACTCAATTCAGTCTTTAGAGGAACAAGATTAGCAAGAAAACGATCAGCATTCTTAAGGTGTATCTTACCGGCAGATGAGCAGATAGATTTTAAGATATGCATCCATCGCCCGTAATACCTTAGAATATAGTTCAAATCAGCGCGCGCTACGGCGTGACGGTTACGTCCGATAAAAACTACGAGTCGTATTTAAAAAAAGCTAAGATGCGTTTTTTGATAATCATAATACGGATATTTTCCCGAAGGAACCGTGAAAGCGCTCCTTGATGATAGTTTAGAAGGAATATCAAATTAACTGATAAAAACAGCTTTACTTCGAGTTTTTTTATAGCATACTTATTTATGAAATAGAATATTTTTTAATGTTGCATGCAATGAATAAAGTTTTTAGAAGTATGTCTTTTAGCAGTCCAATGATGCATTGTTTAATGATCCGTTTAGGAGAAATAAGCTCTTAAAAACAACCATTTGCCTTTAGGAATCATCTTAACCCGATAGCTCGTTCTTATTCCACTACACCGAGCAACTATGCCGAGAAAATGTCTGTCGATTATTCTGAGTATGCCAACAATGGATCAACTATTTCGAACTAGCAGCCATTGATGGCCTGAAGCGCAAAGTTTGGCTTTGACTTGCTTTGACTTCGGAAGCAAATTAAGCAAATATCCTTCAGACAATATTGGATAGATACGCATTCAGTTTCACGTTCAAAGGCTCGATCGAAAGCCAAATATCTGGAGAGTAATTTTACTTGGTTAATTATTAATAATGAGTATGGAAGAATATTAATTTTTCCATGCTGGCCTGGGAGCGAGAAAAAACTTTGTCAGACGTGGCAAGACGACCTTTGTTTAGCTCGTTTACGCTCTGCCTACCCCATAAGGGATAAAGGCGTGATGTAAAATTTGATTTCCTTAATTGAGTTACTACCTATTAGGATAATTTTTTTCTGCCACTGGCACTACCTACATAATGTTAAACTTCCTGTATTATACTCATTAATAATTATCTTCTTATCTTATCTTATTTAGCCTACATAATCCCACTGCTAGGCAAAGGCCTCCCTCTTCTCCATCCATACATCCCTGTTTTGAGCCTCCAGGCGCCAATATTAATTAACCATATAAAATTACTCTCCAGATATTTGGCTTTCGATCGAGCCTTTGAACATGAAACTGAATGCGAATCTATCCAATATTGTCTGAAGGATATTTGCTCAGTTCGCTTCGGAAGTCAAAACAAGTCAAAGCCTGGTTTCATATCCTTTTCGGTGCATATATCCTTTCTGTTACACATACATACATACATAAAATCACGCCTCCATCCCTTACGGGGTAGGCAGAGCGTTAAACGCCCCGTAAAAGGCGCTTTGACAAAAATTGAGGGCAATTTTAGATTGTAATGTGTATTGCTAATGTGTAGTGACAGGTTGTCAGCCCGTCGCCTAAATTTCAATACACTGTAACCCCCGAGTCCCTTTTGCTGTCTTCTACAGCATGCCCGGGTGGAAGGGCAGCTGGAACATTCTATGTTTTTCTATCTTTCCCAGTCCAGCATGGAAGAAACTGTTACACGTTGTATAGTAATCTGTGAACGGAATAGACGCGTTCCCTAAGGGAGAAGTGATAAAAATAAAATGCAGATGGATATAGGTAGATACAAGTAATATCGAAATAATTACGGCTGAACTGCATGTAGAAGACTACAAAAAAAGTAATTGAACTGTATTTAATTACTCTTTCTTTACTTTGTCTCTATAGAGTTTGGTGTCTGGTGAGAAGTCTCAACGCCCTAGCCAATTTGCTTTATTGCCAAGGCGGCCTTATTGCTAAAGCAGCAATTTCTACCAGGCAACCTTTGGGTATAGAAATTGTACAAGCAGAAATCGGGATAGTGCATATTACTACTTAGACAATATTTACACACTATTAAATAAATATTTCAATAAAATATACTGATACATATCTTATGATAAACTAAAACATAATACATGCTACATAAGATAGGAAATCTTTTTTTTATTAAAACTTTTTATATGTTCAGGTGTTCTTCCCAAGTACCTACGTGCCAGGCAGCGCAGACTATGACTTCTCCCTCCTCCGCTTGGACCGTCCCATGCCCATCGGCAGGAATATTGCTGTCCTGAACCTTCCTTCCAAGGATTACGTCATGAAGGAAGAAGATATCCTGATAGTCACTGGCTGGGGCAGTACTGATGTAGGTAAACCAGGGTTTTTTTTTGTATAATACCGGGTGTAAGGGGCAGCGTCCCGCAAACTGCTCAGTGAACGAAACTAACCAACTATCACTAGGAATTTCTTTCAGGAGATGAAAAAAACATATTGAACTTCCCATACAAAATGACCACCTCGATCGTATGAGTATGGAAAATCTATTATATTTTTCAAAATCCTGCTGATAGTTGTTCAGTTCCGTTGACTGAGCAACCCCTGTCAGTTTGCGGGACGCTGTCCCTTACGCCCCGTATGTAAGTTCTTGACTCTAAAGTATAGACCAGACGTAATCATCGAACTCATGAGCACGCAGAAGTCTACTGCATTTTATTTGGTACTTTACTCAACTTTTTAGTCTAAAACTCTGATTAATCTACCTTTGGAACATACGTAATTCTGTAGTATTAGGTACTTGTTTGTTTTTATGTCACTAACATAATTATTAAGAAAATTGTTACTAACCCAACTATGGAAGCTCTTGGTCTGAAATAAATGTCTTATTATTATTATATTATCACAAATCAAGTGGCCCGTAAGCCTTTGCAAATCTTGTAATGTCGTTTCCGGGAACCACTTCTGGGAAGGTAGACCCTGTAAATACTTGAAAAACTTACATTACAAACTTTTTTCCTGACTGCGGTGTTACCCTCGTTTAAATGAGTAACCTCCAGCTATATTTCATCATCGCCCTAGCCTTATCCCGTATCTCACGGGGTCGGCTTCCTAATCTTGGGGATTGAACGAGGATACTGGTATTTACACAGAGCGACTGACATCTGACCTCCGAAACCCAGAAGGGATACCAGACCCAATCCTAGATAAGGTCAGAGTTTTCAAGCCGTCAATGCTTAGCACTGTCCTCTGATATGACTTAACGACTAATATCTAACGGTATTAAACGATATTGACCGGGACCAACGGCTTAACGTGCCTTCCGAAGCACGGCAAAATCACCGATTAAACGTACATATGAAATTCGAAAACAGAAAAACACATTGGTACGTGGTGGGATTCGAACCACGACCTCCCGCTCAGGAGGCAGCGGCCCTATCCACTACACCATCGGGCTCACCTCCAGCTAGCTATAATTACCTATAAGATATTTTCCCATCATACTTCTCTAAAAGTTCTTTAAATCTTGCAGGAGTCCGGCTACGGCCACATCCCGGACCGACTCCGCTTCGTGCCGGTTCCGGTGATGAGGCTGGACGACTGCCAGAAGTCTTACCGGTTCTACATCACGCCGAGGATGCTGTGCGCCGGATACGCTACTGGTGGGAAGGATGCTTGCAATGTGAGTGTACCTTAACCTAGGTAACTGCTGAAGGAACATGCATACATATAATCACGCCTTTATCCCTAATGGGATAGGCAGAGCGTAAACGACATAAACAAAGGTCGTTCCGCCACGGCTGACAAAGTTTTGAGGGTTATTTAAGAGAGATTTGTAGGTATAGATAGAGAAAAATCAAAATTAGATGTCTTTTATACTGGACTGGGAGCGATGAAAAACATTCGGCTAGGAAGCTGATTTTTCCTCGAAAACAGGACTCCATACCTTTCTATGTACCTACTGGACAAAAAGACTGTTAAAGCCAGAAAAGGGACACGAGCTTCAGCGCCAGATATGAACATACATACATACATATAATCACGCCTTTATCCCTTATGGGGTAGGCAGTGCGAAAATGACCTAAAGAAAACGATCGTTCCGCCACGTATGACAAAGTTTTGAGGGTTAATTAAGATAGATTTGTACGTAAATTGCTGTAGTAACAGGTTGTCAGCCTATCGCCAAAATTGCAATATACAGAAACCCTCGAATCCCTTAGCTGGTATTTACATCATTCCCGGAAGGAAATACAGCTGGCAGATTCTATATTTTTCTCTCGCTCCCAGTCCAGCATGGAAGTAAGGAACAGAACGGAAATGTATATACGCTATGGACCAAAGGACATCAGTTTTCACTGCGGTTGACAAATTTAGAGGTTGTTTCATATCTACTTCCATGCTGGACTGGGAGTGAGAGAAAAACATAGAATGTGCGTGTTTCATTTTCTCCCGAGCATGCTGTAAAAAATCAGCTAAGGGATCCAAGGGTTTCAGTATATTACCTTTAGGCGATGGGCTGATAACCTGTCACTACAGCAATATACGTACAAATCTATCTTAATTAACCCTCAAAACTTTGTCATACGTGGCGGAACGATCGTTTTGTTTAGGTCGTTTTCGCACTGCCTACCCATTAGGGATAAAGGCGTACTTACATGTATGTATGTTCATATCTGGCGCTGAAACTCGTGTCCTTTTTCTGGCTTTAACAGTCTATTTGTCCAGTAGGTACATAAGAAGGTCTAGGGTCTTGTTTTCAAGGAAAAATCAGCTTTCCAGCCGAATGTTTTTCATCGCTCCCAGTCCAGTACAGAAGACATCTGATTTTGATTTTTCCGGTCAAAATTTCACTATGTGTGATGGTTGTGTATGACCTATTTTGCGAAAGGTTCTATTTTACTATTCAAACCATATCCCACTCGAGATCTGCGTATGTTATGTTATCCTGTCCTTTAAAAACAAAGGCAGCTTTGTGATCAATACCCAGAATAGCACAAATAGCCTCAGATAGTAGTATTGTTTACGTAGATCTTGTGAACCGGGACTGTTTATAGTGTCAGACTCAGGTCACTCGGATAGGACGGTATCTGATGGGATTTATGATATAGTACTTAAGGTGTATCCCAACGGCAGATGAGTAGGTAGATTTAAAGATATGCAACCATCGCCTGTAATGCCTTAGAATATCGTTCAAATCAGCGCGCGCTATGGCGTGGTGGTTAAGTCCGTGGCCGCGTCAAAAATTGCGAAAAACGCACAAAAAAGCTAATCCCATAAAAACTACGAGCCGGATTTTAAAAAACTATGTTGAGATTTTAGATAATCATAATACGGATATTTTCCCGAAGAAACCGTGAAAGCGCTCCTAATAGTTTACAAGGAATATCAAATTTACTGATAAAACTTTACAACCAGATAATTTTTAGCGTACTTACTAATGACCTAGATTTTTTTCAAATATTGCAATTGCAGGCCATGAACATTTCTCAGATGCATATTTTTTTTTAACTTTCCAATGATTGGTTTAGAAAAAAAAAAACTCTTTAAAACAACCATTTGCCGTTATGAATCACCTTAATATCTGTTTGTACCATCTTTTGGATATGTTACGGATGTACCCTGAGTTTTAGAAAAAAACTCTTTAGGTAATTTTCGTCTTCATATTCCATGCGAAAGAAATCAAATAAAATCTGACTGTCCTTCATAATAATCGATGATTATCCGCAACGAAACTCTATTGTAGAAATGTTCTTTTACAACTTTTTTTCTACTTACAATAAATTTTGGCTTGCTCTTTTTATATCTTTGTCCTGGAATAAATGATAACTTTACAGTCTGGCCCTTGGGTACAGGGTGGAATTTTCAGACCGCTCCTCCAAGGGAAGTATCCTAAATAGTGAAGATAGCATATTTTTCAAAAAGAAGTTAAACTGCATTCACAGATTTTCAATTGCTCGCTTAATCCGGGAATCGAACCCGCTAAAATCTAAATAAAACAACAACCTGTATGTTATCATATTAAACTCTCTTCCACAGCACGACTCCGGCGGCCCAGCAGTTAGAGACGGGGTACTCCTCGGAATAGTTTCCTTCGGAGGCAAGCAATGCGGCGACCCTCGATCCCCTGGAGTCTACAGCAGAGTATCAGAGATTACTGACTGGGTAGAGAGGACTATCAGCAATAATGAGGCCAGTGCTGTCCCGGAGCTGAGAGAGAAAATACAGAAGGCCAGGATGCGAGAAAGAGAGCTACAGAAGTAAGTAGGAATACCTCTTGTTAGAATATAGGTTCCTGGTACATTGTATCCTTCGGAGGCAAGTAATGCGGCGACCCTCGATCCCCTGGGGTCTACAGCCGGGTGTCTGAGATAACTGGCTGGTTGGAGAGGACTATCAGCAATAATGAGGCCAGTGCTGTTCCGGAGCTGAGAGAGAAGATACAGAAGGCCAGGATGAGGGAAAGGGAGCTACAGAAGTAAGTAGGAATACCTCTTGTTAGAATATAGGTTCCTGGTACTTTGTATCCTTCGGAGGCAAGTAATGCGGCGACCCTCGATCCCCTGGGGTCTACAGCAGAGTATCAGAGATTACTGACTGGGTGGAGAGGACTATCAGCAATAATGAGGCCAGTGCTGTCCCGGAGCTGAGAGAGAAGATACAGAAGGCCAGGATGAGGGAAAGAGAGCTACAGAAGTAAGTAGGAATACCTCTTGTTAGAATATAGGTTCCTGGTACTTTGTATCCTTCGGAGGCAAGTAATGCGGCGACCCTCGATCCCCTGGGGTCTACGTCAGAGTATCAGAGATTACTGACTGGGTGGAGAGGACTATCAGCAATAATGAGGCCAGTGCTGTCCCGGAGCTGAGAGAGAAGATACAGAAGGCCAGGATGAGGGAAAGAGAGTTACAGAAGTAAGTAATAATAGGTACCTCTTGTTGGAATATGCGTTCTTAGTACAATGTTTCCTTGAGGTAAGCGATGTGGCGATACCCTGGGATCTATAGCAGAGTATCAGGTATAAACTGGGTGGAGATGGCTAAGTATTTCCACAAATTAGGCTAGATGCTGTCCCGGAACTGAAAGAGAGTATACAGAAGGCTTTGATGAGGGAAAGAGAGCTACAGAAGTAAGTAACTCTTTATATAACAGTGTATGAGGTAGAGATTTAGTAAAAGTAATGCGAGATAACGCCTGACAAAATTTGAAGAGCAATTCAGTCAGATAAACTTATCACAGACCTGCCTTGCTTTACCACCTTTAATAGTTGTGCAAGAGGTACATTCATGTTTTCATCGGTCCTAGTCAAGCATGTTAGTAGCCGCCTCAATTTTATACAGAACTTATTAAAATTATCAAAAGTAAAATATTTCTTTTTGTGCATCACAGGTTTAGGCATAACCTTTTCACAAGAGTGTTAACGGATGTAGTGAAATCAGATAGTTTCATACAGTTGGCTAAGAAGAGAATATTGCGTATACCTTGAAATACACTAGTTTGGTGTGTCTTTAAAATGGAAATTAAAGTTTTAATAAAATACTGTGCTATCGAAATTTGAATTTGTTTCTATTTCTATCAGTCTGTTTTTTGTCTTAGCGACCCGACCAGATACAACGGTAGCGCTGTTTAATACCTGTTTTATACGGACAGGGTGTAAAAAAAATACTGATCACATCTTATGAAACTGAACGACATAGGTAAAGAAATTGGGCTGCCAACACCCCGGATCATTTGGTATGG
Source organism: Scrobipalpa costella (assembly GCA_949820665.1). NCBI lineage: Eukaryota > Metazoa > Arthropoda > Insecta > Lepidoptera > Gelechiidae > Scrobipalpa > Scrobipalpa costella. The sequence continues at coordinate 12,397,114 of OX463315.1, forward strand.
GAGGCCTATTTGGCATAGTTGAATTCACTCTAAAGTTTCATCAGCATTTTTTTAAAACTCGGTATAAAAATATCAGAATAATATCAGAAGAGAATAAGTTTTTATTCTCTTCAGTGAAAAATATGTATCCCAATGCCGAAATACTGCTAACTTATCAACATTAGAGTTTATCAGTCACAAACTTTTCTCTCCAAATTCCCAGATTCAAAGCCCGAGTTGAGGACAAGAAGAATAAAATCAAGAACTGGCTCCGAGAGACGCTCAAATCCCCTTCTTTCATAGAACTAGCAAAGAAGAAACTGAAACAAGCCGGCTTTAACATGCGAAGGAACTCAAGAAGAGCTGAACTTAATATTACTAATATTACACTACTTCTGGACGATCGAACTATGGACGAAGTGAATCTATCGAATCAAATAAACGAACAGATCTTGGAAGCAGATGGAGGTGATAATAATGAATCAGAAAAGCTGATTAGGACTTTAGCACTACAAGAAGTTATGCGAAGTAGAAGCAGTAGTGGGGAAATTAATGATTTTCTATCAAAAAGCGCTGAAGCGATAAAAATACACAATGATGATAGCGATCAGGATGTTAGCATTGAAACTTTAATTGCGTATATTACTGAGGGATAAATAATAAAGATAAGATTATTTTTTATAACTTTCTTTTTTTCTGAAATTGAAATTTCAGTCAATGATATTTATTGTTAGTAGCGCTCTCTAGTTTAAAACTACATAATTACTAGGTTATCACGCCATCTATGCAAACTGTTTAGTACTTCTTGAAATGATTGCGAGGAAAGTGACACGGCTTTGAAAAAGTTTTGCTACTCGAGTTTAGGCAGCGCTCACGATAATTCTAGTACGTCTACTTAACAACAGATGACGCCACCTTAGCGAAATATTTGTTACAATTATTTTATCATTACATAAATTTATTTTTACCGCACACTTATGATTATGATTGAACAATGTTAATAATTTTCATGTAGGTAGTTTTCTGAATGTGATAGGCATGATTACACGAAGGGTTTACAACAATAAAGTGTTAAATAAAAGTTATACATACATACATATAGTCACGCCTTTATCCCTAATGGGGTAGGCAGAGCGTAAACTTCCTAAACAAAGGTCGTTCCGCCACGTCTGACAAAAGTTTGAGGGTTATTTAAGAAAGATTTGTAGGTATATTGCTGTAGTGATAGGTTATCGCCTAAATTGCAATATACTGAAACCCAAGAATCCCTTAGCTGATTTTTACAGCATGCCCGGGAGGAAAAGCAACTGGCACATTCTATGTTTTTTTCTCGCTCCCAGGCAGGCTAGGAAGTAAAAAAAGTATACCCACTTAAAAACATGAAATCACTTCTATATCCGTCACGGGGTCGGCAGAGAGTTAACGTATGACTACGAAGAAGTCTTTATCAATTATTTCATGGGTTGTTAGTGCATTATACCTATATTTCCAAAATCCTCCAACAAGCTCCAACTTATACCACTAGTTGATTTTACAAATTGCTCAGAAGATAGGTAAGTTAGTCACTAATGACATGAAACTAAGAGGGGTTGAAGAATACTAGCGATCTGATCTGGCTAATGGCTTCACAGGTTTGCCTGATAAGTCCCAGTTTAATGATATTATTCTATGTTCATACATTCATACATACATATAATCACGCCTTTATCCGTAATGGGGTAGGCAGAGCGTAAACGACCTGAACAAAATGCGTTCCGCCACGACTGACAAAGTTTTGAGGGATATTTAAGATATAATTATAGGTATACTGCTGTAGTGACAGGTTGTCAGCCCATCGCCTAAATTGCAATATACTGAAACCCTCGGATCCCTTAGCTGGATTTTACAGCATGCCCGGGAGGAAATGCAGCTGGCGCATCCAGTTTATCATGGCATGAAACTAAGATGGGTTGAAGGATAATAGCGATCTACTCTGGACATTGGCTTCACAGGTTTGCCTGATAAGTCCTAGTCTAATGATCTTATTCTATGATTCACGTTTGGATTATCAAATCGTTTCATTTTTTTATACTTATCCCTTGGCCATATTTGACAAGATTTGTAGGACATTAGGACAACCCTCGTATTTCTGTACTTACTAATTCCTGCAGAGACTATAGTATTTCCAACTCAGTTTTAGAATAAAGGTAAACAAAGTTACATGTATTTTAATCGAAGATATTGTTTCTAAAATAAATTTTAGCTATTAGATATGACAACATTCTAAAACTGAGTTGGAAAAATAAAAAGAGATGAAACTTTGTTTACCTTTATTCTAAAACCGAGTTGGAAAAATAAAAAGAAATGAAACTTTGTTTACCTTTATTCTAAAACCGAGTTGGAAAAATAAAAAGAGACGAAACTTTGTTTACCTTTATTCTAAAACCGAGTTGGAAAAATAAAAAGAGATGAAACTTTGTTTACCTTTATTCTAAAACCGAGTTGGAAAAATAAAAAGAGATGAAACTTTGTTTACCTTTATTCTAAAACCGAGTTGGAAAAATAAAAAGAGACGAAACTTTGTTTACCTTTATTCTAAAACCGAGTTGGAAAAATAAAAAGAGATGAAACTTTGTTTACCTTTATTCTAAAACTGAGTTGGAAATACTATAGTTCTAGAGTGGATATCACGATTCTAGGTGGAGCGATGATGTTCTATTCGTGAAAAAGCGGTCAGGAATTGCGTGGCGTGCCATGGGAATGGGAGAGGCATAGGCCTCTGAACAAAGGTTCAGCGGTGGACTGATGCAGGCTGATGATGATTGATAATGATCGAGAAAGAAGCAGCTGGCACATTCTATGATTTTTATCGCTCCCAGTCCATCATGGAAGTAACGTACAATGACAATCAACGTGCGGATTATTTGTTATAAAAAAGTGCAACTAATTATTATTACATACATACATACATACATATAATCACGCCTTTATCCCTAATGGGGTAGGCAGAGCGTAAACGGCCTAAACAAAGGTCGTTCCGTCACGTCTGACAAAGTTTTGAGGGTTATTTAAGATAGATTAGTAGGTATATTGCTGTAGTGACAGGTTGTCAGCCCATCGCCTAAATTGCAATATACAAAAACCCTCAGATCCCTTAGCTGGTTTTTAAAGCTTGCCTGGGAGGAAATGCAGCTGGCACATTCTATGTTTTTCTCTCGCTCCCAGTCCAGCATGGAAGAAATTATTATTATTACGCAATGTTATGTTACCTACTAGGGCTGCATAGGATCCTAAGTATGTGTGTGTTATGACGTAGACACGATGACAATCACCATAATGATTCAGGTATGATAGAAGCAATACATTAACACCAATGATATTTTAAGAAAGATACGTTACGTTCATACTGTACGCACATTTTAATTGTTCCGCGACACATATACATACATATTTATAACATTGCATATCTAAACAAACGCTGAGTGCGACACAAAATAGGCAAAGCGTAAGAGTGAAACAGATAGCTATTTGTAATCAGTGCAGCCTGGAATATAATTTAACTTTTTTTTCTCACTTCGCAGCTCGCAGCTCGACTGCCTTAAATGGTCAGAATTAGGACCATTTGACGGCACGAGTTTCGCGCGTTGGTGACGTATCTACTTATATATAATATCATTGCATTAACACTAGATTTATAATCACTTTATAGTCATTAAGACTACCGCCCCGTTCGCTTGATTTAGATTTTCCCACGGTTATAAACCGACAAGAGGCTTATGATGATAAACTAACTATGTAGGTGGGGCAGACATAGTAATGAAATTTAAAAGAACTGATATTACATATTAGGTCAGGGAAAGCCGAAAACCAAAAGGGATGCGAGATTTTCCAACATCTGAAGAAAACTCAAACATATCACCATCACAAGTCCTCATCGAGGGGCATGAACTTACCCTAATGAAGCAGGCCTAAATCGACCACGGGGGCCCAGTACGGATTGGTTGACTGCACGCAAACTTTGAGTTTTTCCGTATGTTTGTGCAGATTTCCTGACAATGTTTTCCTTCACCGTAAAAGCGTGGAATAACGGACATATGAAATTTGGAAACCAAAAACACATTGTGACTGAAAAATAGACGAAAAACAAACGTAGTGAGATTTGAGATTTTCTTCCATGCTGGACTGGGAGAGATAGAAAAACATAGAATGTTCCAGCTGCTCTTCCTCCCGGGTAGAAGTCAGCAAAAGGGATTCGAGGGTTACAGTGTATTGTAATTTAGGCGATGGGCTGACAACCTGTCACTACAGCAATACAAATCATTACAATCTAAAATTTGCCCTCAATTTTTGTCAGACGTGGCGAAAGCGCCTGTTACGAGGCGTTTTACGCTCTGCCTACCCCGTAAGGGATGAAGGCGTGATTTTATGTATGTATGTATGTGAGATTTGACCCACGTATACCCCAAGGAAAGAAAGACAGAAAATCATCAATAAGACAACTTATCTTCCATGCTGGCCTTGGAGCGAGAGAAAAACATTGAATGTGCCAGCTGCATTTCCCGGGCATGCTGTAAAATCTAAGTACGTACAAACTAGGAACAGTTATTTTGAAATTCCTATAATATTCACTGCACGACTCCTAGAATACGCGCAATGGTACATAATTTTATTTTTTAAAGAGCTTTGACATTTGACAAGCGCTTGCGCAAACATGTCAAATGTTATATTTATAACCCTCAAAACTTTGTCAGACGTGGCGGAACGACATTTGTTTAGGTCATTTACTCTTTGCCTACTCCATTAGGGATAAAGGAATGATTATATGTATGTATATAAAACTAAATAGCCTAAAAATTACAATCGATACCGAACAGTTTCCTAGCTCAGCATGTGCCACAGTACAAGACTGTAGCGCTGGTTTTCAGTAACAACCTTACGAAACTAACTTAACCTAAGCCTAATATTACAGCAGAACCTGCATAGGAGGCAATGGGCTTGATTCTAGATCTATTTATCTATCTAAAGCTAAAACTAAAATTAAAATCTATGTCTGAAAGTGACAAATATATTTTAATTTTAGTTTCAGCCGAAAAATCTAGAATAGAGGGTCTATATTTAAATTGAAATGCCTGAAATAAATTAATATTATTTTTTTGTTTATTTTATTTATATTACAATAAAACCTGCATAGGTGGCAGTGGTCCTACCAACTACACCAACGGGTTTATGTAATGGTTTCCTCTACAATGTGGAAAAGTCCATTTATGCATGTTATTTTTTTGATTTATAGTCGATGGATTTACATGCGTTATCTGACATTTTTATCCGCCGTCATATGATACATACATACATACATATAATCACGCCTTTATCCTTAATGGGGTAGGCAGAGCGTAAACGACCTAAACAAAGGTCGTTCCGCCACGTCTGACAAAGTTTTGAGGGTTAAGATAGATTTGTAGGTATATTGCTGTAGTGACAGGTTGTCAGCCCATCGCCTAAAGCACAATATACTGAAACCCTCGGATCCCTTAGCTGGTTTTTACAGCATGCCGGGGAGGAAATGCAGCTGGCACATTCTATGTTTTTCTCTCGCTCCCAGTCCAGCATGGAAGCTCATATGATATGGTGGATAAAATTGACACAAATACTGGGGAAACGTGCAAAAGCGCGTCAAAATCTAGCGGACAAAGTGTAAAACCATAGAGTATAAATCGCCTGTCCTTTTTCAACAGAAAGATTTTAATTTTCGTTTTAGCCGGTGGACTCTAAAATCGAGCCCAGTAGGGATATGCACCCGAAATTATGTGAATCTGCCCATGAAACTGAACAACTTTCTACAAGGAACATAGGTCAAAAACTGAAAAGGAATTAAAATTTTGTATGGGAAATCAACATTTAGTTTTCGATTTTCGACCTATCTTCCTAGGGGATAGTTGTTCAGTTTCATGGACAGATTTACATCCTTTCGGGTGCATAATATATCCTTTTGTTTCACCCTGTACATAATTTCTTTAATTTTTTTTGGTAGTGTCCAATATTATTAACATTAGAAGTGGCAATATTTTTGCATTTGTTTTTTATTGGGGGTGGCTGTCAATCAAAAGTGTATTCAATCGATTCGCCACTTGTCAGTAAGTAGACTAGAACCACAAGTAATTTGTGGACAAAAATAAACTAACTTACGTAAAAGTATTGCAATAGTTATGGACGGCGTTATGCAACCAATAAAATAACAATCGTAACTTGTCTTTCCGGGTAATGACTTCAATTGTTTGCTGTTCTGGAGGTGGTAGATTTACATTCCGTATGGAATAAAATAGAAGAAATTTTATTTAGGAATAAATTTTACAAAAAATAAACTTAAAAAAAAAATGGCTGCCACTCAACACCAATACGTTTAGTGGAATGTCAGTGATATAACGCCAATTTATCGACGCATAAAAGATATCACAGTAGCTAGAATAAATTCTTTAGACAAGACTAGTTTATTTATGGTTACGACCTGACCTTAGATTATAATATTTACCAGTGCGTAAATATTATAAATTATTTGATGTTTTTTTTTGCTTTTACAGTATTTTTTTCTCATGGTTTTAGAGGGCTTTTGTACGATGAGTACATGCCAGCCCTATTGTTCCCTATAAACGCTAGTTCACTCTATATTTAGGTTTAGGTTGGGATTTCCTGTGCAAAAGCGCCCTTACAGTATTGATCAAAAATCAAAATTCTATTTTGCAACGTTTGGAACCTAGTCTTCGTTTGGATCTTAGTCTTTGTTTTATTATGATAGTAAAATTGTTATCATTGCATAAAGCGGTCCCAAGAAACGGTAGCTAAAGCAAATTAACTATTACGTGAGCGATCTCGTTACGAATTTGATTCTTTATTCTATCAGCAGTGTTTTTCTACAACTATGAAAATTTAATGCCGTCTAACATACCTACATAAAATCATGCTTATATTTCTTATTATGATAGCCATCATACCAACGGCCTTTAGAGGGGTAGGTAATATCTCATGAATAAAACTATTACTTCCATGATGGAATGGGAGAGATAGAAAAACATAGAATGTTCCAGCTGCCCTTACTCCCGGGCATGCTGTCAGCAAAAGGGACTCGAGGGTTACAGTGTATTGTAATTTAGGCGATGGGCTGACAACCTGTCACTACAGCAATATACCTAGAATTCTATCTTAAATAACTCTCAAAACTTTGTCAGACGTGGCGGGACGACCTTTGTTTGGGTCGTTTGCCTTTTGCATTAGGGATAAAGGCGTGATTATATGTATGTATATATCTATGTAATTTAGGCGATGGGCTGACAACCTGTCATTATAGCAATACATATTAAAATCTAAAATTGCCCTCAATTTTTGTCAGACGTGGCGATAGCGCCTTTTACGAGGCGTTAAATGCTCTGCCTACCCCGTAAGGGATAAAGGCGTGATTTATGTATGTGTATGTATGTATGTATAAAACTATTGTACTTAATCGGTGTAGTAACATTTGAAAACTATTGCGCTGGGAGCGAGTGAAAATCATGAATGTGCCAGCTGAATTTCCTCCTAGGCATGCTGTAAAAACCAGCAAAGGGATTCGAGGGTTTCATTATATTGAAATTTAGGCGATGGGCTGAGAACCTCAAACAATACAGCAATAAACCTTAAAATCTATCTTAAATAACTCTCAAAACTTTGTCAGACGTGGCGGAACGACATTCATTTACGCTCTGCTTACCCCATTAGGGATAAAGGCGTGATTATATGTATGTATAAAAACACTTCTAAAGATAATTTCACTGCAATTTTATACTGTCCTTGTTTTTTTCCTTTCCATCAAAACGCGGCTAATTCTTTACAATTGGGTGTCTACCGATTTATATTCATTTAGGTATGTCATTATCATAATAATGAATCTGAATTTTGTTCAACGTAACTGTAGTAGACATAGTGTTCTTACTACTAATACCAGTTACGTAAATACAATTAAGACCGTGGTCGAGTGGTCTGAGCCATGGGCTCCCGAAACGGAGGGCCTGGGTTTGATTTCCAGTCCCCCAGTCAACAAAGTTGATATTTGTAAAATCACTGTCTGAGATTTTCCACAGTTTGTTTAGGACAATGCAAGTAGAATCACCTGTTTTTCTATTAAGTGACAATACTCCTTAGCTAGCAAGCCACGTTCGTTCCTTAGTCCCAGTCACAGGGGCCTAATTACGTGTGACAATGGCGTCGATTCTCGCAACATAATCCTAATTCTAATTGTTAGCTGCGCCGCTGTCACTTTCTTAAGTTTGACATAAGAACAGGATAGCAAATAAAAACATGACTTTGACATTCCTAATTTGACATAAAACTGCTTATTTGACGTAAAATAAGGAAGCATTCTTATTTAAAGCGTCTTACGTCAAATAAGAAATGTCAAAGTCATGTGTTTACTTGCTATCTTGTTCTTATATCAAACTTAAGAATAACTAATTAGATTTAGGATTATGTTGCGAAAAACGACGCCAATACTTATTTATTTATTTATTTTATTATAAGTAGGTACTTACAATTATAGGATTTTTTAAGATTAATACAACATTTAGGGTTCATCGGTTCGTCCGATCCACACAACTGAAAAAGACCTTATCTTGTGTATTCTGAGAAACTCCTTCAAAAATTAGTACGATGAAGTCCGATCCCAAATTCATTGCGAAGACGAAAACATAAACGGTAGAACTTTGTCACAACAGCTGATCCAACAAGACCTTTTAGAAAACCAAAGGATCTTGCATGGAAGTCACTGTGATATAGTCCCATGTTTATATGAAAAGACGCACACAGAAGCGACGTAGGGTATGTGACCTAAAAATTGTAACTAAAAGATGCAAACAATCTTTTTAAGTTTCGATACCAGGACCGCATTCAGGGAGAGATATTATATTATTATGTCACAGTTGTATAATAGCAAGCAAGAAGCCAATAGCAAACCTTTGTCAATAAGTAAGAAGATTACTTTGTAAAAAACAAAAATGTCGGACAAAAGCGATAAAAGCCCATAAAAAATTAAAAAAGGTTTCAGTGTATTTATTTATTTTACAATTAATTGCACGCTATAAAGGTCAAAAGATACAATTAAAAAAGAAAGACGAAACAACAGGCAAGCACTGCTTATTTTGTAAAGAAATAAGAGAGAAGTATGATGTACATACATATAATCACGCCTTTATCCCTAATGGGGTAGGAAGAGCGTAAACGACCTAAGCATAGGTCGTTCCGCCACGTCTGACAAAGTTTTGAGGGTTATTTAAGATAGATTTGTAAGTATATTGCTGTAGTGACAGGTTGTCAGCCCATCGCCTAAATTGTAATATACTATAGGAAGTATTATGTACGTCTTTGAATTTCTATACGTGTCTCGTTAATTTAAAAAAGTGCTAAGAATAATCAGAATATGATACATTAATCTACTTTCGTTCCGTTACACTGAAAAAAAGCACGTCGTTACCAATTCCGTCCCTGTATCTTTCTATTAGTATCTGGGCGCGACCTATTTAAGGGATTGCAACATAGGGCCCCGCACACATACACACTTGTACACTAACAATATACATACACAAATATTCCACATGTGTGTGTGTACAACGTGCGAGTGTGTGCGTAAATGCGCCGGAGTTTTTCTTCGGCCGAGTGTTTGGAAGATCGCGGGATTTAGACGTTAATATAAAAGGCGTTTTGTTTGGAAGTCTGTTTGTAAGGTGGGCTTTGATGTAAGCAAATGAGATACCTATGAAGAATATTAGTTTAATGCTGCGGCTTCTCTTGCCACAAACTTTTCCAAAAGCAGAAAGCCTTTTAAAAACTACACGTTTTTTTAACTCTCAAATCTTGCTCAGACGTGGCTGAATGATCTTTGTTTAGGTTGCTTACGGTCTGCCCACCCCATTAGGGATAAAGGCGTGATTATATGTATGTATGTATGTTGTCAGATTTTTGCAACAGCAAGTGTTTACTACATTTAAATTATTATAAAGTATTTCAAACGGAATTTATCCTTTTCAATACATACATACATACCTAAAGGGGTAGGCAGAGCGTAAACTACCTAAATAAAGGTCGTTCCGCTACGATTGAAAACGTTTTGAGTGTTATTTTAAGATAGATTTGTAGGTATATCGCCTAAATTACAATATACTGAAACCCTCGGATCCCTTAGCTAATTTTTACAGCATGCCCGGGAGGATATGCAGCTGGCCCATTCTATGATTTTCTCTCGCTCCCAGTCCAGCAAGGAAGTACGTATAAAATCAATACTAATTAAAGGACTAAAAGTATAGTACAAACCATTTTGTAAATTAAAAATGCGATAAATAGGTAGTGTGAAATAAGCTGATGACTACCCATCTCTTTTCTACATACCCATATTTTACGAAAGAGGAGTCTACTAACTGCCTCCGTGGTCTAGTGGTTAAAGCCATGGGCTTACGATCCGGAGGTCCTGGGTTCAATTCCCAGGAGGAAACACAAAATTTATATTTGTCAATTTATCACTTTGTGAGATTTTTCCCAGTTTGTTTAGGACATTGACACCTGATTGTCCGAAAAGAAAAAAAGATTCCGTGCTTCGGAGGGCACGTTAAACCGCCGGTCCCGGTCGCTGTCTTTGATAGTGGTCGTTACTCTAACCATGTCTATTAGCTGTGCTACAAGGCGGTTTGAAAACTCTGATACCAGGCAGGGCTCATCGGGTCATTTGACTCGAGAATCCACTCGCTAAGAAGAAGACGTAAGAGGACTAATTTAAAATTAAATAATAAATAAAATAAATAAATAAAATGTTTATTTCCTTCTAATACATTTCAATTTGACAAATATGTCGATGTCCCTCTTTAAGCTTAACACCTGTAAGAGCTCAACACAAAATTTTACAAAAATTTACTAGAATTTTTGTATACTTTTCCATTTATTGTACCTACTAATTAGGTATTTTTGTATTCTTTTCCATTTATTGTAGTTAAATTTGTTGTTTTCTTACTTATACGTACTAAGTAGGTATTTTTGTATTCTTTTCCATTCTAATCTACTGATTAGAAACGTTTAAATCAAAATCGACGCCGGTGTCAACTAAAACGGTGTTACAAAACCATGTCATATTAAAATTACCATCTACCATAATGCTCTTATATTATAACTGTTACATCATATATAATTTATTCGTATAAACTATGTTAATATGTCGCACTCTGATAACTTCACTACTAAGATTATGTTTTTATGTTCTTTTGGCAAAATGGAATGTGTATGTTTATTAAATAACAATTTTATTTTTTTCTTCTAATATTTATTTTATGATCTTGCACGTTTTTTACATGTTATTCTTTTTCTAAATAATTTAAATTTCACCTTTTGAAAGGTACCTATTATCTTTGTTCATACATACATACATACATAAATCACGCCTTTATCCCTTACGGGGTAGGCAGAGCGTTTAACGCCTCGTAAAAGGCGCTTTCGCCACGTCTGACAAAAATTGAGGGCAATTTTAGATTGTAATATGTATTGCTATAGTGACAGGTTGTCAGCCCATCGCCTAAATTACAATACACTGTAACCCTCGAGTCCCTTTTGCTGACTTCAACAGCATGCCCGGGAGGAAGAGCAGCTGGAACATTCTATGTTTTTCTATCTCTCCCAGTCCAGCATGGAAGAAATTATTATATATTATTATTATCTTTGTATGGTTTTGATTACTAATTTGTTAAAAAAAACTTTCTTCCATGCCGGCCTGGGAGCAAGAGGAAAACATGGAATGTGCCAGCGGAGCATGCTGTAAAAACCAGCTAAGGGATCCGAGGGTGATTTGTGATTTAGGCGACAATAATTTATTTCCAAAAAAGTACAGATATTGTTACAAGAACAGAACAGAACAGAACGATGGGCTGACAACCTAAATAAATAAATTAAATAATAAATACATTTGTACCTGTCACTACAGCAATATACCTTGTTAGACGTGGCAGAATGACCTTTGTTTAGGTCGTTTGCGCTCTGCCTACCCCATTAGGGATAAAGGCGTGATTGTATGTATGTCTGTATGTATGTTAAAAACTGTCATATTCTTCCAATATATAAAGCAGGCCATCTGTCGACTAATGTTGGCTGAAAAACAGCGTTGGTATGAGCCTTATGGTTTATTGCAACATTATGCTGATCCAAAACCATTTCTTAGATAGTAAGTAACTGTTAAGTTTTGTATTGTGTTTTTGTAATTAATTATGGTGTGTTTTTATTATTTTTTTTATTGTTTTGTCTGTCTGTGTGAATTTTGTTTTTTACTTTCTATGAATCAATACATTTCTATTCTATTCTGTTCTATAAATTTAATTATAACTTATTACGCCTGAACTATAAAATTAATTCTTCCATGCTGACCTGGGAGCGAAAGAAAAACATAGGATGTGCCAGTTGCATTTTCTCCCGGGTATGCTGTAGTAACCAGCTAAGAGGTCCGAAGGTTTCAGTATATTGTAATTTAAGCGATGGGCTGCCAACCTTTCACAGCAATATACCTACAAATCTATCTTAAATAAATCTCAAAACTTTGTCAGACCTGGCGATACGACCTTTTGTTTAGGTCGTTTACGTTCTGGCTACCCCATTAGGGATAAAGGCGTGATTATATGTATCACTACATAGTATAAAACAAAGTCGCTTTCTCTGTCTCTATATCCCTATGTATGCATAAATCTTTCAAACAACGCAACGGATTTTGATGCGGTTTCGTTTAATGGATAGAGTGATTCAAGGGGAAGGTTTATATGTATAATACATGCATAATATAGCAGAGAAATACTGATAATTTCCGTGCGAAGCCGGGGCGGGTCGCTAGTGTATGTATAAAATTAAGGCGATCATTAATCATATATATTTTTTTTCTTTATCCCAAAATTGGGAAGGCAAAGTATCAAGGACCCCAAACAAAGGTCGTTCCGTCACGCTGACAAGTTTTGAAGGTTATTTTCTGATGATTGTTAAATGCTATAGCGACAGGTTGTACACCTAAATTACAATACTTTCACTGAAACCCTCTAATGAACCGGGTGTAAGGGACAGCGTCCCGCAAACTGATAAGGGTTGCTCAGTCAACGAAACTGAAGCACTTGGCACAAATAATACGGGGTGTAAGGGACAGCAAAGCAGAAACTGATTGAAAAACTTTCACCGGTAAATTCTTTTAGGAAATGAAGATCAACATACTTACCTATACAAAATTACCACTTTGATCAGAGAATTTGCATGGAAAAGAAAAAAAAACCAGTGTTGAAAGTTCATCAATTTCGTTGACTGTGCAACCCCTATCTTTTCTTCCATGCTGGCCTGGGAGAGAAAGAAAAACATAGAATGTGCCAGCTGCATATCATCCCGGGCATGCTGTAAAAACCAGCTAAGGGATCTGAGGGTTTCAGTATATTGTAATTTAGGCGACGGGCTGAAAACCTGTCACTACCTACAAATATACCTACAAATCTAACTTAAATAACCCTCAAAACTTTGTCAAACGTGGCGGCGCGACCTTTGCTTAGGTCGTTTACGCTCTGCCTACCCTGCTAGGGATAAAGGCGTGATTATATGTATGTATGTATGTGCAACCCCTATCAGTTTCTGGAATACACTGTCCTTTACACCGGGTAAGTTTTTCTTTTGCTCCCATCTCCTTTGGTCCCATACAAACACAAACACATTTTTGTTTTCATACATACATACATATAATCACGCCTTTATCCCTAATGGGGTAGGCAGAGCGTAAACGACCTAAACAAATGTCATTCCGCCACATCTGACAGTTTTAAGAGTTATTTAAGAAAGATTTGTAGGTATAATGCTGTAGTGACAGGTTGTCAGCCCATCGCCTAAATTACAATATACTGAAACCCTCGGATCCCTTAGCTGGTTTTTACAGCATGCCCGGGAGGAAATGCAGCTGGCACATTCTATGTTTTTCTTTCGCTCCCAGTCCAGCATGGAAGAAATTTTTGTTTTCAACGTCTCCATTTTCATGTTTTTTAAAAAAAAAACAGTCATCCAAAACTCGTATCCAGATGCGTATTTGCATACAATAACACCAGTTGTAGAACAGTAGTAGAATAGTTGGTCAATAGTTTATAACACAGTGACCCGAAGTCGGCCTTGGGTGGCGCGCGATTTAAATTAGATTTAATTATATCGGACATTACTGTGGGATTGTCGGAAATAAACTATCGTATGAGTTGTGGTTAATATTTATACAGACTATTTTATATATTATTGAGTTAAGATGTATCCTGGGAGCGAAAGAAAAAGCCTTCCATGCTGGCCTCGGAGCGAAAGAAAAACATAGAATGTGCCAGCTGCATTTCCTTTCAAGCATGCTGTATAAACCAGCTAAGGGATCCGAGGGTTTCTGTATATTGAAATATAGGCGATGGGCTGACAACCTGTCACTACAGCAATATACCTAAAAACCTATCTTAATTAACCCTTAAAACTTTGTCAGATGTGGCGGAACGACCTTTGTTTAGGTCGTTTACGCTCTGCCTACCCCATTGGGGATACAGGCGTGATTATATGTATGTATGTATCCCAACGGCAGGGCATGAACGGGTAGTTCTCCGTGACGGAAATGATTTGACGGAATTTATTATCACAAAAATATTTAACATAAAAGCTGTTTTTTTTTTACGAATATAATTAAGTGACCTATATCCAAAACCTATGAATTATTCACATTTTAAAGCTTGTAGCTGTAAAATTGAATTGTATTGAATAAAAATTGCTTTTCTATACAAGTTGTCCGAACGAGGAGGTACATTTTGTATGGGAAGGTATTTTTTTATGTCCTGAAAGATTTTCCTGGTGATAAATGTTCAGTTTCGTTGACTGAGCAACCCCTATCAGCTTGCGGGACGCTGTACCTTACACCCACTACATTTTTTTTTTAACATAAAATAGGTTAAAATCTCAGCAACCATCTATAATAATAACAATGAATAATAAACTCATCAAGTAGAAAAAAGGTAATGCAAGTATATAAAGAAAAAAAAAATACTGGTCAAGAGCGAGTCAGACCTACTCAGTAATGTTTCCGTACTTCGGGCGTTTTTAAATACTAATTAGTTCGTACAATACGGGAATCGAGTGTAAAACATAATAGCTTCAGACATTAGTGAATAATTATAATATATATATTTTTTTTATTTATTTATTTCAAATATCAAAGATTCTACAGACATCAAATTCTTAGTAACAATAAACCTTAAGAAGGTTTGTCTTGGAACTTCACATTCCTCCTTCATCTAAAAAATCTTTATTAACTTAAAAACAACATAACATGTTCATATTTTCTAAAAACAGCACACATTTTTTTTTAAATACGACGTATAATAAACAAAATTAGAATAAATTTGCGTAATAACAATAAATAATTTGAGTGGGAGAATGGTTCGCAAACGCAAGTCAATTTAAGACATAGGATAAGACCAATTTAACAAATGCCGATCTTCATCTTTTTCCACTTTCACGACGTCTAGTTCTATATATACAACGTGTAGCATAAAGGGCATATGCATCGTAAAATATGTGAATCTACCTATGAAACTGAACAACTTTCCCCAAAGAACATATGGCGAAATAAGAGAAAAAAAATACCCATTCTAAATATGCTATCAGCTGATGCATTTTGTATGGACGATCAATTTTTTTTTCGTTTTTCGACCTATGAACTTGAGGGAAAGTTGTTCCGTTCCATGGGAACATTCCCCCCTTTTCAGTGCATATACCCTTTCTGTTACACGTTGTATATATCAACCTCACTGTCCAAGCCCACTCGAAAAACCTAAGTACCCCAGCGGTTCTTAGGTCTGCCGCATGACCTTGGACAGTGAGATTGAGACATCTTTTTCCGACATAGTCGGAAAGCGGTCTGCGACTTAAATGCACATACCACCCAAAAACATTCAAGAGCCCGCAGTGTAGTGGATAGGGCCGCTGCCTCTTAAGCGGTAATGGTTCGAATCCCACTCGTACCAGTGTGTTTTTCGGTTTTCGAATTTCATATGTACGTTTATTCGGCGCTTTTCCGTGCGTCGGAAGGAACGTTAAGCCGTTGGTCCCGGTCAATATTGTTTAATACCTTAGATTAGTCGTGAAGCCATTTAAGAGGCTAGTGCTAAGCATTGGCGGCTTGAAAACTCTCACCTAGTCTAGAATTGGGTCTGGTTTCCCTCCTGGGTTGCGGAGGTCAGAAGGCAGTCGCTCTGTGTAAAAACCAGTACCCTCATTCAATCACCTAGATTAGGTATCAGACCCCGTGAGATACAGGATAAGGCTAGGAAGATGATGATGACCATCGAAGACTTTCCTATCAGTCAATATAAAAAATCTCGACAGACTTACAGTTGGAAAACTAAGTGATCCTATAAGGATCCCCTAAGGGGGTACATGAAAGCACGGCGCACCCTGAAAGCAGCTAGTCACCATAACGGAGTAGCTAGGCTGACTGATCCTATTTATTTATTTTTTAATGGAACACCAACAGTACACATATTACAAAAAATATATAAGAAAATACAAGCATTAGGACACAGCCTGATATGAGTACCAATAACAGGTGAACACAGCATTCTTAAAAGGTAATACAGTAAATTAAAAGGAATTTAAGTTATAAGTTGACAAAATAAAAATAAAATAAAAGTTGACAATATAAAAATAAAAAAATAAGAAATACATCAAGTCTTTTTCAAAAGAGAAAACAAATTATAAAATCAATTTAAAATTTTATGAATAATCATCTACAATATAATTAAATGTTATCCTATTCATCACAATGCAATGGTCCAAAATATTCGAAGAAGAAGGGTCCCTATATTTTCCAGTCGAGTTACGGAACCCTAATGATTCATTAATAAGAAACAACAATGTGAATAAACCTGATGCCTATTTAATAGACTAGGTCCTAACATAGCAACCAGCATTCTTTCTGGGTTACACAAACGCATAGCTCAGATGTTGCACATTACTGCGATAATCATCTCTTTGACATGATCTATCCTAGTACTTAATATTTATGTAATGTAATGTATTTAGGATAGGTTTGCACCATCTCGATTACCGCTACGCATTTTTCTTTCACCCAAAGGTTGCCTGGAAGAAATTGCTACCTTCGCAATAAGGCCTGGTGTACTTGTCTTTTGTTGTTATCTGTTGTGTTGTATGATTTGTTTTCTTATGTAAAATAAAGTATTTTATCTTACCTGATCTAGTAAGCACGTATGGTAACATACTTACATACATATAATTACGCATTTATCCCTAATGGGGTAGGCAGAGCGTAAACGACTTAAGCAAAGGTCGTTCTGCCACGTCTGACCAAGTTCTGAGGGTTATTTTAGATATATTTGTAGGTATATTGCTGTACTAATAGGTTGTCAGCCCATCGTGCCAGCTGCATTTCTTCCCAGGCATGCTGTAAAAACCAGCTAAGGGAACCGAGGGTTTCTGTATATTGCAATTTAGGCGATAGGCAGACAACCTGTCACTACAGCAAAATACCTACAAATCTATCTGTAAATAACCCTCAAAACTTTTTCAGACGTGGCGGAACGATCTTTATTTGGGTCGTTTACGCTCTGCCTACCCCATTGGGGATACAGGCGTGATTATATGTATGTATGTATCCCAACGGCAGGGCATGAACGGGTAGTTCTCCGTGACGGATATGATTTGACGGAATTTATTATCCCAAAAACATTTAACATAAAAGCTGTTTTTTTTTGGGGATAAAGGCGTGATTATATGTATTTATGTATATTTGTACTAGGCGAGCATAGCGTTGCTCACGGATGCTTATGATTACCAGGAAGGTAGGAGAGAAAGTAGGTCACTTCATTGTTATTATGAGAATTCGAAATTCAACAAAATCCGGGAGAGCATCAACTGCTTACTAAATCCGTTTTCGCTTCGTTACATCTTAAGCCGTGTCCTGCTCTCAAAGATTACAGAAAAGATTCCCCCGCGGGACAGAGAGGGGAAGGGTTTCTCAAACATTTCCCTTCCCCTGGGGTATGTTTCGTGATTTGTTTGAGGGCAGGCGGCAGGAGTCACGGTTTTACATTTAAGTATTGCTGAGGGTGATTATTGAAAGGAGAGATGTGTTTTGCTGCTGTGGATATCACTACACATTTTGGTTAACATCACAATATTGTCTAAATTACAATTATTCTTCCATGCTGGACTGGGAGCGAGAGAAGAACAAAGAATGTGCCAGCTGCATTTCCTCCCGGGCATGCTGTAAAAACCAGCTACGAGATCCGAGGGTTTCTGTATATTGCAATTTAGGCGATAGGCTGACAACCTTTCACTACAGCAATATACTTATCTTAAATAAGCCTCAAAACTTTGTCAGACGTAGCGAAACGACCTTTGTTTAGATCATTTACGATCTGCTCACCCAAAAGGTTTGATTATATGTATGTATGTACAATACCGGAAATAAAATTATCTGGTACATTCTACGTTTTTAACAAAAACCTGGTACAATTTAACTGGTAACCCGTACCCCCACCCACCAGGCGCGCAGCACAGCCAGTAGGTCGCTCACGGATGATTAGCCGGGCACAAAGCTCGCGGCCTCTCTCAGCTCGCGAAAGTGAGAGTGGGTCGGGTTGCGTAACACCCACACCGACTCATGTTGCCCTGGTACCGGCGATGCCTAGATACAAAGAGGTTTTTGGTTTAAAAGGTTGTATTTTGTATGATGATTTGATGAGAATTAAATTTGAATTGATCGATCATAAATACGGTGGCATTTAGTGATGATTTTGCATTTTGATACTAATTCTCCGTTCGAAGTTGTTGTTTTCCGTTCGAAGTCGATTTTGATTGTACTGAATTTATTTATATGGGAATTCAAATTTCTTTGAACCATGTCCTATTTTAATTTTTTAGGTATTTTGTGTACCAACCCCTTCTCGTAATCAAAAGTGAAAACACATATTTAATTGAATGTATTTCCGCTACATGATTTAAAACATACATTTTTTTTATTTATAAATAAATAAAATATAACTTAACGTAACCAAAGTTTATAGAAATTAAGTATTACTTTGCAAAAAAATACTTATTTCGCTGACTTTCATTATAAGCTGCCACTTCCGCCTCAAAAATTGTCATTAATGTTAAATTCAGAGAATACGTTCAGATTTAAAAATAAAAAGCCAACAATTTTCCCGAAAATATGTATAGTTATAGATAATATTTTTCACACGTCGTCTCTAGGCTCAAACTGAGCTAAACTTCTGTTATGGAATTATTTTTATCTACACTACTTCCTAAAGTACGCTTAGTTAAGTAGGCGTATCAGCGTTTCCTATTCGAATCATATTATATCATTCGAGCTCAAACAGTATTCAAATTCATCATTGCAGATTAATTCTAATAGCGCGTCAATCACCCTATTTTTGGATAGAAAGAGACGGAAAATCCTAGCTCATAAATGTACGCTGTAGGAAAAATCTGGTGACCAAACATTAGGGTGTGGATAAAATTTAACATCTTTCTCTAAGGCCAAGGAATATAGGTCAAATCATGAAAAACAAAATGGCCCTTCCTTACAAAATGACTCGTCCTGCTGAAACCATTTTTAAAATGGCCCAATTATCTTCCATATTTCGATCTATGTTCCGTAGGGAAAGTTGTTTAGTTTCATGGGTAGGATCACATCCAAAAGTTTTTTATTTTTACTTCCTAGAACAGCATAGTGCCCTCTCGTTCTACCTGGTTGGCAAGCGAGGTTGAATAGCAGAATTAAGGTCGTAAGGCAGGCGAAAGTGTGTCGTTCAGCCTGCCCACGCGACGGAAAGAGGAGGGATGGTATTCCTAAAGTAAAATGAGGTTTGGCTGGCAAGCAACGTGCTGTAGAGTTTTGTAGTTTGAGTTCTTACTTAAAATCATGCCTTATATTCCTTGTCGGGTAGGCAGAGTGCTGGAATGGTGGAAAGAGGAGGAATAATAGTCTTATGCGTAAATTAAAATTATGTTTTAACGGCTTTAGCGGCGTTTCGTAAAGTTGTATTAATTTTTTTCTTTTTCTTTTGTCGAGTGGGTATCGAGTCTATCAACCCGATGAACCCTGGTGTCAGAGTTTTGAAACCGCCTAGTAGCACAACTATCAGGCCTCTGACATAGTTTGAATAACGACCACTATCAAAGACAGCGACCGGGACCGACGGCTTAACGTGCCCTCTGAAGCACGAAATCTTTTTCTTTTTCGGACAATCAGGTGATTCAGCCTGCAATGTCCTAACCAAACTGGGGAAAAATTCACAAAGTAATAAATTTTCAAATATCAACTTTTGTGTTTCCCCCCTGGGAATCGAACCCAGGACCTTCGGATCAGGAGTCCATGGCACTAGCCACTAGACCACGGAGGCAGTATTAATTGAAGTTCTTACTTATTAAAAATCACGCCTATATAACTTAGGCCAGCAGCTTAGCTTAGCTTAGAACATGGATGTCTCAAGGTCACAACCATGATTGGGGATGGATTCAGGTGACATTCAACTTTCTTGCTTTCCATCTTCCACAGGAAATTCTACAAAACTACAAAGAATCACAGGAAAAATTTCTTCTACTACTAGGGTCTTGAAGCACGGGGTACGGGTGCTGTTAAGAAAGGAAAGTCCTTTCTTCTTTTCTAAAGGGTTTCACATTTTAAATATATAATATTTATACTAAGGCTCGTATTGATAAAGCGATCTCAAGATTGAGAGCAATATTAAGTATGGATTTGACAGTTCATAATGTACTGAAATGACATTTCTGATTCAAACTCAAACTAGCCGTCAATCTCAAGTGCTGTTTATCAATACATACATACATAAAATCACGCCTTTATCCCTTACGGGGTAGGCAGAGCGTAAAACGCCTCGTAACAGGCGCTTTCGCCACGTCTGACAAAAATTGGGGGAAAATATTAGAATGTAATGATTTGTATTGCTGTAGTGACAGGTTGTCAGCCCATCGCCTAAATTACAATACACTGTTACCCTTGAGTCCCTTTTGCTGACTTCTACAGCACGCCCGGGAGGAAGGGCAGCTGGCACATCTTATGTTTTTCTATCGCTCCCAGTCCAGCATGGAAGAATAGGGGCCTAAGAATCACAAGCAAAATTCCTTTTAGAATAAAGTCTTAGAATAGAGCCAAGCTAGGATCGAAGGAAAAGATGGATGGCATCAAGGTCACAACCACAGTTGGGGATGGACTTAGCAGAATGACATCCAACTTTCTTGCTTACTTCAAATCATGCCTTATACTCCTTATCGGGTAGGCAGAGTGCTGGAATGGTGGAAAGAGGAGGGATAATTCTTATTCCTAAATAAAAATTATGTTTTAACGGCTTCAGCGGCGTTTCGTAGAGTTGTAATAATTGAAGTTCTTACTTATTAAAAATCACGCCTATATAACTTATGGGCCAGCAGAATCGCGTAGAGAACATGGATGTCTCAAGGTCACAACCATGATTGGGGATGGATTAAGCAGGTGACATTCAACTTTCTTGCTTCCCATCTTCCACAGGAAATGCTACAAAACTACGAAGAATCACAGGAATAGAATAAGGCCTTAGAGTACGGTCAGACAACAACCCAGTTACTTTACTACGGTCTTAAAGCACGGGGTACGGAGGCTGATAAGAAAAGAAAGTCCTTTCTTCTCTTATAACATACATGCAAACAGTCACGCCTTTACCCCTTTAGGAGGTAGGCAGAGCGTAAACGACCTAAACAAAGGTCGTTCCTGCGCCTGGGGTTTTTTATTTAAGGTAGATATATTGCTCTAGTCACCCTCGGATCCCTTAGCTGATTTTTACAGCATGCCTGGGAGGAAATTCAGCTGGCACATTCTATGTTTTTCTCTTGCTTCCAGTCCAGCACTTCTAAACAGTTTTATTTTCTCATGCTAAGAATCACAAGCAAAATTCCTTCTAGAATAAGGTCTTAGAATAGGGCCAGGCAGCACTGCTAGCTAGGGTCGCAATAGACGGGTTGAAAGGAGTCTCTACTACGCTCCACTTTCCTTTCTTCTCTTTTTAAGGAGTTTATCATTCTAATACAAAGAATCACAAGCAAAATTCCTTCTAGAATAAGGTTTTAGAATAGGACCAGGCTGCACTGCTAGCTAGGGTCGCAATGGACGGGTTGAAAGGAGTCTCTACTATGCTCCACTTTCCTTTCTTCTCTTTCAAAGGAGTTTAACATTCTAATACAAAGAATCACAAGCAAAATTCCTTCTAGAATAAGGTCTTAGAATAGGACCAGGCTGCACTGCTAGCTAGGGTCGCAATGGACGGGTTGAAAAGAGACTACCACGCTCCACTTTTTATACTTCCCTTTTAAAGGAGTTTATCATTCTAATACAAAGAATCACAAGCAAAATTCCTTCTAGAATAAGGTCTTAGAATAGGGCCAGGCAGCGTTGCTAGCTAGGGTCGTTGGAGGGGGTGCAGTGAGCGGCCGAGCTCTGACGCAATGCGCCGACGCAGCCTAGTCAGCGCTGTGCGAATTGGCATTTGGCAAGAAGGCTTTTCAACTACAAGTATACCGAATGTAAGAGACAGCGTCACGCAAACTGATAGGGGTTGCTCAGTTGACAACTATCAGCAGGAAAGTCAACTTCCACATAATGCCCGCCACGTTCAGACAATTTGTATGGAAAAGTAAAAAAAGAATTCGTTTCCTGAAAAGAAATCCTGCAGATAGTTGTTCAGTTTCGTTGACTGAGTAACCCCTATCAGTTTGCGAGATGCTGACCCCTACACCCCGTAGAGCAAGAATTTTTCAGTCGCCAAAGAGATCAGAGCTTGTTCAGACCATGAAACTAAACAACTTTCTCTATGGAACATAGGTTGAGTTGAATTATGAAAACGTAAATTGGCATGTGCATACAAAATGACTAGCCGCTGAGAGGGTTTGTGGAACAACCTCTGTCACAGAGAGCGACCGGGACGGACGGTTTTACGTACCCTCTTTATTTTTTCTTTTTGGTTAGCAAAAGATTCACCCTGCAAAGTCCTACACTGAGGAAAATTTCACAAAGTGATAAATTGACAAAATATTAACATTGTGTTTGTTCCCTTTGATCAGGGAGCTTATAGCCCAGACCACTACACCACGAAAGTAGTTTATCCTAAACCTAAATATTTGTACTAACTATATTTGGCTGAAGATCAGTGCTTCCACTGTTGCTTTGAGTAACATGGTAGCCAAATACGGAGATCCATACCTTTTACTCTCAAACCGTACTATTGTGATTGTTATTTAATGTTTTTTTTGTTTTAAGTGTGTAAGTAATAAAGATATTTTGAATTCAAACAAACAGCGCATACCGTTCGCGAATCCCTTTCGATTTCACTCGAACATTCGCAGCAGCCAATTCGCATCGCGCCAACGTCTCAGTGACTGGGTAAGTAGGTAAGCGACAGCAGAAAGTGGTCGTGATGCAATCGCCTCGCTAACCCAGTGGCGTGCCGTACCAGACGGCCGCTGGTAGCTGGTCAAAGTCCAGTAACATACCTTGGTTGTTGAGGACCCGATGAACCTTGGTGCCAGATATTTAAACCACCTAAAAGAGTTTGTTTATGAACCACTAAGAGACCGGGATCGACGCTTTAAAATGACCTTTGGAGCACAGAATCATGTTTTAGACAGGTCTTGCTAAACCAGGAAAATCCACCAGGGGAATCGAACCCATGAACACCGGATCAAGAACCCAAGGCTCAGACTTTTCGAGGCCAGTAATAGATCTACAGCAGAAAGCCGCAATCGCCTCGCTATCCCAGTGGTGTGTCGTACCAGACGGCCGCTGGTAGCTGGTCAAAGTCCAGAAACATACCTTGGTTGTGAAGGACCCGATGAACTCTGGTGTCAGAGATTTAAACTAGGCGGTTTGAAAATTCTGACACCTGGGTTCATCGGGTCGTTTGACTCGGGAGTCCAAGCGCTAGGAAGAAGAAGAGATTCAAACCACCTTAAACGACTCTAAAATGGTTTTGTTTATCAACCTCTTTCAGACAAAAGAGACCGGGATCGACGCCTTAACGCATTTTTTGTCAGGTCCTAATTAAACCGGGGAAATCCACCAGAGGAATCGAACCCATGAACACCGGATCAAGAACCAATGGCTCAGACTTTTCTAGGCCAGTAATAGATCCTCAGCAGAAAGCCACAATTGCCTCGCTAGCTCAGTGGTGTGTCGTACCAGACAACCGCTGGTAGTCGGCCAAAATAGTCCAGAAACATACTTTATTCTATGGATTCGATTGTTAAGCACCCGATAAGCTACCTAAAAGGCATCTGAATTTGTTTATCAACCTCTATCAGACACAAGAGACTGAGATCGACACCTTACCGTGACCTCCGAAGCACAAAATCATGTTTCTAGACAGGTCCTAACTTAACCGGGGGAAAACCGAAGACTCAGGCTACCAGTAATAGATCCTCAGCAGAAAACCACAATCGCCGCGCTATCCCAGTGCCGTACCAGGCAGAAATAAGCAAGGTGGTGGTACTTCTCCAGACGGGCTTGGCACAAAACCATAACAACCTTCCATACATATAATCACTAAACAAAGGTCGTTCCGCCACTTCTGACTAAGTGTTGAGGGTTATTTAAGTTAGATTTGTAGGTATATTTCTGTAGTAAAAAGTTGTCAGCCCATCGCTTATATACTTTAACCCTCTGATCGGTTAGCTGGTTTTTACAGCATACCCGGGAGGAAATGCAGCTGGCACATTCTATGTTCTTCTTTCGCTCCCAGTCCAACATGGAAATAACCTTCCATATACAAGTTTCACCTAATCTCTGAATACGAGTACCTCTTTGCTAGTCTAGAATCACTAGAAGTCCTAGACCAGAAATGATTTATTAGTGAATTATTACACGTCTTGAAGTAATTTATAGTAAATGTCGTTAAGATTTAGCTTAGTAACTGATGGATGAAATTATATTCCTGCGTAAAACCACAGAGTATAAACGTAATACTCGTAGAATACACCTAATGGTAAAACAAAATACGTAACAGTTCCTTAGGTACCTACTTGTAAGTACTGCAAAGTGTTAGGGCAAAGGTGTTTAACCTACGGCTAGCCTGCGGCGTCTTAAAATATTTTAATATGTTAAAGATACATTTTTTATTTGATTATTGAATTTCAATTTTAATATGTTAAAGATACATTTTTCTTCCATGCTGGACTGGGAGTGATAGAAAAACATAGAATGTGCCAGCTGCATCACCTCCAGAGCATGCTGTAAAAACCAGCTAATGGATTCGAGGGTTATAGTATATTACAATTTTAGGCGATGGGCTGACAACCTGTCACTATAGCAATATACGTCATGATCATCTGTAATAACCCTCAAAACTTGTCAGACGTGGCGGAACGACCTTTGCTTAGGTCGTTTACGCTCTGCCTACCCCATTAGGGATAAAGGCGTGATTATATGTATGTATGTATGTATGTATAAAACTCAACATACAGTAAGTAGACTTAAGTTACATACATGAAAACATAATCATTTTACCCATGACTATGTAGTACATACATACATATAATTCTAGGTATATTGCTGTAGTGACAGGTTGTCAGCCCATCGCCTAAATTACAATATACTGAAACCCACGGATCCCTTAGCTGAATCTTACAGCATGCCCGGGAGGAAAAGCAGCTGGCACATTCTATGTTTTTCTCTCGCTCCCAGACCAGCATGGAAGTTGAGTTTTGTATTGTTTCATAAATAAACGTTCTTCTATTCTATTCTATTCTACGTACAGATCTTGGTTCAGATCGACCGCCATTTTTGTTCACCTGTCAATTCGCCACTATAACTGTCATTGCTTCAACCGCTGTCAGTGTAACATACATACATACATACATAAAATCACGCCTTTATCCCTAATGGGGTAGGCAGAGCGCAAACGACCTAAACTAAGGTCATTCCGCCACGTCTGACAAAGTTTTGAGGGTTCAATTCAATTCTTAGGTTAAATGGCTTTGAGGGTTATTCAAGATAGATTTGTAGGTATATTGCTGTAGTGACAGGTTGTCAGCCCATCGCCTAAATCACAATATACCGAAACCCTCGGATCCCTTAGCTGGTTTTTACAGCATGCTCGGGAGGAAATGCAGCCGGCACATTCTATGTTTTTCTCTTGCTCCCAGGCCGGCATGGAAGAAAGAGAGTGTAACTTAGACAAAATTTAGTTCCTAATATCGCCGCCTGAACAGTAACGGCGCTCTATACTAGGTACTATGTGTCAACAAATTTCTTTACACCATGTTTTGGACACGTTATTAAAAACCGTTCCTCCATGCTGGCCTGGGAGCGAGAGAAAAACATTGAATGTGCCAGCTCTATTTACTCCCGTGCATGCTGTAAAATCCAGCTAAGGGATCCGAGGTTTTCTGTATATTGCAATTTAGGCGATGGGCTGCTAAAAACCCGGCTAAGGGAACCGACGGTTTCTGTATATTGCAATTTAGGCGATAGGCTGACAACCTGTCACTACAGCAAAAAACATACAAATCTATCTTTAATAACCCTTGAAACTTTGTCCGACGTGGTGAAACGACCTTTGTTTAGGTCGTTTGCGCGTGATTATATGTATGTATGTAAGTATTAAAAACCGTAAATAAGTATAAAAAACTAAATGAAATATGATAAATGAATAGGTAGTATTAGGTAGCATATAAATACAATGCACATTTTATACCAAAATGCATCCGATTAACATCAAATTACATAAAAAATATTGCAAAAGGAATATTTTTACAGCAAAGAAGTGATGATGTTATTTTTTTACCTATAAATCATATTTCAACGCGTGTTAAATAATATACAGGTGTTAATATAACTGCCACAATAGTCTAGTGGTCTGAGACTTGGCCTCTTGATCAGGAGGTCCTGGGTTCAATTTCCTCGAGGGATATTTATTTAAAAATTATTTAACAATTTATTGCACACATAAACATACATAGGACACAAATATAAAAAAAAAACAATAGCACAACAGGTACAGCTTATCTCTAAAAAGAAATCTCTTCCAGCTGACCTACGGTAGTGAGAGTGCATACGTGAGACAGATAAGTACACATATATACACACTTTCACGCCTGTATCCCTAATGGGGTGGGCAAAGGATCAACGACACAAAAAAAGGCCGTTCCGCCACGTTTGACAAAGTTTTGAGGGTTATTTAAGATAAATTTATATACAAAGTACAAAGTTCATTTTATATTGTGAGTTTGTTTCCAGTTTGGTTCGGAAAATGCAATGCAATTGGTTGAATTCCCTAGATTGTCCCACAAGTTAAATATTTCTGTGCTTCAGAGGGCACGTTGAGCCGACGTTATTCGATACTCAAAAGCCTAGGCAATAAATATCAGTGCCCAGTCGGGCATACCGAATACATTAATAAAACCCACTAAGAATCCCTTTTTATCCCTCTTTTTCCCCTTTCATACCCCTATGCCTTTATTTTTAAATCTTATCTTATCTCTTTTAGCCCACATCATCCCACTTATTTTTAAATGAAATTCTATAAAAAAGTTGCTTTTACATAGTAAGTTTTAGATAGCAATATTGTCAACTAGCAGGTACTTACTACTTATTTAATAGTTAAGGCAACCTGCACTAAATCTCTAAAGATCAATAATCAATATTAATTAAGTAACACCCAATCTCACGTGATGCTGATTTTTTTTCACACCCACGTGACCCTTCCACTGTAATCAGAATAACTTTTTTTAACACGTCTGTCCATGTCTCATCTCTAGTAACTGATAGCGCTGCCCCTGTCTAATCGATATTCGATCGATATTGCACATAGTTCGTGCCGATATCAAATTTTGATAGATAGTGCCCACGTGTGTTTGATTGTGATTGCATGTTTTTTGTTTGGCCGATAAGGATGATATTTGGTAATGCTTTTCAAAAATATGGAATGTGCCAGCTGTTTCTCTTCCCGGATATGCTGTAGAAGCAAAGGGATTCAAAGGTTGAGCTGACACCCTGTTATAAAGATTTCAATCAAAAATTACCCTCAAACGTAATTTTACGAGGCATTCTACGTTTTGCCTACCCCATAAGGGATAAAGGCGTGACTTTATGTATGTACCTATGCTTAAAAAGCAAAATCTTCTTTCTGTTTTTTTTTTGATGACGGCTAGCGTAGCGACCCGATGAACCCTGTTGTCAGAGTTTCTAAACCGCCCAGTGGTCCGCTGAACTGGTTTGTGTAAGGAAAGGACCAAAATGTTTTTATTTGAGTACATTTACTCATATTAGCTACCTACCAACCGTGATAAAAACAAAAAGTTACATACATCTTATTTTTTTATTTATTAAGGATAAACTAAAATAAAATCGAAATAAGATTTTAAAGTTATTCTATTCATAAATTAATGCAAAATAGAATCTGACATTAATACATTAAAATATGTTTAATATGTAAGTAGTTTAACACGAAGCTCGCGGCACGGCCACGCGTCTTATCTTATCAGCCCCTAAAACAAAACTTTTACTCGCGGCGGACTTTCAGAGACTTCAGCACTTCCTTCCGGCAACCTTGCCGTCGCCAGCGCGCGCGCCGTCAGTCCGCGTCCACCCGCCGCAACGCACGCACGCGCGCCTTGCGCTCTGTAACACAAACCAAGCACCACGCGCTCTCGGTGAACTCCCGCGCCCGCGACGCTGCACCGCGAGTGTTAAGTGACGGCGACTCAGTGCTCTGAAGTGGATACTCGGGCTGGCGGCGCCCCAGGGCCCGTGCTCGGCCCGGGCGGCGGTATGGAGTCCCCGCAGATGTACGACGCGGCCGGCGCACCCCCGCCGCCGCCGCAGCCAGACCTTAAGAAGGCGGCGGAAGACAAACGCGCCCCTTTCCCACCCCCGGACTTGGACGAGCTCAATGGACAGGAGATCAGCTTGGATTTGCAACACCTCATCGAGGACCAGTTCCGCGGTGAGGAGACCATGGCCCTGTTCCAGGAAATACTTCCTGGAGGCCGGTCTCCTCAGCAGAGGCAGTCGTTCGCTCGGACCACTTTAGCGTATATGCCTCAGCCTGTGCACTCTGGAGCATCGTATGCGAACCCTGTTCCAGCTAATTCTGGACACGAACAGGGAGCTCCGCCGATAAAAGAAGAGCCCCCAGAACCGCATGACTTCAGACGTAATGTTACATGTGCTCCATATCAAGGTCAATACAATCCACAGCCTCCTATCGGCGTCAGTACACCTTATGGTGGAGGTTTTACTCCACTTCCACCTTTAGGAGCGCCCTTACTCCCTCCCCTATTAAAACACAAACAGCCTCCTTCGAGGCGATCTTCAGGCAAAGGTTTAGACAAAGGCACAGATGAGTACAGACGACGACGCGAACGCAATAACATAGCCGTGCGAAAATCGAGAGAAAAGGCTAAAGTGCGCTCCAGAGAAGTGGAAGAAAAAGTGAAATCTTTGCTGAGGGAGAAGGACGCATTGCTAAAGAGGCTGGAGGCGGTGTCTGGGGAGCTGAGCTTACATAAACAGATGTATGTGCATCTGATCAACCTGAATCACCCGGAGATCACGGAATTGTGTCGGTCGATGCTGCAGCTAGGAGCGCCACATGCACAGGATCATACACTCTGACTATAGGTAAGTGTGTGTCACCAAACACCGACAAATATTTGACAGTGTGCGTGAGTGTGATAATGCCCAAATGTCCATGTGTGTTTTCGTCTATGTGTGCTTTTGTGGAAAGTCGTAAATAATGTGTTATAGAAAAAGGATTTTATGAGGGCGTTGCGCAATTTGTTGCTATTGAAAAGTGATTCCTGTGAAATTCGTTTAGTTTTCAATTTATAAGTATTTGTTTTCATCGCTCTTGTACCGTGCGGTTGTTGGCTGATTTTTGTTTCAAATGTACTGATATTAAAATTAGGTTATTCATAGTGGATAGCTTTGGCCGCATCATCCATCTCATCATCATCATTGGTGTCACCGTTTTCATTGTTTTTGTATCGTGCATTTGTTGACTGATTTCCGTTTTTAGTGATATTTAAATTAGGTCATCCATAGTGAATAGTATTTAGTGCATCACCTTTGATAGGTTGCTGACAACTTCATAATTGAAAGTCTTAACATCGTCCATCTCATAATTTAAATTAAAGGTTAGCTCATTAATCATTTTGAATTTAAAGTCCCTTGCAACATTTTGTAGGTGCTTTCAAGTGATTGTTTTCTATTAACATTTTGCTAGCTAAAGATGCGATTTTCTATTATTAAATTCTTCTTAGACTTCACTGTTATCTCAATTTTATGTGTGTTCTTAGTCAGATTCGTTAGATCCGAATCTTCAAATATCGTTAAGCTTGCAGTACTAGTCATCTGTTTCCTAGATTTATACAAAAGTATTCGCTCTGAATTAAATTTTGCACAACGTTATTGTAAAAAATGCTGTTTTACTTTGACAATATGATAAATCCCGGAAGTGTCAAATAAGTAGAACCGGATATTTTATAACTCAAAAAATCTCTACACACGAATTGAGCTTCGTTAAAATAAAGAAGACTGATGACGTCACCTTTGGAAAGTATCGTCCAAGGAGCGTTAATAAAGCCTTATTAAAGCTTGTTATCATTATCTGTAATTATATCGCCATTAATTAAAAACTTTCTTTTTAATCGCCTCTTTTTGGATGCCTGTTCATCCCTTATTCGTTTTCGTGATAATTATAAACACTTCCGTCACTTGTGTTAATTTGTTTGCGGTGAAGGTGTAATAAGGTCATCAACATAGTGTTGATTTTGATTAATGAATTAAAATCTTTGAAACTTTATTTCATGCTGGCCTGGGAAAATGGTGATAGAAAAACATAGCATGTGCCAGCTGCATTTTCTCCCGGGCACGCTGTAAAAACCAGCTAAGGGATCCGAGGGTTTCAGTATATTGTAATTTAGGCGATGGGCTCTTCAGCAATATCTTAAAATAACCCTCAAAACTTTGTCAGACGTGGCGGAACCACCTTTGTTTAGGTCGTTTACGCTTTGTTTACCCCATAAGGGATAAAGGCGTGATTATATGTATGTATGTACCGTCTCAATAATTTTCTACAACTTTAAATAACTCTTATAAGAAATTACTGTTCAGATCATCAAACTCCTTCTTTGCCGATTAAACGATCCTAAAAGTAAAATTGATGATGCAATGAAAATGATAGAAGTCTATTTCATTAAAATTTATAAATGTGATCTACTTGGACAAGTAGCTGACCTGCAGTATCCAATTTTCAAATTTTAAACTTGATGGCAATATTGCTCTACAGTACAAAACTTTAATATATAATATTGAAAAACTAATTATTTTGCCTAAGCAGTAATTTCTTATCAAACACTAGCCATCACGTGAAACCAGATCGGATGTTGAATGAACTGTTATAAAATATAGTTGTAATAATAAAAATAAATTGTAATAATAGTTTCATTAATGAATCAGTGAGCACGTGGTTTAGAATAAATATGGTCACGTTTGTTTTTCACTGTTCATGATTTTGTAATAACATCTCCGAGAGTAACTCTTGGTTATGCATTTGCACGTTTGCGATTTGGACATACATACATATAACATGATCATGATTTTTTTAAGAGTTTCACTTTTGTCGGTGTAATGATCTTCAGTGTTCCCTTCTGTAAGCAACGTCTTTTAGCTCCGTGTAGGTCATCACCATCCGTCTTTTCTTTCAGTTGGTCACAATAGTTTCTTTTTGGTCTTCCTCTAAATCTCCTTCCTTCAACATATAACATATCAAGTACAAATCTTGGAACGTGTGAATCTACCCATGAAACTGAACATATTTACCTTAGGAACATAGGTCGAAATTCGAAATAAAAATTACTTCCCATACTAATGCGCTATCAGCTGGTGCATTTTGTATGGAAGGTTAATTATCTTTTTTCGATTTTCGATTGTCTTACCTTGGTTAAAGTTGTTCAGTTTCATGGGTAGATTCACGTGTTTCAAGATTAGCACTTGATTTAAAATTACCTTATATAAGTTATGAAGTTGTGACATGCAAGGTCATATGTGTGGGTTTTGAAGTTGAGTGTTTGTTTATTGTCAAACATACATACACAGCATATTGAAGAAACAAGGTTTTTTTTGCTAGCCTGATTTGTCCCACTGCTGGGCAAACGCTTTTCTATTAACTAACAAAGTGCAATCAAAAGACTTCTGAAGAATATTACCTGCTATGTAAAATTCTAAATGTACTAAATATTATGTAATATTTATTTCGTAGCATATAAGTCAAAGTACCTCTTTTACGTATGGATTATATTTATTCCAATGCTATTTTATCTCTTATTCTAAAATACTTCTTTTACCACAATCATTAATTTTCCCTGATTATAATCTACTTTGCTTGAATACTACAGCTTCTTAGAATTTAAATACATGACAACGTGACTATAGGCATGTTTCTGTTGACTAACTTAAAAAAAGCTTAGGACTTATTGCCTTAACATAAGGTTTAATATGAATAAGATGATTTGGTAGTCACTTGTGTAACTACAGAACCTAAAGATGACATGGGTTTTATTTATAAAAATCTGGACGATTACAAAGAAGTTTACAGACAAGAAGTCAGAAACATGCAAGGAATTAAAACCTTTAATCAAGACAATAACGCTTACGAAGTCCCCTAATTAATATAGGAAGAACGTACAAGCCGTGAGCCTTCAGATATGTTTGCTGATCAAACGCGTCGTGCAATCAAAGCGATTACTGTCACTTTCGAACTATACAATCGATGTGATGAGAATAATGAATGACTGAATGAAAGTGATAATGATAATACAAATTATCATTTTGAATTTGATTTCAATGGCAACGATGATCTTACAAGAAATAAAGGTGTGCCAAAATTTGTGATTTGAGTGATGATAAATCGACAATAGACTTTAATTTCAAAATTTCTGATTCCTTATAAAACAACACTCTTCGACTTTATGAAATAATAAAGGGCAAAACGGACAATAACTTTGACAACAAGAATACCTCTTTCAAATGAGTCCTACATGTCATGTTATTTTCCAAAAATTTATTACAATACGAAGTACCTAGTTGCATATTGTAATAAATTTATTTTATTAATTATTATAATATATATTAATTTATTGTGTTAGATAGCCATTACAATTGTAATGTATTGAGGAGTTCTTACTTGACCCAGAAAACCATTTTCTCTTTGTGAATCAGCTACTGAAGCAAAAATGGATTTTCCTTATCTTTAGTCTGTTTCTAATTTATTCCTTCTTACATAATACATTGTAATTTAAGTATAAGCAGTCTAATTATTAAATGTTTTGACCATAGGAAATTATGTAAAAATATTCTTGCTTAGTAACAAACTCATGTTTTCAAATCTTGACCTAACCCAATATTTTACTATTCGCAATCTTTAAAAGATTTGATATCAGTCAAGTTATTTACATACCTAATGTATTTACATCCATAATTTTGTGCTATGCCTCACCGCACGTCATATGCTTAAAATGAAATCGCCCCAAAAATTCTGATACATTTTTGAGTAGGCTCAAAAACTCAATACCGGATCGTGAGTTGGTATTCAAATTCATTTGCAAAACTGTCCGGCTTGCAACTTTCATTTTCGATGTTCACCTTTGCCATTTCGATTTCAACTTTACTGTCTCGATGTACGGTATCTTTTTGACTGTTTTCAGCGAAATTTTCGCTGCTCTGGCCTACTTTATGTTTCCGACTGTTGATATTAGCTATTTTATGTCCGCTTGTGTGTGTATCGGTTTTAACAATACTATGTTTCTGTGCTATCGGTATTGTTACTTTGGGAACAGAGTTATAAACCTTAGGACCACGTGGGTTTCGGTTAAGTATTCTTTTTATTATCAGTAGGACGATCTTAAATTTCAAAAGCTTTTATAGTATTCTGGCTAAGTAGATAGAAATCAATTCTATGACCAGGCCCACCTAAAACATACATTCATACATATAATCACGCCTTTATCCCTAATGGGGTAGGCAGAGCGTAAATGTCCTAAACAAAGGTCATTCCGCCACATCTGACAGTTCTGAGGGTTATTTAAGAAAGATTTGTAGGTAGGTATATTGCAGTAGTGACAGGTTGTCAGCCCATCGCCTAAATTACAATATACTGAAACCCTCGGATCCCTTAGCTGGTTTTTACAGCATGCCCGGGAGGAAATGCAGCTGGCACATTCTATGTTTTTCTTTCGCTCCCAGTCCAGCATGGAAGAAACCTAACACATGATACCAAGTTACCAATTTAATCGTAAAACCAAATTATTGTATTTTATAATTATGAACGAGAAAGATCGGGCTCTCCTGCCTCCTGAGCGGGAGGTGGTGGTTCGAATCCCACCACGTACCACTGTGTTTTTCGGTTTTCGAATTTCATATGTACGTTTATTCGGCGCTTTTTCCGTGCTTCGGAAAAAGGCACGTTAAGCCGTTGGTCCCGGTTAATATCGTTTAATACCGTAGATATTAGTCGTTAAGCCATTTCAGAGGCCATTGGCGGCTTGAAAACTCTGACCTAATCTAGGATTGGGTCTGGTTTCCCTTCTGGGTTACAGAGGTCAGATGGCAGTCGCTCTGTGTAAAAACCAGTACTCTCGTTCAATCATCTAGATTAGGTAGCCGACCCCGTAAGATACGGGATAAGGCTAGGGAGATGATGATATAATTATGAACGAGGTAACCAACAATTTATCTACTTATAAACTCAAGTAGCATAACTTAACAACCGTGTGAAATGCTCAACACTATGATTCATATTGCGTCTATTACCTCTGAATCTATTAAGTAATTTGTACAATTAGTTCGATACAAATGATTTCTTGGTACCAGGAGTGCATGAGACTGAGTGCAGTGAATTTGTGACGTCAGTTAGTACTGTCACGCTATTTCCTATGCTCCAAATTGACCGGAATAGTATATAGTTTTATAGTTCTAATAAGTCGTTTAGTAACTGGCCACTTTGACGTCTTCGTTAATAGTTTTCTGTCGGATTTTTTCGGATCAATCTCGTTTTATTTACACTGCTATAGAAAAGTTTATACACATTAGTAATTCAGATCACAACAAAAACGTACTGTCCAAATCGCGTAGGAATTATGCAACAAAGAGCAATAAACAATTCAAACGTCGAACTAAGATACGTTTTTTGAAAAAAAAAAAGAAAAACTAAAATAAACACGCATCAAAAAGAAGAATAGGCAACGTCGTTAGCAAAACAAACTTAGCGGCAATTTCTCGCTTTGCGCGTTCATTCACTTAGATCCGTTTTGCATATCTCGACAAGGACAATATAAATAATCCACCCACAAACCGTGAATCAGCTTAAGATCTCTGCTTTATATGTGTGTGTGTGTGTGTGTGATGACGATGATGTTACGTGTGTGCATGTGTGTATGTGCGCGGGCGCCGGCGGGTCACTTTCACTTTTTCGTTAATATGCCTTTTGTGTTTTTTTTGGACGGCATTCTGCTGGATGCAGCGTGTGTACTAAGTATTTTTATTTTTGGATTTTCAAAGAGTTATTTTTTACTGTAATACGAGTATATTAAAGGTCCTAAAAATTTAAAAAATATATATTTAGCTTTCCACCCTTAGGAATACTATATATTTGTATTTTTTTAGACGATCAAAGTGTGACGTTGGGTCACTGCTATTTAAACAATGATGTCTTCTTAAAATTATATTTCTAGCGCATTTGTTTTGTATCAATTTGTATTCTTAGTTCAAATTGTAAAGTATTTTTATTCCAAAGTATATAGTACAACCTACAATCCACTAGTCCAATAAAAACAAATGCGTTTTTTCCGATCAAAACATTCGGCAATAAAGCGAACATTCTCTAACATGACATAAGGCTGACACACATTCTGACTGTTGCGACAGCCGGCAACAGCCGCGTACGGTAGTACACAGCGCAGTGTATACCATTTTCATCTAAAACTAGCTTTATGCCCTCGGTTTCACCCGCATTAAATGAGTTTCCCTTGGTAACTCATTGACAAAAAAACATGCTACCATTTTCTTTGGATCTCGACTGCAAAGTGGCATATCAAAGAAAACCAAACATGTGATTTTAAGTAAGAACTTCCACGATATAACAAAAAAAATGCATTCAGATTGGTCCAGCTGTTTTTGCATGGTGCGCGAACAAAAATATAGACAGACAGAAAATAAACCCCATATATTTTTTTTAAATATCTCCTATGTACATACATCGACCAGTCACAATTCTATTATAATATACTGCTAAGGGCAGCAACACAGGCGTCACTTACTGCGCGCAAGGTTGCGCTCAACACGCTGTCAATGCTTTTTGCACCTTACGCACTACGCGCGCGTAGCGAGGAACTCTACTCTCTGCCTATGTGTGTTGTGGGTAATAAAAAAAGCATTGACAGCGTGCTAAGCGCAACCTTGCCCGCAGTAAGTGACGCCTGTGTGTTACTGCACTAAAACGGCAAATCAAATATGATTCTATGCATACGCTTGTCTGTAACTGACTGTTCTTCAGTAGTGAGACGGTTGCTGTTCGAAGTGTTTGTTTTATTTACTTGAAGTTATTCTACCATTCGTATTGGAACCAGTTAGTAAATGTTTCAGTGGGTAATTAGCAACGTACCTTATTGACCTACGTTCCATAATATACTAGTCTTGTGCTAGTTTACCTGTTTCTAAGTAGAAACTGTAAGGTTTAACATTAAGTTTCATGCTAAAAATAAATAGGTAGGTATACTTATGCAGACTGAAAGTTCAGGCCAAAGTGACGTAAAGAAAATTTACTCCGAAGCCTTTAAAAAAACATACTTCCAAACAGGAAAGTTTGTAAAACAAACAATTAGAAGTAAAAATATTAACATAAAAAATAAGACGAGTGCTTACATTCTGTTGAATGTGTGTTGAAGCGGTTGAAATTGATAGACTAAGTAATTAGGACTACAAATTAAAACAAAATGGGGTCATTACTAGAATAAAATTTAAATTAATTTAGGTAGCTGGCCTGGGCTCTGTTTAGTAAAACTTACAATTTCAATTTTACATTGACGATTCGACATACATTGCGTCGATGAGATGCCAATATTTGTTTAGGAAGATTGCCAGCTACGCAATGTACCTCGAACGAATTATCAGTGTAAAGTTGTGAAATATGTTATGGTTACATCCACTGACAGATTAAAAATGCGTCATGACATAGATATAAAAAAATCTATATTATGTTCTTATTTTTATTTTACTGGCGCCATATTGCATAACATCTGCGCAGGAGTTGGGCCTGCGGGAAAGTTTTCGGCTTTGCGCGGGGAAATCGGTGACAGCCGCTGTCAGGCACTGCGCAGTATTTTCATACAGCCCTCTTTGTTGCTGTGTTTTTTTTTGAGGATTTCTAGTAGGAGTTTGGGCCTCCTGGGTACGGGAGGGCCAATTTATGTCTCATAATTTTCTAATAACTATTTTCACTCGCTGTGGTATTTTATTTCTAACTATATTATATATATATTAGTTTCTGTACCATATTATGCCTGTATTATACATATAAACCTTCCTCTTGAATCACTCTATCCATTAAAAGTCGCATCAAAATCCGTTGCGTAGTTTTAAAGATCTATGCATACATAGGGATATAGGGACAGAGAAAGCGACTTTGTTTTATACTATGTAGTGATTATTTCTCATATTTTGCCCTATGCTGAAAAGTATACTCTTTAGGGAAAGTTTTTCCCCAAAGAGTATACTTTTCACTTAGGTATCTTTTTACACCCAATAGGTATAATGTAACTGTTAATGTAACCATTTCAATGAAATTACAGCCTATAAAATGATAAATATCTTTCGGCTCACGATGGACTCAGAAATACTTACGACATAGTCCTGTCCTGCTTGTTAATCAATCCAGGGTTAGTCACTACCTAACCTACAGGCAATTTTTGTGGTTTAACAAGGTAGTATTTTGATCGAACCAGGTGGTCGGGGAGCGTAAATTCAAGGTTTTTAAAAAAACTCGCAGATATTATGTTATTTTAAATTATTCTAATCAAACAAGAAACTACAACCACGTTATTATTTTTATTTATTATTATTTTTGTATTTCTTGTTATTTGTGTACAATAAAGTGTTTTTACTTACTTACTTACCACGTAGAACATCATCATCTCCCTAGCCTTATCCCGCATCTCACGGGGTTGGCTACAAAATCCAGGAGACATTGAACGAGGGTACCGGTTTTTACACAGAACGACTGCCATCTGACCTCCGCAACCCAGAAGGGAAACCAGACCCAATCCTAGATTAGGTCAGAGTATTCAAGCCGCCAATGCCTAGCACTGGCCTCTGATATGGCTTAACGACTAATATCTATGGTATTAAATGATATTAACCGGGACCAACGGCTTAACGTGCCTTCCGAAGCACGGAAAAAGCGCCGAATAAAAGTACATATGAAATTCGAAATACGAAAAACACATTGGTACGTGATGGGATTCGAACCACGACCTCCCGCTCAGGAGGCAGCGGCCCTATCCTCTACACCCTCGATCTTTCAACCACGTCGAACATACAGTTACGCATTTATCAACAGACAGACAGATAAAATACATAATATATGCGATGGCGGCCTTGGTGTGCCAAAACTGTGCCGCTCACCTTAATAATTGTAGGTTATTGACATTGCAAAGATATTTTTACTTCTTGTGACGTCAAATTCGTCATAATGTGACGTCACTTTGCAAATGTTTAATTATTTACCAATTTATTGTACACAAAAAAACATCATAAATACATGACATAAAAAACAAAGACACAACAGGCACTGCTTATTTCTAAAAAGGAATTTCTTACAGCAGACCTACAGAAGTGATAATTTTAACGATAATAACACAAAATTTAATAAATATCAATAAGATAATACATACATACATATAATCACGCCTCTATCCCTGATGGGGTAGGCAGAGCGTATACGACCCAAACAAAAGGTCATTCCGCCACGTCTGACAAAGTTTTGAGGGTTATTTAAGATAGACTTGTAAGTATATTGCTGTAGTGACAGGTTGTCAGCCCATCGCCTAAATTACAATACACAGCAACCCTCGGATCCCTTAGTTGTTTTTTACAGCATGCCCGGGAGGAAAAGCATCTGAAACATTCTAAGTTTTTCTTTCGCTCCCAGTCCAGCATGGAAGTCATATCATCAATAAGATAATACTACTGTAAAATAATTATGTAATGTAAATGTTTGTTTTCCTATGGATCTGATTTATCATACAAACCCAAAACAACATAGGCCTTCCCAATACTTCGGTGCCGACAGATATTTTATTACGTAACCACTATGTATTTCAGAGAACCCGATGGTGTAGTGGATAGGGCCACTGCCTCCTGAGGTCTTAGTTTGAATCTCTAACCTTCACCATTTTTGTCGCTCTGCCTACTCCCTTAATAATTTAGGCTTGGCATTACATAACATATATACATACATATAATCATACCTTTTTCCCTAATGGGGTAGGCAGAGCGTAAACGACCTAAACAAAGGTAGTTCCGCCACGTCTGACAAAGTTTTGAGGGATATTTAAGATATATTTGTAGGTATATTGCTGTAGTGACAGGTTGTCAGCCCATCGCCTAAATTACAATATACCGAAACCCTTGGATCCCTTAGCTGGTTTTTACAGCATGCCCGAGAGGAAATGCAGCCGGCGCAATCTATGTTTTTCTCTCGCTTTCAGGCCAGCATGGAAGACATTACATAACTATTGGTCAAAATTGCGGTCAACGAGTAGGCATATATATACAAGGTTCGAATATCGCTCTTCCTGCCTTTTTATCAAGTTATTCAAATATCATGACGGAACTATGTAACTGTGAATGGGTACTACGTAGCTATGTGAGTGAGTAGGTAAGTTACAGGCAAAGTCGGAAATTGTAAGTAAGTAAGTAGAAACGTCTAAAGTCTTCCATGGTGGACTGGGAGCGAAAGAAAAACATAGAATGTGCCAGGTGCATTTCCTCCCGAGCATGTAGTAAAAACCAGCTAAGGGATCCAAGGGTTTCAGTATATTGCAATATAGGCGATGGGCTGACAACCTGTTACTACAGCAGTATAACTACAAATCGATCTTAACTAAAAAATTATAGCCTCGTGTCTTGCTATGCCCTAACAGGGTCCATGTACCTAGCAGACATATTTTTACATAAGACCTCTTTGAATGTACATGTTACAATTCAAAAAGTTTATATAAAATTATCTCAAACACTAGTTATTAAAATATGTCGCTTTTTTTTTAATGACTTGACTGTAGTATCAACAATACTCAGCTTAATCCGACATACCTTATTTAATTAAATTACGAATGAACTACTGGCATATCCCTTTTCTTTTTTTTTTATACATCGGGTAGACATATCAGACAGCGTCCTGCATTTTTGTCATTGCTAGGGGTTGCTCAGTGGACGAAACTGAAGTACAATCAGCAGGTTTTTTTTCAGGAAGTGAAAAAAAATATATTTGGTTTTCCACACAATCTAACAAGATTGAGGTGGTCATTTTGTATGGGAAAGTTATATTTTTTTTTCATCTCCTGAAAGAATATCCCAGTGAAAGTTTTTCAGTTTCGTTGACTGAGCAACCCCTATCAGTTTGCGGGACGCTGTCCCTTACACCCTTATATATATAACGCTAAATGCTTTCTATTACGTGTTTTTAAAAAAAAATATGATTACATTACATAAGATTATTCTATAATTATTAAGTAAATACGATAGTGAAATACATAAATCTGACAGAGATAGTGAATATATTTTGTCATTATGTCCCATGCTGGCCTGGGAGTGAGAGAAAAACATAGAATGTGCCAGCTGCACTTCCTCCTGGGCATGCTGTAATAACCAGGTAAGGGATCCGAGGGTTTCAGTATATTGCAATTTAGGCGATGGGCTGCCAACCTGGCCTATAAATCTATCTTGACTAACCCTCAAAACTTTGTCAGACGTGGCGGAACGGCCTTTGTTTAGTTTGTTTACGCTCTGCCTAGCCTATTAGGGATAAAGGCGTGATTATATGTATGTATCATAGGTACCTAAGTTACATTCATCCGAAAAACTGTTGTAAGAATTAAAAGCTGACCCACATTTTTGTCTGAGCTGCGGAAAACGCCTTTAGATAATAGTTGTCACTTTCTACAATACTTTAACCTGACAGCGTTTGTTCAGCACTCCAAAACGGAAGAATGCGCCAGATAAAAAAAAACTGATAGTGGTATATTCATTTCCTTCGAGTAAATAAGAAAAACTTCCAACACAATGTACCTAGAAGGTATTTTGTTATAATAGATACTTACATAACATAAAAAATCACGCCTTTATCCCTAATGGGGTAGGCAGAGCGGAAACGATCTAAATGGGATAGTAAATAA
The DNA here is from genome assembly GCA_949820665.1 of Scrobipalpa costella. Lineage (NCBI taxonomy): Eukaryota > Metazoa > Arthropoda > Insecta > Lepidoptera > Gelechiidae > Scrobipalpa > Scrobipalpa costella. Next base: position 12,438,616 of record OX463315.1, read on the forward strand.
TTACTACAGATGAGTATTTCTATAGTGAATTGAAGAGACTATATAACCCTCGAATCCCTTAACTGGTTTTTACAGCATGCCCGGGAGGAGATGCAGCTGGCAATTTCTATGTTTTTCTACCACTCCCAGTCCAGCATGGAAGATAGATACAGTACTATGATACTATAGTATTTCCAACTCAGTTTTAAAATAAAGGTAAACAAAGTTTCATGAGTCTTTTAATCGAAGATCTTGTTTGTAAAATAAGTTTTAGCTATTAGATATGGCAACATAATAAAATAGTAGTTTTAGTAATTATATTTGCCAACAAGCATCATTTATTTTTGAAATGTGTTTTTGAACAAAAAGACATACAATTTATTTACCTTTATTCTAAAACTGAGTGGGAAGTGTTATAGCATCTTAATGCTTTTACGTTTTTAGCTAGCGAGCTAGGTTTTCTTTTCACCGCCAATTCTTTTACCAATTTTATTCCATAAGTTTTATTTATTACTAGCGACCCGCCCCGGCTTCGCACGGAAATCATCAGTGTTTCTCTACTATATTATGCATGTGTTATACATATAAACCTTCCTCTTGAATCACTCTATCCATTAAAAGAACATATTTAGGCGATGGGCTGACAACCTGTCACTACAGCAATATACGTACAAAAAATACAAATAACTACCTTAAATAACCCTCAAAACTTTGTCAGATGTGGCGGAACGACCTTTGTTAAGGTCGTTTATGCTCTGCCTACCCCATTAGGGATAAAGGCGTGATTATATGTATGTATGTTAAAATCTTTTCTGACACAAAAAGATTTTTCATAATTAATCATCGAACTATAGATATAATCAGATACTCTGTTTGTTTGTTTGTCTACCGATAAGCATGTGTGTCACTGCTATCGTGTCCTAAATTCTTAAGGGCTTCAAGAGTTCCTTTAATCAATGGGCCCTTATCTGGAAAAAACCGAAGGTATTTCTATTAAACTATTCTGATAATGAGTAATCCTATTTTCACTAGGGTGACGAAATCTTGTCTAGTCGATAATATTTACAACCATGGCTTGTTCGGTTGATATACATACAGATAATCACGCATTTATCCTCATTAACTTCCATGCTGGCCTGGGAGCGATAGAAAAACATAGAATGTGCCAGCTGCTTTTCCTCCCGGGCGAGTAGTAAAAACCAGCTTTCTTCTTCTGTCGTGTCGATGGTTCAAATATATTTAGACCAGTGCTCTGCCACGGCTAAGGGATCCGAAGGTTTCAGTTTATTGTAATTTACATATTTAGATAGGCTGACGACCTGTCACTACAGCAATGTACCTTTTAAATAACCCTCAAAACTTTGTCAGACGAGGCGGAACGACCTTTGTTTAGGTCGTTTACGCTCTGCCTACTCCATTAGGGATAAAGGCGTGATTATATGTATGTATGTAATGTTTATCCTTATTGGGGTAGTCAGAACGTAAACGACCTAAACAAAGGTCGGTCCGCCACGTGCCCACGTCTGTCAAAGTTTTGAGGGTTATTTAAAATAGATTTGTAGGTATATTGCTGTAGTGACAGGTTTTCAGCCCATCGCCTAAATTGCGATGTACAGAAACCCTCGGATTCCTTAGCTGGTTTTTACAGCATAAAGCTGCAAATATGTTTTTCTCTCGCTCCCTGTCCAGCATAGAAGAAAACAGAAAATATAACATACATACATACATAAATCACGCCTTTGTCCCTTAAGGGGTAGGCAGAGCGTTTAACGCCTCGTAAAAGGCGCTTTCGCCACGTCTGACAAAAATTGAGGGCAATTTTAGATTGTAATATGTATTGCTATAGTGACAGGTTGTCAGCCCATCGCCTAAATTACAATACAGTGTAACCCTCGAGTCCCTTTTGCTGACTTCAACAGCATGCCCGGGAGGAAGGGCAGCTGGAACATTCTATGTTTTTCTATCTCTCCCAGTCCAGCATGGAAGTAAAATATAACAAATATATTAAAATAAAATATTATTACAATAAATGATACTCAGGAAACTTATTAAATTAATCATATGCATTGGTATAGATGTACAATTTAGGCTAGTATTTATAAAGCGATCTCTTGAGATACCAATATTAGTTTGGATTTCACAGGTCGGTACCTTTTGCACTGAAATGATATTTCTGATATGAACTCAAACTAGCTGTGAGTCTCCAGTGCAGTTTGTCAATAATGGCTTTACTAACTTGCATATACGTAATATCTTGTCAATTTTCAGAAAAAATACTTCATTCTCCTATCTTAGCTAAAGATGAATAATATTACAGGACTATATGAAACTATATGTTTCTTCCATGCTGGACTGGAAGCGATAGAAAAACATAGAATGTGCTAGCTGCATCTCCTCCCGGGCATGCTGTAAAAACCAGCTAAGGGATTCGAGGGATTCAGTGTATTGTAATTTAGGCGATGGGCTGACAACCTGTCACTACAGCAATACATAGATCTATCTGAAATGTCCCTCAATACTTGTCTGAAGTGGCGCAACGACCTTTGTTTGGGTCATTGACGCTCTGCCTACCCCATTAGGGATAAAGGCGTGAATATATGTATGTATGTATGTATATGAAACGTAAAGATTACCATGGAAATGGTATTAGATGATCAAAATCTTGCCTAGGCTTTCGTAAAATAAACTATAATTTAATTTTAATTTATCTTTATTGTAAACTTTACAGCACATATTCTTAAATTACATTAAGAATGTTATAAACTAATCTAGCCTGTTACGAAGTTTTACATATTAAAAGCAGAATTTAGGTAGGTTTCAAAAAGTTTTAAACAATATAATAATTAATGTTTACAATTTAGAAGTTGAGACCGAACTTTGTTTGTTTTTAAGTCTGTATTTTATTACTTTTGCGAGAGCGTTACACTAATTATAATAAGTAAGTAACTAATAAGACTGATAAATTCGACACTCACACTACCATTTGGGTAGCTCAGTTGGTAGAGTAATAACCGGCATTCCAGAGACGTAGGTTCGAGTCTTGCCCGAAACGAATTTATTATTTTCTTTCTTTCATAGTATACTAACGACCCGCCCCGGCTTCGCGCGGATATCATCGGTGTTTCTCTACTATATTATGCATGTATTTTACATACAAACCTTCCTTTTGAATCACTCTATCCAGTAAAAGAAACCGCATCAAAATCCGTTGTGTAGTTTTATAGATCTAAGCATACATAGGGATATAGGGACAGAGAAAGCGACTTCGTTTTATACTATGTAGTGATGAAATAAACATAGCATTGTGAGTGCTAGAAATTCTCAAAAATTATAATAAGATTCATAATTGTTACATTATGAACTACTATGTCCTGCAGTGGACGTCTATCGGCTGAGACGACGACGACGACGACGAACTACAATGCTCACAACACGTGCAATGTTTTGCTACTACACATGTCCTAGTAGTTGATTCACCGATAATAGGCCATGAAAGGGCTTGATTCATTCTCTTTATCTAGTTTTTTTATCTCGTTTTTTTGTTGTTTGTTCAGTTTATTCCCACGTTCGATATAATACCTACTGATATCGGTGCGTGGATATCGCTTTTATATTGTTTTAGGTTTCAATTCAATATTTAAAAAAAAAACTGTCTGATCGGCATGTAAATAGTCGGTCCTGCGCCTGATTTCTTTCTGGCCATGTCAGTCAATCTGTCCCATCAGAATAAGAGATTGAAGGATTAGAAAGTGCACCTGTGTGTACCGCAAACTCATGGGCACTAAAAACTAGTCCTGCGTAGTTGGCCGATCTCTGGAAGATCCAGATCCTCCATCACCGAAAATTGGTGGGAGGACTAATATGTTGGTATTGCGTTAATTTGGTTCAAGTATGACGTCTAAGTTCGCCCAAAAAGCCATAGGCCAATACGTATATTAATAAAATGTATTCAAGACTATTATGATTTTAAAATAAACAATCACCATAATTATAATTTTCATCTTAGAACCTTTAAGATAAGGCGATAATAATATTTGGGGGACATCCAGTTTTAGGTGATCAAGTCATTCTTATAAGATTAGTACTTCCCATTGTATTTTTCATATTTCAGCATTGTGTATATTCGGAAATGTTTTTCAGTTAATGAAACTGAAAAAAAAGCCTTTAATGAAAAGGCTTTTCACTTTTCTCCTTCCTTTATTATACTATTTGGTGTTGAAATAAAATTTGGATGCATTAAATTAAAAGTAAGCAAAAAAATTGCAAAGGTGCGCGTTGAACTCTTTTCTTTGTGCGAATAAGATACTATTTCTTTTAAAGATAAGATAAGCAAAATCGTACATATTATATGCGTTTTCATAATTTTATTTTTTTTATTTCCTGTTTCATTAAACCATGTCCAAAAAGAACTATGTATTCTTATTTTGTCAGTAATTATTTCAGTTTTTATTAGGTCAGGTTTTTTTAAACATCAGGCAAAATGGTACCTCTTTATTTTTTTAACGATATTATGATGATTCATCAGACGATTAAAGCATACAAAATTCTTAAATTCCACATTGTTTTGTCCCGCACGTCCGTCCGCCACGGCATCAGAGCATAGAATGACGCTCGCACGCCGCAGCCACGCGCCTGCGCATACAAACTACGCACTTTCACTCGGCGCGTGTGCGTGTGAGCTACCTCTGTGGGCGTGTCGTTTTTTTATTAATTTGGCCCACATTCGGGATCTGTTGGCTCTGTTACGTCACTCGAGCGATGCACTTGCACCGATGGATGTAGGAAGTGTTTTGATGCGCCAATGTCACTTGTGCATTCGATTGCAGTTGATAATGAAAATGCTATATGTAGTTTGTTTTACTGACGATTTTTTCCGTTTTTTTTAAATAATCATATTTCTTTTATTTGTTAAAGAGGCACGCAAATTCTATAGATTTTCGCAGAGTACCAGTTTTTTCTACAGAGTACTATTCTTCCATGCTGGACTGGGAGCGAAAGAAAAACATAGAATGTGCCAGCTGCATTTCCTCCTGGGCCTGCTGTAAAAACCAGTTAAGGGATCCGAGGGTTTTAGTATATTGCAATTTAGGCGATGGGCTGACAACTAATTACTATCAATATACCTAGAAATCTATCTCAAATAACCCTTAAAATTTTGTCAGACATGGCGGAACGACCTTTGTTTAGGTAAAGGCGTGATTATATGTATGTTTGTATGTATATACTATTTTTTAGCACAGTCTTGTGATACATTACCCTAATTTATGACTATGCCTTCTCCTTTTTACTTTCTTTTGTTTTCATAACTCTGTGTAAAAGTTGAATGCATTGACATGAAACTGATGAGCGTACATTTTACGAGTATTTCTATGAACTACAGAATTTATCATAGAAATCAAGTCATATTTATTTTGGATCATGTCTTTGCCATTATCCTTATAATAATGAATTAACATTTTTAAATACAGATTTTTAAGGCACAATTTTAAGCAAATATTGATATAATTGCTAATTAACAGAACGGCATCAAATTACGGTTTCTTAGAATAAAATATGTGAACAGCCAATATAAAATCAATATTTATTTTTGTGCAAAAGTAAATTTGCATAAATTTAAGTCTTTACAACAAAAAAATACATATACAAAAAAAAAACATACATGTAATCACGCCTTTATCCCTTACGGGGTAGGCAGAGCGTTTAACGCCTCGTAAAAGGCGCTTTCGCCACGTCTGTCAAAAATTGAGGGCAGTTTTAGATTGTAATATGTATTGCTATAGTGACAGGTTGTCAGCCCATCGCCTAAATTACAATACACTGTACCCCTTGAGTCCCTTTTGCTGACATCAACAGTATGCCCGGGAGGAAGGGCAGCTGGAACATTCTATGTTTTTCTATCTCTCCCAGTCCAGCATAGAAGTATTTATTTTTGTGCAAAAGTAATTTTGCATAGATTTAACTCTTTACAACAAAAAAATGCTGTGTTTAAAACACAATAATACATGTATATTAAGTTAGGTATGTACAACTAAATTGTCGAATTCTAAAGTATGCTTGCATTGACTTTTTGATGCAAAATTAAAACTAATCTATCATTTAGGATATATTGAACTTTTTTTTTCTATGAAACTCAAGGTCATTTCCGTAACTTAGTGTGTACAAGCTCCGACTCTCTAAGTTTATAAAAAAATCACACTACCCGCGGTCATTGACTCCGTCCTATGAAGGGTTTTTGTTCGTTTGTATAATACTAGCGACCCGCACCGGCTTCGCACGGAAATTATCAGTGTTCCTCTACTATATTATACATGTATTATACATATAAACCTTCCTCTTGAATCACTCTATCCATTAAAAGAAACTATATCAGAATCCGTTGCGTAGTTTTAAAGATTTATGCATACCTACATAGGGATATAGGGACAGAGGAAGCGACTTTGTTTTATACTATGTAGTGATTTGTCTTTTAAATGATTTGATGAGTTCGGAAGTTGTAGGTTAGGAGTTTGAGTTAATTATAATTATAACCCAAAGTATTAGTAAGGTTACTGATTGTTTCTTTTGGTTCTACTACCGTGGGAATTCAATTTATTTTAGTCAATCTGTTTCTAGACTGTTTAGGTTTCCGCTCTGCCTACCCCATTAGGGATAAAGGCGTGACTATATGTACATATGTATGTTTCTAGACTAATAGTCCGTCTTCTTCATGGTCATACAACATTTATGCAAAAATAAACAAAATACATTTAAATCTATGATTTATATGAGCTCTAGTACTGAATGAACAATTAACAGGTAATTTTATAAAAATATGTATTGTAGTGTTAACATTTATATATTTGAATTATATTAAAAATATTCATAAATCAAGCCCTTATTACCTACAGGGTAACCAGAGCGTCATCGCTTGGATTATTTTATAGTAAACAGAAAGGTTTTTAAATCAGTAGACAGGCTTTAAAAAACTTCCAAACATAACACACACACACACACACACACACACACACACACACACACACACACACACACACACACATAATCACGCCTTTATCCGTAATGGGGTAGGCAGAGCGTAAACAACCTAAACAAATGTCGTTCCGCCAGGTCTGGCAAAGTTTAAAAGTCATTTGAGACAGATTTGTAGGTAGCTATTGCTCCAAACATAAACCACCAAAAAACCTAATCGCGATAATAAAAAACGCCTTTCTTTTCCCAAAACCAGTCCCGAGGGCTTTGACTCCTATAGAGAGAGAAATCATGGATGCACGGAAAACAGGCCGGGTCAACGACCCCTAGACCCGAAACGCATGGCCGCCGGCCGGTGCACTCCCGCGCAGATGATAAAGACGAACTTTTTTTGTGAAGATAGTTTTTTTCTTGCTGGAGTATGAAAGATCTTCTTATTTAACAGTTTATTATACACAATAAAATACAAAGAACATATACATATAAAAACAAAGACACAACAGGCACAGCTTATTTCTAAAAAGAAATATTTTCCAGCAGACCCAGGCTATTTCTTCTGTCGAGTGGGTATCGAGTCTATCGACCCGATGAACCTTGGTGTCAGATTTAAAACCGCCTAGTAGCACAACTATAAGGCCTCTGACATGGTTTGAGTAAAGACCAATATCAAAGACAGCGACCGGAACAGACGGTTTAACGTGCCCTCTGATGCACGAAATCTTTTTCTTTTCGGACAATCAGGTGATTCAGCCTGCAATTTCCTAACCTAAACTGGGGAAAAATTCACAAAGTGATAAATTCTCAAATATCAACTTTGTGTTTCCCCTCTGGAAATTGAACCCAGGACCTCCGGATCGGGAGTCCATGGCACTAGCCACTAGACCACGGAGGCAGTATGAACGATAAAAAATAGATGTATCAGCTGTCCAAGCATAGGTACTGTAGAAACCATAAGAGGGAAAAAGGAGTTTTATGCCCGTATTTATAAAGCAATCTCAACACTGAGAGCAATATTAAGTATGGATTTGATAGGCCAGTATGTACTGAAATTACACTTCTATTACGAACTCAAACTCGCTGTTATTTTCAAGCGCTGATTATAATTATGGGCCTTAGTGAATTGCAATTTAGGCAATAAGCTGACAGTCTAACCATAGCAATTCGTAGTCAGTTTTTTTTTAAATTTGCCTTCATAACAATACTTATGGGGTCCTCGACTCTCTGCCTATCCCGTAAAAGACACAGGCATGACTGCAATACCGGGTGTAAGGGACAGCATCCTGCAAACTGATAGGGGTTGCTCAGTCAACGAAACTGATCAAATGTCACCAGGAAATTCTTTCAGGAGTTGAATAAAAATGTTGAACTTCCCATACAAAATGACCACCTTGATCGGACAATTTGTAAGGAAAACCAAAATAGATTTTATCCCTTCGTGAAAAAATATGTTTGTAAATACAATTTATACTTGCGATCGTCGGCACTTGGTGAAACTCCATATTTATAACGTTGTTATTAAAAACACTTGTACTTGTTTCACTTAATATAATTTAATCCTACCGGTTTCGCTAACTTATAGCATAATCAGGGATTTTATACATATCATACACAACACATAAAACATTTTAAATAAACCGTTCATATTTAGCGATCGAAGTGCAACAATTGATATGTTAGTTATCTTTGTAAAAGTTATTACCTTGACTGAGCAACCATTATCAGTTTACGGGACGCTGTCCCTTACACCCTGTATACGTTTTTTTTATGGCCGATGCACTCTTGAGCTAATAGTAATGAACTTTTTTGTATGAAGAGTCGGAGATAGTTTTTTTCTTTTCGTGGGTTTTTTTGTGGCCAGTGTTATTGGCCTTTTTGGATGACAAGGTCGTTAGCACTTTTATCTATACTTCGTATTTTTAACGTTGCGTTATGTATATCAACGCGTTTCGCGGCCCCTAAACTGCTTTTTCTTTGCAACTTTGCAGAGGTTCAAATTTCGGAACTGCAGACGATAACCTTGTTACAAACATATGTTTTGCGGTTGACTTTCATTGCTGTTAAAAAAACAGGTCTTTGGCAGCAAAACAAGTTCGTATCGAAAACGCAACGTAATAAAAACGGAGAATGTTGAAGACGAATTGATTGTATACTATATTCATTACAACTAGGAAGTATGAAACAGGAATTAGGTATTAGAATCTTGCCGTCTCAACCAAAATTTAGCTCATTTAAAGCTATGGATGAGAATTATGAAGACCTAATCATCTAAGACTGTTGTTCATAATCATAAAGCAAGATTATGAAATAGCTCGGAAGCGTCAAATCGCCGACTTGTTTAACAAAACATGAACACACGAACTAACTCTTCCACAGGCAAGTTTTTGAGGCCAACACCTACTTTGTTTCTAAATCTAAGTACTTAGATTCCTACAGAATTTATAAAAGAGCAAAGACTAGTATGAAATAAAATTACGAAATAACAGCCATCCAAAAGCATCCATTTTTTTTTTCAAAAATATCTATTCCGTGACTGAGCCCAACCTGACATTTCGCACGTCCTACTTAGCTAACATTCAACTTCGACTGTCAAAAAGTTATTACGGCATAAGTAGGACATTGGGTCTGTGGGTCTCTTATATAACTTGCGTTTTGGTGTTGCATAATTTTGGAAAGTGTGTCGTGCTGCTTCCGCGGTTATGCAACGTTCTCTCGACTGACATCAATCGCTGGGCCGTGAATATTTTTTGGACCATTGCGAAATCTTTTTCGAGGCTGGTTTGGGTCTTCTGTGGGTTAATGGATCTTGTATGGTTATTAGATTGTGATGTCATTTTTGTAATATTGATGAGAGAATAATTGGTTGGGTTTGCTGTTTTGTATGTTCCGAAGAATTATATATACTTATATATACAGATATTTTAAATACTTTCGTTTTATTAGATAGTGTACGGTATAAATTGGATTACTAATGATTTGCGCTTTAAATGTTTCAGCATTTTTTGTGTTTTCTTTTCTTTTCGTGTCAAAGTATTTATATGAGTTGACATATGACTAAATGCATATGACACACAGACATACTGTTTATTACTACTAGTTAATTTTACGTCCTAGGAAAACTTTGTTAATGAAACATTTTGACATGCATTTTGATGAAAAAGTGTTAATTTTTATTAAAGGTTTTTTTCTCCTTGTTACAGATGGAGAAATTCGCCAGCGTGTGATAAATCTGTGCTAAGTTTAAGCAAAAGTGACGCCTCTTCGTATAGTAAGACTAGTTAGCGAAATACTTTGTGATTTTTACAGTTTACAATAATATATACTACGGATAGTTCATAGATTTAAGTTTTGAAAACGCAGGAAAAAGGATCATAGAAAACGTCATTTCTTGAAACAAAATTTGGAGATATTTTAATTATAAAGAGACTGAAATCCCTCAGAAATAAAGAAAAATAGATGTGTTTACAAAGTCATCCTTTTTCCTATACTTCCGAAAACTTTTTAAATGCGATACCTGGCCGCACAGAAGTGATCTCAAAAGAAGTGGCTTGGTTCGCTAGAAGCTCACAATATCACTGCCATTGTGTCTCGAAAATGAACTTTATTTAAGCACAATATGGTCTAAGTTAAAACATAAAGGCTGCTGTAGATAACACCTTTCATCGTTCAATCATTTTCAGTTGACCTTCCGCTGAATCATAATCGTAAGTTTATAACCCAAAACTGAGATTTTTTTACAAATCATTCATGATTATTTCAGTGAAGTTGTTCAGTTTCATAAAAGCATTCACAAGCTTAAATATGGTAATATTTTCGAAATTTTATCGCTAATCGTAAAGAACACATTTAATGACTGATCATACAAACTGTGTTCTATATAATTCAATTTTAACATTTTCATACAATTCTTCGTGTTAAGTTAAATTTATTTTAATTATTGCTGTAAAATATAGATTACCTTTTAGTTTAATTGTAATTTAATTGTAAATTGTGTTGTATATAATTTTGGATTACTAATTAGTTGAATGTTTAAGAATAACTGTTATAATTCTCTCTTGTCTTTTCTCTCTGCAGTTTCAGAAATACTCTTAAAAGTCTGGAAAACTAACTGTAAAAATCACTTCATATGTTAACATTTTCCATTTAATTTCTACCTAATTTTATTATGTTTGTTGGAATCGATGATTTCTAAGAATCGATATTCGTTTTTATGTAAATAAATATTCTTTACTTATTTTTAACGCTAAGCGTAGTATTACAACTATGATTTAATTAATATTCATTATTTTTGTTGAGTTCTTAAAATTTTTATTCCTAAAAAAGTACCTTTTATTAAATTTTGTTAGATATTTTTCTTATGTACGTTATGTTAAGGTTGATAAAGGAGTTTATAATTTAAAAAATATGATAAAATCATTGTTTTTATTTTAACGGTTGGTGAGTACAAGGAGCTATTTATGATAAAATACGTATAAATATGAATGTTTTGAAATGCTACTTAAATTGTAGAAATTACGAGCACGGGTTAAAGGCTGCTTAAAAACAGATTTTTACCTGTATTAAAATGGTAAAAAATAGTCAAGTCAAAAATAGGGTCACATTCACACTTGAGTTATATATTTTAACGACTTTTTACGAGTTTTGGATGACATTTAAAACTCACCCAAAATGGTGTGAATTTTGCCTTATTTTGGAAAGTATAGTTATGGAAAAGATGTGTTTAATCGTTAAGGTCTGGCAAATATAGTAAAACGGGTCACGAAACTACAAAGTTACCAGAAGGAATCCTACATTGTAATAGAAAATAAGAATTATGACTTCTACAAACTAATATGAAGTAACTATTAAATACAAGACTCTTGGTTGGATATCCAAATCTTAAAATTGTATGAAAGAGATGTCCAAAATAATATTTTTTAATATATTTGCGGTGGTTGGATATACAATCAAGGAATCTAATTTTATCTTTTCATACAACGACATACATATATGAGTATAGCTTTTTGTATAGAAGTCATAATATATAATTATACACTTAAATAGACGCTATGATACTCCGTCCCATATATACCTGCGTTTCTTACAAAAATAATTATATTTCCACTAGCTTTATACAAATGCAGAAATATATTAAAATAACTATTTTACTATGAATATTGGTCGTACTATGATAAGAGTTAGAATCTAATACATAGACTCGTGTTATATAGAAAAAAAACTAAAAATGTATAAAAAGGCCATTAGAAACATAGTTTCATATTTCCATCTTCTTGGCATTTGTTTATTGTTGTTTTTTTTTATTTATGTTTGTTTTTTTAATTTCTACGTCGTCCAGATGGTGCTAAGAGATCAAATCTATTTTCTTTTTCCTGAGCCAAAGACTTACTTATTTTTGAGCCAAGTTTCGAAAATGTTTTAAAAAATAATCAATATATAATTTTCTTAAGGAAATGGCATTTTAACGCAACCCCAACATCTTTCTAAACATAGACTTTAAAAAGAAGAAAATTAGCTTTTGCTACATTTTTTCAACTTTGCTATGGTATATTCTTCAAATATCTTCAAAATTCTCGTTATGTATATTTTTGCTTACAATGCATTGTGACAATATATGAGGCCTTGCAAAAGTTCTGACAATAATTTTAGTGCTAAGGTTAGGCAGACCGATAATTTCGATGTTTTAGGTGCAATTAAATTTAATATATACCTATTTAATATAATTTTGTGTCTTTTAATTACATATCCCTAAAAATCCTTTGAAAAATTATTGAAAATTTACAAATTGTAGAAGAAAAAGCCAGAAAAAAAAATAACAATAAGGTCCAATAAAATCTTTCTAATATGACAACAAAACAAAATAATACGCTATTTGCCTACTAGTCAAATCAGCAACTTTTTATGTAATGTCATAAACGCTTTTTTGTATGAAAATAGTGGGTTATGACGTCACTCGCCAGTAAATATACATACATACATATAATCACGCCTTTATCCCTAATGGGGTAGGCAGAGCGTAAACAACCTAAACAAAGGTGCGTCTGCCACGTCTGACAAAGTTTTGAGGGTTATTTAAGATAAATTTGTAGTTATATTGCTGTAGTGACAGGTTGTCAGCCCATCGCCTAAATTGCAATATACTGAAACACTCGGATCCCTTAGCTAGACTATATTGCCAGTAAATTTTGACTCATGAAATCAATAACTTAGTATATTTTTCACTCGATTATTAAATAATACTAATACTTACAAATCTATCTTAAATAACCCTCAAAACTTTGTCAGACGTGGCGGAACGACCTTTGTTTGGGTCGTTTACGCTCTGCCTACCCCATTAGGGATAAAGGCGTGATTATATGTATGTATGTATGTATTATTAAATACTAACTTCCATTTTTTTTAATGATGTATGAGATCCACAGTATTTTAAGCCATCAGTTTTAAGTATAAAGTACTGTTTTTTTAGACACTGATTCAACATGCAAATTGAACATAAATATAATCACGCCTTTATCCCTAATGGGGTAGGCAGAGCGTAATCGACCTAAACAAAGGACATTCCACCACGTCTGACTAAGTTTTGGGGGTTATTTGAGATAGATTTGTAGGTGTATTGTTAGAGTGACAGGTTGTCAGTCCACCGCCTAAATTGCAATATACTGAAACCCTCGTATCCATTAGCTGGATTTTACAGCATGCTTGGGAGGAAATGCAGCTGGCACATTCTGACACTGACAGAAAGTTTGAGTTTGCATCAGAAATGTCATTTCAGTACAAAGTGATTTGACAAATTCACACTTAAGATTGTTCTCAATTTTCAGATTGCTTTATAAATATGACCCTCAGTGTTTATTATTTGAACCACTGCACTGCACTCGCAAAATAGTGAAACCCAGTTCATCATAGACAGCATCTTAAAATAGTCTGAACATCGCATGCTCAGTCGATGAGTCTTGATATTTGTTCTGGTCACAGCTTCATGCCAATATCAGGTACTATGGTATGTTTAGCTCAATGATAAACAATGATAGATGAAGAGGAAAGAGCTCGGGAGGAAATGCAGCTGGCACATTCTATGTTTTTCTCTCACTCCCAGTCCAGCATGGAAGATAAACCAGCTAAGGGATCTGAGGGTTTCAGTATATTGTAATTTAGGCGATGGGCTGACAACCTGTCACTACAGCAATATACGTACAAATCTTTCTTTAATCTTACCCCATTTCGGATAAAGGCGTGATTATATGTATGTAGGAAATAGCTGATATAGGACTAAGTGCAGTGTCACTATCACTAGAATATGTTCAGCTTACGGGTTTTCTGGATCATTGGGAAACAGAGAAAAGTGTAGGTGTAATGGACAGCTTAACGCAAACTGATAGCGATAACTGAACAACTTTCACCGGAAAATGCAAAAGAAATCGAGTTTTTCATACAGGTGATATATTTTTTTAAGAGAATAGTATATTCAAGCATCTCAAATAGACGAAAAAGAAGTACTGTAAGTCGAAAAACTGCACATTCTGCATAAGGGAGTAAGCTTGACGTGTCATTAATTTAGTTCACATCAGTTATCTGGACGATCTGGACTAAATTAATGACACATCGAAGTGGAAGAGAATGAAAATAGGAAAGATCGTGTTGAAACATCATCATCATCTCCCTAGCCTTATCCCGTATTTCACAGGGTCGGCTACCTAATCTAGATGATTTAACGAGAGTACTGGTTTTTACACAGAGCGACTGCCATCTGACCTCCGCAACCCAGAAGGGAAACCAGACCCAATCCTAGATTAGGTCACAGTTTTTAAGCCACCAATGCTTAGCACTGGCCTCTGGTATGGCTTAACGACTAATATCTACGATATTACGCGATATTAATCGGGACCAACGGCTTAACGTGCCTTCCGAAGCACGGATAAAGCGCCGAATAAACGTACATATGAAATTCGAAAACCGAAAAACACAATGGTACGTGGTGGGATTCGAACCACGACCTCCCGCTCAGGAGGCAGCGGCCCTATCCACTACACCATCGGGCTCTTTTCAACATACGATCCAATGGAATACTTATTGAATGTCATGTGAATCTATATTTAGGTGTAATAGGGAATACTCATGATTTTTTTAAAACTGTTAGTAAGAATTATTGTCACCATAGATGAACGGATGTGAAGGAATTTTCGCAATATATTCATTAGTTTAAGAGTTATAATGCCTTAAAGTGGTTAGTTAAAGAGAGAGGTCCGAACTGTCATGTGACGTCATAAGACAGGAGCGCCATACTAATTCCATATAAATTGTCGTTTCAAAGAGAGAGATAGATAGTCTATCTTTATAATGGTATATCTCGGTGATTTTTTGATCAATTTCATTTCTGTTTTCACTGTTCTTTTCATAATTTAAGATGTTTTTAAACAATAGGTTCAGGAACTGAAAATATGTTATATGGACGTTCTCTATTGAGCTGTAATCTGGGATGTTGAAACATATATGATCAAATTTCTACTATACAGAACAAATTGTCGGGCAAAATTTTGTTTATTATATATACTTTATTGCATAAACACAAAAGAAATGTAATTTACAAATATAGTGTGCAAGGGCGAACTTATCTCTATGAAGAGATCTCTTCCAGCCAACCCAATGGTAGTAAGAGAAAGTGAATAATTTTAAGGGGACAAGAAAATGCAACATTAACAGAGACTAGTAAAACAAAACATTAAAAATACTTAAAAACCTATATATAGAATAAATACCTACCGTATATTACTATTTTAAATAAACATACATATATACTAAACAATATATTGATACATACATATACGAATAAACTACATAAATACATACATCAAAATTATTCAGATAAGAAGTGCTCTTTTAATCTTTTCTTAAAGACATTCACTGAGGGACTTTCTTGAATTGTCTTAGGCAGTTTATTCCACAGTTGTGCAGCTTTTACAGAAAAAGACATTACATACATATAATCACGCCTTTATCCCTAATGGGGTAGGCAGAGCGTAAACGACCTAAGCAAAGGTCGTTCCGCTACGTCTGACAAGTTTTGAGGGTTATTACAGATGATCATGACGTATATTGCTATAGTGACAGGTTGTCAGCCCATCGCCTAAAATTGTAATATACTATAACCCTCGAATCCATTAGCTGGTTTTTACAGCATGCTCTGGAGGTGATGCAGCTGGCACATTCTATGTTTTTCTATCACTCCCAGTCCAGCATGGAAGATAAAGAGCAGAAAAAGAGCTGAAGAAGAACTTGGTATTCGCACTAGGCAACGGGACAATCAGGTGATTCAGCCTGCAATGTCCTAACCATACTGGGGAAAAATTCACAAAGTGATAAATTCTTAAAAATATCAACTTTGTTTTTCCCCCCTGGGAATCGAACCCAGGACCTCCGGATCGGCAGTCCATGGCAATAGCCACTAGACCACGAAGGCAGTTAAATAGCCACTAGACCACGAAGACTGTTGGACCCATTGTTATATAGTTGCATCTAACGAACTATTTTCTAGGTGGTCTAGGAGCACTGAAGATTGTTGGCAGCTCCAACTAATTGCAGTACCAAAATATTCGCATTGTCTCGCGAACACCTTGACTGACATTTATTTATATCACCTATCTATCTTACGACTGTCTGTTCGTTATATTGTTGCATTTCTATTAGTATTAGCGCAACAGTGGTCAGAGCTATGCGCTTTCGCTCCGGAGGTCCTGGGATCGATTCCCAGGGAGGGAACACAAAAGTTGATATTTGTCTATTTATCGCTTTGTGAGGTTTTCCCTAGTTGGGTTAGGACATTGCAGGCTGAATCACCTGATAGTCCGAATAAAAAGTGGATTCCGTGTTTTCAGAGGGCACGTTAAGTAGTCGGTCCCGGTCGTTGTATTTGATAGTGGTCGTTTCTCAAAACCACTTCAGAGGCCTAATAGCTGTGCTACTAGGCGATTTGAAAACTCTGACACCAGGGTTCATCGGGTCGTTTGACTCAATATCCACTCGCTAATAAAAGGGCCTAATTAAAATTAGTTTCTTCATACCAGGTGTAAGGGACAGCGTCCCGCAAACTGATAGGGGTTGCTCAGTTAATGACACTGTATAACTTCCACCAGATGTTTTTTTCAGGAAATGAAAAAATAATGGCATTTCCATACAAATTGTCCAATTGAGGTGAACATTTTGTATGGAAAAGCCATTTTTTTGTCACTTCCTGAAAAAGTCCCGGTTGAAGTTGTTCAGTATCATTGAGCAACCCCTATCAGTGTGCAGGACGCTGTCCCTTACACCTGGTATACTTTCTGGTCTGATCACGTGGCAGACCGAACAAGCGCTGGCTGGACATCGTAGAAGCATCGTGAAGAATATGGAAGAACGATCTCATACCAGCGCATGCCGAAGACCGGGCAAAGTGGAGTAGTATAGCTGGCAAGCGGACCCCAGCATCAGGCCGGGAAAACGCTAGGAAGACAAAGAAGAAGATACAGGTCTGAATTGAGATTGCATGTTTTTAACAGCAGTTTTTACCTAATAATATTATTATTTATCGATAGAAACACTATGAAATTTGACAAGACAAGAAAGAATTCAGCCTTATGAGGTGATTTGAACATATTTTTTTGTCATGTACAAAAATCATCAACATAAAGACTTCAAAAATAGAAATGATAGAAAAAAGTAGCATACATATAATCAAGCTTTTATCCCTAATGGGGTAGGCAGAGCGAAAACGACCTAAACAAAGGTCATTCCGCCACGTCTGACAAAGTTTTGAGGGTTATTTAAGATGGATTTGTACGAACATTGCTGTAGTGACAGGTTGTCAACCGATCGCCTAAATTACAATATACTGAAACCCTCTGATCCCTTAGCTGGTTTTTACAACATGCACGGGAGTTTACGGGTGATTTTCTCTCACTCCCAGTCCAGCATGGAAGTAAAGAAACCATTTATTATAGGTATTATTATATGTATTAGATTTAAAACCGATTTAACGAGAAATAATAAAAATATTCCATACCACCGTAGTAAAAGCAGGTGTAAGCGAATAAAACAACGCAATCATCAAATTTGATAAAAATGCACTTACGAGAAGAAATTCGATCTATATTACGAATGCGAATTAAATTAAAAAGAACACGGCAAGTGAGCTCGATTCTAGATTTGCCGGCTAAAACTAAAATTAAAATCTATTTGTCACTTTCAGACTCTTCCATTGGAAAAGGACAGGAGATCTATTTTCTCCGATTTTTGATTTATAGTCGGTGGGTGTCATTAATATCCTCCGTCATATGATATGGCAGATAAAATTGCATCCTATCCGTCTTTACGGATGAGACAGCGCAACAAAATTATCTCTGTAAATCCATACCAATCTCGAGATCACTTTATAAATACGAGCCAAAAATTGTGTGACTAACCATCCTTGTTCATTTATTCAATAAACTCTCCCTGGAGGTGGGTTAACCATACATACCAGGCCACTCAGAAAGTATTGCGATAAATAGTTTTTATATATGGCAGACTGGCCGGTTAGAATCTTTTTTGAAAATATGATTACTTGTAAGTAAAAATATGTGTGTTCCATTTTCAAAATTTCCCTCCACATTTTTTGCGAGCCAATTCAAAGTATCGTGTCTTACTGAAAAATGGATCTGCGCCGGGAACATTTTAGAGCTATGATTTTTTACGATTTCAAGTGTCGCCTGAAACCGGATGAATCGTTCGATAGACTTCAAATGGCATTTATGGATGAAAGCCCCTCCAAGGCAACCGTGTATCGTTGGTATAACGAATTTAGGCGCGGTCGACCAACCTTGGGGGATGAAGAAAGAAGCGGACGCCCTTTGACGGCTATTACGGAATAAAACGTGCTAGCAGTGAAAAATTTAATCCAAGATAATAGGCGAATTACATATCAGGAGATTCAGCACATATTAAAGATTGGATCGGGAAGCGTTCATGAGATTCTACAAGGGCATCTTCGCGTGAGGAGGATAGTATCGCGCTGGGTGCCGCACTACCTCACCGACGCTCAGAAGCAGGCCCGGGTGGAATGGTGCCGTGATATGCTGAACAAATTTGAAGCAGGCTCGTCTCGGCGTGTTTACGACATCGTAACAGGTGATGAGTCCTGGATTTATCAATACGATCCAGAAACCAAGCGCCAGTCGACAGTTTGGGTGTTTCAAAATGAACCAACGCCTACCAAAGTGAAGCGATCTCGAAGCGGGGGGAAGATTTTGATCGCCAGCTTTTTTAATTTGACTGGCCACTTGGCCTCAATTCTCTTACGAAATCAAAGAAGCATTAACGCCGAATGGTATACTACCAAATGTTTACCAGAAGTTTTTTCTGTTGTGAGCAACAAGCGACCAAACACAGGGCTCCGCGGACTACTGCTCCACCACGACAATGCGCCTGCACACACCGCGCTCAAAACGAGGGACTTCCTGGACAGCACACCAGTCAAACTCCTGGGTCACCCTCCTTACAGCCCTGATCTAGCACCGTGTGACTTCTTTTTATTTCCAAAAATAAAAAATCAGCTCAAGGGGATACAATTTTCGTCGCCGGAAGATGCGCTGGCTGCGTTCGAGCAGGCTGTAAACGAGGTGTCTACGGCGGACTGGATAAAGTGTTTTGAAAACTGGTTCAGACGCATGAATCTTTGTATAGAGGCTGGTGGAGAGTACTTTAAAAAGATTTAATAAAAATATATGTACCTGTAGAACAATTTTTTTTAGTGTCGCAAAACTTTCTGAGTGTCCCACGTACATACATACTATCACGCCTGTATCCCTAATGGGGTAGGCAGAGCGTGAACAACTCAAACAAAGGTCGTTCTGCCAAGTCTGACAAGTTTTGAGGGTTGTTTAAGATAGAACTGGATATTGCTGTAGTGACAGGTTGTCAGCCCATCGCCTAAATGTGGGTTAACCTCCAACGGAAAAACTACCATCCTTGTTGACCACAGATTATTGAATTGCCTAAGTCCAGTATAAATAAGACTTAAACCTAACACTTCATAATAATAACTATTACCGTAACATTGATCTTGGACACGATGGTTGGCAGCATTCAATCACTTCCTGGCGAGGATCATCAGCAATTATACCAGTTTCCATGATCTTGACGCTGATAATACTTCAGACGTCAGCCCAACACGCGAAGCGGTCTGTAAGAACAATTAATAAATTATCATAAAATACATTTCAATATACATTGCGTAGTCAGCTAGTTCATACATACATATAATCACGCCTTTATCCCTAATGGGGCAGACCTAAGCAAAGGTCGTTCCGCTACATTTGACAAATTTTGAGGGTTATTTAAGATAGATTTGTAGATATATCACTTCCCCATCTGAATGAAATATTGCATTTTCCTCTCTCTTATAGCATATTATATTAGTTTATTATAATTGTACTTATGTATTAGTCTATTGTACCTATTTGTATTTATGTAACTAGTAAGTACTTTGTCTAAGTATTATATATAGTAGTATTTAATTTTTTAACAATAGAAACTGCACTATCCCGCATAATATTAGAAAACTACTCCTTTACCCAAAGGTTGCCTGGCAGAAATTGCTACCCTAGCAATAAGGCCGCCTAATTGTACTCTGTTTTGTAATGTTTGTTCCTGTACAATGTGTTGTTTCTATGTAATAAAGAATATTTGTATTGTATTGTATATTGCTGTAGTGATAGGTTGTCTACCCATCGTCAAAATTGTAATATACTGACACCCTGAAACTGAAACCCTCGGATCCTTTAGCTGGTTTTTACAGCATGTCCTAGAGGAAATGCAGCTGGCACATTCTATGTTTTTCTCTCGCTCCAAGTCCAGCATGGAAGTCAGCTAGTTAAATTATTTTCTTTGTAGTATAGCGGCTAACTTATTGTGCAGTGAACATAAAACTGTACAAAACTATTGTCTTGTAAAAAGGCCCGAGCTTAGTATACGCTCTGTAAAAACAATTAATAAATTATATAACCGCAATTTACTGTTTTATGATTGCTCACTTACTGACTCTTCATCAGTGTTTATGATGCAGGAAAAATACGAAAATAATGAAAAGCTAAAATTAAAATCTACTTGCCAGTTTTAGATTCAAAACATTGGAAAAGGACAGGAGATCTATTCTCTCCGTTTTTTGATTTATAGTCGGTGCTTTTATGCGTTATTAAAAATGACACTTTTTCCCTAGCATTTCTGTCAATTTTATCCGCCATATCATATGACGGCGGATAAAATTGATAGAAATGCTTTGGTAACGTGCAAAAGCGCGTCTAAATTTAGCGGACAAAGTGTAAAACCATAGAGTATAAATCGCTTGTCCTTTTTCAATTTAATTTTTTGAAAGTGACAGATAGATTTCAATTTAGTTTTAGCCGGTGGTACCTAGAATCGAGCCCACTATTAGGGATCCACAGGGAAATAAAACTGTGCAGAAAGTTACTGTGTGCGCTTTTGCTTCATAGTTTTAGATGAAGAAAATCGATTGTCGAGGAACAACCCTATTCGGTCGCGTAATATAGGCACATCCCTAATGTTGCGTTTGACAGTTGTGGAGTACATCGATCCCGCGTATCGAGCGGTGGTTTGATAAATCGTCACGTGATTATATTTCTGTTTTAATTATATTTTTCCAAACATTAACTGTCTATTCACTATCAGGCAAACTCAGATTTACTCTCTGATTATCTCACCCAAACCAATAGGCTTTGCCACAGAATTTCCTTGAAGGCATGAAGTCCAGAGGCGTGAACACTATCTATTTTCTTCTTCTTATATGTCTAGCGTTCAGCCCAACCTGTGCTGCTTCGCTTTCCAGCTTCGTCTACAGCACTGTGTAATATCGTCTATCCATATTCGCTTTCATGACAACCAGCCCAAGCGTCCGTTCAACTCTTCTTTGCTCTACCGTTTGGCCTAGAGCCTTGGACAGTATTTCTTTTCTATCATACTTACATATATTCACGACTTTATCCCTAATGGGGTAGGCAGAGCGTAAACGACCTAAACAAAAGGTCATTCCGCCACGTCTGACAAAGTTTTGAGGGTTATTTAAGATAGATTTGTAGGTATATTGCTGTAGTGACAGGTTGTCAGCCTATCGCCTAAATTGCAATATACAGATCCTTCGGATCCCTTAGCTGTTATTTAGCATGCTTGGGAGGAAATGCAGCTGGCACATTGTATGTTTTTCTCTCACTCGCGCAGCATGGAATTTCTGTTCTATGATTTTAGTAACCTCTATCAAATGCTCAGCTCAACATATGATCCTGTCAATGACGTCACCCAAGATCCTTCAATCAATCACAACACCATAAAGTATATCACTGAGGAAGTGCAAGACCCGGAAACTGTCACCGTCGTCCTTGTTGGCACATCTAATAATAGTCCATAAACTGAAACAATGGTTGACCAGGTTTTTTCCTACGCCACTAGACACGCGAACCTTATTCTTACGTCGTGGAAACTTCGATAGAACGCAATAGTTTGTAACAGTGAGATAAGATGGTTGATACGCAAATCTATGCGGTTTGAGGTAAAACAAGAATTATAGGCCCCGATTCGGCCGAAACACTAAATAAAATAAGACCTAACTGTCAGTTTCTGTAATGTCACAAGCGGTCAAAAAAGGAAGGCACTACAGACGAAGTCTAAGGGCATTTTTGCACTGCTACGTATTCCGTTCGTATCCGTGACTAGTTATATGGAAGCTGTCATATATTTTCGCGCCAATTCATATATTTTTTTCACGAATTCGAAACGAAGCAGTGCAAAAACGCCCTGAGAGCCAACTTAATTTTAATACTGTTAAATCAAGAATAGGACATAAACCAGTTCTTTAATATAGCGTTTATATTGCTATGTTTTTGTATTCATTTAAGTCGACGAGGAAGACTTCGTAGAAGATGGCGAGACGACTTGGATGTTTTCTGTGCACAATGGCCGACAGAGGCTGCAGATAGAGACGCCTGGAGAGATAAAGGGCCCAGCAGTGGGACGACCTATAGGTTATCAACAAAAAAAAGTTTGATTTTCTATATAGCACAGATAAAAAGACCTGAAAACAGTAAGACAGAAAGAATAAGGGAAGGTCTTATGCACTGCGTTTAAGCCCTTTACCCTATTGTACCTCTATTTTATTTATTTATGACAGGTCTTTTTAGTCACCGGTCAGGTTCATTTAACAAACTTTGTCAGAGCTGAAGTATAAAGAAGTCAGACAGGTTTGACCCACAAGTTTGACTAGCGATGGCAGGAAACTGGTAGGTTTCATTCAGCAATACAAGGTAGTTCACCAACAGCGTAAGTACCAGGCGATCATAGCTTTCAGAAGCTCTTTTGAAAGCTAAGCTATGGGATGGCCATTTCACAAACTATGTCAGAGTTTAGAGGTAATTAAATTAAATTAAATTCAATTTAAAGACGTTCTGTGTTGTTCACTTGTCTGGTTTCTTTTTTCTCTATAGGTAGTTCACCAACAGAATAAGTACCAGGCGATCATAGCTTTCAGAAGCTCTTTTCTGTTGAATGTTTGTGGCCATTTAACAAACTATGTCAAAGTTCAGAGGTAATTAATTTAAAGACGTTCTGGGTTGTCTGGTTCCTTGTCTATAGGTAGTTCGCCAACAGAATAAGTACCAGGCGATCAGAGCTTTCAGAAGCTCTCCACAAGACGCAGACGCGGGCGCAGGGCTGCCCCACAAACGCATCCCACTTCGGAATTAGGCCGATATAAATACACACTGCACTTGCACTCGGTAGGGATGCGTCCGTTAAAAATAGAAATAAATTTACTTTTCTTGAAAATTCTAACAAACCCTGGTTTAAAATTCTTTCAACCACCTACTAAGCCTCTGTCATGGTTAGTCCGACGAAAGGACTAGTCACAACACTGCTGAACAATATGAGTCGTCATGGTCATGGAGAAGAAATTAGACGGGTCGGCAAGCACAGCGCGAGAATATGAAAATCAAATTTGTTGCTCCCATTCTAACCAAAATATCTCGACTAACAACAATTTTTTTTTTTATATTTTAACCTTTAGATAATATTAATTAGAGAAAGTACTTCAGTTTCATGGTTTAACCAAACCCTTACATGTTTTTGGTGAATTAAAAATCACACTGTATTCATCAAGAACGCTGCTGTTTGCTGTTTATACATACATACACATAATCACGCCTTTATCCCTAATGGAGTAGGCAGCCTACAAATCTATCTTAAATAACAGACGTGGCAGAACGACCTTTATTCAGGTCGTTTACGCTCTGCCTACCCCGTTATTTCATATTTAAGTATAGGTACATACATATAATCACGCCTTTATCCCTAATGGGGTAGGCAGAGCATAAACGACCTAAACAAAGGTCGTTCCGCCACGTCTGACAAGGTATTGAGGGTTATTTATGATAGATTTGTAGGTACCATATATTGCCATAGTAACAGGTTGTCATCCTATCGCCTAAATTGCAATATACTGAAACCCTCGGATACCTTAGCTGTTTATTTTTTACATACAAACTCATATTGCTCCATATTTTCTTCCACGTTTTGCCAATTTCTCTGCGTGCCAACCCTAGAAGTTTAGTGAGCTTTGCCGCGTCCGGTGACCGGGCTACGATCGTAACCTAACTCAGCTAGCTCATTGATTTACTATACAACCTATAGCTGTATTAGAGTACTGGGAAGCGCTTCTGGTTCTATTTGTCATCAAGTCACCGTCAAAGACACATGATACATACATACATATAATCACGCCTTTATCCCGAATGGGGTAGGCAAAGCGTAAACGACCTAAGAAAAGGTCGTTTTAAGGCTATTTTAGACTGAAATGTGTATCGTTATAGTGACAGGTTGTCAGCCCATCGCCTAAATTGCAATACACTGAAGCACTGAAGCCCTTGAATTCCTTAGCTTATTTTTACAGCATGCCCGGGACGAAATGCAACTGGCTCATTCTATGTTTTTCTCCCACTCCCAGTCCAGCATGGAAGTAAGTATTCATACAAGCGTAGAAATCATCACTTAGAACAAACCTTTGAGGCAAAATTATCATTCTTCTGCGCCATGCCTGAGCCCTTTTCTAACCCAAAAAAATATGAGTTCAAATAGCCAGGGCTAACCGTTTGGCAAACGGTATCAGACGGGAATGCGGGTATTTTTAACCACCGGTTAAATGGGACGTCGCGGTTAGCGGGAAACGGCCGGTTTGTTTATTTATTGCATCTCTCATATTAATTTTAACTGTAGAACCAATGGCCGGGTTTCGATTGATTTAGTTATGTTGTGTAATGGTGGAAAATGAAAGCAACTATCATTGGCCCAATTCAAGAATGGTACCATAATGAAGAATACGACTTATACTTACTTATACTTACATACACGCCTTTATCCCTAATGGGGTATGCAGAGCGTAACCGACTTAAACGAAGTTCGCTTCTGCCATGTCTGACAAAGTTTTGAGGGTTATTTAAGATAGATTTGTAGGTATAAACTATATAGCTGTAGTGACAGCTATAAATTTCAATATACAGAAACCCTCAGGTGACAACCCTTGCCTGGTTTTTACAGCACGAATTTCAACTACATAAATTTCGTACATACATACACACAGTCACGCCTCTATCCCTAATGGGGTAGGCAGAGCGTAAACGACCTAAACAAAAGCCGTTTCGCCACGTCTGACAAAGTTTTGAGGATTATTTAATATAGATTTGTAGGTATATTGCTGTAGTGACAGGTTATCAACCAAACGCCTGAAATGCAATATACAGGAACCCTCGGATCCCTTAGCTGGTTTTTACAGCACAACTTATGTTTACATAAATCTCATTCTTCCATTTCCAGAATTTTCTTTATAGCGGTTGTTCAGTTTTGTTGACTGAGCCATGACTGAGCAACCCCTATCAGTTTGCGGGAGGCTGTCCCACACCCCGCATACTAAAATCGCCAAACAGGGAAAAGATGAGAAAAAGAAGCTTTTGCCTAGCTGTGATATGATTTTTTTTTATCTTAAAATGGGTTTCCTCTTGACTCTAGACACAAAGGTCAGGAATGATCGTGACAGCGTCGACGATGGAGCGACCAACCCTGAAGATCCTTGTTATAAATAATAAATAATAAATTTATTTATTCACGTAACATAAGACTCACTTTGTTAGTAGACTTAGAACTAAGTATGTTAGTAAGTAGGTAGATAAAGTTACAATTTTCTTTTTTCTTTAATTACTGGGCATGCCAAACTTGTTCTTCCATGCTGGACTGGGAGCGAGAGAAAAACATAGAATGTGCCAGCTGCATTTCCTCCCGGGCATGCTGTAAAAACCAGCTAAGGGATCTGAGGGTTTCAGTATATTGCAATTTAGGCGATGGGCTGACAACCTGTCACTACAGCAATATACGTACAAAATACAAATCCATATTGAATAACCCTCAAAACTTTGTCAGACGTGGCGGAACGACCTTTGTTTGGGTCATTTACGCTCTGCCTACCCCATTAGGGATAAAGGCGTTATTATATGTATGTATGTCAAACTTGTCCGCTATTTGTTGCAGAATAATGTCGGGGCTGCTCCGCACACGTCGCATCAGTGTTATGTCACTGGCAGTCTCACGCACCGACGGAACACAGCAAGATGTTTGGCGCAGGACTCCGGTGGTCGGGTGGTTGCGACCCAAGCGGCCCCTTGCGGAGCCTACCACCGCTTTGTAGGGATCGTTCAGCCGGACTTATTCACAGGCGAGCCTGTGTTGCCGTTGCCCAGGGTGGAACACAAAGAGGTAGATCCCATCCCACCCCATGTAGACGGGTGACGTAGACTTCGTCTATCGAATTGACCGATAAACCCTTGTGTCAGAGTGTATAAACGCCTAATAGCACAGCTACGAGTAAGCTAATAGGCCCCTGGCCTTTGTTTAGGATGTTTACGCTCTGCCTACCCCATTAGGGATAAAGGCGTGATTATATGTATGTATGTATTTAAGTTTTTTATAACACGAATATTTTCTCGAGGTCCACCGAAAATTTTAGTTTGTTCTAAGTGATGATTTCTACGCTTGTATACTTACGTCCATGCTGGACTGGGAGTGAGAGAAAAACATAGAATGAGCCAGTTGCATTTCGTCCCGGGCATGCTGTAAAAATAAGCTAAGGAATTCAAGGGCTTCAGTGTATTGCAATTTAGGCGATGGGCTGACAACCTGTCACTATAACGATACACATTTCAGTCTAAAATAGCCCTCAAAACGACCTTTTCTTAGGTCGTATACGCTCTGCCTACCCCATTAGGGATAAAGGCGTGATTATATGTATGTATATAAGTTCCCACTAGACTTTTCTCAACTCTTCATTCATTCATTCAGCTGCACATTTAGACAATTCTCGACCAACTTCATAATTGAATTATCGCCTTTACCGTCAATAGAACGTTACTTTTGATATCTTTGAGTTTTTGAACGAGATTCATATTTATTTTCATTATATTAGAGATACGTTTAAAAAGATGCAATATGGATTTACAAGTAGACAGAAGTTTGGACGAAACTAGTGTTTTATTGTATAACTAGTCTTTCATGCTGGACTGGGAGAGATAGAAAAACATAGAATGTTCCAGCTGCCCTTCCTCCCAGGTATGCTGTAGAAGTCAGCAAAAGGGATTTGAGGGTTACAGTGTATTGTTATTTAGGCGATGGGCTGACAACCTGTCACTACAATAATACAAATCATTAGAATGAAAAAAAATTGCCCTCAATTTTTGTCAGACGTGGCGAAGCGCCTGTTACAAGGCGTTTTACGCTCTTCCTACCCCGTAAGGGATATAGGCGTGATTTAATATATATGTTTACGTTATAGCTATTCCAAAATTCTTGCAAGAATTATGATAATATATATAATAGAAATATAAGAAATATAATAATATTTCAAGGACATAGAGAGAGTTTGATGTAATATAAAATAACTACCTAAATATAATTTCTAGGACATGAATAGTTGGGTGCAGTAGAAAATAAATAGTTATTGATAATACATACAATATATATGTATGTAAGTACTGTAGTAGATAGTGAAAAAATCCACGTTAAATATTATTGTGCTAGCTGTAAGCATGCAAACAAAAAGGGCTCGCCAGTAGTATGTGAAAACCTTAATAAATATGTGATATCAACGTTGTTCAATAAGTCTTTTTCCTGTAAGACACCAAAATTAAAACTACGCGGTATAAGGGGCTAGCCCTTCCAACACGTGTCTCTCCTATCTCTATGACCCATTTACACACACATACACACACACCAATACAAGCACACACACGCAAAACCGTGTGCGCGTGGGCCGAATGAATACACACAACTGCATCCGTATGCATCAAAACGTAGTAAAAGCTTGTGTGTGTGCGTAAAATTTGGAATAAACATACCGTATGTGTGAGTTTATCTATGATGCTCTAGGATAGGCAGATTAGTGTGTTGGAACAAATTTTTGAATTAGGAATTGTTTCCGCAAAGTTTTTTCTTTTCAGTTTTCTTTTTTTTAGACTTTTGTGGGTGGCCTGTATATATAGACAAACTTTATAGTGTTTTATTCGTTATGATTATGATTATGACAGGTAAAAATAGCGTAACAGCTAGTTACGCTATTTTTATTATTCAAAAATTCACTGTAAGGGACAGCGTCCCGCAAACTGATAGGGGTTGCTCAGTCAACGAAACTGATCAACAGGTTTTTTTCAGGAAGTGATTTTTTATTTTATTGTCCATATAAGTTGTCTGATCGAGGTGGTCATTTTGTATGGGAGGGTATTTTTTATAACTTCCTGAAAAAGAAATCCTTCTGATAGTTGTTCAGTTTCGTTGACTGAGCAGAGCAACCCCTATCAGTTTGCGGGACGCAGTCCCTTACATCCGGTTTATTAAACGTAAGTTTGATGTCCTTTACAAAGATAATTATCAGAATGAGTAACATTAACATTGTACTCCGCTAGACTTTCGCTTTATCTGTAAATTTTCAGAGCACAGGCTACAGGCATAATTATAGTCAAGTCTGTATCCCTTGCGGGATAAGCAGAGCATCAACAACTTTTCTTCGTTCTAGCCACTTTTTACGTGTCATTTTAGAACTAAAAATAAGCGTTCGTATTCATGTCACTCCCTTTTGTCTGATTTGATAGTTTTAAGTTAGGTTAAGTCTCTTTGATAGTGATTTTTAACTAAATAAGCGGATATTTTTTTGTGTTATTTTTTATTATAATATTAGCATCGAGTCTCGAGACATAATCCTAACTCTAATTCTTAACTAGCTCTGGAATTTCTTAACTTTGACTTAAGAACATGATAGCAAATAAACACATGACTTCGACATTCCTAATCTGACCTAAGACTGCTTATTTGACGTAAATTACGGAAGCATGCTCTATGCTCAGTTCTTATTTCAAGCGTCTTACGTTAGATTAGGAATGTCAAAGTCATGTGATAAAAAAAACTATCGTGAATAGTGATTATTTGCTATTCTGTTCTTATGTAAAAGTTAAGATAAATACGGCGCTAGCTAAGAATTAGTGAAGTAATAATCTTTCCGTCGAATTGCCACCAATATAAATTAATAAACTGTGGAATAAACTGCCTAAGACAATTCAAGAAAGTCCCTCAGTGAATGTCTTTAAGAAAAGATTAAAAGATCACTTCTTATCTGAATAATTTTGATGTATGTATTTATGTAGTTTATTCGTATATGTATGTATCAATATATTGTTTAGTATATATGTATGTTTATTTAAAATAGTAATATACGGTAGGTATTTATTCTATGTATAGGTATGTAAGTATTTTTAATTTTTTGTTTTACTAGTCTCTGTTAATGTTGCATTTTCTTGTCCCCTCAAAATTATTCACTTTCTCTTACTACCATTGGGTTGGCTGGAAGAGATCTCTTCATAGAGATAAGTTCGCCCTTGCACACTATATTTGTAAATTACATTTCTTTTGTGTTTATGCAATAAAGTATATATATATACATATATAAAATTTTCGGTGGACCTCGAGAAAATATTCGTGTTATAAAAAACTTAAATACATACATACATATAATCACGCCTTTATCCCTAATGGGGTAGGCAGAGCGTAAACATCCTAAACAAAGGTTGTTTCGCCACGTCTGACAATGTTTTTAAGGGTTATTTAAGATATATTTGTAGGTATATTGCTGTAGTGATAGGTTGTCAGCCCATCGCCTAAATTACAATATACTGAAACCGTCGGATCCCTTAGCTGGCTTTTACAGCATGCTCGGGAGGATATGCAGCTGGCACATTCTTTGTTTTTCTCTTGCTCCCAGGCCAGCATGGAAGTATTATTATTAAATTAAATTAATAATTTATTATTATTAAATTATTAATTTATTATTAAAAACTAAAATACGTAACTTTATTCTTCCTTTTAAGTTAAAACTTTACAAAATATGCGTTCTATATAACGGACTTTAAAAGCCTTATTAACCAAAAGTAGGCTTAATACTTAAACCAGTGATTATGTTAATAAACTTATGTAACGTTAATTACATTATACAAAAGCATATCAAAGCGCGGCGCGGGCGCAGAACAGATTAATAGGGGTTGAGCTCCACTTTCACTTTCTTCCATGCCGGCCTGGGAGCAAGAGAAAAACGTAGAATGTGCCAGCTGCATTTCCTCCCAAGCATGCTGTAAAAACCAGCTAAGGGATCCGAGGGTTTCGGTATTTTGTGATTTAGGCGATGGGCTGACAACCTGTCACTACAGCAATATACCTACAAATCTATCTTAAATAACCCTCAAAACTTTGTCAGACGTGGCGGAATGACCTTTGTTTAGGTCGTTTGCGCTCTGCCTACCCCATTAGGGATAAAGGCGTGATTATATGTATGTATGTATGTATGAGCTCCACTTGATGCGATCAGTTAGTTAGCAATAATTTTCATTCACTAAAAAATAAGGACTATTTAATTTCTTCCATGCTGGACTGGGAGTGAAAGAAAAGCATAGAAAGAGCCAGGTGCACTTCCTCCCGATCATGCAGGAAAAACCAGGTAAGGGATCCAAGGGTTTTAGTATACATACATACATACATAAATCACGCCTTTATCCCTTACGGGGTAGGCAGAGCGTTTAACGCCTCGTAAAAGGTGCTTTCGCCACGTCTGACAAAAATTGAGGGCAATTTTAGATTGTAATATGTATTGCTATAGTAACAGGTTGTCAGCCCATCGCCTAAATTACAATACACTGTAACCCTCGAGTCCCTTTTGCTGACTTCAACAGCATGCCCGGGAGGAAGGGCAGCTGGAACATTCTATGTTTTTCTATCTCTCCCAGTCCAGCATGGAAGTTTTAGTATATATTGCAATTTAGACGATGGACTGACAACCTGTCACTACAGAAATATACTTACAAATTTATCTTAAATAACCACAAAACTTTGTCATACGTGGCGGAAATTTGTTGCCGGATGATGTTAAACTGATACCTATAACTATTTTCAAAAAAAGATTGTTTAATGTTTAATATCGAATTGAGTGTTGACGAATTTAAATTTTAAGTTTTGATTATTTATTTAAATTTATTTATTTGTTTTATACTATAACCTGGCCGGATTATTTTAAAATTGATATTAACTGTCATTTAGGATCGTATTTATGAAACGATATCAAACTTGAGAGCGATATTAAGTATGGATTTGACAGGCCAATTTGTACTGAAATGACATTTCTGATACGAACTCAAACTCGCTGTCACTCTTGAGAGCTGATTACAAATACGGCCCTTATATTCATTTCAGTGGACCATTATTTCTTATAAAATTTGACATACCTTCCCGTAATATTTACCTAATTTCACACTTAACATAACTTAACATAACTTAATCGTGTTATAATTTGACATATTTGTAATTTGATTCTTACTTTTTATCTTGTATTATGCATGTCTAATTTTG
Source organism: Scrobipalpa costella (assembly GCA_949820665.1). NCBI lineage: Eukaryota > Metazoa > Arthropoda > Insecta > Lepidoptera > Gelechiidae > Scrobipalpa > Scrobipalpa costella. The sequence continues at coordinate 12,470,551 of OX463315.1, forward strand.
GCGCAACACTCGTGTTCAATTAAGAATTAAGACCATAATATGTACCGTGATTGTAAGCAAATAAATAATTATTTGATTTGATTTGGATCGACATTTCTTTAGGTCGTTTACGCTCTGCCTACCCCATTATGGATTATATGTATGTACGTACTATTTATACACTTCCGTTTCTACCAGAATAGATGCTACCAAGTGTAACTCGACCCTAACCAGTCACCGTTGCACAATGACTCTCACCCACTGACATACTAGCAACACTTCCACAGTTTTTTTATAGAGTTTATCCGTAACGACCTTAAAATTATGTAAGTTGTGCAATTCGGTGGAAACTAAACCACGTTTGGAAAAAGTTCACTTTATGCAGAGTTTTTATTAAAATGAAAACTTCCATGCTGGACTGGGAGCGAGAGACAAATGTAGAATGTGCCAGCTGCTTGTTCTTCCGGGCATGCTGTGAAAGCCAGCTAAGGGATTCGAGGGTTACAGTGTATTGTAATTTAGGCGATGGGCTGACAACCTGTCACTACAGCAATATACATACAAGTCTATCTTGAATAACCCTCAGAACTGTGTCAGACGTGGCGGAACGACCTTTGTTAGGTCGTTTGCGCTCTGCCTACCCCATTTGGGATAAAGGCGTGACTATATGTATGTATGTATTTTATATTTAAGTATACAAGGTGTTAAGGACAGCTTTCCGCAAACTGATAGGGTTTAGTTAGTCATTGAAACCTGAACAACTTTAGTAAATAAATTCTTTAAGGAAAAGAAAACAACTAATTCATTTTCATAAAAAATGTATAATTTTGTATGAGTAATTAAAAAATTTTTTTCATTGCCTGAATGGATTTTCTGGTGAAAAAAATTCAGTTTCGTGAAACTGAACTACATTCTTAAAAACACTGAAGATAAAAAATATATTACCGGCATCGTATAATTTACCACAGTCTTGTTTTTCTGAACCCAAGTTTCTAGAAAATCTGAACTTGGTTAAGCTATACTACTTATATCAAGAAATACCACGAAGTAATAAAAAATCTTGTTGTTTTTCACCAAAATCTTTAACTGTCTCCGTGGTCTAGTGGCTAGTGCTATGGACTCCTGATCCGGAGGTCCTGGGTTCGATTCCCAGGAGGGAAAAACAAAGTAGATATTTGAGAATTTATCACTTTGTGAATTTTTTCCCAGTTTGGTTAGGACATTGCAGGCTGAATCACCTGATTGTCCGAAAAAGAGAAAGATTTCGTGCTTCGGACGGCACGTTCAGCCGTCGGTCCCGGTCGCTGTCTTTGATAGTGGTCGTTACTCAAACCATGTAAGAGGCCTGATAGTTGTGCTACTAGGCGGTTTAAAAACCCTGACACCAGGGTTCATCGGGTCGATAGACTCGATACCCACTCGACAGAAGAAGAATACAATGTTCTTTATTGCACAAAGAAACACATACAACAGAAATAAAAAGGAACAAACGTGACAGTACAATATAGGTGGCCTTATTGCTAAACCAGCAATTTCTATTAGGCAACCTTTGGGTACCACGTAAATACCACGAAGGAATAAAAAAAAAAACTCGTTGTTTTTCACCAACAACTTTTATTTTGCACTTGAAAAGTGAAATGGCGCCAGTGACTTTCACCCACTGACACAGTGAGACTTTTTTCCACTTTTTAATCTGTGACCTTAAAAAGGCGCGCGAAAATTGCGTAACCATGACTACGATTTTAATTTTGTTATGTAAACATTCTCACGATTGGCCAGAAGCGGGTTGACTTACTTTTTTAAATTGGTTTTTGACGGGACAGGAAGTATTACAGAACAATTTTTATAACATTTTGGTTATGTTTTAGGTTGAAGAGATGCATACCTATAGTTCGTATTTTTAACGTTGATACTAACGTGTTTTGCGGCCCATAAACTGGTTTGTCTTTGCAACTTACCATTGGTTTACATTTCGGAGCCGCAGACGATAAACTTGTTACAAACATTGTTTTGCGGTTGAGGTTCTTTAAATTTGTAGCGCAAAAACAGGTTATTGGCAGCGATTAAAGAACGTAACGATAACGCACCGTTAAAAAATCGGAGTGTATATCCGGATTTTTTTGTACCTAGGTAAGATTATCATTATGTGTTTGATTTTGAAGAGATACATAATATCCGGATTATGTTCGTACATAGCCTTTTGAAAGCAAATCCTGTATATTGTAAATGTCAAAGTTTGGATGTTTTCACCGCGGGAAAACCTTCATTTCCACGGGAAAACTCGTTTTACGCGGATGTAACCGCGGGCGGAAGCTTCATTGGTAGAATTACACCCTAAAAGTTCAAATAATATATCCCCTTCTTCTTAGCGAGTGTTTTCTCGAACCGAACAAAGACCCGATGGACCCTGATATCAGAGTTTGCAAACAGTTTTTATCCTAACTGCAAAATTATCTGGCACGGTTTGTGGTCTAGCCAGTGCCTTGGTGGGAAATAGCTGAAGCTGGAACAAAGCCTCCGCTTGCAACCTACATACCTCCCCTCTTTCCTCTGTAAGACTAACCTGACCGACGGTACACTAGGTAAAATAGTCGGCCTGCCTCTCAGAGGAAATCTCTCGCATAATTATTAAGTATAATCGTTAGTAAAGAAATAAAGCTTCAACCAAGCAATAAAAACCTTCTAGTAGATAGGCTTATAATACTACAAATTATAATTATAAACTTCCATGCTGGCCTGGGAGCGAGATAAAAACATAGAATGTGCCAGCTGCACTTCCTCCCGGGCATGCTGTAAAAACCAGCTAAGGGATCCGAGGGTTTCAGTATATTGCAGTTTAGGCGATAGGCTGACAACCTGTCACTATGGCAATATACAAATCTATCATAAATAACCCTAAAAACCTTGTCAGACGTGGCGGAACGACATTTGTTTAGGTTGTTTACGCTCTGCCTACCCCATAAGGGATAAAGGCGTGATTGTATGTATGTATAATTATAAATCTGCCGTGTAACACACAGGCAATTTGTCTTTCGTCGCAAGATGTCACTATCGCAAAATGTCCCTTAGCCGCAAAATATCGCTTTCTCACAGTATCCTTTTCGCTAAATGTTGTTTTCGCAGAATGTATCTTGACGATACCGCGATTTTCTCTCGTGTAATATTCCTAGAAGAAATGTTGCAATGTAAAAGAAGTCTTTTACTAAATGTTAACTTTGAAATTTCACAATTTCCATACACTTTAGATTTCTCAATTAAATGTTTTTATCACATCTTGCCTAACAAAATTAATAAAGATAACGCACGTAGTTAAGTTGCATTCATATCTTAAAGAATGCGATTTTCGTCATGGAGATTTTGTAAAACAAAAATCATTTGTTTATCTAAGAATAATCTAATCTTATATATGACGGGGTCAGCTACTTAATCTAGGGGATTGAAAGATGATACTGGTTTCTACACATAGAAATTTCTACACAGAGCGACTGCAATATGGTCTCTGCAACCCAGAAAGGAAACGAGACCTAATTTCTACGTAGATTAGGCTTTTGCCAACTATCAGTTAAGTCGCAAAATTGACTGTTACTTCTGCAAAATCGCAAACTATTCGTTGCAATGGCGCAAGAGCACATTTCGTGCCGCTCTAAGCCGGTCTTTTATTTTATTTTCCCCAGGCTAAAATAATAAATAAACTCTCTTTTGACTATGTAGAGAATGTCCCGTCTCTGAATTCGTGAACTACTCTTTGGAATGGCGCATAGGCACTATTCGTGCCGCTCTAAGCCCGTCTTTTCTTTTATTTTTCCCGAGTTATAGGCTAAAATAATAAAAAATATATTTTCTGACTATATAGAGACTGTCGCGTCTGCGAATTAACTACTCTTTGGAATGGCGCAAGAGCACATCTCGTCCCGCTCTAAGAAGGTATTTCCTTTTATTTTTCCCAAGCTATAGGCTAAAATAATAAATAAATTATTTTCTGACTATAATAGCTTTATTAATTCGCGAACTACTCTTTGGAATGGCGCATGAGCACTATTCGTGCCGCTCTTAGCCGGTCTTTTCTTTTCTATTTTCCAAGCTATAGGCCAAAATAATAAATAATGTCTGACATCGTCGCGTCTGCGAATTCGCAAACTACTCTTTGTGCGCAAGAGCACATTTCGTACCTCTTTAAGCCGGGCTTACATATGTTGGCTAAATAATAAATAAATAATTTTCTGACTGTGCAGAGATTGTCGCGTCTACGAATTCGCGAACTACTCTTTGGAATGGCGCAAGAGCACATCTCGTCCCGCTCTAAGCCGGCTTGTCTTATGCAACCTTTCTCTGTTGCGCAACCGCAAGCTCTGACCGACTTTGGCGCGGTTATGTAACACCAATTGTTTTTTAGACCCCCCCTTTTGGGGGTTTTCAGGTTATTATGTGAACTGGTTTAGGAGGAAGTAGGCTTTGGCCGATTTTATTACTGATTATCGTTTTTTTGTATTAATTTAATTTAATTTGCCCAGCAGTGGGACAGCGCAGGCTTGTATAATAATAATGAAAAAAACGGCGATGGGCTGACAACCTTTCACTATAGCGATACACTTTTCAATCTAAAATCGCCCTCAATATTTGTCATACGTAGCGGAAACGACGTAGCAAGAGTGAGTTTAACGTCCTGCCTACCTCGTTTGGGATAAAGGCGTGATTTTTTACCGTTTAAGTAACATTTGAGCAAAGTAAGTATGTATGTATGTATTTATTTATTACAATATCACGTGTAAATTGTTTATTACATTGTATTACATTATTTTTATTTTTTTTGTCTGTTCTTGTATCGCTGTGTTGCCCCAGAAGTTTTAAATCTCTCACAAAACTTGGTTTGGCTGGAAGAGATCTCTTTGTAGAGATAAGCTCGCCTTTGCAACTCAATTTGAAATTATTTTTCTATGTTTTTGATGATTTAAAGAATATATATAAGGATGACGCATTGGTAAAGTTAAGTTCACTATATGGCTGACTATACAGCAACTGTAGTACCTTCAAGCTGGGTCTCAAAGGTCAAAGGTCCAGATCAGAAAGGTGGTCTGACTCCTCAGCAGAGCTTAACTTAACATTCTCCATAAACGTGTAGGAAGCCGGTTTCAACAGGAAGATGTAAGGTATCTTAGGCCCATATTTATAATTAGCTTTCAAGAGACACAGCGAGTTTGAGTTTGCCATTTCAATACAAGTCCTGTAAAATATAATCAAATATGTTCTTCTGTCGAGTGGGTATCGAGTCGACCCGATGAACACTGGTGTCAGAGTTTTCAAACCGCCTAGTAGCACAGCTATTTAGGCCTCTGACATGTTTTGAGTAACGACGACCGGGACCGACGGCTTAACGTGGCCTCCGAAACACGGAATCCTCTTTCTTTTCGGTCAATCAGGTGAGTCAGCCTGCAATGTCCTAACCAAACTGGGAAAAATCCGACAAAGTGATATATTGTCAAAAAGCAACTTTGTCCCCTCCCCCTGGAAATCGAACCCAGGACCCCCAGATTATAAGCCCATGGTTCAAACCACTCATTAGCCAGCGTGTATAATCAATTTCTTCTCAGAATCAGGTGACTCTACCAGCAAAGCAGGTCAAGGCTCTGCAGTTTGCAGACCATTTTCCTTCTATCGTCTAAGTCTTTCACAACATTTCATCAGTAGCTCAAACGGACGTCCTTCTCTGAATACTCCATCATCACCAATGGTATCAGTTTCTTCTGTGCTGGACTGGGAGAGATAGAAAAACATAGAATGTTCCAGCTGCCCTTCCACCCGGGCACGCTGTAGAAGTCTGCAATAGGGATTCGAGGGTTACAGTGTATTGTAATTTAGGCGATGGGCTGACAACCTGTCACTACAGCAATACAAATTATTACAATCTAAAATTTGCCGTAAAATTTTGTCAGTCGTGGCGAAAGCGCCTGTTACGAGGCGTTTACGCTCTGCCTACCCCGTAAGGGATAAAGGCGTGATTTTATGTATGTATGTATGTACCAATGGTATCATCATTTTGCATAACCATATTTTTCTTTCAACTAATGGTTTCAACTAAAGGTTTTTGGGCTGATTAAAACTAATTAACTTCTTCCATGTTGGACTGGCAGGAGAGAAAAGCATATAATGTGTCAGCTGCATTTCCTCCCGGACATGCTGCAGAAACCAGCTAAGGGATTCGAGGGTTTGCATATTGCAATTTAGGCAATGGGCTGACCTGTCACTATAGCAATATACCTACAAATCTATCTTAAATAACCCTCAATACTTTGCCAGACGTGGCGGAACGACCTTTGTTTGGGTCATTTACGCTCTGCCTACCTACTCCATTAGGGATAAAGGCGTGATTGTATGTATGTAAAACCAGTGAGTGTCAGAGTTTTTAATTGCCTAATAGCACAGCGTATATGCCTCTGAAATAGTTTATCTAACCACCGCTATCAAAGATAGCGATTGGCACCGACAGCTTAACGTGCCCTTCGAAGCATGGAGTACATTTTCTTACAGATTGATACAACCAAATTATTAAAATCTCAGTGTGATAGACCTACTTCGTAATCGCCCGTGGAAATCGAACCCAAGATCTCCAAATCACAAGCCTACGACTTAGACTGGACCACAGGCATTTTTACCGTAGCTCAAACGGATGTCCTTCTTTCCGTACGTCATCTATAGTACCACTGTTTTGCATAACCATATTATTAAATCACCTATTATCATCACCGGAATATCACAAAAAAACGCGGATTTACCAAACGGAAAGTGATGTCCTACTTTTAGAGGGTTGAGTCAGAAAAACCCGTTATGGTTTTCGGTCAGACCGAATCGTAAACATCATTCGTACGTTTTTGATCTGAATATCTTATCCTGATGAATTTAGCTTTCTGTTTATGGTAGTAAAAATACTCCCATGTCTTCTAGGACATGTGGAAAGTAGTATTTATTTATTCAATTTAATGAACCTAAATTATTACACCATTCATAAATGAATAGATCCAAATATGGGTCTTATTATCAGGTGTTCCTGAAAGGATGGAAGAGGATCGAGCCGCAAAGAAAGCTTATTTTGGTTAACCATCCGGGCGTCCAAGATATCGCTGGAAGGATGAAGTCGCCAAAGACCTTCAGGGCTTTCAAGAGCTGCAAGTGTCCGACTGGTCTGATTTAACACAGAATAGAGAAGAATGCTGGCCTGGGTGCGAGAGAAAAACGTTAAATGTGCCAGCTGCATTTCCTTCCGGGCATGCTGTAAAAGCCAGCTAAGGGATCAGAGGGTTTCAGTATATTGTAATTTAGGCGATGGGCTTACAACCTGTCACTACAGCAATATACTTACAAATTTATCTAATTACCCTCAAAACATTGTCAGTCGTGGCGGAACGACCTTTATTTAGGTCGTTTACGCTCTGCCTACCCCATTAGGGATAAAGGCGTGATTATATGTATGTATGTATGCATTTCCTTCCGGGCATGCTGTAAAAACCAGCTAAGGGATCCGAGGGTTTCAGTATATTGCAATTTAGGCGATGGGCTGACAACCTGTTACTACAGCAATATAACAAAGATTTGAGGGTTATTTAAGATAGATTTGTAGGTATATTGCCGTAAAGACAGGCTGTCAGCCCATCGCCTCGGATCGCTTACCTGGTTTTTGCAGCATGCCCGGGAGGAAATGCAGCTGGCATATTCTATGTTTATCTCTCGCTCCCAGGGCAGCATGGAGGGAAGGAATTATTTATGTATAAGGTTTTAAATGATCTTAATCTTACTTGACTCCGCGGTTTTTCGGTTTACTACGTTTTTAGTGAATTACGTTTTTTTTACTGATGGGGCGCCACTTAGACCATATCGCCACCTAAAAGCCATCCGTTTGATGATACGGCACGGTGTAACAGTCATCTTCTGCCAATTTCTCACCAACATGTCCACACAATTTCGTGCCGGAACCAGGATGCGTCTTTTCGCTTTCATCAGAATATTGTATTCAAAAATAACTGACCATGACATGTTTTTGGTAAAAACCAGCTGAGGGATCCGAGTGTTTTAGTATATTGCAATTTAGGTGATGGGCTGACAACCTGTCACTAAAGCTATATACCTACAAATCTATCTTAAATAACCCTCAAAACTTTGTCAGACGTGGCGGAACGACCTTTGTTTAGGTCGTTTACGCTCTTCCTACCCCATTTGGGATGAAGGCGTGATTATATGTATATGTATGTAGATAATAGGCGTGTTGACTGGGTGGCAAAAAAAACAGAACGTACTTAGAACTAATGGCTTAAATATTGTCTCATTCATAATTTAAAAAAATGCACATTTAGATTTAGTAATCGAGTTAAAAATATAGAAGTTATTGATTTGAGTTGTACAATCTTTACGAAGCAGTGACGTCATAACTCCCGATTTTTATACAAAAAAGCGTTTAATTGTCATTTCATAGAAAGCTGCTGATTTGACAAGTAGGAGCTAGACTAGCGTATTTTTTAGTTTTTAATTAGTTTGCAGTATTTTTGAGGATTCCATTTTTTAAATAAGTCCTCCCACCGATTTTCAGTGATGGCGGCCAATGGCCCAAAGATCAACCAACTGCGCAGGACTAGTTTTTAGTGCCCAAGTGTTTTGTGCACACAGTTGCACTGTCTATTCCTTCAGTCTCTTATTATGATGGGACAGATTGACTGACACGACCAGAGAGAAATCAGGCGCAGGACCGACTATTTACATGCCCATCCGACAGCATGTATCATTTTACTTTTCGGACAGTCAGATGATCAGCCTGCAATATCCTAACCAAACTAGAAACAACAACACAAAGTCATTGTCCCCCGCCGGGAATCTAACCCGGGACCTCCTGATCGTGAGCCCATGGCTCAGACCCCTAGACCAGGGAGGCAGTTCATTTTTCCATTTTATAGAGATGTTGCAGACAGAGGTAGCCTTGAAATTGGCTCCAGTTTTTATATAATTTCAGCTCTAAAGACAAAAATAAAATTAAAACAAATAAACAGCGTAGTCATTAGTTGATTTGGACTAAGACCTAGAATTTAAACTAGTGAAACTGGGCTGGAGACCTGCATCTGATAACTCCAGTTATTCTCTAGGGAAATATCCAAGAGAGCTTGACAAGGATTCATTTAAATCTAAAAGTGTTTACGAATCTAACTTATTCATTCCACTTCAGCTAATAAAGTATACTGTACTATTCTTGCCACCTTTCCGCCATCTTGGATCCTTTATAGAAATTGTAAATGGATTTTCTTTTTGTAAACATGTGGAGCACGAAATCGCTCCTTTGTCCCTAAAGGGGTAGGCAGAGCGTAAATGACCTAAGCAAAGGTCGTGCCGTCACAACTGACAAAGTTTTGAGGAAATGCAGCTGGCACATTCTTTGTTTTTTTCTCGTTCCCAGGCCAGCTTGGAAGAATTGATATGTTTCTCTAGCTAGATAAATTTATGTAAATTTAAGTCTTCCATGCTGACCTGGGCTCTTCCATGCTGGCCAGGGAGCGAGAGAAAAACATAGAATTTGTCAGCTGCATTTCCTCCCGGGCATGCTGTAAGAGCCAGCTAAGGGATTAGAGGGTTTCAGTATATTGTAATTAAGGCGATGGGCTGACAACCTGCCACTATAGCAATGTACCTACAAATCTATCTTAAATAACCCTCAAAACTTTGTCAGTTGCGGCGCAACGACCTTTGTTTAGGTCGTTTACGCTCTGCCTACCCCTTCTTCTTCTTCTTCAGCTGACATGCCGGTCTTCGGTGACCACGTTGAAAAAGTCTTCTCTGTTCTTAGCCAGTCTTGCGAGCGTGGCTGCGTCTTTGTTGTTCGTCCATTTTTTGATTTTGTCAAGCCAGTTCATCCTCCTTCTTCCCCTTCCCTGTTTCCCCTCTATTATAGTTTTCAATTGGATTTTATTTTTGTAAACATGTAGCAAGAAGTTTTTTCCGAGCTAGACAACATTTTCAATTTAAGTAGGTCAAATTGTTATTTTTTGAATGCTTAAAATGTTCATGAAAATTTACATATTTAAACAAACAGTAAGTTTTATGTTCAATAAAAAAAACTTTCGACTACACAAAGCATAACAATAGTTAGTACGTGTGTCGGTTTGTCAAACGCCAAAATCCGCATTTACATTCAGACCAACTCGTGCGCAGAACCCCCCCTCCGCCCCTCTAGTACCCTGCAAGCGAGCACACTTTCACTTTCCGTTGTAGGGCAATCTGATTACTATACAACCCACTCTTACAACCACATTTCCTTGTTGGAATTTCAACTCAGAACTTATAGCTGTAAATTTGATTTTCGGTTGGAAAGAAAATTCGAGATACAACCGTGTCAAAGTAAGAATTTCGACTGCTTAACGTCGAAAGTGTTTCGTCGAGGCGCGTCGTAAAACAAAACCTCGGTCGTGGTCTTCTAATTTCAAATTTGTTTGAATTTCGAATGCTTTTAAGACGTTATCAGTTCGAAATTTGAATTCGGTTCCGCCTAGAGATTCGGCGCCTTATGATGAGTCCGAAATGTTATGAAATCAAATTGACACGATCTTAAGTTTAGTATTTAGCCAGTATGGGCATAGAATAACTTTGGGCGCCATTTTAGGTTCGTAGAAAGTTCTAATCTTGTTCTCAAGATTAATTTGATTGTCGTGAATCCTTATCTGCAGATCTATTAATTTAAAATAAAATATCAAAACATCTACTTTTTGAAGGTAGATTCATACGCCGTAATGATGGAGTTTCTTGATCAGACTTGATACATACATACATATAATCACGCCTTTATCCCTAATGGGGTAGTCAGAGCGTAAACGACCCAAATAAAAATCATCCGCCACGTCTGACAAAGTTTTGAGGGTTATTTAAGATAGATTTGTAGGTATATTGCTGTAGTGATAGGTCGTCAGCCCATCGCCTAAATTGCAATATACTGAAACCTTCGGATCCCTTACATTAACTCGGACTGGATAATTAATAAACAAAAAGTAAAATAAACACTTCTATAAATTTATTTTTAAAAATAAGCAGTGCCTGTTGTGTCTTTGTTTTGTATTTCCTGTTTTTATGATGTTTTTGTGTACAATAAATTGTTAAATAAATAAAATACATAAATAAACTACGATTTCTAAAAACATACTTATATTTTCTACAACCTTCAAGCAAGTCTTCAGGAAAGTCTGCTAATTCGTCCCACACAGTTTTTTTTATTAGTTCTCTATCTTCTTCTGCCTAGCATTTTCCCGGCCTGATGCTGGAGTCCGCTTTCCGGCTTTTTCTACTCCACTTTGCCTGGTCTTCAGCATCCGCTGGTGTGAGATCGTTCTTCCATGCCAGCCTGGGAGCAAGAGAAAAACATAGAATGTGCCAGCTGCATTACCTCCCGAGCATGCTGTAAAAGCCAGCTAAGCGATCCGAGGGTTTCGGCATATTGTGATTTAGGCGATGGGCTGACAACTTGTCACTACAGCAATATACCTACAAATCTATCTTAAATAACCCTCAAAACTTTGTCAGATGTGGCGGAATGACCTTTGTTTAGGTCGTTTGCGCTCTGCCTACCCCATTAGGGATAAAGGCGTGATTATATGTATGTATGTATGTATGTCTACCGGGTGTAACAGCATGCCGCAGTCCGGGTTGCTCAGTCAACGAGACTGAACAACTTTCACAAAGAAATTCTTCTTTTTTTTTAATTTACCCGCCCGTACAAAATATCTACCTCGACCAGACAATTTGTATGAAAAACCAATTTATCGTTTTACTTCCTGAGAAAAATTCCTGGTGATAGTTGTTCAGTTTCGTTGACTGTTTGCGGGACGCTGTCCCTTACACCCTTGAGCATTGTGCATTGACATTTCTTTTCTAAGGATCTAGTTAGGATTTTAGATTGGCATTTATTTTGAAAGTATATTGGTACTTTCAGTTGTTAATTTAAAAAAAATGGCGCTGCTATAAAAATGGTGACAGCAGCTCGATTAATTTTGTATGGCCAAATTTCTTTTTTTTGCAATGGTTATATTATGAAGCGATCTCAAACTTGAGAGCAATATTAAATATGGATTTGACAGGCGAGTTTTTACTGAAATGACATTTCTGATACGAACTCAAACTCGCTGTCACTCATGAGCGCTGATTATAGATACGGCCCTTACTCCCGGTATATGAAAATGTGACAGCGCCATCTGTTTAGCAACAATTGAATACTAAATCATGTACACCCCCTAATAAAAACCTAAAAACCTTATTAATAAGCTATCGACATTCTTAATTGCATACACCTGTCTCTTTCTCTCACAAGCATTCCTAATTGACTTAGACGGGGCTAGGAGATAAAGAAGTTAGTAGGTCTTACAATGGTGTCTATTCGGTTAGCTTAGGATACGGCTGAAAATAAATTATATCTCTATACCCGTTTTCTTATAGCATGACCATCCTGACACATGTCAAATGCATACATTTTTTACAGTTATGAAGAAATCTCTTTTGCACCTGTAATGTTTTTTATATTTCTGTACTGTTGTCATTTTCTGTAATGAGATAACTGAAGTACCTATATAAAATTACAAAATTTATTTCAGTCTGATGGCATGCTTGTAAAACATTCAAAGGATTTAATGACACATTCGATATCCCTTCAAATCACGACTAAAATTTTAAACGGCCCTAAGGTTGCTTAGAAGAAGTTGCTGCTCAGCAACAAGGTCATCTATTTGTATTATCTCTTTTCTACATTTAACTTTTCTGTTCAATAAAGTACCTATATTCTAATGGATTTTTGAAAAATCTCTTTATTTGACAATAGCAAAAGTTGCTTAGGTACCTGCCGTCTCTTTTTGTTATTTCAAGACAGCTTTTATTATAATTAAGTCGTGAGCAAACCGAATAGGCAGCTGCAAGAAGTAATTAGGTCTCACAATGTGCCAATGTGAGCGATCTCGTGGGATTGTTCACAGTGGTTTGATAAAGAACTTCTGTTGACTTATGTTAGCCTGGTACTTTATGTCGTATAGTTGGAAGGTTAGGTGCGATTTGGTGGTGAAAAAAAAAACCTACCCACGAAACTGAACAACTTTTCTCAAGAAACAGAGGTCAAATATTAAAAAAAAATGGTATTTCTGAAAGTTGCCACTTTGAATGAGTGGTACAATTTTTAAAATACGTTTATAGAGAGAGTTCTTTGAAAAGTTGTTTTACTTTTGTGTAGAACACCGCACCCTTATATTTTTTCCAATGATTTTCCTCATGCTTTGACAATGTTGACTGTGTTGGGATAATGCCTATTTACTCTCGTTTTGAAAAGCTCCAGGTTATAATGATACGGAAACGGTTCCACAAGTAGGGAGCTCCAAAGATGAATGGATACAAGAAGATAGAAGAAGAAGAATGGATGAAAGAAGTATAGATAATATTATGATAAAAATAAATTAAGGGCTTGTTTAGACCACGAAACTCAACAACTTTCTCTTTGGAACATAGGTTGAAATACATATAAAAAAAAACAATTTAAAAGGTGTCAGCTGGTCTAGTAAATGGGAGCACATTTTTTTTTATATTTCGAGAAAGTTGTTCAGTTTCATGGTCTAAACGAGCCCTTAAAATGTATTTAATGAATGCAAGATCTCCCTGTATAAAAAATCTTCAATTAAAAGTACGACTACTAACAGATCGCCTTGATATAAACTGGGTATATAAATTATAAGTAAATATGTATTTTGCATTACGATTTGCATACCTAATTGAGTTCAAACAATAAAATTGTCTATAGGCAATCACTACGCGACTACCTTATTTTTTCTTTATCTAGGAAGATCTTCTTAATTACTATGTTTAAAGGAAGTTATAGTAAGTAGCACACACGGATAAAATATACGTAAAAAAATACTTTTATTTTTAAAATACGTGTTTTTTAATTGTATTTCTTAGTAATGGGTTTGCTCTTGACTATACACACTAGATCAGGGATGACCGTGACAGAGTCGACGATGGAGCGAGCTCACCCAGAAGATGCCTGTTATGGCACTGGCAGTCTCACGTATCGACGGAACACAGCAAGCTGTTTGGCGCCGGACTGCGGTGAGAGCTCTATCAGACACTCCAAATACCTGAAAAATTCAGATTTTAAGGACCAATTTAAAAAGTTTGTAAAAAAATTGGTCTTCAATTTCATGACTAACTTCATCCGTTTATTTTTAAACTAGCGACCCGCCCCGGCTTCGTACAGAAATCATCAGTGTTACTCTATTATATTATACATGTATTATACATATAAATCTTCCTCTCGAACCACTCTATCCGTTAAAAGAAACCGCATCAAAATCCGTTTCGTAGTTTTAAAGATCTAAGCATACATAAGGATATAGGGACAGAGAAAGCGACTTTGTTTTTTATACTATGTAGTGATTTCCAGTAGCAATGAGTAATTTTCTCGAAGTGATTTTATTATCCTGATGTGGGTATTTTTTCTAGTTAGATCACTTAGATACAATAATGATAATGATCCAAGGGGTCTTACAGAGAATACCTTGAGTCCTCATCATGGGGTGGTGTTGAAACTATGACGTCAACAATTTACCATCGACAATGCACGGAAGACATCAATAAAGAAGTTATTATTAATCCGGTATTCTTCCATATTTTGTACTTATTGATTTTCCGAAGTAAATAAATATAAATATAGGAGCGTCCTCCTTTCTGGCGCGGCCACGGACAGAAATAATGGTAAGGGCTAGGCAAGGTTGATGGTGGCTGTGACAGCTTTCTTTCAGAAATAAAACAAAATAAAATGTAACTGAAATCTATATATAAAAATATATATAATCTATTTCTTCCATGCTGGACAGCAATATACGTACAAATATATCTTAAATAACCCTCAAAACTTTGTCAGATGTGGCGGAATGACCTTTGTTTAGGTCGTTTACGCTCTGCCTACCCGATTAGGGACAAAGCCGTGATTATACGTATGTACGTATGAAATCTATAGGAATCGCATCACGTCACTGCTACCATCTTGCAGTACATACATATATACATATAATCACGCCTTTATCCCTTATAAGGTAGGCAGAGCATAAACATCTTACAGTATCTCAAGTAAAAATTGAAAACCTTCTTAATTTTCCTTTTTTTTTCCAGCCGGGTGTCATAAAAATTGACTGAGGAATAAATTTAGGGAATGGTCAGAAGACTCAATGGTTTCTTTCCTAAAACTGAAGTTAAGAGCAAACTGATTTAAAATGAGAACAAAAATAGTTATTTGTTTAACTAAAGAGCAAAGTTCGTTTTTACTGCGAGTGTTGATTTTGAATCCTGACCTCACCGAGGGATTCAAAGCACGAGATGTAAATGAATTTGATATTGTGTGATACATAAAACATTTCCTCCTTGTTTACCCAGTAAAAAAAAAAAAAAATTGAAACAGTTGGGTTAAAAAATTCCAACAACACTTTAAAATTAATTAAATGGACGTGATATTATTCTAAAATTAACAGGGAAAAAAAATAACTTTAAAATATTAAAATTACTAACAACATCAGAATCTATTTAAAAAAAACCAGAAATATAAAAGTAATAGAAAAATCGCTACATAATTAAATAGGCTGAAATAATTTTCCGAACGCACCGCCAAATGTTATTTTTAATTTGGATGCTAGTCATGTCCAAATATAGAATTACAAACCATAGCCATTGCCTCATTCCAAAAAGTTCAATGCCTCACTTAAGAATAAAAGTCACTCTTTTACCCAAGAAATTTAGGCGCCAAATGTGCTCCTTTCGAGATGGAAGTGGAAAAAGATGTTTTTTTCATCTATTTTTATTCTATGTAAGTTCTCTACTCATTGAAAAGTAAACTTGAAGAATCAGGCATCAGCCATCAGTAACATCATCGTCCTTCATCCATTTTAATGTGACAAATGAGTCAACTTTCATTTAAAAGCCTCATGCAGCAAGCTTGGATGTAAGGGCCGTATGAAAGTGATATTTTGAACATCGATCAGCTACAGGACTTTCACCTTTAAGGGACGGACCGGTTATATTTTCTTTGTTCCAGTTGCCCTTCCTCCCGGGCATGCTGTAAAAGTCAGCAAAAGGGATTCGAGGGTTACAGTGTATTGTAATTTAGGCGATGGGCTGACAACCTGTCACTACAGCAATACACATTACAATCTAAAATTGCCCTCAATTTATGTCAGACGTGGCGAAAGCGCCTTTTAGGAGAAGGCGCCGTTTTACGCTCTGCCTACCCCGTAAGGGATAAAGGCGTGATTTTATGTTTGTATGTATGTAGCTAGCATTGTTCAAACTAGATTTAAGTTGTAGCGGGTGTGACAGGTTCCTACAACATTTTGCAAAAGGGTTGTTGTTCAGTTAACTAATAAAACTAAACAACATGCTTAACAATTTTCACATCACAAAAGCTTTATACCAAATGAATTAAAAGGACTACCCCGGATAAAATTTCAAAAACAGGTTTGTAATATTCCAGGTCTCTTTTTCATCCCCACCTACGTACATAATCAAAATCATTAAAAAAACCTGTGAAAATATTTGAACCCCAAAATATATATACATACATATAATCACGCCGTTGTCCCTTATGCGGTAGGCAGAGCATATACGACCTAAACAAAGGTCGTTCCGCCACGTCTGACCAAATTTTGAGGATTACTTAAGATAGATTTGCAGGTATATTGCTGTAGTGACAGGTTGTTAGCCCATTGCCTAAATTACAATATACTGAAACTCTCGGATCCCTTAACTGGTTTTTACAGCATACCCGGGAGGAAATGCAGCTGGCACATTCTATGTTTTTCTCTCGCTCCCAGGTCAGCATAGAAAAAACTCCCATACTCCCAAATTTCCCTCAAAAAAAGCTAATAAACAAACCACGAAGGTACTGGCAGACTCATCGTCAAGTCATTTGAAAAAGAGAAAAGCCTGCAGGCGCCGGCGCAGGCGACGGGAAAGGGGGGGGCATTCCACTGTCGCTTTCCGGGTTCGAGAGTACAGCCTGCCAGATTTGGGACAGAGGGCCTGTGGAGTCTTCAATAGACTACAATAGATAGATAACAAGTTTATTGCATAAAAAAACATCACACATAAAACAAAAGGTAAACACAAAGAAAGAAGGGATGAAAATAAAAAATAAAGACATGACAAAAATAAGACTAACTTGTGCCTACATTCTGTTGAATTTGTGCTGAAGTGATGCAGAGGGTCAAAGCTCAGTGTATTATAGCTCATAAAGAGCAACACTAATTTTCAGCTATAGTTCTACAACATGTAAGAGAAAGGGTATATGCACCCGAAATTATATGAACCAAACCAACCCATGAAACTGAACAACTTACCCGAAAGAACATGGTCGAAATACGAAAATAAAAATGACATTCCATTGAGAATATATCAGCTGATAGCGCGTGTAGTATGGGAAGCCAATTTCTTTTTTCGTATATCGACCTTTGTTCCTTTGGAACATTTCAATGGATGACTTTGAAGTTTAATTGTTTACTTGTTTGTTTGTTGCTTCTATGCTTCACTGAGAGTGAAGGAAAAATAAGCATGCAAGCTGCACCTCCTCCTAGGGATGCAATAAAAAGCAGCTAAGGGATTCGAGGGTTTCAGTGAATTTATTGTAATTTAGACGATGAGCTGACAACTGGTCACTACAGCATTAAACCTATGATCTAACTGAAATAACCCTCGAAAATTGTCAGTCGTGGCGAAACGAACTTTGTTTAGGTGGTTTGAACTCTGCCTCCAAATCTAATGGAGGATAAAGATTTTATGTATATTTGTTATATTGTATCTAAAATGATACAGTATTTTGGATCTAGGTACCAGCCTTTATTTTTTCTAGTTCCTTTGTTTACTACCAAAACTTTTAGCACGAAAGCTTTCCCGACAGCTCCACGCCTCCCCTAGTCCCAGTGAAGTGAACGAACGGAATGAGTGAGATGCTCCCTGCCCACTTTCACCGGGGTTAAGGCCCTGGGCCTCATTCCGGTCGATGCACTTATCTGCACCCGAAAAAAAACACAGGACAGGTTGGAAAAAGTCTCATAATTGAACATACATATACGTTATCACGCCTTAGCCATTAGGCATGGGGTAGGCAGAGCGTAAACAATCTAAACAAAGTTCATTCCGCTACCTCTGACAAAGTTTTGAGGGTTATTTAAGATATATTTATAGATATATTGCTATAGTAACGAGTTGACAGCTCACCGCCTAAATTACAATATACTGAAACCTTCGGATCCCTTCGCTGGTTTTTACAGCTTGCCCGGGAGGCAATGCAGCTGCACATTCTATGTTTTTTTCTCGCTCCCAGGCCAGCATGGAAGATTTTCTCATAAATCTAAAAGGGAGATCTGGAAATCCGAAGGATGGTTGATGGATAGGAACTGAAAACCAGAACATATCGTCAACTTTGATCACTAAGTTTAGCTGGAAAGTAAACTAAAGTACAGATGGGGAATTGGGCAAACTTCTTGAAGTTGTGGTGCGGGGATTTGCCCCTGATACGTCAGGATACTCACTTAAGGTGTATCCTGCCGGCAGATGAGCAGGTAGATTTTAAGATATGGAACCATCGCCCGTTATGCCTTAGAATATCGTTCAAATCAGCGCGCGGTACGGAATGGCGGTTACGTTCGTGGCTGCGTCAAAAATGTGCGAAAAAAGCACAATAAAGCTTATTAAAAGTCGGAATTAAAAAAGCTATGTTGCAATTTTAGATAATCAAATATCATATGACGGCGGATAAAAATTGCAGATAAAGCATAGAACCACCTACTATAAATCAAAATCCGGAGAGAATAGATCACCTGTCCTTTTCCAATGTTTTTAGTCTAAAAGTGACAAATAGATTTCAATTTTAGTTTTAACCGAAAAATCTAGAATCGAGCCCGCTGTGCCTACAAACTAAAGATACTATAGCTAAGAGACTATCGTACTAATGCAGTTACCAACAATACCAAAAAAGTTGGTACCAGTGGTACCTACTAGCGACTGCATTGTATTATCTAATCCCCGAAACTGCATAGAACAGTGTCAACGCACCGGCGCACGCGCACAGTACAGGCGCACGGAGATTTGGTGCACAGTTTAATTATTTAAGCAAAATGTTAGAAAAATGTATGAACATATTTTAGGCTCTATAATTGGCTACCTATTTCTTTGCAATATGACAAGTGAAGCATACTGACGCCAATTTTGTCAGTTTTTAAGGGAGCAGTTTTGACCTGGCTGGAATGGTGCTGGGATAGTGCCTAGACCTCCTTGAAACCTTGACTCAGCCATACTGTTATAGTAATAGTATTTCCAACTCAGTTTTAGAAGAAAGGTACACAAAGTTTCATGTCTGTTAAGTTTTAGCAATTAGATATGACAAGATAAAGAAATACTTGGTTTGGTAATTAAACTAATTTGCCAACACGTATTATTTATTTTTGAAATGTGTTTTTGAATAAAAGACAAGAAACTTTGTTTACCTTTATTCTAAAACTGAGTTGCAAATACTATAAGTACATAGTACCCACAGTAGGTGATAAGTATATATAGAATATCTTAAATTAAGTTTTACAGGTTGGCTAGAAGATTAAATTATACTTATTGAGATATTTATTGTAAACTTTTTATACACAATAAAGTATGTTAACAAGGTATAAGGGACAGCGTCCCGCAAACTAAAAAGGTGGCTCAGTCAATGATGCTGAACGACTTCCAACATTGTTTTTTTTTCCAGAAAGTAGAAAAAAAAGGCTTTTCCATACAAAACGTTCACCTTGATTGGAAAATTTGTATGGAAAAGCCATTTTTTTTCATTTTTGAAAAAAGTTTCTGGTGGAAGTTGTTCAGTGCCATTGTCTGAAGAACCCCTATCAGTTTGCAGGACGCTACACCCGGAAGAATATTGCGTCCATAACAGCGTGTGTGTATGCTCAGTGCACGTGCAAGGCCGGGTCAGCGACCGGCGCCGGCGCAGCCTCCGTGCACTAGGAAAAAAAACATAGGTATTTTTGTTTTATATTGGTACTGTTTAGGTACCGAAAACTGAACGTTGCTCAGTTAACGATACTAAGGTTCGTATTTATGTACCGATCTCAAGATTAAAAGCAATATTGAGTAAAGACTTGACAGGTTGTTTTGTACTGAAATGACATTTCAGATACCATCTCAAACTCGCTGTCACTCTCAAAAGCTGAGAATTAATACGGGCATTAATATTTATAAAGCCATCTCAAGATTGAGAGCAGTATTAAGTATGGATTTTACAGGTCGTTTTATACTGGAATGGTGTTTCTGATACGAACTCAAACTAGCTGTCAGTCTCAAGTGATATTTATCAATATGGGCCTAAACAACTTACACAATGAAATTCTTCTGGGAAATTTAAAATATTTGATTTTATAAATACATACATATAATCACGCCTTTATCCCTAATGGGGTAGGCAGAGCGTAAACGACCTAAACAAAGATCGTTCCGCCACGTCTAACAAAATATTGAGGGATAGATTTTTAGATATATTGCTGTAGTAATAGGTTGTCAGCCCATCGCCTAAATTGCAATATACTCGTACGTACTGAAACCATCGCATTCCGTGGCTGGTTTTACAGCATGCCCGGGAGCAAATGCAGCTGACACATTTTATATTTTTCTCCCGCTCCCAGTCCAGCATGTAGCAGGTAGAGTTCAACATATGCAACCATCGCCCGTAATGTCTTAGAATATCGTTCAAATCAGCGCACTATGGCGTGGCGGTTACGTCTGTGGCCGCGTCAAATCAAAATGTGCAAAAGACGCACAACATACATACATACATTAATCACGCCTTTATCCCTTACAGGGTAGGCAGACCGTTAAACGCCTCATAAAAGGCACTTTCGCCACGTCTGACAAAAATTGAGGGCAATTTTAGATTGTAATATGTATTGCTTTAGTGACAGGTTGTCAGTCCATCGCCTAAATTACAATACACTGTAACCCTCGAGTCCCTTTTGAAGACGCACAAAAGATCCATAAAAACTACGAGTCGGATTAAAGAAAGCTTTGTTGCGATTTAAGATAATCATAATACGGATAATTTCCCGACGTGACCGTGAAAGCGCTCCTAATAGTTTAGAAGTAATAATATTTTTTTTGCGTACTTATTTCTGAACACGAATATTTTTAAATGTCGCAAATGCAGGCCATGAACTAATATCTTAATTTTTTTTTAATTTTTCCAATGATTCGTTTCGGAGAAATAAATTTTTGAAACATTTGCCGGGATTAATAGAGGTAACTGAAAAGTTGTTCAGAACATGGACTGAGACCCCACGAGATGTTTGCAGCACCAAACACTATTTAGTATGGTAGGTGGCTGAAAAAAACGAGAGCCCGATGGTGTAATGGATAGGGCCGCTGCCTCTTGAGCGGGAGGTCGTGGTTCGGATCCCACCACGTACCACTGTGTTTTTCGGTTTTCGAATTTCATATGTACGTTTATTCGGCGCTTTTTCCGTGCTTCGGAAGGCACGTTAAGCCGTTGGTCCCGATTAATATCGTTTAATACCGTAGATATTAGTCGTTAAGCCATTTCAGAGGCCATTGGCGGCTTGAAAACACTGACCTAATCTAGGATTTGGTCGGGTTTCCCTTCTGGGTTGCAGAGGTCAGATGGCAGTCGCTCTGTGTAAAAACCAGTACTCTCGCTCAATCCCCTAGATTAGGTAGCCGACCCCGTAAGATACGGGATAAGGCTAGGGAGATGTGGTGGCTGAGAAAATTACATAAATTAGGGTTAATAAGGTGACCGTTCGATAAAACTTATTATTTATTTATTTAACCATTCATTGTACACAGAAACATACAAACGAGAGAAAAACATATAATGTAGGTACCAGCTGCATTTCCTACCGGGCGTGCTGTAAAAACCAGCTAAGGGATCCGAGGGTTACTATATACATATTACAATTTAGGCGATGGGTTGACAACCTGTCACTACAGCAATAGACCTACAAATTTATCTATTTTTTTTAGGTCGTTTACGCTCTGCCTACCCTATTAGGGATAAAAGCGTGGACATATATATATATATATATATAAACATACTAGGCCACTCAGAAAGTATTGCGATAAATAGTTTTTATATATGGCAGACTGGCCGGTTAGAACCTTTTTTGAAAATATGATTACTTGTAAGTAAAAATATGTGTGTTCCATTTTCAAAATTTCCCTCCACATTTTTTGCGAGCCAATTCAAAGTATCGTGTCTTACTGAAAAATGGATCTGCGCCGGGAACATTTTAGAGCTATGATTTTTTACGATTTCAAGTGTCGCCTGAAACCGGATGAATCGTTCGATAGACTTCAAATGGCATTTATGGATGAAAGCCCCTTCAAGGCAACCGTGTATCGTTGGTATAACGAATTTAGGCGCGGTCGACCAACCTTGGGGGATGAAGAAAGAAACGGTCGCCCTTTGACGGCTATTACGGAAGAAAACGTGCTAGCAGTGAAAAATTTAATCCAAGATAATAGGCGAATTACAAATCAGGAGATTCAGCACATATTAAAGATTGGATCGGGAAGCGTTCACGAGATTTTACAAGGGCATCTTCGCTTGAGGAGGATAGTATTGCGCTGGGTGCCGGACTACCTCACCGACGCTCAGAAGCAGGACCGGGTGGAATGGTGCCGTGATATGCTGAACAAATTTGAAGCAGGCTCGTCTCGGCGTGTTTACGACATCGTAACAGGTGATGAGTCCTGGATTTATCAATACGATCCAGAAATCAGGCGCCAGTCGACAGTTTGGGTGTTTCAAAATGAACCAACGCCTACCAAAGTGAAGCGATCTCGAAGCGGGGGGAAGATTTTGATCGCCAGTTTTTTTAATTTGACTGGCCACTTGGCCTCAATTCCCTTACGAGATCAAAGAAGCATTAACGCCGAATGGTCTACTACCAAATGTTTACCAGAAGTTTTTTCTGTTGTAAGCAACAAGCGACCAAACACAGGGCACCGCGGACTACTGCTCCACCACGACAATGCGCCTGCACACACCGCGCTCAAAACGAGGGACTTCCTGGACAGCACACCAGTCAAACTCCTGGGTCACCCTCCTTACAGGCCTGATCTAGCACCGTGTGACTTCTTTTTATTTCCAAAAATAAAAAATCAGCTCAAGGGGATACAATTTTCGTCGCCGGAAGATGCGCTGGCTGCGTTCGAGCAGGCTGTAAACGAGGTGTCTACGGCGGACTGGAAAAAGTGTTTTGAAAACTGGTTCAGACGCATGAATCTTTGTATAGAGGCTGGTGGAGAGTACTTTGAAAAGATTTAATAAAAATATATGTACCTGTAGAACAATTTTTTTTAGTGTCGCAAATCTTTCTGAGTGTCCCACGTATATAGGACAAAATACATTAGGAACAAAAACACAACAGGAACTGCACTTATTAAAACCCGTAGGTGGTCTTAATGACTAATTTTAAAAGGAAGGAAGGTATTATTCCATTACAATGAGGTTCAATGGAAGCGTTTTGTGCAATTTCATCAATTTTGGTCCATTGTCACCGGTGGTCGGGTGGAATTTGATGATGACAGCCATTTTGAATATTCATTCACTTCGTAAGTACCTGATGCCCTTTTTTTAAATAAAAAGCAATGTGTAAAAATATCTGACCGTATACTAGTGTGGGCTACCTAAAAAACTGAACAACTTTCCTCAAGAACATAGATGTAACATACAGAATGTAAAAAAAACTACTCGCCGAACTGAACAACTCGCTCCAAGGAATATAGGTCGAAATATGAAAAAAATACAAATTATATTTTTAGGACTTGACTGTTAATTAAAATAAAAAATAAAAGGAGAAACTAAAACTGACAGATAATAATTATCAACTGTATTACTTTCAGGAAACCAAAAACAAGGATTTTCAGTAAGGCGTTACTCGTTCTCTACAATTATATTTATATATTGTTCATCATCATCATCTTCCTTTTCCAGTATTTCACGGGGTCGGCTACTTAATTTAGGTCATTGAACGAGGATACTGGTTTTTAACACAGAGCGACTGCCATTTTACCTTCGCAACTCAGAAGGGACACCAGATTCAAATCTAGATTGGGCTTTTGCTGGGTTAGTGACCAACCTGTCAAAGTACATACATATAATCACGCCTACAGCCTTACTGGGGTAGGCAGAGCGTAAACGACCTTAACAAAGGTCATTCCGCCACGTCTGACAAAGTTTTGAGGGTTATGTTAAGATAGATTTGTAGGTATATTGCAGTAGAGACCTAAATTACAATTTACTGAAACCCTCGTATCCCTTTACTGGTTTCTCCAGCATGCCCGAGAGGAAATGCAGCTGGCACATTCCATGTTTTCCTCTCGCTCCCAGGCCAGCATGGAAAATGTCAAAGTATATATAGTAACTAGCGACCCGCCCCGGCTTCGCACGGGAATCAGTGTTCCTATACTATATTATGCATGTATTATCCATATAAACCTTCCTCTTGAATCACTCTATCTATCAAAAGAAACCACATCAAAATCCGTAGCGTAGTTTTAAAGATCTAAGCTTACATAGGGATATAGGGACAGAGAAAGCGACTTTGTTTTATGCTATGTAGTGAAGTCTTCGTCCATGGCAAAGTACGCCATTATACATGGTGTCCTAGTTGAAGAAACCGCAATGTCCAGTGTTGCCACATCTACAGGGTGTTACATAAGCGACACAAGTAGAGTGGAACTGCTCGCACTACTTCGACACGCGAGTGTGGCTGTACTTGGCTGATAAATTGTTATTTTTATGAGATTTTTGTTTAGCTTATTAGTAGGTAAAATACTGCCTGGTATGTTACTTTTTTGTAAATACATACGTAAATAAAATCACGCCTTTATCCTTTACGGGGTAGGCAGAGCGTAAAACGCCTCGTAACAGGCGCTTTCGCCACGTCTGACAAAAATTGAGGCCAAATTTTAGATTGTAATTATTCGTATTGCTGTAGTGACAGGTTGTCAGCCCATCGCCTAAATTACAATGCACTGTAACCGTCGAATCCCTTTTGCTGATTTCTATAGCAAACATACATTTATATAATCACGCCTTTATCCCTAATGGGGTAGGCAGATCGTAAACTACCTAAACAAAGGTCGTTCCGCCACGTCTGACAAAGTTTGGAGGGTTATTCAATATAGTATTGTAGGTAATATAGATATTGCTGTAGTGACAGGATGTCAGCCGATTGCCTAAATTACAATATACTGAAACCCTCGGATCCCTCAGCTGGTTTTTACAGCATGCCCGGGAGGAAATGCAGCAGGCACATTCTATGTTTTTCTTTCGCTCCCAGTCCAGCATGGAAGGGTACTTGGCTGATATATTGTTTTTTTATGAGATTTTTGTGTAGTTTAGTAGTAGGTAAAATAACTGGCTGTTCTTATATGTGTTTATTTTTTTTACAACCGTTCCCATAAATCTTAAAAACTAATACTTAGTCCCTCAAAACTGTATGAACAGTTTGTCTGAGAGATCAAACGAGCATTAATAATCAGCTCTCATGAGTGACAGCGAGTTTGAGTTCGTATCAGAAATGTCACTTCAGCACAAACTGGCCTGTCAAATTCATACTTAATATTAGTCTCAAGTTTGAAATTGCTTCATAAATACGAGCCTCAATAACCTTATATTTTTAATAGTAATTATTAAACTTATTAAGCTAACTATGCAAATTACAGCTTACAGCATGTTTTTTAATACATTATAGTGAGATACATACATACATACATAACGTCACGCCTCTTTCCCGGAGGGGTAGGCAGAGATCACATCCTTCCATTTGCTACGATCCTTGCAAACTTCTTTCGCTTCATCTACATTCATCAATCTTTTCATGCACGCTCGTCGGTTTAGGGTACTCCTGACCTGACCTTTCCCTAGAACGTGAGATAGTTGTAAATAATAAAATAAACTAAATAATAATATTAATATGGGTAAATGCTGCATGCTTTTACGTTGCCTCGCTCGATGTCATTGCTTTATAAGTAAAACTAGCGACCCGCCCCGGCTTCGCACGGAAATCATCAGTGTTTCTCTACTATATTATGCATCTATGATAAACCTTCCTCTTGAATCACTCTATCCTCTAAAAGAACCGCATCAAAATCCGTTGCGTAGTTTTAAAGTTTTATGCATACATAGGGATATAGGGACAGAGAAAGAGACTTTGTTTTATACTATGTGTGATAAATATACTTCGAATTTTATTTTAACCGAAGATTGAAGAAAGAAAATATAAAATAAAAATACAATTAATTAAGTTTTTAGTCAATAACAAAGGATTACAATAAAACCAGGTGTAAGGGACAGCATCCTACAAGCTCATGCTCAGTCAACGACACTGAACAACTGTCACCAGAAGAAAATTTTAGGAAATGTTTTTTTTGCCTCCTCCATACAAATTGTCTGATCGAGGTGGACATTTTGATAAGATAAAATAAAAACACTTCCTGAAAGAAATTTCTAGTGAAAGTTGTTCAGTATCGTTGACTGAGCAACCCTTATCAGTTTTACGATGCTGTTCTGATACTCCTCAACAAAAAAAAATATTCTCATGAGTGTTGCACTTCACATTCCTCATTGACCTTTGTTCCATGGGGAAAGTTGTTCAGTTTTCATGGAATTTTAAGAGGGTCTAAGTAGGATTTATAACTTCCATGCTTGACTGAGAGTGATAGAAAAACATAGATAGTGCCAGCTGCATCTCCTCCCGGGCATGCTGTAAAAATCAGCTAAGGGAATCATGGGTTTCAGTATTTTAATTTAGGCGATCGGCTGGCAACCTATCACTATAGCAATATACAAATATCTAACTGGAATAACCCTCAAAACTTGTCAGACGTGGCGGAACTCCCTTTGTTTAGTTCGTTTACTCTCTGCCTATCCTATTAGGGATAGAGGCGTGATTATGTGTATGTATGCAAGTACAATTAATTTAGATAAAGACTATTCATAACATCAAAATCATTAGTTTAGTTTAGTTTATTAATTGCACAATACAGGTTTGACAATTAAATTAAATTACAATCAATAGAATAAGCTTCCATGCTGGCCTGGGAGCGAGAGAAAAACATAGAATGTGCCAGCTGCATTTCCTCCCGTGCATGCTGTAAAAACCAGGTAAGGGATCCGAGGGTTTCAGTATATTTCAATTTAGGCGATGGGCTGACAACCTGTCACTACAGCAATATACCTACAATTTTATCTTAAATAACCCTCAAATCTTTGTCAGACGTGGCGGAACGACCTTTGTTTGGGTCGTTTACGCTCTGCCTACCCCATTAGGGATAAAGGCGTGATTATTTCTTCCATGCTGGACTGGGAGAGAAAGAAAAACATAGAATGTTCCAGCTGCCCTTCCTCCCGGGCATGCTGTTGAAGTCAGCAAAAGGGACTCGAGGGTTACAGTGTATTGTAATTTAGGCGATGGGCTGACAACCTGTCACTATAGCAATACATATTACAATCTAAAATTGCCCTCAATTTTTGTCAGACGTGGCGAAAGCGTCTTTTACGAGGCGTTAAACGCTCTGCCTACCCCGTAAGGGATAAAGGCGTGATTTTTGTTGTTGTTTGTTGTTGTATGTGTGTGTGTGCAATAGAATAATGTCCTCCGTAAAGTGATCGTCAAAACAATATTGTACAATATAAATTCAGTTAATATGCATACATACATACATACATATAATCACGCCTTTATCCCTAATGGGGTAGGCAGAGCGTAAACGACCTAAACAAAGGTCGTTTCGCCACGTCTGACAAAGTTTTAAGGGTTTTTTAAGATAGATTTATACGTATATTGCTGTAGTGACAGGTTGTCAGCCCATCGCCTAAATTACAATATGCTAAAACCCTCAGATCCCGTAGCTGGTTTTTACAGCATGCTCGGGAGGAAATGCAGCTGGCACATTCTATGTTTTTCTCTCACTCCCAGGCCAGCATGGAGCAGTTAATATGTCAAATAGTAAATTAAATTAAAATAAAAACAGTAATAATTTATACAAATTATTCATCTTATTACAAAATACATATAAATTAATACTTTGATTTGAATTAAAAATTACCATCTAAATACTCTGTTACAGAGTAAAATGCTGTTCCTAATAAAAGATTCCTTAATCGACGTCTAAATGCTGTAATCTCATTCAAATTAAGAAAGAAATCAATCGTGCTTAAACCAGAGACAAAACATTTTTTACCTACTCATAATATAAGTTGTGCCAGTAACAAGAGGCCAGTAAAGTAGAGCAGTGGCTAGTGACATAACAGCACAGATAGTGCATAACAGCGACCAGGAAACGAAAAACCACCACAATACTCCGGTCTTCTCGTTTTGTTCAAATTGCGTAAGCGATGCAGTCTGATATTGGCCCCAATTCAGCGGAAACACGATCTAAGGAAATTAAAACAAAGTCATTTTCTGGTTCGGGACGGTAATTGATGAACTATTTTTTTCTTCTTCCATGCTGGACTGGACAGACAGAAATACCAGCTAAGGGATCCCAGGGTTTCTATATATTGCAATATAGGCGATAGGCTGACAACCTGTTACTACAGCAATATACCTACAACATATAATACACATTACAATCTAAAATTACCCTCAATTATTGTCAGACGCGGCGAAAGCGCCTTTTACGAGGCGTTTAACGCTCTGCCTACCCCGTAAGGGATAAAGGCGTGATTTTATGTATGTATGTATGTATGTAATGTGTATTGCTGTAGTGACAGGTTGTCAGCCCATCGCCTAAATAACAATACACTGTAACCCTCGAATCCCTTTTGCTGACTTCTACAGCATGCCCGGGAGGAAGGGCAACTGGAACATTCTATGTTTTTCTTTCTCTCCCAGTCCAATATGGAAGATAAGTTACTACAGCAATATACCTACAAATCTATATTCAATAACCTTTGTTTATGTTGATTACGCTCTGCCTACCACATTAGGGATAAAGGCGTGATTATATGTATGTCTGTTCAATACCCACAACGTACCTTCCTACAATCCGTTTATTTTGTATGGTTTTCAAAAAATTTTTTGTTCTTACCTTACCCAAAAGTGTACCTAAAAATTATGGGCACGAAACTGTAAAGTCTACATTCTGGGAAATTCAAAATTTTGTTTATGATTATAAGAGTTCATCCTCATGGTCTTTATGGTGAGGCTCGGAATCCATATTCTTACAGACAATCGGTGATTGAGTCTGCATTGTCAATTGTCCTAATCACTCTTTAAATTTAAGAGCAGGGCTCTTGTCTGTGAAGTAATCGCCATTCGGATCGATTTTGTGTAAGTTTCTTGACACTTCAAACTAGGGAAATTCCCCCTTTGGAATCGAACCAACGAATTAGACCTCCGGAAATTCTTTTCAGGAAAGAGTGTTTGTGACTAATCTAGACACGCGGTAGTGTGTCCAAGCCAAGTTCAAGCCAAACGAAGAGAACTGGCCGGCAGCACCGTGTGTATAGTTACAGGAACCATTTGGAGCCACTTTTGACCCCTTTATAACTCGCAAACTTTTAATCTTAAATACAAGAAGTATAACTTACAACATACATACATACATATAATCACGCCTTTATCCCTTATGGGGTAGGCAAAGCGTAAACGACATAAATAAAGATTGATCCGCCACGTCTGACATAGTTTTGAGGGTTATTTAAGATAGATTTTGTAGGTATATTGCTGTAGTGATAGGTTGTCCGCCCATCGCCTAAATTGCTATATACTGAAACCTTCGGATCCCTTAGCTGTTTTTTATAGCATGCTCGGGAGGAAATGCAGCTGGCACATTATATGTTTTGCTCTCGCTCCCAGTCCAGCATGGAAGAATATAACTTACAAGTATTTCTATATCACTGTACGTACATTTCGAGTCAATCATCTATATGTATTTAATCGGTCGTAATCGTAATTCTAGAGACCACCAGCCCTCGAGTGCATTTACCTTAAAAATAACTACACCATTGCACTTTTATCTGTCGTTGCATTTTTTATCAGGCAATGATCTGCAAGCAGTTTTTTTTTTCCTGAAAATGCATGAACGATAACGCTTAGTATAATATTTGCGATGTAAACGGACTGCTTGACAAACACAATTCATGGTTCCGTATTTATTACGGCGTAAATGTAATCTTGGAAAGTATTGTTCTTATCGCCATCTATCAGCGAGTAGCGGAATGTATTGCGTTTCGCCATCTATGAGTGAGTAGCGGAAATAGCTCATCAGTTTCAGAATAACCTAATATGGCAAGTGGTTTGTAAGGGGGTCACGAATAAGTAGTACTAGCGCTAGTTTACAGATGGCGTTAAAGAAATTGAAAATTTTAAGATGTAAGTTCTTATGATTTCATTTATTTGTTCCATTTATTGTTTATTTCTTTATAGTCTGCATATAGTTGTAGATTTTTAGTAAGTAAATGTAGGAGTAAAATAAATCCTTTTTGAAATATCAAAATAATTGACCATGGTTTTCTTTTTATATCAGCACAGAGTAACTAATAATACTAAAATGAGCACGGCGGTGGTAAAAAAATTAAAAAATGTGTATGAAAACTTATACAATTTAGCAAAAATATGTTT
Organism: Scrobipalpa costella; assembly: GCA_949820665.1. NCBI lineage: Eukaryota > Metazoa > Arthropoda > Insecta > Lepidoptera > Gelechiidae > Scrobipalpa > Scrobipalpa costella. Next base: position 12,501,201 of record OX463315.1, read on the forward strand.
CCGCCCGGGATCGAACCGGGGGCCTTCTGCGTGTTAGGCAGATGTGATAACCGCTACACCACGGAAACCGATAGACGAAGTGTTGAAAATAACATTGATAAGGAATTGTACTTAGTAATTCAAATAAGTTGTTTTGAAGTTTATGTTTTGATTTTATATTGATTTGGATACAAGATAAGGATAACTCACGCCACGCAGGCGCGCATATGGAGGCACGCGTAACCCCTGTCAGCTTGTCCCTTACACCCCGAGTTCCTATAGCACAGAATATATAATAGTACTACGTACCTATAGTCTAGACTTGAACTCTTGCATGGCATTCTATTCGGACTGTGACGCTCTACCTATTCGAGAAAAAAGTTAGTAAGTAGGTTAGGAAAAGTTGTTTAGTTTGACGAGTACCTCGCCTTGCACTTGGTTGTCCTTATACTACAACACAACACGTGAGAGATATCGTGCGCACTGTCAGTCTGTCACCTTTAACGGCTGGGTGCTTGTGACGTCATACCGGCCGGACAGTGACGTCACGTGCTCAGTCAATGGAGGAACGCTGGTTACTAGTCGCCATTTTGAAAAACTATTTTATTTGCACATGTTTTTAGGGTTAGCCTCTGATTTTCCAATTCAAAATGGCGGCATCGAAGAATCACAACGAGAGTTGATGCCAGCGTCCATCTCAGCTCGTTGTTCTTAAAATATCCTTTTTGGTATAATAGTACTTCTAGTTTTGAGGGTTAAGATAGATTTGTAGGTATATTGCTGTATTTATTTATTTATCAATAGTAGTGACAGGTTGTCTGCCGATCGGCTAAATTACAATATTCTGAAACCCTCGGATCCCTTAGCCGATTTTGAAAGCATGCCCGGGAGTAGCGTTGCCAGGTCCTCATACCGAAAAGCCGGACAGAGCTGTGAGTTCGGCCTAACATTTGGGTCTAAAAGCCGGACATCCTGCATTTTCAACAATTTTTAATATTCGTGTAAAAAATCTTTTTTTTTTTGGCCTAACATTTTGGTAAAAAAGCCGGACACTTTGCATTTTGGTAGATTTTTTGGTATTAATGTAGAAAATTAATGAAAGCCAAGCTTTTTGATAATTTACAATAAAACTAATGCCAAATTAGTCTAAAAGTACTTTATTATTAATCAGTCGAGTCGAATTCGGTCTCGATGCGCGCGAATTTTGAAATCTAAAAAGCCTAACAAAAGCCGGACAGGCCGGACGACGCTTATTTTGGCCGGACAGGCAATCAAAAAGCCTGACTATGTCCGGCTAAAGCCGGACGCCTGGCAACGCTACCCGGGAGGAAATGTAGCTAGCACATTCTATGTTTTTCTCTCGCTCCCAGTCCAGCATGGAAGACCATTTTACTAGTTCTTTTTTCTTCACGTTATTCTGCAACTTTGTTAAGTTTTGTTGTATTTTTTTTTGTTTATTTAATTTCATTTTGTTAGTCTGTATTGTAAATGTTTCTGTACTCTATCTATTGGTGTTTTTTTTCCTGTAACTAGATCTATCAATCAGCTAACCTATATTGAGTATCATCAGTATGTCAAACCGGTACTCATGATCTCGATCGATCGATCATTCTGTCAAAGACATGCGCAGAGGCACCTCGACGGCCCCTCGGTTATAGATCTTAATGTCGAGCACCCAAATATCTGTTTAAATAAATAGTTTTCCTTCTGGGTTGCGGAGGTCAGATAGCAAAAGTTCTGAACTACCTACGTGGTCTATTGGTCAGAGCCATGGGCTTACGATCCGGAGGTCCTGGGTTCGATTCCCAGGGGGGAAACACAAATTTGATGTATGTTTATGTGTACTATAAACTGTTAAATTAATAAATTGATATTTGTCAATTTATCACTTTGTGATATAAGGTTTTCCCCAGTTTGGTTAGGCTATTGCAGACTGAATCACCTGATTGTCCGGGAAGCAAAAGGATTCCGTGATTCGGAGGGCACGTTAAGTCGTCGGTCCCGGTCGCTGTCTTTGATAGTGGTCGTTACTCAAAACCATGTCAGAGGCCTAATAGCTGTGCTATCAGGCGGTTTGGAAACTCGGACACCAGAGTTCATCGGGTCGTTGTTCGACTTGAGAATCCACTCGCTAAGAAGAAGAAGTCGTTCTGTGTAAAAACCAGTATCCTCGTTCAATCACCTAAGTCGACTCTGTCAAACACGGGAAAAGGCTAGAGAGATGATGGTCATTGGTAATACCTACTATATTCTTGCCAATAAATTGTCTTGAATGGACCGCCAGAACCACGCATGTGATGGGCGCGGCTGTATTTAATAAAATACCCGATGTAATCAAGCAGGCACCAAGCTTAAATATCTTCAAATCACGGCTTAAGCGTTGGCTTGTCGAACAGGCATTCTATAGTTATAATGATTTTATTAATTTTAATGTTAATAAAAGCAATACAATTTCAATGATTATTAATGTGATATACTTAAGTGCTTATATTTTTTTGACTTGTAATTTACAATTATTAATAAATTTATCTCTATCTCTATCTCATGGGTCCGCTTTCCATTGGCGAATAAAGTTGAAATTATTAAATGGTTACTTTGTGAGATTTTTCTTGATTAGGTTATGCCAAATGAATCGACTTTTAGGAACATGAAGATGAATTCCCAGAACGTTGACTTTATAAAATGTTGATTTTGCCTAGACTTTGAAACTTAATACTTTATGTTGAATTTGTAAAATGTTGAATTTGCTTAGATGTTGAATCCTAAAATGTTAAATTTGTAAAATGTTGACTTAACATTTCTCAAAAATGAGAATTTTCAGAATATCGATTTTAACCAGTATTTTACAATGAAAGATATGACTTGTATGATTCAAAGCCTTATTCAGATTTAAAGTTAGATAAGATAGTTCTTTTTTTCTTATCAAGTTAATGAACGACCCTATAAACCCTGGTGTCAGTTTTTAAACCACCTAGTAGTACAGCTTATAGGCCTCTGACATGTTTTGTTTAACGACCATTATCAAAGACAGCAACTAGGGCCAACGGCAACGTGTAGGTACTGTGAAGCAAGGTATATTTTATTTACATGCGATTCAGCCCGCATTGTCCTAACCAAACTGCGGAACAACGTGTAACTCACAAAGAGATAAATTGACCAACATCAACTTTGTGTTCCCCCCGTGGGAATCGAACCCATGACCTCCGGATTGAAAACCCATGTCCCTGCTTACGTTCAATAGTTCCGCGTACAGTGACTGCAAGTTGCAACTGCAGTTCGATTGATTAATGAATGCAAATTGTTCGTAATTGGAACCTTGCCGATGCATTTGCGTCCCGCTGCACTGACCACTGGCCGATCTTTGGCCTTTGCTGGTTTTCAGGAGCTATCTTTTGTTTCTATCTTCCATGCTGGACTGGGAGCGAGAGAACAACATATCTTCTACAAACATCAAATCTGGATGTAGACATTTGATCCAAGCAGGGATTGCCATACGCTATGATGATGATTTCCTCCCGGGCATGCTGTAAAAACCAGCTAAGGTATCCGAGGGTTTCTGTATATTGCAATTTAGGCAATAGGCTGACTACCTGTCACTTCAGCAATATACCTACAAATCTATCTTAAACAACCCTCAAAGCTTTGTCAGACGTGGCGGAACGACCTTTGTTTCGGTCGTTTGCGCTCTGCCTAGCCCATTAAGGATAAAGGCGTGATTATATGTATGTATGTAGATAAGCGTCTAGATCTAGGTTTACCTACTGAACCAGGCTAGAAGCGCGACGAAGCGTGTGAGGCCTTCTCAGTGTGATGAAGCGTGTCCTCACCTGATCCCAATCTCACGTCGTAATATACTCACGCCTGTAATCTTTACGGGGTAGGCAGAGCGTCCATCGTTTCCACCATTTATGTCAGTGGTTCATCTCACTACAAAGTAAGTAATACGCAATGATATTTTAAGAAAGATACGTTACGTTCATACTGCACGCACATTTTAATTGTTCCGCGACACATATACAATATACATACATATTTATAACATTGCATATCTAAACAAACGCTGAGTGCGACACAAAATAGGCAAAGCTTAAGAGTGAAACAGATAGCTATTTGTAATCAGTGCAGCCTTGAATATAATTTAACTTTTTTTTCTCACTTCGCACCTCGCAGCTCGACTGGCTAAAATGATCACAATTAGGACCATTTTACGGCACGAGTTTCGCGCGTTGGTGACGTATCTACCTATATATAATATCATTGGTAATACCTAACAAAGTGCGTGAGTATTATCTTAGTTCTACCAAATGGTTCCACCCAGATTTTTTGTAACTTCATGTCATCACATATATACATACACTAGCGACCCGCCCTGGGTTCGATTCCCAGGGGGTAAAACACAAAGTTGATTTTTGAGAATTTATCACTTTGTGAATTTTTCCCCAGTTTGGGTAGGACATTGCAGGCTGAATCACCTGATTGTCCGAAAAGAAAAAGATTTCGTGCTTCGGAGTGCACGTTAAGCCGTCGGTCCCGGTCGCTGTCTTTGATAGTGGTCGTTACTTAAAAAACCATGTCAGAGGCCTGATAGTTGTGCTACTAGGCGGTTTAAAAACTCTGACACCAGGGTTCATCGGGTCCATAGACTCGATACCCACTCGACAGAAGAAGAAGCGTCCCGCCCCGACTTCATCATCAGTGTTTCTCTACTATATTATGCATGTGTTATACATATAAACCTTCGTCTTGAATCACTCTATCTATTAAAAGAAACCGCATCAAAATCCGTTGCGTAGTTTTAAAGATCTAAGCATACATAGGGATATAGGGACAGAGAAAGCGACTTTGTTTTATACTATGCAGTGATATAATCACGCCTTTATACCTAATGGGGTAGGCAGAGCGTTAACGACCTAAGCAAAGGTCATTCCGCCAAGTCTGACAAAGCTTTGAGGGCTATATAAGATATAATTTTAGGTATGTTGTAAAGACAGGTTGTCAGCCCGTCGCCTACATTACAATATACTGAAACCCTCGGATCCCTTAGCTGGTTTTTACAGTATGCCCGGCAGGAAATGCAGCTGGCACATTCTATGTTTTCCTCTCGCTCCCAGGCCAGCATGGAGATATGATGAATCCTAAGCTAACCGAATAGACTCCATTGTATATTCCAGCATGGAAGCAATCTCATGTCGTAATATATGTATAGTCACGCCTATATCATTTACGGGGTATGTAGAGCGTCAGTGCTATTTTTCCCAATGCAATAAATTAATACAATAAGTAAGTACATACATGCCTGTATGTTGTATTTTGAAGTATTTTTTTTAATTATTTCATGTTGCATTCTACCACTCAGATTCTTTGTAACGTCATCATAATATTCTATTTTTTTGCATACATACATATATTCACGCCTTTATCCCTATAATGGGTTAGGCAGAGTGGTTTCGAGAGATATTTTTTTTCATTATGAGAAATCTACAGGAGTAACATTAGCTACCACAGTAGAGTGAAAGTCAATTTACTTCCATTTTTCTTCCATGCTGGCCTGGGTGCAAGAAAAAAACATACAATGTTCCAGTTGCATTTCCTCGCGATCAAGCTGTAAAAAACAGCTAAGGGATTCGAGGGTTTCAGTATATTGTAATTTAGGCGATAGGCTGACAACCTGTCACTACAGCAATATACCTACAAATCTATCTTAATTAACCCTCAAAACGTTGTCAGACGTGGCGAAACGACCTTTGTTTGGGTCATTTACGCTCAGCCTACCCCATAAGGGATAAAGGCGTGATTATATGTATGTATGTATTTACGCCGGGAAGCAACGCGACGCAATGGCGCCGAGGGGATCAGCTGATCCCGCAAAGTGATCAGGGTTGTTCAGACAACGAAACTGAACAGCTTCACCGGGAAATTCTTTCAGTAGATGAATAAATAATTTGATCTTCCCATACAAAATGACCACCTCGATCAGATAATTTGTATGGAAAACAAAATATTTTTTTTCACTTCCTTAAACAAATCCTGCTCATAGTTGTTAAGTTTCGTTGACTGTCCCCTATCAGTTTTCGGGGCGCTGTCCCTTACACCCCGTATCTTAATAACTCACTTGCGGGTGAACCTGTAGTTAGATAAATTGTAAATAGATAAGTCTTGTAAATAAATTGCGATTCAGCATTGTCAATCTATACGCACATCCATCATCATTTGTCAGTCTGCTTATCTTAAAGTTCTGGTATTTTATCTGAAGTTGTAGATGCTTATCTGCGAATGCGTTGTTGCTTACAAAAACAAATAATATATATCTTGAATAATATAAGGTCATTTTAAATCAACTGCAAACATATATTTATATGGACGAAATAAAATTTACGCATTTTAAATGTGCAGTAGTTATTATTTAAAATTTTCCTTACAAAAAAATATTTTTTGTGAACACGCTTTTAATACAAATACCACGCCACTAGAATGCTGATTTTTGCGCGTAAATTTTTATGGCATAGGCGCATGTTAGTGTGCGTGTTTTGATTTGTTTTGATTTACGGTGTGTCCGATTTTTGTTTAGTTTTTAATTTAAGAATCTATGTTATCTCGAAAACTAGCGAATAAAAAGTAAAAACTAAAATATTTGCAGTTGATTTAAAATGACCTTATATATCTTCCTATAGGATTAGGCTGGATATAAACAGATTTTGTTTATTTATGTAGAGTTCGGTTCTTGACTTTAGTCTAGTCTAGACCAATTATGATGAATGAGTTAGAGTCGATTATGTTATCTGTCAGAAGTAAGAAAGAAAGAAAGAAAACATATTTATTCAGTACAGATAATCTTGAGTAAAATAATAATTAAACGATACTATTACACATGCTAGATAACATTAAACTTACTTATACCTAGAGAACTCTTATTTATACTGAAAGTAGGATCTATTTCTTTATAAAAGATTTTTAGCAACATCAGGTTAAAATCCCAATATTTTGAATTCACGGAATATTAAAAATTTCTAGTTTCGCTAAATGCTGAGTTCCTAAGAAGTTATGGGATTCTACAAATTCTACTTTCTGGAATATGATTATAAAACTTTTGCAAATTCATCATATTAGAATCCAACATTTCAGGAAATTATACTTTTGACTTTTAGCTTTTGACAAAATAAGACTCGTATCTATCTTCTATATATATAAAAATGAATCCCTATTTCCCTTGGTCACGGCATCACGCCTGAACGGCTGGACCGATTTCGCTAATTCTTTTTTTGTTCTGTTCGTTATTATCAAGAGAAGGTTCCTATGAAAGAAAAAAATAAGGAAATTGCGCGGAAAATTAGAAAATTCAAAATTACTTAACCACCATATAAAATTCTAAGGCGGAACAAAGTTCGCCGGGTCAGCTAGTATAATATAATATGAAAGAAAGAAAATAATAAATTCGTTTCGGGCAGGGCTCGACTCGATCCTGCGTCTCTGGTATGCCAGTCCGTCTCTACCGGACTCTACCACTAAGCTACCGAAACGAACGACTATGTAAAAAGTGAGGGGATATCATTATTGACTTGAATTTCAATCTTAATTTTAACCTGTTAAGCCCTGCGTAGTTCTTAAACTACACGGCTAAATGACGGCTAATTAACTGCCTCCGTGGTCTAGTCTAGTGCCATGGACTCCTGATCCGGAGGTCCTGGGTTCGATTCCCAGGGGGGGAAACACAAAGTTGATATTTGAGAATTTATCACTTTGTGAATTTGTCCCCAGTTTGGTTAGGACATTGCAGGCTGAATCACCTGATTGTCCGAAAAGAAAGATTTCGTGCTTCGGAGGGCACGTTAAGCCGTCAGTCCCGGTCGCTGTCTTTGAGAGTGGTCGTTACTCAAAACCATGTCAGAGGCCTGATAGTTGTGCTACTAGGCGGTTTAAAAACTCTGACACCAGGGTTCATCGGGTCGATAGACTCGATACCCACTCGACAGAAGAAGAATGACGCTAACGTCGCTATGATGGCGCCAAGTGCGAGTTTCTCATGCTTCATTGTGATATAGTTTTATTTTATTTTGTGACACAGATATATATTTTTTTGTAATAGACTCGCTTGTGATTTTCTAAAAGTGTTCTCAGGAATCTATTTGGAAATAAATGATTTGACTATGACTTTGATGTGTACATAAAGAAATATTTTGATAAATTCATCACTCTCACTACCGCTTCGGTAGCTTAGTTGTAGAGCGATGGACCGGCATTCCAGAGACGCAGGTTCGAGCTCTACCCGAAACGAATTTATAATTTTCTTTCTTTCATATTATATAAAGTAAAATAGCATTGTGATTGCTAAAAATCCTCAAAAAATATATATTAAAAAATAAAACATTATGGAATTCAACTTCATACTAAACCTTTGACCCTTACTGGTATGGTTGCCCAGTTCCCATTGTCTGAAAATGATCTCAAAATCTCCCGACAATTACCTTATTACCTAAATGAATTTACGACGAGGTAATGTATCCGACTCCGTATCGGTGTCGAAACGATCATCGGAGGGTCCCAGTGACAAATTGATACGCACTCAGACCTCTGAGACGTCTAGAGAACACTCATGAATTATTTATAGCATTCATTGCTGGTTCCTTCCCTAAAATAACAACCTTTTTAGGCTCAGGCTGAATCTCCAGTTTTTTAATTACGTGCTTCCATACACGTTATGTCGTAGGTCCCAAGCGTTGTCTTTGATAATGTTCGTCACCCAAACAGAATCAGAGCAGAGACATAGTAGGTATATAGAGTAAAACAGGTCCCAGGTCGTTCGTCGACTCCCACCCTCTTAAAGTTTGTTAGAAATAAAATTAGTTAAGAGGTATGATTTTGAACGCACCAAGTCGCTTACGACGGTGCAACTACCGAACGCACCCGGCCATTCGAAATTGGAAAAGAAAAAGGAAAACGAATTGTGATACCGTAGAAATTATATTCACCGGTAAAACTTATGAAAAACTGAATATATATCGTTACTATCGAATCATCAAATAAGGTCTTACACGAAAAAGGTTGTATTGCAGTGTAGTGAACTCTCTTACAAGTTGCATAGAAACAACGATAGTTTTCGAAGAAGAAGAAAAAGCAAATTAAGAGAAAAGCAATGTATATCGTATCTTTAACAAATCTTCCGTAGCGTCTGCCTGTGTATATACAGTTAGGTGTTGGCTAAACTGTGCTTAAACATCCGGATTTACTATGTTTGCAAGTGATATAAGACTGTTCAAGCTGTTATGTTCTTTGGAGGAAGGAAGATTCTCAGACTGACCTTTGAAATGGAATAAAATGTATATGGTCCCTTTGTTATAAACAAGAAGCGTAGTATATTATATTACTCTATGGATAAACTTAGAGACATAACTGCCTCCTTGGTCTAGTGGTCAGAGCCATGGGCTTACGTTTCGGAGGTCCTGGGTTCGATTTCCAGGGGGGGACACAAAATTGATATTGGTCAATAAATGACTTTGCTAGCTGAATCCACTTGATTGGCCGAAAAATAAAAAGGATTCCGTGCTTCGGAGGGCACGTTAAGCCGTCGGTCCCGGTGGCTGTCTTTGATAGTGGTCGTTATTTAAACCATGTCAGAGGACTAATAGTGTGCTACTAGGCGGTTTGAAAACTCTTACACCAGGGTTCATCGGGTCGTTCGACTCGTAATCGCTAAGAAGAAGAAAAAGAAGAGATATATATATATATATATATATATATAGATATATACCTACTTGAATACATAGAACAGTAATTTTCGTAGTACTTAGCCCAAATTATAGAAAAAGTTGTCTTAATTCCGTTAACTTTAATATTAACTAGCGACCCGCCGTGGCTTCGCACGGAAATTATCAGCGTTTCTCTACTATATTATGCATGTATTATACATATAAACCTTCCTCTTGAATCACTCTATCTATTAAATGAAACCGCATCAAAATCCGTTGCGTGGTTTTAAAGATTTATGCATACATAGGGATATGGGGACAGAGAAAGCGACTTTGTTTTATACTATGTAATGATTTTCTCAATAAAAGCCACAATACTGATATTTATGAAGTGGCTGTTGGTCTGTTTCGGAACTTCATTCGAAATAGATCCCGCGCTGTAAAAACTACTTGCTTTTTCTAATAGAGAAAGTAGTTTTGTCCAGTATTTGAGTTCATATTACCCTGATTTCTTCCATGCTGGACTGGGAGAGATAGAAAAACATAGAATGTTCCAGCTGCCCTTCCTCCCGGGCACGCTGTAGAAGTCAGCAAAAGGGATTCGAGGGTTACAGTGTATTGTAATTGAGGCGATGGGCTGACAACCTGTCACTACAGCAATACAAATCATTACAATCAAAAATTTGCCCTCCATTTTTGTCGGAAAGCGAAAGCGCCTGTTACGAGGCATTTTACGCTCTGCCTACCCCGTAAGGGATAAATGCGTGATTTAATGTATGTATGTATGTGTGTAAACACCCTGATAGGCTAGTATGTATAAAGCGATATCAAGTTTGTGAGCAATATTAAGTATGGATTTGACAGGTCGTTTTGTACTGAAATGAAATTGTCATTACTATACGAACTCCAACTCGCTGGCACTCTTGAGAGCTAATTATAAATACGAGCCTAGGAGTCCAACCTAAATATCGTACCATAACACATTTCAACATAATAAATTCAACAATCTGGAAATTCAACTTTTTGAAAAAATCGTCATATTGAATTCAACATTGTGGTCCTCAAGAATTCTTTACAATCAAAACCACAAAATGAAATCTTCTTTCTATTTCTACAACATTACTTATAATTGTATTATGATTTATGATTATGATTTGAGTTTCAAGAGACAATGGGCTCGATTCTAGATTTGCCGGCTAAAACTAAAATCTATTTGTAACTTTCAGACATTGAAAAAGGACAGGAGATCTATTCTTTCCAGTTTTTGATTTATACTCGGTGGTTTTATGCGTTATCTGTAATTTTTATCCGTCGTCATATGATTTGGCGCATAACCATAGCGCCAGTTTTATTATTCTGAAAGTGATATATAGATTTGGAAGGTTCTTAACAAACACATTCATACTTTAATCACATTCACACAAATTAAACACACAACCAAACGAATTATGCGGCGACGAGCCAGCTTTATTGTACTGCCGAGAATCCGAACCAATTATGGAAAGCGAATGTTTACCTTTGAAGGAGCACAGCTATTTAACAGTTTACCCTCTGACATTAAAAACATAAAATCACTAGCCGAATTTAAAACCAAACTCACTCAGCATATTAAAGCTACCGTAAATTGGGATAAAAATTAAAACAATGCAAATGTTTTACAGTTTATGCAAGTAACTTTCGAATATTTTTGTTTACTATTCTTCACTTTTTATTTTATTTTTTCTTTATGTATAGTTGCACAGTGCGAACGACACTAACAATAATATTATGTTTATGATGTAATATTTTTAATTTCTGTCTCATGTAAGTGACATTTGTCTTTTTTGAGAATAAAATATCTTTAAACCTAGATTTTATTTTTATTTTTAGCCGGTGGAATCTAGAATCAAACCCATTTTTTGTTGACAAGTAAGTCCAGTTCAGTGACTGCTTATTCGAGGTAATTTATGTGTCCAATATTAATTCGTTGGTTAGACGTGTCATGTTTATATCAAAACTGTTGAAACTTTAATGAATGTGCAATTAATGTATTAATTATTGTACAAGGCCATATTGTGCTGTTTTGGCTATTAAAAATGTTGCAGACATGATTAATTGCATGACTTAGGACGTTTTGGATAAGCTTTGAGTTGAGTAAATTATTATTAGTAGTCGTATCATACCGGGTGTAAGGGACAGCGTCCCGCAAACTGATAGGGGTTACTCAGTCAACGAAACTGAACAAGGGAAATTCCTCAGGAGATGAAAAAGAAAATTGACCTTTTCATACAAAATGAACAACTCGACCAGAAAATTTGTATGGAAAGTAAAATGATTTTCACTTCCTGAATCAAAATCCTGCTGGTAGTTGTTCAGTTTCGTTGACTGAGCAGAGCAACCCCTATCAGTTTGCGGAAACTTACCCTTGCACCCCGTATAAATCGAACTCATTGTGTATGAATACGGTAAAACCTTGTTAGGCGTAACTAATGTAACTCAAGATAAGCTATATAAGCTTAACACGGCAGATCAAGCAAAACATATATACATAAAATCACGCCTTTATCCCTAACGGGGTAGGCAGAGCGATAAACGCCTCGTAAAAGGTGCTTTCGCCACGTCTGACACAAATTGAGGGCAATTTTAGATTGAAAAGTGTATTGCTATAGTGACAGGTTGTCAGGCCATCGCCTAAATTACAATACACTGTAACCCTCGAGTCCCTTTTGCTGACTTCTACAGCATGCCCGGCAGGAAAGGCAGCTGAAACATGCTATGTTTTTCTATCTCTCCCAGTCCAGCATGTTGGAATTCCACATGTTTTTCATGATTTGAGATTCCTACATATTTTATTCCCACAACTGCGTTTATTTTTCTATCGCCATTTGGATTGAACAAATGACGCTCTAACCAGTTAATATTTACTGAGTCATAAGCAAATGTATTCTATATTTGTCTTCACTCTATCTTCGAATCACTTGAAATCAGAGTATGTACATAACATTGGTGCAAATAGATTACCCAATCGAAATAATAGTGACAGTGATAAATAAAGATAAGTGGTATAGCAAACAGCTCTGCAAGTGATAATTTGCTCAACCCAAATAAACACATATTGAAGACCCCACTTTGAGAATGTAATAATGATAAAATAAGTAATATACATACATACAAAAGTCACGCTTTTATCCCTGATGGGGTAGGCGGAGCATAAACGACCTAAAGAAAAGTCGTTCCGCTACGTCTGACAAAGTTTTGAGGGTCATTTAAGAAAGATTTGTAGGTATATTGCTGTAGCGATTGGTTGTCAGCCCATCGTCTAAATTGCAATATACTGAAACCCTCGGATCCCTTAAGCTGATTTTTACAGCAAGCCGGGGAGGAAATGCAGCTGGCACATTCTATGTTTTTCTCTCGCTCCCAGGCCAGCGTGGAAGAAATAGATAAATCGAAATAATAGTGACAATGATAATAAAGATAAGTAGCAAATATCTCTGCAAGTGATTATTTGCTCAACCCAAATAAACACATATTGTTGTCGATTCTCGCGTCATAATCCTAATTCAAATTTTTACCTCGCGTCATAATCCTAATTCTAATTCTTACCTTCCATGCTGGACTGGGAGCGAGAGAAAAACCTAGAATATGCCAGCTGCATTTCCTCCCGGGCATGCTGTAAAAACCAGCTAAGGGATTTGAGGGTTTCAGTATATTGCAATTTAGGCGATGGGCTGACAACCTGTCACTACAGCAGCATACATAAAAATCTATCTTAAATAGCCCTCAAAACTTTGTCAGACGTGGCGGAACGACCTTTATTTAAGTCGTTTACGCTCTGCCTACCCCATTAGGGATAAAGACGTGAATATATGTATGTATGTAATTCTTAGCTAGTGCGGTCACTTTCTTAACTTAGACATAAGTACAGGATAGCAAATGAACAACTGACTTAATAATTCCTTACCTGACATAAGACTGCTTATTTGACGTAAAATAAGGGAGCATGCTCTATACTCAGTTCTTATTTTAAGCGTCTTACGTCAGATTAGGAATGTCAAAGTCATGTGTTTATTTGCTATCCTGTTTCAAGTCAAAGTTAAGAAAGTGATAGCGCTAGCCTAAGAATTAGTGAAGGAATAGTGTGTGCAGAATTGAAGACACCACTTTGAGATAAAATGATAATAATAAAATAAATAATATATTCCTTTCTTTTATTTGGATTGACTTCTTCACTGGAAGCTAATAATATTGAAGTTGCTTCTTTTGCAGTCCGAAATCATTATTCTTCATTTAGATTGATCAATTTTTTTATTTTTTTTCGCAAACAAAAATCTGATTGAGAAAGCACTTTTTAATATAAACATCTTTCTCTGAGTCTTTATTTGAGTTTTGTGGGGTAGACCAGATAGATTCCATATCACCCGTATTAATAAACAGCACTTAGGACTTACAGCTGGTTTGAGTCCGTATCAGAAATGTAATTTCAGTACAAAAGGACCTGTCAAATCCATACTTAATATTGCTCTCAATCTTGAGATCGCTTTATAAATTCGAGCCTTTAACATTTGTACATGGAAAAAAATGTTATCATTAATATCTACTTTGTATTTTGTTTAAATGAATATTTTTATGTGCCATTGTTTGTCCTGCATGATAAGAATGACCAAAACTGATTTACACGATACGTCGTAATCATAAATAGATGATAGATTATTATTGTTACCATTGAAATAACTCACTGTAAACTCGCCCGTACTACACGCTCGTACATAAAAGTCACGCCTATATCGCTTAACTAGGTAGGAAGAGCTTAAGGGCAGCAACACACAGGCGTCACTTACAAGGTTCTGCTCAATAAGCTGTCAATGCTTTTTGCATTGCCTACAACACACGTGCGTCATCTTACGCTATACGCGCGCGTAGCGATGAACTCTACGTCGGCGCATCCTTCCACTAGTACTGCGCTCAAGATGCTGCACTAAAACTCCTAGGAAGAGGCGCTTTTGCTGCGTCTGACAAATAATGAAAACAATTTTCGATTCAACTTCCATGCTGGACTGGGAGAGATAGAAAAACATAGAATGTTCCAGCTGCCCTTCCTCCCGGGCATGCTGTTGAAGTCAGCAAAAGGGACTCGAGGGTTACAGTGTATTGTAATTTAGGCGATGGGCTGACAACCTGTCACTATAGCAATACATATTACAATCTAAAACTGCCCTCAATTTTTGTCAGACGTGGCGAAAGCGCCTTTTACGAGGCGTTAATCGCTCTGCCTACCCCGTAAGGGATAAAGGCGTGATTTATGTATGTATGTATGTAATTTTCGATTGATATGTGTATCGATATAGTAACAGATGGTAATTCCGTCGCTTACATACCTTACAATACACTGTAACCTTTGAATCCCTTTACTGATGATTTTCACAGCTTGCCCGGGACGGAAAACAGCTAGCACATTCTATATTTTATCACAAAAAATCTACAACGATAAAAATATTCTATATAAATCTGTAAGGGTTTAAACTTTCTCTACACATAGAACTACGTTAGTACCACTGCCCAGACCGTATGCCTCTCCGACATAAGCATAATCCTGCCAGCTTAAATGGTCATCCTTTGTCTACTACTTACTACAGATTTCCTAACTCCTGAATTTGGTCAGCTGATCGTCCTGAGGAAGCAAGGTAAGTACTCTTAGTGCACGTTCGAATTCGTTGCGAGAGGACGTCCATAATTATAATATTTTTGTTGTATAAATATTTATTTATTTCGTAATGACATCCTCAATTTATGAAAAGTGGTGAATTTATACGTACTTTTCGGATCGAGGGCTGGATGTGTTGAAAGTGTTCTGTATGTAAATTGTGTGATTTTATAAGTGAACAAATATTTGTGAACTTAAAAAGTTAATAAACCGTGTAATCTTTTAGTTAGTAATATATTAAAATACCTGAAATATACATAAAAAAATATATTTAATTAGTAAAAGAGACAATTTGAAATGGCTTGAAACTTATTTATTGAAAACAGAAAAGTATCTAATAATACTAATAAATAAATAAGAAAAAAGCTTCAAATTACCATTTTCAAATACAAAGTAAAACGTTGCAGTGAAATCGTTATAATCTGACTTGAAAAGTGATCAAGGATCATCATCTCCCTAGCCTTACCCCGTATCTCACGGGGCGGCTACCTAATCTAGGTGATTGAACGAGGGTTCTAGTTTGTGAGTGTGACCAAGGATGTGAACAGAAAATGTGATGTGACAGTGATATAAAAGCTATACCCAAGTGCCATGCAAAACCAGCACCTTATCCTATTCCTGATGATGACTTGGATCTCAAGATGACCTGGACCCGGGAGCTTGAGAGGGCATCGGCTCTGGCCACCAGTCGGGGCCACTGGCATACCCTGCTATTCTACTTACTGTGTGGTTTGGCTGCGATACCCACTTCTTTCCTGGTCTTCTCTCAGGTAAGTCATGTACGGCCTTTTCAAGTTTAGCAGCATGTCCTGTCATCGGATATGAAGATGATATGATGAAGATTTTGCCCTGATAGAACACTGTTAACCAAACATCCTTATTTCAAAAATATCCTTCTAAAAATCCTCAAAAATATCCTTTATATTGTTTCCCTAAGGACCTTCTTCTTCTTCTGTCGAGTGGGTATCGAGTCTATGGACCCGATGAACCCTGGTGTCAGAGTTTAAAACCGCCTAGTAGCACAACTATCAGGCCTCTGACATGGTTTGAGTAACGACCACTATCAAAGACAGCGACCGGGACCGTCGGCTTAACGTGCCCTCCGAAGCACGATTTTTTTTTCCCTTTCGGACAATCAGGTGATTCAGCCTGCAATGTCCTAACCAAACTGGGGAAAAATTCACAAAGTGATAATTTCTCAAATATCAACTTTGTGTTTCCCCCCTGGGAATCGAACCCAGGACCTCCGGATCGGGAGTCCATGGCAATAGCCACTAGACCACGGAGGCAGTTTACCCTAAGGAACATCCATATTAGACATTTAGAACAGCCTCGTAGTCTAGTGGTCAGAGCCATGGGCGCACGATACTGAGGTTCTGGGTTTGATTCACAGGGGTTCCCAAAGTGATATTTGTCGATTTATCACTTTTCTCCGGTTTTGTTAGGACAATGCAGGCTGAATCACCTAATTGTCTGGAAGAAAACGGATTCCTTGCCGGAGGTCAAATTAAACTGACGGTCCCGGTCGCTATCTTTGATAGTGGTCGTTACTAAAACCGTCAGAGACCTAATAGCTGTGCTACTAGGCGGTTTGCAAAACCTCTGATACCAGGGTTCATCGGGTCGTTCAACTCGAGAATCCACTCGCTAAAAAGAAGATTAGATATTTGTAAAATCGACACTCAGGAATCGACATTCTGCAATTGCAACTTTTGGGAAACGGTTATTCAACTTTTTGTTAATTCAACATTTTGGGATTCTACATTTTGGAAAATTCAACATTTTGGGAATACAGCTCAATGGTTCGTTTATATAGGTAGGGTAAATGTCATCATTGAACGTCTATTTCTCGCCAATGTCCGCTTCCCTAGAATGGACACATCTCTGAAAAAGCATTTGAGATTCCATGCAAAAAGGTAATTTGCAAATAGACATTGCATACATACATACATATAATCACGCCTTTATCCCTAATGGGGTAGGCAGAGCGAAAACGACCTAAATAATGGTCACTCCGCCACGTCTGACAGTTTTGAGGGTTATTTGAGATAGACTTGTAGGTATATTGCTGTAGTGACAGGTTGTCAGCCCATCGCCTAAATTGCAATATACTGAAACCCTCGGATCCCTTAGCTGGTTTTAGCAGCATGCCCGGGAGGAAATGCAGCTGGCACATTCAACGTTTTTCTTTCACTCCCAGGCCAGCATGGAAGCAAGCAAATTGACGATAAACCATCAGCCAGTGTTCATAATATTTGTTTCTTCGAAATTCAAATTTAGAACCGCAAGCGCAGCGTAATGCACCGCGTTTTATATTGGAGGCAATTCGTATGCGAACAAAATTACAACTATTGACTAAAATTCACAGTTGTACTAATTTTCTGTCATGAGAGTACAGAAAACATACATACATATAATAACGCCTTCATCCCTAATGGGGTAGGCAGAGAGTAAACAACCTTAACAAAGGTCGATCCGCCACGTCTGACAAAGTTTGAGAGTCATTTAAGATAGATTTGTAGGTAGATATTGCTGTAGTGCCAGGTTGTCAGCCCATCGCCTATATTGCAATATACTGAGACCCTTTGGATCGCTTAGCTGGTTTTTGCAGCATGCCCGGGAGGAAATGCAGCTAGCACATTGTATGTTTTTCTCTCGCTCCCAGGCCAGCATGGAAGAAAAGAACTGTTTTTGTCACGATTTAAATAAATCGCGTTCTCATCAAATCACTAGAACACTTACTCTGAAACCCTTCGTTGACTGCTAAAAGCCAGGGAAAAAAAGCACCTGGCAGATTCTATGTTTTTCTGTCGCTCCCACTCCAGCAAGTTTTTAATATTTCAAGTCTTTTTGATGCCACTTTGCGAATTATATTATTGTGACTTTATCGGTCATTTACGATAAGAGGTGCAAAATTAATTCAATTAGGGATTAATTTCTTAAACGTTTTATGATAACGATTTTATTATCAGACCACACTTGACTTCAGTATAAATATTGAATCACCATCATCATACGTAATACAGTAATTAAAAAAAAAACAATTAAACTGAACAAATTTCCCAAAACAATGTGAAATGAAAATGAATATGAAAAAAGAAATCCCTATCATATTTAATTGTTTTCAGCGGCTCGATTCTTTTTGTATGGTTGACCCATTTTTTTCTTACTTCGACCTATACATATTTTGTTGGAGAAAATTATTCAGTTTCATGGGAAGGTTCACACTTCAAAGTTTGGTCAAAATTTTTTTTCCTGCCGGACAGACGCGAAGTGTGACTTAATTTTATAAATTACTAGCGACCCGTCCCAGCTTCGCACACAAATTATCAGTGTTTTTCTACTATATTATGCATGTATTATACATATAAACCTTCCTCTTGAATCACTCTATCCATTAAAAGAAACCGCATCAAAATCCGATTCGTAGTTTTAAAGATTTATGGATATAGGGACAGAGAAAGCGACTTTGTTTTATTACTATGTAGTGAAGTCACCATTCGCGTCTGTCTTTTTGAACGCTTACTCCTTCTACATCAGGCAACGGAATTTGAATCTCTTTAGGACCATGAAGTTAAATTTCCAAAATGTTGAATTTTCAGAAAACTGAATTTCCAGAAATGTTGTATCCGAAAATGTTGAATTTGCAAATAAGTATAATAACATTAATAACCATTTCCTAAAAAGTTAAATACACCAACATGTGGGCTTGCTTGTAATTTAGGCGATGAACTTACAATCCTATACATTTTAATCTAAATTTGCCTTTAATATATGTCATACGTGGCGACAACGCCGTTTTACGCTCTGCCTACACCATAGGTATAAAGACATGAGGTTATGTACTTATGTATTATTCTAGGTTTGGTCACGAACCGTTTCAAGTGACATACTTTGCAAGTACGTCAGCCATCAACAATAAATACAATATAAACAAGATATGGAGTTATTCTTCCTTTCAAATGTTAATCTTAAAACTAAAATGGGATCACGATTTCATGTGTAATGATTGTGCATAGTATTGTTTATCTGCCTCCGTGGTCTAGCGGTCTGAGCCATGGTCTCGCGACCCGGAGGTCCCAGGTTCGATTCCCGGCGGGGTACAATTACTTTTTATTGTTGTTTCTAGTTTGGTTAAGACATAGCAGGCTGATCACCTGATTGTCCGAAAAGTAAGATGATCCATGCTGTCGGATGGGCATGTAAATATTAGGTTATGCACCTGTTTTATACTGGTCGTGTTAGTCCATCAGTCCCATCAGAATAAGAGATTGAAGGAATAGAGAGTGCACCTGTGTGTATCGCAAACACTTGTGCACTAAAAACTAGGACTTTAGAGTAAAGGACCATAAATGCACATCGACTAAGTTCGGCTTTGTAGATAGTTCCGGGAAGTCCGGTATAACGTGGGTCATAGTCATCAGAAAAACATCATGACACAAGGCCCCTTGTGGTTTGGTAAATAAATAGTCATTAAATGTAATAGGTAAATAAATAGCTATAAAGAGATCGATTGTTAAATGTACCTACGATGTCTTTGTTTTCATGTATCTCATCTTCCATGCTGGACTGGGAGCGAGAGAAAAACATAAAATGTGCCAGCTGCATTTCCTCCCGGGTATGCTGTAAAAACTAGCTAAGGGATGCAAGGGATTCCGTATATTGCAAATTAGGCAGTGTCACTACAGCAATATACCTACAAATCTATCTTAAATAACCCTCAAAACTTTGTCATGTTGGCCTGGGAGCGAGAGAAAAACATAGAATGTGCCAGCTGCATTTCCTCCCGGGCATGCTGTAAAAACCAGCTAAGGGATCCGAGGGTTTCAGTACATTGTAATTTAGGCGATGGGCTGACAACCTGTCACTACAGCAATATACTTACAAATCTATCTTAAATAACCCTCAAAACTTTGTCAGACGTGGCGGAACGACCTTTGTTTGGGTCGTTTACGCTCTGCCTACCCCATTAGGGATAAAGGCGTGATTATATGTATGTATGTATGTATGCAAAACTTTGTCAGACGTGGCGGAACGACCTTTGTTTAGGTCGTTTACGCTCTGCCTACCCCATTAGGGATAAAGGCGTGATTATATGTATCTATGTATGCAAAACTTTGTCAGACGTGGCGGAACGACCTTTGTTTAGGTCGTTTACGCTCTGCCTACCCCATTAGGGATAAAGGCGTGATTATATGTATGTATGTACGTATGCAAAACTTTGTCAGACGTGGCGGAACGACCTTTGTTTAGGTCGTTTACGCTCTGCCTACCCCATTAGGGATAAAGGCGTGATAATATGTATGTATGTATGTATGCAAAACTTTGTCAGACGTGGCGGAACGACCTTTGTTTAGGTCGTTTACGCTCTGCCTACCCCATTAGGGATAAAGGCGTGATTATATGTATGTATGTACGTATGCAAAACTTTGTCAGACGTGGCGGAACGACCTTTGTTTAGGTCGTTTACGCTCTGCCTACCCCATTAGGGATAAAGGCGTGATAATATGTATGTATGCAAAACTTTGTCAGACGTGGCGGAACGACCTTTGTTTAGGTCGTTTACGCTCTGCCTACCCCATTAGGGATAAAGGCGTGGTTATATGTATGTATGTATGTATGCAAAACTTTGTCAGACGTGGCGGAACGACCTTTGTTTAGGTCGTTTACGCTCTACCTACTTCATTAGGGATAAAGGTGTAATTATTATGTACGTATCATTCAGCAGGATTTTTTAACCTTGGATAACAGATGTTTCCATGTTTCAGTAACATCTGTTTAGAAAGATAGAGAAGGAGAACAATTCTCGGTGCAGCAACACACAGGTGTCACTTACAGCGCGCAAGGTTGCGCTCAACGCTCTCATTATTGCCTACAACACGCATGCTTCAACTTACGCCCTACGCGCGCGTACTGGCAGAGGGATGCGCTGACGTAGAGTTCATCGCTACGCGCGCGTAGAGAGTAAGGTGACGCATGTGTGTTGTAGGCAATGCAAATAGCATTGGCAGCGTGTTTAGTGCAACCTTTCGCGCAGTAAGTGATGCCTGGGTATTGCTGCCCTTAGGATTAACCTTAGGAATTAACTACCAAGTACCTACCTGTCATTATGTTGCAGATTTATCAGTTAATGCCCATGATCTGTCTTCCAGGTCTTCACAAACGCCACCCCACCGCATTGGTGCGCGCCACCTCCAGAGCTCGAAGGCCTAGGGCTCCCAGACGAGCTACTCCGCAACCTGACAGTACCAGGAGACCATGGCACGTTCAAGTCTTGTTCAGCGTACACCATTGAGCGCAGAGCCTTGTATGCCGCCTTGAGTGACTACGTGGATGAGCGGTGAGTAAGGGGAAAGAAAATAAATATACCACATATAGCATGACATATGTTATCACCTCACCTCCTTCCCTTCTTATCCGTCTGGTTTCCCTCTCGTCCTTTTCTTCCCATTCGTCTCTCCCTTCCCTCTCAGCTCTCTATTTCCTCTCGTCTCCCCCTTGCTCATCTTTCACTTTTCTAGTTCATCCCCTCCCCTCACCTCTCTCCCAAAGGCCTAGACCGTCTGGGAAGACGAGCTACTCCGCAACCTGACAGTACCAGGATACCATGGAACGTTCGAGTCTTGTTCAGAATATACCATCGAACGCAGAGCCTTGTATGCATGCGGCTTTTAGCGACTACGTGGATAAGCGGCGAGTTAGGTTAACATATCCTATCACGTCCTTCCCTTCTTTTCCGTCTGACTTCACTCTCCTCCTTTTCTTCCCACTCGTCTCTCCCTTCCCGCTCGTCCCTCCCTTTCCTCTCATCTCTCCATTTCCTCTCGTCTCCCCCTTGTCCCCGTCTTTCACTTTTCTAGTCCATCCCCTCCCCTCACCTCTCTCCCAAAGGCCTAGGGCTCCCAGACGAGCTACTCCACAACCTGACAGTACCAGGAGACCATGGCACGTTCGAGTCTTGGTCAGCATATACCATCGAATGCAGAGCCTTGTATGCCGCTTTGAGTGACTATGTAGATAAGCGGTGAGTTAGGGAAAAGGCATCCTCCCTTCACTTCCCTACCCTCACGTCTCTTACTTTTTCTTCCATGTTGGACTAGGAGCAGGAGAAAAACATAGAATGTGCCAGCTGCATTTCCTCCCGGGCATGCTGTGAAAACCAGCTAAGGGATCCGAGAGGTTCTGTACGTATTTTGCAATTTAGGCGATGGGCAACTTGTCACTAAAGCAAAATACCTACAAATCCACCTGAAATAACCCTCAAAACTTTTGTCAGACGTGGCGGAACGACCTTTGTTTAGGTCGTTTACGCTCTGCCTACCCCACTTGGGATAAAGGCGTGATTGTATGTATATATGTTGTCAACTAAACACAGACTACGAAATACTACGAGTTTTTCCAGTTTGTCGTTACGATATGACCATTAGCAAAAAGTAAGGCCACGCATCAAATACTAAGTACATTAGTGACAAAAAGGAACGCATATATGAACGAATATACGAAGGTCATTGCTTACGTATAATATCGCAGAATTTATGGGTAAAAAGTGTAGAGCTATTAATGGATACAGATAAAAAAAGCTGAATGAAAACGTCGATCATATGAAGCGGTTCTTGAACTTTTCTGGGCCACGGACCCCTTGGAAACTAAGCAATATTTTGAGGACCCCCTTAAAAATTAGAAAAATTACATACAATAATATTATCCCTAATGGGGTAGGCAGAGCGTAAACGACCTAGACAAAGGTCGTTTCGCTACGTCTGACAATATATACTTGTAGGTATATGGCTGTAGTGACAGGTTGTCAGCCCGTCGCCTAAATTGCAATATACGGAAACCCTTGGATCCTTTAGTTGACTTTTACAGCATGCCCGGGAGGAAATGCAGCTGGCACATTCTATGTTTTTCTCGCACTCCCAGCATGGAAGAAAAAAAGTGAATTAGAATAGTTACGTATTATATCTTTAACAGTGTGATAAGTATTATTTTACGTCGTTATGGGAAACTTTAGGGCGTCCACTCACGAGTCTACCCAGCACTTTCTTAGCGGTAGAGCAAAATAAAGAAACTCCATAAGTAATAGAAACTCAAAATCCTGATCACTAGCTTACTCTAATTTTATGATATTCATTGTACTCAAACGACAAGAGCTAATTAAATGATGATGATGATCCTATCGCGAACGTAGCAGGCGTCATGTTACATCAAACTGATTGCGGTATGGTGAAATTATATCGCGAGAATAGTGAGCGCGAGATTTCGTAACATCGATGAAGATTTATAGTAATCCATATCGCGTCTCAAACGAAGCGAGCGCGAATTTTCACGTTATTAATCAAGGCATGGATAATTTCATAAACTAAGCTTTAGGTCAGAGTGGAGGTGAGACACCTTGGTTCAAGGGTCCCGGGGCCCCTGTAGCCGGGTTGATACGGCTGTCACGGCGGTAGCTATGCACCTGCAGATTAGACTGCGGACCCCCGGACAATCTCTCGAAGGTCTGCAAACCACAGTTTAAGAAACCCTGCGAAATTATGAAACGCTTTGTGAAGGCTTTAGAGTTTCAACTACAACAGTTATAGTTATTTTGTATAAGGTGCATTTTCCAAATAGTGCAAATGCCCCTGATTGTGATTTGGGATTTATTATGAAATCTATCTTTAGCATTTTACAGTCTTGAGTTGAGTGTATGCCAGATGCCGGAGTGGTTTTATGACTATACTCCAGTTTCAATCCTGTCTTGGTTACCATTATTAGCTCTAGACTAGTGTCAAGGGAGAAATTTACTGGTGGTATAAAAAACTGATCTTCAAACTTCAGTGTGTGATCCTACCTATGAAACTGGACAACTTTCCCCAGAGAACATAGGTCGAAATATGAAAAAATATATATTTGGCCCTCCCTCATAAAATGACTGGAACCGTTGACACCGTTTGTATAGAAGGCCCCATGTTGTTTTTTCATATTTTGACCTACCTTAGGGAAAGTTGTTCAGTTTCATGGATAGAATCACGCTCTAAAGTTTGATCCGTCTTTTTTCTAATCTGTGATAGAGATTCTTATCCATTGAAGAATTCCCGTCAAATGAGAAGTTATTTTGGAAACTATTTTAGGCTCGTATTAACGAAGTGATCCAAACTTGAGAGCAATATTAAGTATGGATTTGACATGCCAGTTTGTACTGAAATGACATTTCTGATACGAACTCAAACTCGCTGTCACTCATGAGACCTGATTATAAATACTGCCCGTAATGTTTTTCACAGGTCTGAGCTTCTGAGTGAAGGTGGTACGTTGCGAATGGTGAAGATCCATCAATTGATACCAGCCACAGGAGAAAATGAACGACAGGAACAGGTATATAGTTTGACCACGTATTTTAGAACTAAATTATACCGGGTGTAAGGGACGGCGTCCCGCTAACTGATAGGGATTGGTCAGTCAAAGAAACTGAAAAACTATCACCAGGAAGTTCTTTCAGAAAAATTCAAAAAATATTGCCAAAAAATTTCCATACAATCTGTCTGATCGAGGTGGTGGAGGAAATTGTTTCTTTCTTATTTTCATACAAAGTATTGTATGAAAATAAGAAAGAAACAATTTCCTGGTGAATGTTGTTCAGTGTCGTTGACTGAGCAACCCCTAACAGTTTGTGGGACGCTGTCCCTTACCCCGCATGTACGTGCTAAACATTTACTAATAGAAGAGTTACAGTCCTGTCCTGTCATGGTAAAATTTGAAAGAATAGTGATTTTTTGTTTATTTTTTGTTCAGTTTAAATATCTAATTGTCAAATGTAATTTTTTATTACATAGTATATCAAAGATATTTGATAAGTTCACTAATACTGATATCTGTCAGTTTAAATAAAACATTTTTTTAATTTATTTTTGTACTTCCATGCTGGTCTGGGAGCGAGAGAAAAACATAGAATGTGCCAGCTGCATTTCCTCCCGGACATGCTGTAAAATCCAGCTAAGGGATCCGAGGGTTTCAGTATATTGTAATTTAGGCGATGGGCTGACAACCTGTCACTACAGCAATATACCTAGAATTCTATCTTAAATTACCCTCAAAACTTTGTCAGACGTGGCGGAACGACCTTTGTTTGGGTCGTTTACGCTCTGCCTACCCCATTAGGGATACAGGCGTGAATATATGTATGTATGTATGTATTTTTTTAATTCAAACTTTATGGTAATCATTACAGTGGACAGTCAAATAGAACCTCTACCTACCCTAGCTTATGATCAGAATTTTGACCCTTGTTTTTGTACTAAACGTTAAATACAACTGAACCCCTTGCCTTTTGCCATAACTTTTATAGTGTATTTCTTCCATGCTGGACTGGGAGCAAAAGAAAAACTTAGAATGTGCCAGCTGCATTTCCTCCCGGGCATGCTGTAAAAACCAGCAAAGGGATCCGAGGGTTTCAGTATATTGTAATTTAGGCGATGGGCTGACAACCTGTCACTACAGCAATATACCTACAAATCTATCTGAAATAACCCTTAAAACTTTGTCAGACGTGGCGAAACGACCTTTGTTTAGGTCGTTTACGCTCTGCCTACCCCATTAGGGATTAAGGCGTGACTATATGTATGTATTTATAGTGTATTTTCTTTAAAATGTTTCATGTTTAATTATGGCAAAATCATTTTTTTTTCTTTGAACTAAATCACTGTGGCCTCAAGGTAATCCACAGTCATCTTAGTATGATATGTTTGATTAAGATAAACAAATTCTTATTCTTATCCTTAAATTCCTTCGAATCCTGACGATGGTGGGGATGATTAAGATGGTCTTGTTTTCCAGATAGCCAAAGTGAAGCAAGTGGTATTGGCGATAAGAAGTCAAGATGCTGTGGCATGTACCAACGGATGGAGATACGAAACTGAACAATATTCTAGGACTCTAGTCACCGATGTAAGAAAACATTACTTTCAATCAAGTAGTAAACGTCTTGGTAAATGCAAAAGTCGTTAAATTCTACAATTAAAAAAGATCTGAGTTTTCTAAATATGGAACCGTAATATTGATAAAACGCTAAGCTATGAGCTTATGTAGGTTGGTAGGTTTAAAATCTATAAACAGTTTTCTGTTTGATCTTCTTCTGTCGAGTGGTTATCGAGTCTATCGACCCGATGAACCCTGGTGTCCGAGTTTTTAAACCACCTAGTAGCACAACTATCAGGCCTCTGACATGGTTTTAGTAACGAGAACTATCAAAGACAGCGACCTGGACCGACGGCTTAACGTGCCCTCCGAAGCACAAAATCTTTTTCCTTTCGGACAATCAGGTGATTCAGCCTGCAATGTCCTAACCAAACGAGAAAAATTCACAAAGTGATAATTTCTCAAATATCAGCTTTGTGTTTCCCCCCTGGGAATCGAACCCAGAACCTCCGGATCGGGAGTCCATGGCACTAGCCACTAGACCACGGAGGCAGTTACTTGATAATCAGAGGAGGTCAAATGGAAGTCGCTCTGTAAAAACCAGTATGTTCATTCTATGGGTTTTATTCTAGATACCACCGGCTAAAACAAAAATTATATCAATTTGTCACTTTCAAAATAATAAAATTGAAAAAGGACAGGCGATTTGTACTCTATGGTTTTACTCTTTGTCCGCAAGATTTTGACGCGCTTTTGCACGTTTCCCAGTATTTCTGTCAATTTTATCCGTCTTATCATGTGACGGCGGATAAAAAGTCAGATAACGCATAAAACCACCGCCTATAAATAAAAAAACTGGAGAAAATAGTTCTCCTGTCCTTTTCCAATGTTTTTAGTATGAAAGTGACAAATAGATTTTAATTTTAGTTTTAGCCGGCAAATCTAGAATCGAGCCCAATCTCTAGATTAGGTACCTAACCCCGTAAAATTAGGGATAACGCTAGGAGATGATACATTACATATAATCACGCCTTTATCTATATGTGACATATTGTCAGCCCATCGCCTAAATTGCAATATACAAAAACCCTCGGATCCCTTATCTGGTTTCTACAGCATGCCCGGGTGGAAATGCAGCTGGCACATTCTATGTTTTTCTCCCGCTCCCAGGCCAGCATGGAAGACAGAGGGGGATGATTTCTGATAATATTTCGTTTCGTGGTTTTCAGTTCTCTCTAGTCTGTGATCAGGACTGGCTTCCTCGCACCGGTACCACGCTGTTCTGGGTCGGTTCCATCTTCGGAAACCTGTTCTTCGGGTGGCTGTCTGATAGGTGAGATGTTGTAGCGCACATAGATGGCGCCTCATCAAGATACAACAGTCCTGAAACGCGGTATCGAAGTTGCTCGGCGATCTGCATATATACAACTTCCGAACTAATCCAGTCGGACTCCGGTCCCCTGGTCACGTGGTCACAACACCCGACCAGGTGGGTGATCACCCTTTTCCCATACGTCATCACTCGGTCAACTGGCCTCTCAAGAAAATGCTCCTAAAATGTATTCCAAGATGTATGGTATGATATTACATACATACATACATATAATCACGCCTTTGTGCTAGGCAGATCGTAAACAACCTAAACATAAGTCGTTTCGCAACGGCTGACAAAGTTTTGAGGGTTATTTAAGATAGATTTGTAGGTTTATTACTGTAGTATCAGGTTTTCAGCTTATCGCCTAAACTACAATATATTGAAACCCTCGAATTCCTCAGCTGGTTTATATAGCTTTCCCGAGAGGAAATGAAGCTGGCACATTCAATTGTAATCCAAGATCTATAATATTGATTTTAACAAATTACTTAAACAAGGGAGGTTTAATATATGATCCCGATGATCTTTGCTACACTGCTCTTATGAAACTGAACTATATCAATTTCTATTCTAATATCTCATCTCTTGAACGGCTATGATGCTCACACAATCCATTTTCAGTAGTATTTAGTCTTTTTTAACATAAATCTGTGGTAAAGTAAAATGCCATGGAGATTCTGCGTTAAGTCGTTGCTACATTCAGACTATGAAGTATATACCAGATCAAAAGTATCTACTTCTTTCTACCTTTTTTTCAGATATGGTCGCCGCCCCACAATCCTCCTGATGATCTTTCTGGAGGTTCCAATAGCTATCGCATCATCATTCCCTAACAACTACTGGACTTATATCGCGTTGAGGGTTTTTGGCGGACTCTTCTTCCCGGCACTGTACCAGCAACCTTTCATCCTTGCTCTGGAGCTGATGCCACCAACAAAGAGGAATAAGGCTGGTTAGTCACACCTAGCCTTTTCTAAAGTTTTACGAGGTCGGCTCGGCTACCTAATATAGAGGATACACAGAGCGATTGCCATCAGACCACAGAATTTAACATCCGCAATCCAAAAGGGTATCCAGCCTCAATCCTTGATTAGGCTTTTGCCAGGTTAGTGATCAAATCCTCGATTAGGCTGTTGCCGAGCTGCCGAAATTTTCAGCCGACAAATGGCCTCTGACATGACTTCACGTCTAAATATACGATACCAACGGCTTAACGAGCCATCTATCCATTAGCCAGTTACACCGGTTTTCCACCCATGGCTTAGCTGCGGCGATGGTTGCTTAACATTCGTTATCGGAATGAATAAGTACCAAGCACTTGACCAAGGAGCGATGCATGGTATGATAAGATTCTGATTGATCTGCATTTTATTTTTCAGGTATTGTAGTCAGCACCCTGTTTGCCGCCGGTATGTGCTTGCTAGCATTACTGGCGTTCGCTATCCGAGATTGGTTCTACTTATCACTTGCCACAAGTTTACCTTTCATTCTACTTTATAGGTTAGTCTTATCCTATTTCCTCCCACAGTTATCAATGAGTCTTCTTTTTCTTCTTATTAAGTGGGTTTTTGACGCTAACAACAACCCGACGAACTTTGGTGCCAGAGTTTTCAAACCGCCGGGTAGCACAGCTATCAGGCCGTGATCAGGCCTCTGTCATGTTTTGTTTTACGATCACTATCAAAGACAGTGATCGGGAGCCACGGCTTCACCTTAACCTTTCAAAGCATGGTATTCTATTTTTTTCGGACTGACCAAACCAACGGTGCTAAACAAACTGAGGAAAACCTCACACAGAGATAAATTGACAGGTATCAACTTTGTGTTCTCCCCGTAGGAATCGAACCAAAGAACTCGGAGGCAGTTATTATCAGATGGTTTATTTATTGCTTCCAGCTACTACTGGCTGATACCAGAGTCTCCAAGATGGCTCGTAGGAAGAGGCAGGATAGCAGAAGCTGAGAAGGTCCTGAGGAACATTGCCAAGAAGAACGGCATTGATCTGCCGAGAGGATTCCTTCTGGAGTTGCATGTAAGTATGCAGGAATGAACAGGGGAACTAGGGCAGATAGTAAGAAAGTGACCTTCGTTAAATTGAAGATCTAATTTTGATGAACAAAAACAGCGCAACAGAATTGTAACCCGGTTAGTATAATATCATAGTTTTCAAGTTGTAAACTTAAACTTAATATCTTAGTTTTATCTAAACTTAATCGAATATCCGTACTAAATGTTTGATCAAATTATAGGTGAATATTCTTAATGAAAACTGATCGGGTTACTTGTATATTGAAAGAAGGGTCGCAGGTTGTCGAAGGTTGCACTTGGCGACCGGTGGAGTGTGACTTTCGTCACTCCTGATGAAGATCCTCGTATAGGATCGAAACGTCGAGGGCTAACCCTCCTTTCAATAAACAATAATTAAGCCGATCACTTTTCATTATGAATAACACTTGTTTATTGTTTAGTGTGATTACTCTTCTTTTTTTTCATATTTAGAATATTACTTCACTTTGGTAATTAAAAAGTCCATTATGAAGTGGGAATTAAAGCAATTTTCTACTTTTATTTCAAAATGGTATAATTTAATTGTTACTCGTAATTCTTCCTCCTGGGATTCTATGATGGCCTTGACCATGAGTCATGACATTGGAAAACATATTTAATTTTTATTAAAAATGCATATTTTTATTAACTTGGGGCCTCAGGAGAAAACCAGTCACGCTATAAAATCATACCACAAATGCGCAGTATTTTAAACGTGTTTATTGTTGTTACTTCCATGCTGGACTGGGAGAGATAGAAAAACATAGAATGTTCCAGCTGCCCTTCCTCCCGGGCATGCTGTTGAAGTCAGCAAAAGGGACTCCAGGGTTGCAGTATATTGTAATTTAGGCGATGGGCTGACAACCTGTCACTATAGCAATACATATTACAATCTAAAATTGCCCTCAATTTTTGTCAGACGTGGCGAAAGCGCCTTTTAAGAGGCGTTAAACGCTCTGCCTACCCCGTAAGGGATAAAGGCGTGATTTATGTATGTATGTATGTATGTTATTGTTAAACATAATACTTCCATGTTGGACATGGAGCGAGAGAAAAACATAGAATGTGCCAGCTGCATCTCCTCCCGAGCATGCTGTAAAAACCAGCTAAGGGATCCAATGGTTTCTGTATATTGCAATTTAGGCGATAGGCTGACAACCTGTCAATACAGCAATATACCTGCAAATCTATCTTAAATAACCCTCAAAAATTTGTCAGACGTGGCGGAACGACCATTGTTTAGGTAGTTTACGCTCTGCCTACCCCATTAGAGATAGAGGTGTGATTATATGTAAGTATGTATGTACTTGAACTTTTATCAAATAGTATTTTGAACAACATATTTTTTTCTGTTTTTGCTTGTAAACATAGATAATGAACAATATGCGGGTTGTAATTTATACCTGCATGTTTGTTTATCAAACATAATGTTTTTATTTTCGTAAGTTGTCTATCGGAAGCTAATTAGAGCAAATTGATAACCGTGTTTACAGACAAGTATATTTTTGTTTGTTATTGTTTTGGTTTATTTGAATTTAAAAACATTTTATAAATAGAATAGATAGATTGAGTATATTTTGTTAGATTTTTTAAAAAATTTTTGTACTTATTTTTATAGGGTTCAGCAAAGTTGTATTAAACTTATCATTAATAATTATATTGTAAACTATATTATTATATTTAAAGTGTTGAATATTTCATGATTTTATTAGAAATAATATTAGTTAGAGTACTGTAAATTTGGGCTCGTTTCTAGATTCCACTGGCTAAAACAAAAATGTAAATCTATCTGTCACTTTCAACATAATAAAATTGAAAAATGACCGGCAATTTATACTCTATGATTTTACAATTTATCCGCTAGATTTTGATGGCCTTTTGCACGTTTTCTAGTATTTCTGTCAATTTTAGCCGCCATATCATATGACGGCGGATAAAAATTACAGATAACGCATAAAACCACCGACTATAAATAAAAAACCGGAGAAAACAGATCTCCTGTCCTTTTCCAATGTTTTTAATCTGAAAGTGACAAATAGATTTTAAATTTAGTTTTAAAATCGAGTCCATTGTTAGATTTTTTAAATTTATTTTGTATTTATTTATGGAGTTGAGCCAAGTTGTATCAAGCTTATTATGAATCATTAAATTGTAACCAAAATTATATTTTTGAATGTTAAATATTTAATTTTTATATTACAGAAAACTATTAAAGAAGAACAGGTCGATGCGGAGATCACAATGATCAACATAAATGGCCATGCCCCTGGTAACCCTGAGTTTGAGAAAGACGACAGAAGAATCAGCAACATGATGACTTTCAAGCCAGACCTCACCAAGATACCAGAGCAAGAAGAAAACAAGAAAGATAGCATTGAAAGAATACTTGCTATAGAAGTAGCCGAAATCGTTAATAAAAAATCTCGTTTGAAAGATAAAGATAATGAAGAAGATGGAATGGTAGATGAAGAATCTCACTTAAATTCTGAGTCACTTCAGAAGTCGACTCAAACAGACTCTTATACGAAATCACCGCCTAGTACATTAAGACGTAAAAGTATACAATTAGTTACAAGAATATTTATTAAGGAAGCTGGAGGCGATACGCTCGAGGATAAAAGAATGGATGATCAGAATTCTGAAGGAGATTGCGAAGCGTCTCTTATAGATATATTTAGATACCCAAATATTAGGAAGAAATTTCTTCTTCTTACGTTTGATTGGGTGGCACTTGGAATCGTTTATAATAGTATCAGTTATAATACCTCTAATTTAGGAGTTAACGACTACATCGCATTTTTTATTGGTAAGTAAATTAGAGATAAGATCAGTAAAATAAAATTAAAAGTTTATTTCAAAGTATTGTAGTATTGATATTTGAAATGTTAACTACTTATTTAATAGTAATAATAATTTGATCCTTTTTATATGATATCATAATAATAGTTTTGTTGTTTAATACTTACAACTTTTTGAAGATCCTTCATGGTCGTGCTGGACAGTAATATTTTTAGTTTCTAGACCCTTCTGCGACTAAATTTATTTGTATGCTTTTGTCAGGTGGTCTGGTAGAGCTACCATCCTACTTCATAGCATGGAAATGCATGGAGAGGTTCGGGAGACGCTGGGTGCTATGCGTCTTCATGTCCATTGGTGGCATAGCCTGCCTTAGCTGTCTTTTTGTTTCTGAAGGTATGTTTTAATGAAGGCGTTGATGTCAAAGTTTTGTCTTACGAATAATTTATAAGTTGTTTCTCGATTCTTGATACCAATTCAACCCTTATATTTCTGTTTCGAGTGCCAAGGTTTTTTATTTTCTAAACATGTTCAGTTGAAGAGGTCACATAAATAAAATTTATGGCTCATTTTAAGTAGGTTAGGCACCTATAGTATAATAAGTTTCCAATTCCAATCATTGTATATTCATGGTTCTTGTGTACTAATTAATTTCTGACATTCGGCTTGCTTCGGGGAGACTAAGCTGATATTACCCTTATTATTTTCACGAACATTTTTTATATAATTTCCTCAGACACGCCCTGGATAACAGTCGCGCTAGCCATGATGGGCAGGCTCTGCGCCGCGGCTGCGTTTGCTGTATTCTACGTATTGATCGGAGAACTATTGCCAACAGTTTTGAGAGCACAAGCTATGGGTGCTGCTTCTTTCATTTGCGGATTGGGCTTGTTGACTGTTCCATATATTGTTGCACTGGTAAGTTGAGTCGCTCTGTTGAATGTATGGTTAGAAATGTTAGTCGCTCTTTTTATGGGTGAACGGTGAACCATAACATTGACATAAAAGTAGTTTAATGAAACTGTAATGCAAATTTTCATGCAAAACAAAGTACTTAAATAACAAATTAATATAATTGTTTTGACCAAAAAATAAACATAATATTTTCAGTTTCATGTCAAAAATAAAGATATAATTTATCTCATTATATTGAAGAAGTAGTAAATTAGAAACAAAATATTCACATTCTGATGTTTATTTATAATTTTTCAACAGGCCATGTATTCCAGAGCTCTTCCCTTCATAGTGATGGGTATCCTCAGTTTTGTTGGAGGTGTGACGTCACTCTTCCTTCCTGAAACCCTAAATCAGCCTTTGCCTCAGACCCTGGGTGATGGAGAGGCTTTCGGCAGAGATTTCAAACTCCTCAGCTGTGTAGAATCACCAAGTGATACTAAATGTGATGATTAGGAAAACTTGTGAAAGGATAACAATAGTGACTAGTGTTAGAGACTCCAAGAGCATATTGCAGGTAGGGCATATTGTATTTAGAATACTGGCCAAAAATTACCAGTGAAAATAAATTGTAAAACGCAAATTGACCAACCGTCATGCTTTCGCCAGGATCCAACTGTTCTAATGTTGATTAGCAAATGTTGATTAGTTTCTGAATGTCTTTCGTTTTGTCGTTTTAAAAGAAACACCAGTATTTTATTCTATCGATACAAATTTATTTGATGTCAAACAGCAAAATTATTATTAGTAGGGTTTTAATAGACTGTTTACTATTCTATGACTTTTTAATCAAATTTAAAATAATATTCTTAAGACAACAAATCACTTACAACTTTCAAATAAGCCTACACTACAATAAATATCATTTGGTAAATTTGTTTACGTTGTTGACTCTCTGCCTACTACATTGGGGATAAAGGCATAATAGCATAACATACATAAATATTTCTGTTTTAAGAGAAAATTTCTTTAGAGAAAACTGTAGAAAAATCACAAGAAACTTATAATTTATGATTACAAATACTATTATATTAAAGTTCTTTTTTTAAAGTTTGTATAAAGTAATATAGTTAGTTACAAGTTGTAAATACTGATTCAATAAATAGGATAAAATAAAATTTATTACGCTTCAAAAAGTTTTTTCTTTTACTTCATTTGTCTAAGTGAAGTTATTTTTCCTGTGTAACAAAGATAAATAAATAAGAAACTGAAACATAAACAGATGGTGATTGACATGATAGAAAATATTTAAATCATGTCTTCCTCAATTAATACAATAATTAAATGCGTAAGTAAACGTGAAGGCACGTGTCAGTAAATATAAATAATGGAAAAGTCTAATTAAATTTACGTTGTTGTAAATATTTATACCAAAACTTCATGTTAAAAGTGGCATTTAGATCACGGTGAGTTTGAAAAATATCGTGTGAAAAAATATGTCTTTGAAAAAAGGAAAGTATTTGAGCAACGAAGTACTTATAGACAACATATTGGCAAAAGATTTTCAGCGGATATTATTCCCACTCGAAGCTATGCAGTGGTTGGTGGTACAAAACAAATATATGATCAAAGATAATTTTATCACACCAAAGGGAAAACACAATAATATGGCTACTGCTTTATTTATATTCATTATTTGGGCTATCATGTTTTACAAACTCGTAATAAGTTTACAAAATTATCGACATAGCGTTTACCCGGTCATGGATAAAATATGTAACGCTGGTATAATGTTTTACTACACCGTATGTATTTCAATAATTTTATTGAATAATATCAAATTGACGGACAAATCCGTTGAACTCATATTGAAATTGCAAAAGCTTTGCAAAGTGCGAATACAATCAGATAATAAACATTTTTTATTTTGGAATTGGGCATGGTTTGAAACTTTACTGTTTGACGTGTGCTGTACTTCACTGCATTATTGTTTGGCGCATAATGATTATTCCGTCAAAGAAATCATGTTTTACTATTTTAAAGTAAATGTGATTGTCTCTTTTCGCTTGTTGAATTATTTGCGCGGGAAACTGGACGCATGGAGGCGTCTGCTTCATGTTCCGTTTCAGGATTTTGAAATATCTCATCAAAATTTTGTAACAATCATGGAGGCATATGATTTGCTCAAGCGACATTTTGAACATTTGGTAAGATCAATATTTATAATGACAAATAAAATTCTTCTCAAAAAGCTGTACTTAAAGAGTGCTTTGATTTTAGATGAGTCTGCATATTATTCATGTATTTTTACAAACTCTGGCAGCTTTAGAAACATTTATAATATCACGAAGTATAAAGAATGATTTTGGGGAAGCGGTACGTGCAATTTTATGTTAATTAAACTTGTCATGATGTAGTTTACAATGTGATTATTATCAGCATCATATTATTTTCCATTATCAGCATGATTATCATCGTCATGAGTTTTTTTTACTGTCTTCTGATTTATAAGTTACAAATCGTTTAACAGCTTCAAGCAAGTTAAATAAATTATTTATATATTTACAATTTATATTTTACAGTCCATGTGGAATCCTTTTACGATATTGGTGATATGGATATTGAAAAATTTGTACATGCAATCTATAATTGGATATGAATGCGAAAAATTCTATACAGCAATGAAAAAATCGAAAGTAGTCTGTATAAGACTAGAAAGAAAAGACAATTTATCAGGTAGGTACTCTTTTAGCCTAATTAAAAATCAGAAAACTTCAACAATGAAAATAATAAAAGATCCCACATTAACTCACAAATCAGCGTTACCAAATTTATAATATAAATCGTTAAAGACTCCATAATTCTAAACGAATATTGGATGACATTTGTTTATCTGATTCACGTTAAACTGCAAGTTCACATCGAGAAGCAACGACACGCGATGCGGCGCACACTATTCAAGACTGTGATATGTCTGTTTACTATTTCAGAAACACAGCGAGGCTTCTTGAAGAACATTCGCCGAATCCAAAACGCAAGGTTCAGAAAAGTCACCGCTTGTGGTGTCTTTAACGTTGACGCTCGACTTCCGCTGAAGTTTGCGGGGGCTATGGCGGCTTATTCCTTTGTTTTACTAGAGTTCTACTTTCTATAATGGTACAAAATATGGACCAAGATACCACCGGCTAAATCTAAAATTCAAATCTATCTATCACTTTCAAAATAATGGAATTCAAAAAAGACAGGCGATTTACACTCTATGGTTTTACACTTTGTCCGCTAGATTTTGACGCACGTTTCCCCAGTATTTATGTTAATTTTATCAGCCGTATCATATGACGGGGGATAAAATTGTCAGATACGCATAATCAAAAACCGGAAAGAATATATCTCCTGTCCTTTTCCATAATAAATCAGAAAGGCCAATGGGCCAAAGGACTTGTTTTGAGGAAGTTGGGTTCGGCTGTTTATTTGGTTTGCGTTATGGATAACAATATAACTGTGAAAAAACATGCTAACAAGATCTTGAAATTTAAGGAAGAGGAAGATGTTCATGATTCTAGGCTAGAGTTAGCTTCGGCAACAAATCGCCAGGACTCGATTGATCTGCCACCTTTAATTGAGTCGACTGAACTGTCACCTATAATCTTAGAAGTTCCTGTAGAAACAGACTCTCCTACAAACATTTTTCAGTCAGCTATTCCTGCTATAATAACGGAGAAAGCTTCACAAGTTACAGAAAACGAAGTGGACTGTTCTAGAAATGATTTTTATCTTGCTGTTCCGACTGCTGTGACAATTGAGGACACAGTTTCTCAAGAAACAGATGATGGAACACGCTCTGCTCAGCAAGTTGATGATGATGACGCCGGCGAAGAGTCTGGTCAATGGGCAGAAGGCGAAACTAGCCCAAATCAACCACAGCCGGAGAATTGTGATGTTGAATCAGAGCCTGAACGCGCTGAACAAGCAGCGGCACTCAAACGAACCAGACCTATCATAGACTATTTGCGTTTCTTTTAGTTATAAGAATAGTGGTGGAGGGATGTTGGTAATATGAAGGTATTAGAATATAAGTTGCGGGTGGCTGCGTTCAACCGCCTTTTGAGTTGATTAGAAGCTTGTCTTGTGAACGGTTGTTTCCTTTGTCTGACCTCAACTTCCTGCACAATTTGGGAATTAACACATACAAACTGGGGTACTTACTCAATGTTAGAATGGTTTGCGTGTTTATTTCTAACCTAGGCTGGACACCGGGTAATTAAAAATAATCAGTCAAATAAAAAAGTAGTTCGTGTAAGATCGATTAAAACCTACCTACCTACCCCCTAAGTCAGGTGGCGTGATTATTTGTATCGTAAATTTGAGTTTAAGTAATGCTCAGTCAAACAAAAAAAAATCATCAAATCGGTTAAAAACGACCAAAATTAAATTTCTTCCTATCTCCTAAGTCATGAGGCGTGATTTGTATCGTAAATTTGATTCTAAATAATGGTCAGTCGAATAAAAAAGTTCCATGAAATCGGTTAAGAAACAGCCAAGTTTCAATTTCCTGCCTGTATTGCCTAAGTTGCAACCCAGATAACACACAGTTGAATAAAAACAGTCCCATCGAAATCGGTTCAGCAGTTTTGGCATGATGTGGTAACATACAGACAGACAGACAGACGGACAAGAATTTTGATCTTCATATCGTCAGTTTTGATATTTATATGGTTAATAACGCTAGCTGCAATATTTTTTTCGTAAAAATATTCAATGTACAGACACGACCCTTCTAGAGATTTATTATATGTATAGATAAAGAGTACTTACTACATACTTACTTCCATGGGAAACAAAATTAATAAACGTAATAATATATTACAGTGCTATGTTTCGGAAAGGGTTACTAATAAAGATGTTTTAATCATATCAATGACTTTCAGTGGTAGCTATCCACTAATAAACTAAATTGAAATGTAAGCAACACAAACGGAAAATTTGGATATAGTTAATTGAATCAAAATGTATAAACACAAAATGTATTATTTAACAGCGGTTACCTTTCCTGACAATAATCACAGAAAAGGACGGACGACAAGACTACATGGACCACAAAGAAGTTCCTAAAGCGGAATCAGAAAAAAAAATGATTTAAAAAATGACAGCAAATAATATTAGAATATGGACAAGAAATGAAGTGCTAGAAAAAGATTTTCAGCGCCTGCTGTTGCCCCTTGAAATTATGCAGTGGTTTGTCTTACAAAACAGATATATTATCAAAGACAATTTCATCACTCCAAAAGGTTTATATAGCATTCTGGCAACAATTTTCTTTGGAGTAACTATTTGGGCTATCGTGATATACAGAAGTATATTAAACATATTTTTCTATAGCTACAGAACTTACCCTGCATTTTTCAAAATATGTAGAGAAGGATTTCTAATATATTACACTTTATTTATTGTAACAATTTTATATACGAATATTAATTTAAGCGAAAAATCCGTTGAACTTGTTCTAAAATTGCAAGCGATTACGAAATTTATAGGAATTCCAGCTGGTAAAAAAGATATATTTAGCAACTGGGTGTGGTTAGTGATACCATTGCTTGATGTCATCAATACATCGGTTTGTTCATATATCTTGGACAATGATTACTCTTTTGATAATATTTTCTTTTACTATTTCAAAGTAAATTTGATCATATCCATTCGAATGCTAAATGATTTAAGAGTCAAATTAGTCATTTGGATCAATCTACTCGATCGTCCGAATCAAGATAAACAAGAATCTCATAGATGTTTTGTGACAATTATAGAAGCGTACAATTTGTTTAAACGCCATTTTGAAATTCTGGTGAGTCTTCATTTTACTAAATAACGAAAAATCCAATTTTTAATATCTTATCGATCACGATAAAATGTTGACGGTTTTTCTACTTACATGCGTTTTCTTTTTTAGATAAGCTTGCAAACAGTCCACGTACTCTTGCGAGCACTGGTAGCTATACGGAGATTTTTACTTACAAGACGTATATTTGATGACATCGGGGAAGCTGTAAGTACCAACTCAAATGTCAATAATGTTAAGAGGTGAATGACCTACGCTTGGTGGCTAGAAAGAACTGGATACAAAAAGCTAAACACCGAGCACAGTAAACAACAATTTATAATTTTACAAATGAACCAAGCTACAATTGAGTTTCCTAAACACTTGTAGTAAGAGGCAAGAAGCAATGAAGAAAAAAAATCACTAGCCGCAAAACATGTTTGTCAAATTTTATTGACTTTATTGACAGAGAGCCGCTAGCGACCGGTGGCTGCACATATTTCATTAGGGCGGACGATCCGCTCTAATGAAGTATATGGAGCGGTTCGGCCGCGGTCGCAAAATTTTGCGTAGGAATATAACTAGAGCCATATATAGATAGATAAACTCTTCATTGCGCATAATTAGTACAGTTGAGATAAGCTTATAAAATAACAATGTGATGATGATTATTTATCAACACCGACTTGATATTTACTTCTTAGAATAAAGGTAGATATTGGGCTCGATTCTAGATTTGCCGGCCAAAACTAAAATTGAGAGGATATAATACCCATAATATACCCATTGAGAGGATATTACTTACATAATTAATTAAATTTCTTGATTTCGCAGTCTATGTGGAGTTCCTTGACGATGTTGGCAATATGGATTTTGAAAAACATGTACTTGCAGACAGCAATTGGGTATGAATGCGAAAGGTTTTATTCTGCAATGGAAAATTCTATGGCAGCCTGTGTAAGGCTAGAAAATATGAAGGCCACATCAGGTACAACCAGCGTAGTTTCTAGCACCCTATCACTACATAGTATAAAACAAAGTCGCTTTCTCTGTCGCTATATCCCTATGTATGTATGTATATGTATATATGTATGTATGCATAAATCTTTAAAATTACCCAACGGATTTTGATGCGGTTTCTTTTAATGTGTAGAGTGATTCAAGAGGAAGGTTTATATGTATAACACATGCATAATATAGTAAAGAAACACTGCAGATTTTCGTGCGAAGCCGGGGCGGGTCGCTAGTAAACTACATTGTTTTACTTATTATTATACTAACTCCCAACAAAGCGGTGGTAGGCTCCGCAAGAGGCCGCCTGGCTCGTGACCACCGTCTCACCGGAGTCTAGCTAGCGCTTCGGAGGGCACGTTAAGTCGTCGGTCCCGGTCGCTGTCTTTGATAGTAGTCGTTACTGAAACCATATCAGAGGCCTAATAGCTGTGCTACTAGGCGGTTTGAAAACTCTGACACCAGGGTTCATTGGGTCGTTTGACTCGAGAATCCACTCGCTAAGAAGAAGACCGGAGTCTAGCGCCAAACAGCATGTTGTGTGTGAGATTGCCAGTGCCATAACAGTTAACTTCCAAGCTGGACTTGGAGCAAGAGAAAAACATAGAATGTGCCAGCTGCACTTCCTCCCCGGCATGCTGTAAAAACCAGCTAAGGGATCCGAGGATTTCTATATATTGCAATTTATCCGATGGGCTAACAACCTGTCACTATAGCAATATACATTCAAATCTATTTTAAATAACCCTCAAAACTTTGTCAGACGTGGCGGAACGACCTTTGTTTAGGTCGTTCACGCTCTGCCTGTCGGAGAATCTCCCGCCTGGACACAATCTGGCGAGGCCGACTTGGAAATCTTTAAATAGGCTCCGAACTCAAGTCGGCCGGAGCAAAGATAACCGCTTCGGGTGGGGATTTACACGTGACCCCGACCTTCGGTGCAAATGCGGAGTTGACCCACAAACCATGGCCCATCTAATATCGTGCTCTATGTGCCCTACCACCTGTACGAGAGAGCAATTGATGCAAGCCACAGCAGATGCGGTGAGAGTTGCCGACTACTGGGCTAGAGAAATTTGAGATGGGGTTTGACTTGCCGTCGACTCAATAGAAGAAGAAGACGCTCTGCCTACCCCATTAGGGATAAAGGCGTGATTATATGTATGTATGTATAACATAAGATGTTCTGGGTGAGCTCGCTCCTTCGTC
The DNA here is from genome assembly GCA_949820665.1 of Scrobipalpa costella. NCBI lineage: Eukaryota > Metazoa > Arthropoda > Insecta > Lepidoptera > Gelechiidae > Scrobipalpa > Scrobipalpa costella. The sequence continues at coordinate 12,542,588 of OX463315.1, forward strand.
GTCTCTTGTCACGGTCATCCCTGACCTAGTGTCTAGAGTCTAGAGCACAACATTTCTAATTTTAAAAAACTACATGCTATTTATATTATAAAAGATCTTGTAAGAATATTTTGTTCATGAATTTTACAATCGTCTTTATTTCCAGTAGAAAAATACAATAGGATGTTTAATAAATTTGATGAATGAATAATTTAGCACATTTCCTTTCAGATGATCATCGACGTCTTCTCAAAAACGTTCGACGTCTCCAGACGTCTAGTTTCAGTAAAGTTTGCGCCTGCGGCACTTTTGACTTTGATGCGAAACTTCCTTTGAAACTTACCGGCGTGCTCGCAACGTATGCTTTGTTTCTACTACAATTTTACTTTACAAAATGATTCCTTCCTCTACTCCGTCGTAATATTTGTAATATTACATTTTTCATGGAAAGTTGTATTCACCATTTCCTACTTACATTTGGAAGTCGAAAACACCGGTGGGGCAAGGATACTAAGGCCCGTATTTATAAACAGCACTTGAGAGTGACAGCGAGTTTGAGTTCATATCAGAAATGTCATTTCAGTACAAAATGACCTGTCAAATCTATACTTCATGTCGCTCTCAGTCTTGAGATTGCTTTTTAAATACGAGCCTAAGAAGTTCATTGCTGAACTGGACCACAGACTCAGGGAGAGCGGTCAAGCAAGGCCTAAAGCCACTTCTGGCCTAAAGGCTGTCCATCGCAATTCAACGCGGAAACATCGTATTGTATACTCTTACCAATAAATAAAGTAATTTTAACTTACATATCATGTTTGTCTTTGTTTTATAGGAATATATTTATAAAAATTACCCTCTGGTTATTTTTGCGATCGAAACTTTCTTTTCACTTTAGTAAATTGAGACAGAGCTAAGATTCGTTTTTGTAATAAAATAAATAGAAATAAGTGAGTAGGTATGTCATTAATTAAATAAAATATGAACGAGTAAAGTTAAAAAAAGGATTCAAATATGCCTAAAAATAGGCTAGGGTATTAAGTCTACAATTTCAAGAAAATCTTAATAAATAAAGAATGCCATCATGAAGGTAATTGCACTAATAATCAGGTACGGTATTTCAATATTGTAGCCAGTAAAAAAATATATTTTATCATTTGTGTAATCACTTAGTAAATGACAAAATGCATTACCAACTCTTTATTTTATCATAATTTGATACAATACATACAACACAATAATTTCTATTTGTTGTCTTATATAAAAGACTAAAGAATTATATAAAATGGTTTTGAAGCAGATTTTTTCCGGAAATATCGATTTTCTCAGCAATCTATACATATAATAAATCTCTAGAACGGTCGTGTCTGTACATTGAATATTTTTACAAAAAAGTAATTGCAGCAGGCACATAGTATAAAACAAAGTCGCTTTCTCTGTCCCTATATCCCTATGTATGTTTAGATCTTTAAAACTACGCAACGGATTTTGATGCAGTTTCTTTTAATGGATAGAGTGATTCAAGTGGAAGGTTTATATGTATAATACATGCAGAATATTGTAGAGACACACTGATGATTTCCGTGCGAAACCGGGGAGGGTCGCTAGTTAACGATATATAGATCAATACGATTTTTTCGATTTTTTATCTGTCTGTCTGTCCGACCCTTCTAGAGATTTATTATATGTATAGATTTGAAAATCTCTTCTTGGATTAGTGTAAATTAAAAAGTATACGAAACTATTAAAGCGTTTTGTTCACTTTTTCATATGAAATCTTATTGACTATGACTTATAAAAAAATTAGGTACGAATGATTTTACCAAATCTTTTAATATAAAATATTCTTTTCATATAAAAAAATATTAAAAACGAACCAAATGACGTAACGTTTTATTGTCAACTGAAAAACTATTTATTGGATAAAAAATATTAAACTGTAAGTGAATATCAGTTACTGGAATAAAAAAAATATTATATTGACATTTAGTCAGTATTTTTAGTATTTAATTATTTTATTTTAAATTGACATTTTCATTTACTTATTTTATTTTTTACTGATCATGTTCACATGACATTCTAAATATGATTTCTAATTAAGTTTGATACTTATTTAAAACTATTCAGACATTTGTTGGAATTTATTTCTATGACTGTAATTTGTGTTTTGACATTTTTGTTTTATTTTATTGTATAATTTGTATTTAATGACAATCGTATTATTCTCTGTAATTACGATTATTATTATTTCAACATAATTATGAAATTCATAATGTGAAATGAATTAATCTAATCTAATTCAATAAAAGTTACTACCATCGTTAATAAATTAGTATTTATTTATTATGCGTATTTTTTTTCCTAAAATGTCTTTGATAGATAGTTAGTAGGTAATAAATCAACAAGTTACATGATTAATATTGCCGATACGCTCTGTTTCATTATAGGAAAAATAAAATATTACATTATTAACTATTTATTATAATACATTTTTCAAAGTAGTCGTGAAATGCGTCGGCAACCGTATTTTCCTGGAAACAATGATTTTATTTCTAATAATATTCTTGACAAAGATTTCCATCATATTTTCAAACCAATCATATTCATAAATAAAATAACATTAGTTCCAAAATTTTCTACCATAGATAACTTTATACACTTCAACAAAAAAAGAGCTGTATATTGGAATTTAATTGCTAATATTTACTTTTTTGTAAATTGTTTGACAATAATTATTGCTAGGAGCAACAAGTTTTCATTTGAGACCAGTAGAGATGTTATAAATTTTACGTTTGATCTCATTACGGTTCAAAATGCTTTATCATATATTATTCTCAGTATAGTAAACTTAGGAAGAAATATTCATTTGGAACTATTTCTTAATATTCAAAAAAATTATTGTATATACAATGACAAGAAAGCGTTATCAAAATATAAATATATTTCGTGGCTGCTTTGTTTGATTCATTCTATTTTAACCATTCTTGACATAGCTTACGTGAAATTTGAATCAAATGTTTTTGTGTTTGTGATATTGGGAGCATATGTTTTGGATATTGAAACTATTTATGCTGTATTTATTTCGAATTTTTTAACAATCCATATAGAAAAATGGACACTAAAAATTGATAAAAACTTGTCTGAAGAACAGTTTATTATATTGAAATTACTTTTAAAAACATATCATTTAACGAGAATAGCTTTCCAGGCTACGGTAAATATTAAAAAAGTTCATGAGATTTTTTCAATAAACAAAATATTCGTCTATCAAAAACGTATATTTCAATCGTCATCCTTTATTAAACTAAAAGTATAATATTCTAATTTTATGTCCGCGCTCTTCATTTGCTTGTCATTGAATTTTACAGATATTACTGCACTTTATAATGTCATTCGTGGAAAAACTTGAATACATTGAAATCATTATACTTGGCGTAGCAAATCAAGTAAGCAATATTCAAAAATGGCTGTTTTCTTAATCGTCTAACTACAAACTACCTATTTTAAGCTTTACTTATATTTTCAGGGTGTTATAAAACTTATGAAAACTAATCCCCAACTCTTCTACGTCATTTTTAAGGGATTTTTAGGTGATATAGTGCTCAGCATATCTTTTCAAAACCTTCACTGTAAAATGGAAAACGCTCTAGTCAAGGCTATCAAAAAACATAAAAATTCATCACGTAAGATATTTTAATATTTTATTTGAAAAAAAAAAAACAGGATAATGATACTTTTAACATAGGTATAAATTTAAAATACAAAGTAGCACAAACTCAACTGCTGTATAATAGAGTAAGGGATTCGAGGATATCAGTATATTGTAATTTAGGCGATGGGGTGACAAACTGTCACTACAGCAATATACAGATCAATTTTAAACAACCCTCAAAAATTAACAGACGTGGCGGAACGAACATTGTTTGGGTCGTTACCCATGTGGTAGGCCCCATTAGGTATAAAGGCGTGTTTTATGTATCTATATATTATAATAGTTACCTGGCTTTAATATACGTAATATTAACTTAAATTTAAATTTAAGCTTTGCATGGATTGCATGATTTTATTATAATGTTTGGTTTTTGTTCTTGCTTGTCCATAATTCGCAATTGAAAAAGAACTTAAATAATAATAAAAAAACATTTATGCGATTGTCGGCACTTTGTGAAACTCCATATTTATAATGTTGTTATCAAAAACACTTGCACTTGTTTCAGTTAATATATTAAGTGAAACAAGTACAAGTGTTTCTAATAACAACCTTACCTATAATAATAATAAGTATAGATTTAGTTAATCAAATCTTTAGTTTACTGATCACAAAGTGAATAATATAATTAATAATATATTTATTTTATAGTGAAATCTAAGCAAATCGCAAAGAATATCGCAAGACTATTGGACACCAACGTTGATGGGATGACAACGGGTGGCCTGATCTCAATAAACGCCGCGTTGCCGATACGGATCTTTAACCAAGTTGCAAATTTCACTTTAGTTCTGCTGCAATTTCAGTTTCTATAAAATTTCAGTCTGGTACAAATTATTGACTATTGACAATGTGTAAAGTTGTGTTTAATTCACCCAATAAACGTTAAAATATACTACATTTATAAAGTCATTTACTAATCCTGAATCATTAATTTGCGAATTTATTTTAAAATATTGTATACATGTATATCCTCCGTTTAAGTATGAAAGAGCAACAAAAGGACAGACAGAGCTACTTTTGCTTTTATTATATTAAACACTAACTAAATTAAGTTATCTGCTTCTGCCTTCACCCTAAGTAAGGTGGAATGATTATTTATCTCTTTTGTTTGTGTCTTGGTAGCAATCAGTTAAATAAAATAGTCCCATCGAAATCCGTTAAGAACACTAATAAATTTAGTTCCATACCTACTGCCTGCCCCCTAAGCATAGGGCCGTGATTAATTGTATTCTTAGTTTTTGTGTATGTAAAACTTAGTAAAATAAAATGTCCCATCAAAAACGATTAGTACACTATGGTGAATTTTACAAACTTAATTCAGTATTCTGCCTACTACTAAAGTATGGTGGCGTGATTATCTATAGCCTATGTCCGTTTCCAGGTTACCATCTATCACCATACTAAATTTCATCAAAATCCGTTAAGCCGTTTAAGCGTGAAAGAGCAACAAACAAACAGACAGACAGACAGACAGAAAGACAGACAGACAGACAGAGTTACTTTCGCATTTATAATATGAGTATGGATATTTGAAGGCCTTAAAATTTATAAGAGTACATAAACATTTCGAAAATACAAGCTGTCAACAAAATATTTCTTAAATTTTATTTTTGTCATTAGTTCATTTTATTATTAGGTATGTTAAATTTATAATTATTTTTTCACTAGAAACTTAATTAATTAATTTTGTTATCGTTTCTCTTTCTAAAACAATAAAATAAAGTAGGTAATACATTAATAGATACAAAATTTAACAATCCCATTACGCTCTATTTTATCTAAATATATAAAAGAAGAAATTGACTGACTGACTGACTGACTGACATATCAACGTATAGCACAAACCACTAGGTCTAGAGATTCCAAATTTGACATGCAGGTTCCTTGTGAGGTCTAGGGGTGCACTAAGAAAGGATTTTTCAAAAATCACCCCCTAAAGGGTCAAAATAGGGGATGGAAGTTTGTATGAAATTTGTATGTCATCAAATTTTGGATTTAGTCTTATGATTGAAAAGTAATAAACATGTGTTTCAGCGATTTATTTTTTCAGCTCCCTAAGGGATATAAATGGGGGATGAAGTTGTCTATAAAGTCCTTCAGTTTGAATAAAATAAATCTTTTCGGGTAGTAAAATAAATCTTTTTGGGTAGCCTTACGACTAATACTTTCTTATTTGATAAATGAATACATTATTAAGTAGTCACGCCTGTATCCCTAACGGGGTAGGCAGAGCATCAATGACTAACTAGAAACCGTTGCTGCTACTTTCTTCAGTAGGTACTTTCTAACTCCAATAAATTGAAACATACTTATAATAGTCACGTCTGTATCCCTGATGGGGTAGGCAGAGAGTCACATCGTAATAAGTATTTAAAGTTTTCAAGAACTGATGATTTGATTTGCCTTCTGTATCGGCAGCATTTACCACAGTTTTTTTGTCCATCAAAGGAATGTCGCATTAATAACCGCCGCTTGACCTTTATCAAGAACTTATTTATTTATTTTATCTAACCATTTAATGAACACAAAAACATCATAAACACAGGACATATTTCCAAAAAGAAATTTCTTACAACAAACCTACAGAAGTGGTCATTTGAACTTCTTTCTGTTGCTGTTACTGTAGTGCACAAATCGTTTAAAGAACCATTTACGTCACACTTTAATCTCACCGACACGTTCTTCTTCGGCCTATGAGAAACGTATATTATGAAAGTTTTCGTTCCTTAATATACTAAACTCAAATAAAATTCAACAGTATTGCTGTATTTCAAAAATGTAAACTGACTTTTGTTTATTCTGTTAAATTAATTATAATAAGGTAGAAACTACTATTACGAACGAAATTCTCTAATGCTATCACATAAATCAACACTCCCAAAATTGGGGGTATATGCCATACTCGCCACGCTTGGCAGGCGGGTTGGTGAGCGCAGAAGTTTTCCATTCACAGAAACCGCTGCTGCCCATTCCCTGGATTTATCCCTTAGTCGCCTTTGACGACACCCACGGGAAGGTATAGGCTGATGCTATTCTAACCCGGTACCACACGGGGAATCACATACATCATTAAGTATTAATCTTTTACCGGCCATAGCAATTCATCCGAGACTTCATTTTAGGTTATTATTTATATACAGCTTTCATCTCGCCGTTTTGATTGCGCTAAATGAGTAACCCTGTGGAAACACAAGTAGTTCAGGACAGTGGGATAGGATGTTTCTGATCTATTTTATTCTTTAAAATATAGCCTGGGTCTTGATTATTATTGTACTCATTGTCTTGCATGCTTTTATTAATTTACCCCTCCTTCATTCGACTCGAGAATCCACTCGCTAAGAAGAAGAATTAACCCCGAATAAAAAAAATAAAACGAGCGATGCCGCGGGTAAAAGTTAGTGTGTCATAGAAATAGTAATACATTTCATACAAAACTTAGAATTGTTATATTTTACTCGTAGTTTTGTTTGAAAAAGCTGTACTGAAATGGGAGGGCAACAGTATTTATCCAGCAGCAATGATTTTATTTGCAATAATATACTTGACCGTGATTTCCATAATATTTTCAAACCAATCATATTCATTGAAAAAATATCATTTGTTCCGAAATTTTCCGTTTACGATAATTTCGTACACTTTAATAAAAAATGTACTATATTATGGAATTTAATTGCTAATATATGTATGTTCATAAATATTTATTTAATTGTTGCGGGCAACAAGTTAACATTTGAAACCAGATTAGATTTTATATATTTTTGGTATGATCTAATAACGGTGCAAAATGCCTTTTCATATACTATTCTCAGTATACTAAACTTGGGCAAACATATTCATTTGGAACTATTTCTAAATATTCAAAATATAAGTCGTTTATACAATGACACGGAAATATTATCCAAATATAAATATATTTCGTGGCTGTTTTGTATAATTCATTCTATATGTGTCATCCTTTTGATAGCTTACGTCAAATACATATCTAATACTATAATAATAGTAGTATTGGGAGCTTATGTATTGGATATTGAAACAATTTATACTGTATTTGTTACGATTATTTTAAAAGACCTAATTGAAAAATGGATGCACATAATTGATACAAATGTTTCTGAGGAACAGTATAACATATTCGTATTACTTATAAAAACTTATCATTTAACGAGGAAGGCTTTTCAGATTACGGTAGGTTGCTAAATTTAAAAGTTTGGTAACCCAACCCATGTAAATTCCTTTCAAAATTTAATAATAAACAGCTATCTGTTTTAAATTAATATTAATTTTAATACATCGATTATTGTTATGATTTATTTATATTTTTCAGATATTATTGCACACTATTATGTCATTTTTGGAAAAAATTGAATACATTGAAATCTTTATACTTCAAACAGCAAACTTTGTAAGTAATATTCATATTCAAATTGTAGTCATAAAAAGGCTGTCAATTAAAATAATAAAATTATTGTCATTTTCAGGGTTTTCTACAAAATTTAATGATTAATCCCCATTTTCTTATCATAATTTCTAAGGGATTTTTGGGTGATATCGTCCTGAGTTTGTCTTTTCAATGCCTTCACAGTACAATGGAAAAAGCCCGAATGAAGGCTATCAAAAAAATTAAGAATTCATCACGTAAGTTTGAAGACCAAGAAAACTTTTAAATGAACTTTATTTTAAATAAGACACAGGAAGGTAATAAACAATATCGCTTTATTTTATCGGGTCTAAGCACGCATTATTATAGATAAGTTAACGTTTACGTGTCTAGACAAGTCTAGACCTGACACAATTAAATTATGGGTACGAAGCGCGAAATCAAAACAATACCAGGCCACTCAGAAAGTATTGCGATAAATAGTTTTTATATATGGCAGACTGGCCGGTTAGAATCTTTTTTGAAAATATGATTACTTGTTAGTAAAAATATGTGTGTTCCATTTTCAAAATTTCCCTGCACATTTTTTGCGAGCCAATTCAAAGTATCGTGTCTTACTGAAAAATGGATCTGCGCCGGGAACATTTTAGAGCTATGATTTTTTACGATTTCAAGTGTCGCCTGAAACCAGATGAATCATTCGATAGACTTCAAATGGAATTTATGGATGAAAGCCCCTCCAAGGCAACCGTGTATCGTTGGTATAACGAATTTAGGCGCGGTCGACCAACCTTGGGGCATGAAGAAAGAAGCGGTCGCCCTTTGACGGCTATTACGGAAGAAAACGTGCTAGCAGTGAAAAATTTAATCTAAGATAATAGGCGAATTACATATCAGGAGATTCATCAGCACATATTAAAGATTAGATCGGGAAGCGTTCACGAGATTCTACATGGGCATCTTCGCGTGAGGAGGATAGTATCGCGCTGGGTGCTGCACTACCTCACCGACGCTCAGAAGCAGGCCCGGGTGGAATGGTGCCGTGATATGCTGAACAAATTTGAAGCAGGCTCAACTCGGCGTGTTTACGACATCGTAACAGGTAATGAGTCCTGGATTTATCAATACGATCCAGAAACCAAGCGCCAGTCGACAGTTTGGGTGTTTCAAAATGAACCAACGCCTACCAAAGTGAAGCGATCTCGAAGCGGGGGGAAGATTTTGATCGCCAGCTTTTTTAATTTGACTGGCCACTTGGCCTCAATTCCCTTACGAGATCAAAGAAGCATTAACGCCGAATGGTATACTACCAAATGTTTACCAGAAGTTTTTTTTCTGTTGTGAGCAACAAGCGACCAAACACAGGGCTCCGCGGACTACTGCTCCACCACGACAATGCGCCTGCACACACCGCGCTCAAAACGAGGGACTTCCTGGACAGCACACCAGTCAAACTCCTGGGTCACGCTCCTTAGGTCAGCCCTGATCTAGCACCGTGTGACTTCTTTTTATTTCCAAAAATAATAAATCAGCTCAAGGGGATACAATTTTCGTCGCCGGAAGATGCGCTGGCTGCGTTCGAGCAGGCTGTAAACGAGGTGTCTACGGCGGACTGGAAAAAGTGTTTTGAAAACTGGTTCAGGCGCATGAATCTTTGTATAGAGGCTGGTGGAGAGTACTTTGAAAAGATTTAATAAAAATATATGTACCTGTAGAACAATTTTTTTTAGTGTCGCAAATCTTTCTGAGTGTCCCACGTATATACGTAAACAATTACAACAAACAAACAAATACAATACATACATAGATTTAATCAGGCCTCCATCCGTAATGGGGTAGGCAGATCGTAAACGACCTAAAACATAAGTCGTTACGCCACGTCTGACAAAGTTTTGAGGGTTGTTTAAGATAAATTTGTAGGTATATTGCTGTCGTGATAAGTTGTCAGCCCATCGCCTAATTTACAATATACTAAAACCCTCGGATCCCTTAGCTGGTTTTTACAGCATGCCCGGGGGAAATGCAGATGGCACATTCTATATTTTTCCACTTGCTACCAGGCCAGCATGGAAATATAATACAATTGACTTTGCAAAGTTCGAAACAATTAAAACATAAATGTTAAATTTGTAACTAATGAATATTCATTTTATAGTGAAATCTCGGCAGATGGCGAAGAATATCGCAAGGCTGATAAACTCCAACGTCAATGAAATGACGACGGGCGGTTTGATAGCGATAAACGCTGAGTTGCCTATGCGGATCTTGAACCAAGTCGCAATTATGACTTTGGTTCTATTACAATTTCAGTTTTTAAAATAAAATGTTGAGTTTCTTTTTATATTTGCACACAATTCACGATATTACTTCTTCTTTATGCGGAAATAATTTAATAAATATTATATAATAGATATTTATTTCATTAAAACATGTCAAGTTACAAATAAAAATGTCACTTAAAACTAAACTTATCCTAATCAAATTGTCGATCTGATCGAACCTGGTGCAAAGGTCCCTATAACGCTCGCTGCATTATAGTGTTTAATCGCTATGGCATAAATATTATTAAAAACGCTGACACCAGGGTTCATCGGGTCGATCGACTAGATACCCACATGAATGAACAAGAAATACAAATTATACAGTTGTTTCGGCGCATAACGCCTGATCTCTTTCGAATAGTAAATTCGTTTAAACTGTTTGCTATTAGCTTTGCTGTTTTAATTTTTTCAGGCGCTTTCGTTTGGTCATATTGATTTGTTATTCTACCATAACCCTTACCTAAGTAAAGTAAGTAAAATTGTAGTAAATCTTCAATATAACGAGCTGTTCAAAGTATTTTGGATATTATTTGCCACATATTATGTCAAGCTAAGACAACACAATGACACAAAGACAATGTGTTTCTTGAAAAAGTTGTTTCTTTATTATGAAATGACATAAAATAATTTGGAATCCTATAATAATGACTGACTAATATTTTTTTTTATTACTGTATATAATATACATATAAAACAGTTTTGTTTAAAAAAAAAGTTATATAAAGATTATGATTACATAGGAAAATGTTAACAGTTTTTTAACAAAGCACTATAAGTATTATAAATAAACTATGTGCATTTGTTAAATTTGTTTTTAATATCGACAAAATACAGTTTGTAAAATAAGTCTCAAGTAAATTATCTTTTAAAAAGATAAACACCTGTATCCTATTTATTTTATTCATATAATTTTATGATGTAGATTCATACATGTTTATACATCCAAAGATTAATGAATAATTTGTAAGTACTTCTTCTTAGCCTTCTTCTACCATTTTCTTTGTGTAGGCCTCCTTTCTGTCATGCCAGTGTCTTCTATTCTTAGCCACCTGTATTCACATCTTAAGTACTTACATTATTTTATTACCCTAATTTAGGGGAGGATGGGATCTACATCCTAGTGATCCACCCCGGGCAACGGCAACACAGGCTAGCCTGGGACTAAGTCCGGCTGAACGATCCCAACAAAGCAATGATATGGTTTCGCAAGGGGCCGCTTGGCTCGCAACCACCCTCTTACCGGAGTCCGGCGTCAAACAGCTTGCTGTGTTCCGTCGATACGTGAGATTGACAGTGCTATAACAGGCATCTTCTGAGTGAGCTCGCTCATTTGTCGACTCTGTCACGGTCATCCCTGACCTATTCTAGAGTCAAGGGCAAACTCATTTCTAATAAAAAAAATAAAAATATCTGTATATAACATTCTCTGCAACCTAAATATATCATACAAATCAAATCATAAAATTCAAGAACATTCAATGCTTCCATCATAGCGTATTAACTGAAACTGCAGTATGACAACGGTAAAAGTGGCTATAGCGCCGAAGAGTTTCAGTGGAAAAGCGGCGTCTATGTCAAATAGCCCTCCGGCCGTGACTTTGCTGAAAGTTGCGCTGTGGAGGCGGCAGACGTTTTTGCACATCCTTCGCGATTGTTCTGCGGAAATAGGGCAAATATTAAAATGGACGTAGTTAATTTGCAAAGAATATACATAATAAATAAAAATTTATATCGAGTATACAATTCCGTAACCTGCGCACACAACCTGATGAAGGGACTCCGAATGTAACGAAACTTGTCGTGAACTACGCGACTTATATTCCAAAGTGAGTGCTCGTTATTAAATTTTATTTAGAATGTCTCACTTAAATTTTAAATAAAATACATAATATTAATTTATGTTGTATTTTTTTTTTATTTTTTATTTCTATTACTTTATTTCGTATTACCTCTTCTTGTCACTAAATATGTGAAGTAGTGTTACTATAATAAAGTATATTATACACAAGCGACGCGCCCCGGCTTCGCACGGAAATTATAAATGTTTCTCTACTATATTATGCATTTATTATACATATTAATCTTTCTCTTGAATCACTCTACCCATAAAAGAAACCGCATTAAAATCCATTGCGTAGTTTTAAAGATTTATGCATACATAGGGATATAGGGACAGAGAAAGCGACTTTGTTTTAAACTATGTAACGATTAAAAAAAATACGTACATACATATATTCAAGCCTTTATATTAATATTTATATAAGTTAAAATAATAACAGAACATAGGGATACAACAAGCACATTTTTTTATACTTATTGTAATGTCTGCCTCCTTGCCACTAGGTCAGAGTCATGGGCTTACAATCTGGAAGTCCTGGGTTCGATTCCCAAGGGGGAACACAAAATTGATTTTATAAATTTATCACTTTGTGTGTTTACCCCGGTTTGGTTAGGACATTGCAGGCTGAAAAACCTGATTGTCAGAAAAGTAAAATTCCATGCTTCGGAGGGCACTAAGCCGTCGGTCCCGGTCGCTGTCTTTGATAGTTGTCGATACTCAAACCATGTCAGAGGCCTAATAGCTGTTCTACTAAGAGGTTTGAAAACTCTGACACCACGGTTGTTCGACTCGAGAATCCACTCGATAAGATGAAGATTGTAATGTGTGAATACTACGATAATCATACCTGTAAAATTTTTTTGCCGTATATTTTTTAAGCATAAAGCTTGAACCACTTCTAAGCCTGTATAGAATTCTTGACACTCGTAAGCAAACTTCGCTTGAAAAAACATCACTTTTCCTGTTAACGTGATGAGGAATATCGACGGGGATTGTATCATCTAAAAAAAGAAGTCAAATTAAATTTAGAATCTTCATCAAACCTTAGTTTAACGTAATCAATTTATTATGATTAATAATAAATACATTAATATTTATTTTTATTCATAACGTAACCGCAGGCGTTACCGAGGTAGTTTAAACATGGTCTTAAGACCATGTTTTCAATTCGACGTAAAATATTAATAAAGGAATGTGCTAAACTAAAATAAAAAATATGTATTTCTAATAGATTATTTCGGGATTAGAACCCGCGTAAAAATATATCTAATAAGTTTATGAAATTAGATGTTCAGTTTTAATTTAAATTTTAATAATATTAAGTTTATTATCCTCTAAAAATAATAATTTATATCAGTTAGTATCTTTTATTCTTCTTTGTTAGTTTATTTTTAATTAAATTGTAAATGTTCTTTTTTTGGCTTTTCGGGCTAATCTACGTTAAAATCAATAAAAATAGACATAAGTAAGTTATTATTTTGTAAATTTTTTGGATTACCTCAAAAAACGATGCTTTGGACACGCTGATCGCTGCTTGAAAATTCTTTATTTGATGAATAAACCCGTCAAGTGTGACAAACAATATCTGCAAAATCACGACTTTTTTCGTATTGTATTAAAAACTAACTTATTAGGTGTATTTTAATAAATATAACCCATTTAAAAAAAAAAGTAAAAGTCATTACACTAAGCCTATGATGCGTACTGTAGACTTAATTTTGTCTACACATTATCTCTTTCGTTGCGCACTTCACAACGGAAAATGTCAGTCTTTAATCATAGTGAAGTTTGTAACATGTGAAGACAAATTGAAGTCTACAGTGCGCATCACAGCCCTGTAGGTTGAGTTTCGTTTACAAAAAACTTAATATAATGTAATTTACATGTGATTTGTAGATTTGAGTACTTACAATTGTCTCTAAATGGTTTTTATACAAATTATATGCAACTGAAATATCTCTGTAACACTTCCAAATTCCATCCTCTTCTGTTCCATCTTTTAATATTTTTGTCCAAGCAAATAGAGAAAATTTCAAATAGCTCATCACTCTTATAGCTAGTATCAAATTTACAATACAGTAATAATAAGCGACGAGACTAAACAAGTAAGTTGGTGAAGTTGTTCGGGTTATGAAAAAAAATACATAAAAAATAAACTGTGTCCATTCAAAGATTACCCATGCCCAATTCCAAAGCTTAGAATTGTACAAATTTATGTCTATGTTTTTAACAACTTTATATATTTCTTGTAATTTTAGCACTAATGAAACTGTTTTATTGCTTAGAGTTGTGAACTTGAAATAAATAAAAGGCGGAAGGAACGTGTTGAAAACTAAATCAAAACAGGTTAAAAAAAACAAATGATACGATAAACATGTAGTTACAGAAAAAAAGGGTAATAATGCAATAATTTTGCTATACATATAGCCCACACTTAAAATTAACATAAAAGAAAATGAAATACAGTTGTTAATCGAACTTTTAGATGTAATAAAATTGTCTCGGACTAAATATTTGTTTTGAAAGAGAAACCACTGCATGCACTCCAAGGGTAGAAATATTTTTTGGAAATCATTTTCCAAAACGTTATGTAACAGAAATTCCTTAAACGGTGCCATTATTAAACATAGTAGATCACTTTATTCCTCAAGATTCTTGAAAATATTCAGACAATCAACGATTTATTTGAGCACAGTATACTTACAACCTGGCCATAAAATTATAATAATGTTTTTATTTTCCAAACTACCACTATGTTGTTACATTACATTAATAATTTATGAATATGAATAACTGAACTGAATGAGGTTTTAAAATATATAGTCATTAAATATATCTTTGGTGCACTCCATAATAATTTAGTCATTTATTTAAAAGGTACTTATATAAACCTTAAATATATTAAACGTCCATTAATATTAAAAGCAATAGTATCGTAAATAATTTATGTTTAGTATTGTGTTTTTGAAACTTTCACGGTTGTCATTAGAATTATTAAAAACGGGAAATTTACAGTGGTTTTCCATTTTGGTATGGTTTATATTTTTTGGGTTCCTTTCACGTTACTGAAATACCACCTTAGCTGCCATAGGCTGCACCGCTATAACCGAACCCGCGCGAGTCGCTATCGCTCGTCGATGGCGACTCTCGCGTCGCACGGGATTGGTTATCGCAACTCTGGGACCACCATCTCCCTAGCCTTGTCCCGTATCTCACGGGGTCGGCTTCCTAATCTAGGGGATTGAACGAGGGTACTGGTTTTTACACAGAGCGACTGCCATCTGACCTCCGCAACCCAGAAGGGAAACCAGACCCAATCCTAGATTAGGTCAGAGTTTTCAAGCCGCCATTGCTTAGCACTGGCCTCTGTAAGGGCTTAACGACTAATATCTACGGTATTAAACGATATTAACCGGGACCAACGGCTTAACGTGCCTTCCGAAGCACGGAAAAAGCACCGAATAAACGTACATATGAAATTCGAAAACCGAAAAACACATTGGTACGTGGTGGGGTTCGAACCACGACCTCCCGCTCAGGAGGCAGCGGCCCTATCCACTACACCATCGGGCTCTATCGCAACTCTGGGAATCATTATAAATACCTACCAACTGTTGTTTTTTTATAGACTGCTTTTACATTACTGAAGCTACCCCCAAACTATGGCACGCAATAACACTAACACCCTGTATATGTTTCTTTCTTGTAGTCACAATTTTATTATAAATTAATACGATATATTTTTCCTTCAACATAGTAATTCTTCAAACTTGTCGTATAAAAAAATATTTTTTTGTAGTTATTCTTAATTAATTGTACATAAGTTTTTATTATATAATTATTTTAAGTAACTAAAATATGAGTTACAAAAATATTTTGCCTAGAAAATATTTGCTTTCAGTGAAGTTTCAGTTTCACCTTCTTTATTAAGATAAATTATGAATAAAAACGCAACACCCAAGTAGATCTGTACGTAGAATATTTCTTTTGTAAATTAAAACACGTCAACTCAAAATTAATAATAGAAATGACATCAAATTTGTTTACGTTAGTATTTAAGATACAGACATACATATAATCACGTCTTTATTCACGTTTTTAAGTAATGGGGTAGGCAGAGCGTAAACGACCAATACAAAGATCGTTTCGCCACGTCTGACAAAGTTTTAAGGGGTAATTTAAGATAGATTTGAATGTATATTCCTATAGTGACAGATTGTCAACCCATCGCCTAAATTCCAATATATTTTACAAACCCTCGGATCCCTTAGCTGGTTTTTACAGCATGCCCGGGAGGAAATGCAGCTGGCACATTCTACGTTTTTCTCTCGCTCCCGGTCCAGCTTGGAAGTAAGAAAGGGAGAGAGGCCTTTGCCCTACAGTGGGACTCCACGGGCTCATAAATAAATAAATTTGTATGATTAAACAAAGTGTATTTAATCCATTAATCATTGTGTCTTTTGACATTTATTACGCACTTACTGACTAATTGTCTATAAAGTATATGAAAAAAAAAATATCTATATTAATAATAGATATAAATTATTATATAAATACACCTAAGTAGTTTACTTACTTACCTATACAATATCATGCCTTAAATGTATACCAGCCCACTAGTTGCAACTTTTATTTTCCTGTACCCTAAGGTTGCCTGGAAGAAATTGCTGCTTAGCAATAAGGCCGCCTATTTGTACTACTATTTGTTTCATGTCATTTTATTTTCTCTTGTCTTTTCTGTGTAATAAAGTATATTCTTATCTTATCTTAAATAAACAAGTAGTCTGCAGTTGATTATTATTAAGTTATTGATGTACTTTTTATTGTATATATTTGTTTGAAATCAAAGAAAGTAATAAATTTCAATTTAAAAGATTTTGATTGAAAACTATAAGAAGCAAACTCTCAAAATACCCAAATAATACGTAGAACAATTGCATAATGATATAAAATTAATATTTTGTTTGTGTTCATATAGGTACCGGGAGTAAAAAATTTGTTCACACCCTAAAGTTTGGTCAGCAATTTTTTACTCCCGGTACATCAACGGGTAAAAACCTATTTGGTTTAAGCGACATTTTTGTAACTTTACGGGGGAGCGATCAAAGATTTTAATTTCGGAAAAAAAAATACACACAAAAAGTTATTACTAATATGATAAAAAAGTTGACTGAGTTTATTTCTTTTACAAATTTTGCACAATCTAGCAAATGTAAGATTTTTAAAATGCAATTTTTACCGTAAATATATTATGTCGCTTGATTCAAAATGACCGTATATTACTTTTAAAGGCCAAGAACTGAAAATTGTAGAGTAAAAACAAAATGATTTAAGCGACGGATAGGACTTATAAATAAGGTTGTGATAAAATGTTAAGGCGGAATTTTTGACTATTGCAATAATTATCGAAAAATTTTAAGGTTTTCAGCATTTATAAATAATGTTTAATTCAGAGTTCTAGATCACAATTATTTGCAAAGTGCTACACTGTGGATTAGAAAATTAAATTGAAAATGTCGCTTAAAATATTTGGCCTGCACTAAATATTTAAGCGAAATGAACAGTGCAGATTTCAGATGCAAGCATAATGTTTTATGCGACATCGTATACGGATTTCAGATGCAGGAAAAAAGGTGTAAGTCAAAAGTACAAAATACTTGTCTGTATGAAGTCCAATCTTTAAAAAAATACCAAAGTATGCGTCACTTCAACCAAGGGTCAATCAAAATGTGTGCTCAAATTTGCTGTTGTATTAAGCACCACAAAAGTACTCAGATTGCCATTAAACCGGGATCAAACGACGCAGAAAAATCCGCTGATTCCAAATATGTACGTATATAACTCAATATCGGCCTGGGTGTAGCTTAAACCAAATAGTCTTTCACCCGTCGATATGAACTTCCAAATTTGGTCCGGTTTATATAAACTTAAACTGTAGCAGCACAAAAGTGAAATTGGCGATTTTGTCGAGGACCCGCAGCGGCAACGCGGCGTTTACCACGATAAAACCACACGCCGTCATCGCGTTCTTTTTTGCGTCCATCAGCCTTGCAATGTTCTTCGCCATTTGCTTGGATTTAACTAAAAAAATAAAATGATTTAGTCGAAGGCAGGAACCACTTTGCTCGATAGCGATATACATTTCAATCTGAAATTGATCTCAATATTTGTCGAATGTGGTAAAAATGTAGGTGATTTACGCTTAGCCTTTACCGTGAAGGATAAACTCGTAAGTTTATTTACGTACGTATGTATGTGTCTTGACTATTCCATAATAAAATTGGAATTCAAGTCCATAATGATTATTACTTCCATGCTGGCCTGGGAGCGAGAGAAAAACATAGAATGTGCCAGCTGCATCTCCTCCCGGGCATGCTGTAAAAACCAGCTAAGGATCCGAGGGTTTCAATACATTGTAATATAGGCGATGGGCTAACAACCTGTCACTACAGCAATATACCTACAAATGTATCATAATTAACCCTCAAAATTTGTCAGGCGGAACGACCTTTGTTAGGTCATTTACGCTCTGCCTACCCCATTTGGGATAACGGCGTGATTATATGTATGTATGTATGTAATGATTATTGCTTATAAAGAATCACTAATGACAGTTTTTTTTGGGCATGTTTGGAAACTTCATAGGTACCTGACGCTGATGGTCTGCTAAGTTGTTTGATTGCTAAAAACTTAAGTATTTCCATTTTATATTGAATGTTCTCAAATAATTTGCTGAGTACAACGTCCCACATAAATCCTTTCAAAATGTATATCGATATTTGAACATCGTGAAACGTTGTATTTAATTCACCCTGAAAATATTTTAAGTAAGTTTTAACATAAAATTTCAATTTATTATACTTCTACATATACTTTTATTTTAATGTTATTTTCCGCCATTTTTCCGCATAATTTCGTACTAAGTCGGTCAATTATGTACAAGGTTAGAATTGGAACTAGGCCTTACCTTGTGTAACGTTGATCTATCGGATTGATTTATAATTAAAATTTCAATTAATTCCATTCGTTCAAAAAATGACATTAAAATGTGCATACAAATCTAAAATCAAAACAAATCATATTATTGAACAAAAGTATGTATTCAGTCTATACACACCAAAAGTCAAATTCTCTAATTTTTTCTTTAATTGTATTCACAAAAATCTTCTTTTAGTTTTTTTTACTCACAGTTGTTTGAAATGCGTCTCGTGCCAGATCATAAGTTTTTAATACTAATGCAAATAAATTAAACAGTTCCTCAGAAAAGTTTGAGCTTTGCATGCTTTGGGCCAAGTTATCAATTTGGTTTAATATTAAATAAATCACAAATGAAATATATATGAGGTCTGTGTCTAATACAAACGCACCAATAAACAAGAAATTAATCGATCTATTAATAACTATTTTGTTTATCAAAGTAAATATAAAATACGCAATTAATATTCCACACAGCATCCATGAGATATATTTATATCTTATTGGTACTTTGACATTAGAATATTGATACATTTTTTGAATAGCTAAAAATAATTCCAAATGAACACGTCGCAAAACATTCGATATACTAATTGAAATATACAGTACGATATAGTGCATTGCAAGAAAAAATTGAAGAGCCATTTTAACTTCTGCGTTTTACTCATTTGAAAAGTTTAATTTTATAATAAAAATAATAAAATAAAGAATAAAATTATATTCGCTATCACGTTTGAAGAAACACTAAACTTGTTATTATAGTATATAAAATTATCACTGACTATAAATTTGGGAACACACATTATTTTATTTATAAAAATAATAGGCTTGAACATGTCAATAATATTTTTATACAGGATATTATTGCTAAGAAAATCATTTTTCCCTAACAAATTATTTTGCCGGATCATTTTTGTCTTCTCTAATAAGAAATACAACACAATGTCAAACAATGTGAAATAATTAATAACCATTAAATAGAGTAGATCAATTACTTTTACAACGAACACGCAAATAATTAATATCATTTTATTTTGTATTAATAAACGAACTAATGAAATGAAAACACTTCTCCAGCCTAGAATGAAGTTAAGTTCAAAGCCAATGAATGCGTACATGACTTAAACAAAGGTCGCTCCGCCACGTCTGTCAAAGTTTTGAGGTTTATTTAGGATAGCTGCGTAGGTATATTGCTGTAGTGTCAGGGTGTCAACCCATCGCCTAAATAGCAATATACCCTCGAATCCTGTGGCATTGTGGATTAGACATGTAAT
Source organism: Scrobipalpa costella (assembly GCA_949820665.1). Classification (NCBI taxonomy): domain Eukaryota; kingdom Metazoa; phylum Arthropoda; class Insecta; order Lepidoptera; family Gelechiidae; genus Scrobipalpa; species Scrobipalpa costella. The sequence goes on from OX463315.1 coordinate 12,563,064, forward strand.
TGATGAGGCAAGGTATTGAGATATTTCAATAAAACACAGTAGTATAGTTTAAAACGCCTGCGAGACTTTCAATAAATTTAAAAATTAATAAAGTTCTGTTTAATAATCATTTAACGGTGCATTTCAGTGATGCCGTTATAGGAGATTGATAAAAAAATATGTATGCACTTCTTATAAATACACCTATTAGGTGTTACGTTGTATTATGTTTAATAATATTTGTACGTTTTAATTTACCTAATTGTTTCTATGTCTGTTACTGTAATAGAACACTATTATTAAGCTGTGATATTATCACTGTGCAAATTAAATTTCTTAAAAATAAACTATTTCACTTATTATCGTCCTTCCATTTTTTTAACATCTCTATTTTATTGACTATTTCATAGGTATTTCAAGTTTTTTTTTTTTAAGATTGCTGTATTTCTGTTTATTAGAAATAGTTTTAATAGATTTACAATATTTATTGACTTTAATTTAAATTTAAACTCGTGTTACTACCGCTTCGTAACGTGTTATGGCAGTAGAGAAGAAGCGGCGCAAGAAACTCCCTGCAACACGCCCTACTTTTAGCTCGATATGGATTAATTGTTTGTCATCTGAAAAACAGTTTGAGAGCTGAATAATCCGACCTAAAATTATAAATTGTATAAAATGATTCCGTTCGCGAATCAATTCTTAAATTTTAGATTAGTTTCGTATTATTTAAACTTTTCTATTGACGTATAAATAATTTATTGTTATTTTTATTGTTTTTTCAATTTGCACATAACCTTCATTTGGGAGTATATGTTTATTTGCAAAAGACGTCTTTATTTTAAATATTATAGGTATCATTCGGGTTTTTTTTTAAGTATGACGGTCGTATAAGTTTTATACTCCAAGTATTGTTCCAAAATCAGAAAAAGTATCCACCGTACCCAAAAGTACCTGTAACATAAGTTTACATTAGTAAAACATCGAGCAAAACAGTTCATGTCTTCAACTCGCATGTAATAATAGGAATTATTAGGTAGTAGGTAAGTGACATAAAAAATATATGTAGGTAAGTGCATCTACGAAAGAGAATTCGTGTTCACAATTGATTCCTCCTTTGCAGACAGTATTTTTCATATTAGATATGAAATTGTCACTACAGCAATATACAGATCCATCTTAAATGGATCTCAACAACCTTCAAAAACCTGTCAGACGTGGCGACACGACCCCTGCCAGAGCCGCTGACACTCCGCCCACCCTATCAAGGACACAGGCGTGATTACTTGTGTGTGTGTGTATGTGACATATAAAACCCCAAATTTTAGAGAAGTGGCACAACAATTTCAGTCAACAACCCATCGGCGTTAATCGTAGGTACACAAAACATTAAGGTGAATGTAGGTATGTTTGATGTTTGTTACAAAATGCTTTGAATGCTTCTATTACATAGTTGCGACCATATACCCATCGCACGTCCCGAAGCTTCTTCAAATCTTACATCCATGGAATCATTAACAAAACCATTCGCCACGCCGGCCAAATGGATTCAGTCCCATAATAGATCTGGCAAAGTTTGACAACAATTAAGCTGAAAACAGAGAACATGTTTAATAGGCAAACCAACTACGATTTTGTGTCCTCAAACAATAGGTAATCTTCGTGAGATATAAGTTCTATGTAAAGATCCTGAAAATGCTTTCATTTTATTTAAACCCGATATTGTAATTATAATACATATATAATTTGCATCTTTTATATGAAACCAGTTGCTAATCGTTTCGCAAGCAACATCAATGGTACAAATTCGTAGTTGCAAAAATAATGGCTTAACCAAAATAGATATATACCTTTCATTTTCTATCATGAAAGAATAGTAAAAGACGGCAATAATTTTAGTCAAGATTTATTTAAGTCTTGCCTTCTTCTAATTGGTAGTAATGTCTACTTATTGAAAATAAATCAAAGTCGCCTCAACGGCGCAGAATATAAATCGATATTCTTATTTTGTATTAGTGTTTATCTATCCTCAGCTGCATTTGCATCATTCGGGCATACTACTTATTCGGGTAGGTACAAGTCGCCAATAATTCTTAGCACATATTACCTCTTTTCACTTCTCATGTTCTTAAAGTACTTATCACTTTATGCTGGGGTGTATGAAATTTACATTTTATGTACAAATGCAACATAAATTTACTGATACTAAGAATCTTAGGGTAAGAGGTTCTCATTTGCCAAGTGTACAATTACATAAAAATATGATAGTTTGCTTAATTTTCTCGCAAATTAACTAATTGCCGAGTTAATGTAAGGTACTAGGATTGGAGAAATGGTGTTTTATTTTTATAAATAGTCTTTTTCATCAACACAATTTATAGTATTGGTTTAAGTTGTAGATTTTACTTTAAAAAATGTACTTAGCGGCCTTTGGTCGCAGAAGTTTTTATTAAACACGTTTTATTACGAATTTAAATTTAAACTGTTTTGTATGTTTACGTATAATACGGTTTATTTACAAATTGTAACTTAGCGCATACAATTCTAGAGATACAAGAAATCACAGAATGCGCATTCTAACATTGGTTAGAAAGGGACAGCTGTGGAGCAGTATAGACCTTGATGACCAATTTATGCCCTTGTCAAAACATTGGTTGGTCAAACAATTTTCATAGCAAATTTATCAATTTGCCATGAAAATTGATTATTTTTTATTTTTTGTTCGTTATCTTGCTTTTAATAAAATCGCCAACAGGTTGGTTTTATTAATCTTATTCGTATTTTACAAGCACTCTATACTTTTATTATAATGCATTGCTTTTGAACAATTACTTGATTTTCCAAACTTTTGTGCACAATGTGCAGGTTATTTTTATTATTTTTGCTATTTATACCTCAGGAACTATTTATGAAACTTGGCACTTACGCTGCTTCTTGTTTTAAACCATGGTCTTACGACCTATGATATTTATACATATTTGTAAATTTTGTGTCGAGCTAGGTATTTCAAAGCTTAACCTAAGCTCAGGTCTATCAACCTAGTACACCGTACATGCCATGCTGCTGCAGGCTTGGCCTTTCGGCAGTTTTAAACATTTCAGTTTAAGGACTTCAACCTTTGTTCCAATTTTATTAAAGCCAACACTTCGTGGTCAACGCCACTTGATTGCGTCGAGTTTGCATCCAATATTTATTCGGTTATTTAGTAGGTATAAAGATTTAATTAAAAATTATGTTCTCTATGAAAGTGCAATAAACATAATGTCTTAAAACAAATCAGTAGAAAATAGAAGCATTGTTTAACTAATGGGTTATTTAAATCACTTTTCAAGGTCAATATTCTTTGAAAGCGAATAGTATACACATTGTTTATAATTTTATTAACTGTAGGCTAATTTCAATTTCAGGTCTACAGAAAAAAATTGATACGATATATGGATCCTTTCACGGCTAACCCTTTCACAGGTACAACTCATTTTGGGTTGCCACAGTATTTTGGCTAATTATATTATGTGTTAATTATCATTTAGGTACTAATATAAAAATATTTACTCTGATTTACTACATGTTAAAAAGTAGAGGTTTTTTTTTTATTTTAAATAGTTTTTAGGTAAACTAACCGTGCTTTCTTAAATACATCGAAATAGGTACATGAGTATTAATTGTTTGCTAAACTCGCATGCAATTTGCAAAGCACGAATATTATGGATGCAATCTCAAATAAAATTGAAACTATTAATTATTTTGGTATTTGACACTCGCAGTGCTCATTTTTATAAATCAACATCTGAAACAGGCTTTTTATAAACACGTTTCCTATGTGAATCTATGCAAACTTGATGAGTATTTACCCATTGTACGGTGTACTTACTCTGCCGGTTACATAAACAGTACCCCGACTTGACCAATATATACAGGCATAATTTGTTGTATTTATAGTCAGGAATTTGTCGACCGTCGAAAAGTAAAAATAAGAACCAACATTTCTTAGTGTTTATAATAATATCTATAGGTATTACTTCCGTACATTTAGGAGATATGTAGAACTTATAATCTTAATCATCAGTATTTGACACGTTTATAGAATTCGCCTAACCTTTTGGCAAACTCCATATCGCTTTAGCTAGATATACACATTATACTATTATCGTTACTTATGTTAAATGAACACTGTGAAACCGATAGTAAAATAAGTCATGCAAAGGGTTTCGGCTTCTAAGGAATAAATCCATAAAACTAACTTTAATCTTTAATAGACCATTGTCACTCTGTCTGCCTCCCAGGCATACATCCGTGATTTATGCATGTACTACTCCCACCTACTTTTACGAACAGGAAAAGACACGTCATAGTGTGCCGAACAGGATCACATAAATATGACGTTATACACACACGAACACATTGAAAAATTAAATCCATTACAACGATAAGAAAGTCATTGAATATTTAGACTTTACCGACTATACAACACAGGAAAATTTTGATTGGTATATATTTAGTTATTTACGCTTTACGACTGAATTTCATATGATATAGTATCACTTATCATATCAGAACGAATATTTCAAATTGTCGGTAATTTGCCGAAACATGGTTTGCGTTTCGATTAAGTTTCTATCGAGTGCAATATGCGGGCGGGTTTTCAACCAATCAATTGATAGTTTATAGTTAACCTTTTATTGCTTGTTATTTTTTTTATTAGGCTATCAACAAATGGTAGCAAACTGAGTTAACAATTTACTTACGACAGTTGCGATTATCTAACCCAATATTCAAAAATAACTTAAACCAGTAAATATAGCACTATTCAATTCAAAACTTAACATAGTTATCTTATTAGGTGGTTTCGTAATTTGTCCAATATACAACCCATATTTTTTCCTTACATTGCTTAGTTTTTTTTTTTTTCTTTGAGGTTTTACTTTTGGATTTGGTCGAATATTTATATTCGTTCTTTTTCCAAAACGATATGTTCAACTTGTCGACAAAAACCTTGAATATTTTCGGCATCGTTGCACTTTTTCCTGAAATGATAACCTTGCAGTCGTTTAATATTTATGTACGTTCGTATTTACGGTTTTATCCTCGTCGCCATTTGTGGCATTGTGGATTAGACATGTAATTGATGAGGCAAGGTATTGAGATATTTCAATAAAACACAGAAGTATAGTTTACAACGCCTGCGAGACACCCGTCCTCCACTGGACCTCGACTTGAAGTGAAGTCGCTCGCGGGTAGTTCGCAACCATTATGTTTATTATAAATATGCATGTACGTCACAAATCCCTTAGCTGGTTTTTACAGCATGCCCGGGAGGAAATACATCTGGCACATTCTATGTTTTTCTCTCGCTCCCAGTCCAGCAAGGAAGATTACAAAAACAAGCTGATCAAAATTTAGAGTATGAACATATTGACCCATGAAGCTGCACAACTCTCCCCTAGGAACATTATATCACTCGAGATGAAAAATAAATGCTTCCATGCTGGACATAACATACATACATACATAAAATCACGCCTTTGTCCCTTACGGGGTAGGCAGAGCGTTTAACGACTCGTAAAAGGCGCTTTCGCCACGTCTGACAAAAATTGAGGGCAATATTAGATTGAAAAGTGTATTACTATAGTGACAGGTTGTCAGCCCATCGCCTAAATTACAATACACTGTAACCCTCGAGTCCCTTTTGCTGACTTCTACAGCATGCCCGGGAGGAAGGGCAGCTGGAACATGCTATGTTTTTCTATCTCTCCCAGTCCAGCATGGAAGAAATTATAGAACAATATATAACAATTATAGACAATTATAGAAGAACATAAATATTTTTATTAATTGCTTGAAACTATTTATTTCCCATGTAACATTATTATGTCTTCCATGCTCGACTGGGAGCGATAGTAAAACGTCAAATGTACCAGCTGCTTTTCCTCCCGGGCATGCTGTAAAAACCAGCTAAGATATTCGAGGGAGTAGGTATATTGTAATTTAGGTGATATGCTGACAATTTGTCAATACATCAATATACAGATCTATCTTAAATAACGATCAAAACTTGTCAGACGTGGCTGAACTACCTTTGTTTGGGGAGTTGACGCTCTGCCGTAGTATATCAGGTGTAAGGGATAGCGTCCCGCAAACTGATAGGAGTTGCTTAGTCAACGAGACTGAACAATTTTCACTAGAAAATTCATTCAGGAGGAGAAAAAAGGCTTTTTCATACAAAATGTTCATCTCAATCAGATCTTTTGAACGGAAAAACGAATTTATTTTTCTCTTCCTGAAAAAAAATCCTGCTGATAGTTTGTTTAGTCACTTAACAACCCCTATCAGTTTACGGGACGATGTCCCTTACACCTGGTATAAAATAGTATGTACTTAATTTGTTTGAATGGGTCGGGCATATGTTTCATAGGGAAAGTTGTATCATACAAACAAACATACAAACATAAATCACGTCTTTATCCCTTACGGGGTAGGCAGAGCGTTTAACGCCTCGTAAAAGGCGCTTTCGCCACGTCTGACAAAAATTGAGGGCAATTTTAGATTGTAATATGTATTGCTATAGTGACAGGTTGTAAGCCCATCGCCTAAATTACAATACACTGTAACCCTCGAGTCCCTTTTGCTGACTTCAACAGCATGCCCGGGAGGAAGGGCAGCTGGAACATTCTATGTTTTTCTATCTCTCCCAGTCCAGCATGGAAGAAAATTGTATCATGGATTGCTTTATAACCTAAAATTTGGTCAGTTTCTTTTTTTATATAGGTAACTTCGTTAGTTCGATCTTGGAGCATGCTTCTTCATTTTCTGTATTACAAGGACATACAAAATGAACAATATAAATAACGAATGGGTGGTTAAAAATATTCTATACGTTTACACTTGAAACTGATGGCTAAATTATTGTGGATCTCGTTCGTCATCAAAAAATGCATATTTTGATTTAATAATCGCGTTAAATAATAAAGGTAGATATAAGTTATTTAGTCATAAGGTATTTTAATTTAAAATAAGGGTTATTGACATATTATAAAAAGTTGCTGATCTGACTAGTATTCGTCATCCCTATTCTTAACAAGCCATGGATAGATTCTAAAACAAAAATTATGACATTTTATTCTTGGCAAAAGCAACCATTAAATATTAACCTCGCATACAACGAAAACCCAATAGAATGAGTAAAAGATTTCACCCTGTTAGGTCTCATCATAAACAAACACATTACATGAAAGCCATATAAAAAAATACATACATACATACATAAAATCACGCCTTTATCCCTTACGGGGTAGGCAGAGCGATAAACGCCTCGTAAAAGTCGCTTTCGCCACGTCTGACAAAAATTGAGGGCAATTTTAGATTGAAAATTGTATTGCTATAGTGACAGGTTGTCAGCCCATCGCCTAAATTACAATAAACTGTAACCCTCGAGTCCCTTTTGCTGACTTCTACAGCATGCCCGGGAGGAAGGGCAGCTGGAACATGCTATGTTTTTCTATCTCTCCCAGTTCAGCATGGAAGGAAAATATAAAAAAATAAGATCTAGATTAGCTAAATTTACATACGCGCTGAAGGAAATTAAAAAAACAACTGACCTACAAACAGCACTATCAACCTACTACGCATATGCAAGTGCATGGCTGCGCTATGGCGTTATTATATGGGGAAATAGTACAGACGTACTGGACCTGCTAATTCGCCAAAAAAAAAACTTATTAGGATCTCAGCTAATATCAAGAATACAGACTCCTGCAAACCTTACTTTAAAGAATACAAAATTCAAACTTTACCATGCATTTACATTTTAGAAATTTGTAAATTCGTAAGAAAATATGAATATTTTTTTTATTAAACGCAATGACATACCTACAAATACACTTTTAGAAATAATAGATTAATGTTGCCAAAATCTCGCCTTAACCTTCACTCAGATAGTACTTATGTAATGGCTATAAAAATATATAACAAACTACCTCCTTTTATAAAAAAAGATAAGAAAAGAAAATATCTTTATCCAAAAAATGAAAACTTACTACTAGATAAATCCTATTATTCAATCAACGAATTTATTCTAGATGATTTAAATAACGTGAAATAATTATTGTAAATGTATTAACCAAAAAATAATAATATTAAAATAAATAACCAAATAAAATATAATATAATAAAACAATACATTCCATGCTGACCTGGGAGCGAGAGAAAAACATAGAATGTGCAAGCTGCATTTCCTCCCGGGCATGCTGTAAAAAACAGCTAAGGGATCTGAGGGTTTCAGTATATTGTAATCTAGGCGATGGGCTGACAACCTGTCACTACAGCAATATACCTACAAATCGATCTTAAAATAACCCTCAAAACTTTGTCAGACGTGGCGGAACGACCTTTGTTTAGGTCGTTTACGCTCTGCCTACCCCATTAGGGATAAAGGCGTGATTATATGTATGTATGTAAACAATACATTTTTTTTTATATATACAGGGTGGCTCAAAGAGTGACGTCCAAAGGAAAAATTTTGATTCCTTAGGTCAAGGGGTAGCCAAATCACCCCCATGTATGTTCAGCGATTTTTAGTAGTTTAGGAGTTATGAATTTTTTTGCTAATTTTCTAAGAAAATTGACCTCAGTAGATTAATTATTTTTTATAATTTTTTTGGATAACTATTTTTTTTTTTTTTTTTTTTTGTGACATCCTCTTAAATTGTTCTTTTAACCATAAAAGTTTCAGCTTCCTAGCTGTAATGTAAGTTAGTTATTTTTTTATCGAAAGTTCGAATTTTACGATCGATCTAGTCTGCTCTGAATTTTCAACTTGAAATTAAAAATTGAAAAAGATAATCTCATGGCCCCTTATTAATTTTAAAAACTCCGCAAGGTTTCAAAATTACATAAAAATAAAAATAAACTATTGCTTAATGGGGTATTATTTGCAGAAAACAGCCTTCAAAGGTACTTGGGTGGAAATTACCTAATTAGTAAATTGTTTCAGAAAGTTTAAAGATTCCTGTTATGTCATTACTAAGGACTAATTAAGTTAGAAAATGTATCAAATTAAAGGGAAAATAAAATTATTTACAAAAAAATGTTATTTAAGTTACATTTTTGAATGAAAATTCTTAGTAAAATGTTTTAGTGTGAGTTGTAAGATTTATGAGACAATTGTATTATTAATAATAAGTAAATAAACTCGGATAATTCTTTTACACATTTACTCACAATAAATTTTCAAAATGGCGACCTCCCACAGCAATACACAACCTACATCTACGCAAGAAATTTTCTTTAAGTCGCCTAAACGCTTCTCTGTTTCCTCTAACGAAATTTCCGGCCTCTCCAATTCGCTGTCTTAGCTCCTCTTCATTTAACGATTCTCGGGCGTAAGCTATGTCCTTGTAATAACCCCAAATAAAAAAATCAATCGGATTTAGGTCAGGCGATAGTGGAGGCCATCTGATTGGACCGTTTCGTCCGATCCACCTGTTGGGATACGTTTCATTCAAATGATTACGCACTTGTGCTGCGTAGTGGCATGGTGCACCGTCATTTTGGAAAACCATGTGTCTTCGTAAATCGAGGTTGACTTCCTCCAATAACAAGGGAAGATCATTTTCGAGAAACAATTTGTATGTCTCGCCATTGAGCCTCGGCGGCAATTCGAACGGCCCGATCATTTCTCCGTTCAGTATGCCTGACCACATGTTGACGCTAAAGCGATGCTGGAACCTAGTATCTCTGGTCAAGTGGGGATTCTCTACTGCCCAGTGGTGGGTGTTATGAATATTAAATATTCCTGTGCGCTCAAAACGCGACTCGTCAGTCCCCAAAACTTTTTCGAAAAATCCCGGGTCGTCTCTCTCCATCCTTAACATAGTCTGGCAAAAATCAACTCTCTGTTGGTAATCAGCAGGCATAAGAGCTTGAATCCGTTGAATGTGATATGCATGGTACCCTTCGACTTTCAATATTCTTTGGATTGATGTTCTGGGGATGTTCAAATTGCGAGCCATTATTCTTGTACTTGTTGAAGGGTGCTCAGCTACTTCGTCCAATACGAGGTTTCGACGGCCCGGATCAACTATTGGGATACCTTCACGCCTGCCTTCTCGACCAGGAATGCGGCCTGCCATCAAAGTGTTGTGTGTGTTAATAAAAACACGATGGTCGGGATACCTATTAGGCTGCGGTCCTCCACGGCGTTGAAGTTGCTCCCGATAAAGTCTTGCCGCTTCATGGCCGTTGCCTTGAGCAACTCCATAAAAATAATGCATTTCTGCATATTCGGCCAACGTGTAGTTCATACTCGTAATAATAATAATCTGTGACTTGAAAGAAAACCACGACACGACTATCGATTTTACAATTTCTGCCTGTCTTTTTATTTCCTTCAAATTTTATTTTTCTAGATAGTATTTCTGTCCATCAGTCATTGTTTGCCAGCCAGCACCTCAGCCAGCCAGCGTCATTGAACATAAAAGATCACAACACTTTCCAAGTCATCAAAATCCAAGTTGATAAAGCAAAGTCTTAAATACAAGCACAAGTAATCTAATTACAAAAAGAAGGCAGCAAGGTCCGTGGGCAAAGCAAAGTTTGTTTTCGTGGTAAGATAATCACCAAGAAGCAAACAAACTGCTACCGGAAAAAAAACAGGGTGGCATGATCAACTCGCACTTTTAAATGAGTAGTCCTCCAGTAAATTCGCGACTGCGACTCTCATGCAACTCAAAGTAATGTCTCGGAGTGGGTCATGCATTTATTATCTTAATGTTATGTTATGTCTATCAAAACCATACGTGCTTAGACTCAACTTTAAACATAGTTGCTATCTCCCTCACACCTCTTCTCCGCTAATTGACAATAAATTTAAGTAAACCAATAAAACGAACGAACTGCAATAAATGAACTTTTGTAAATTCCACCCAAGTACCTTTGAAGGCTGTTTTCTGCAAATAATACCCCATTAAGCAATAGTTTATTTTTATTTTAATGTAATTTTGAAACCTTGCGGAGTTTTTAAAATTAATAAGGGACCATGAGATTATCTTTTTCAATTTTTAATTTCAAGTTGAAAATTCAGAGCAGACTAGCTCGATCGTAAAATTCGAACTTTCGATAAAAATATAACTAACTTACATTAGAGCTAGGAAGCTGAAACTTTTATGGTTAAAAGAACAATTTAAGAGGATGTCACAAAAAAAAAAAAAAAAATAGTTATCCAAAAAAATAATAAAAAATAATTAATCCACTGAGGTCAATTTTCTTACAAAATTAGCAAAAAAAATCATAACTCCTAAACTACTAAAAATCGCTGAACATACATGGGGGTGATTTGGCTACCCCTTAACCTAAGGAATCAAAATTTTTCCTTTGGACGTCACTCTTTGGGCCACCCTGTATATATATTATCTATTAGTGTTCTCCTCTCTCTTAATGTGCTGTACCCAACAGGGTCCATGTTGTAGTTCTAATATATATTATTTGTATATTATAACATGACTGTAACATCTGTAAACTTCATGGAATATAATAAATATTTGAGAGTTTGAGAGTATCTATCTTGTTCTTAGATCTATACCAACTGATAAAACTCCATATTTTTGATGCACACAATGGAAGAACATATCCATTTGTTTATGTATTAGTTTATTATATATTATGTTTTCTTTCATTTCACTTTAAATCTATGTAGTAGCATTTTTCTTTCACCCAAAGGTTGCCTGGAAGAAATTGCTACTTTAGCAATGAGGCCGCCTATGTTGTACTTGTCTTCTGTTGTTATCTGTTGTGTTGTTTGTTGTATTCTTACGTGCAATAAAGTATTTTTATGTTATTTTATGTCACAATTATTTATAAACAAAAACTTGACATGACGTGTTTTTATTTACTAGTTAATTGACGTGACTCCATTAGAAGAAATTAAAAAAGCTGATAGCTCATGGTTCTACTTAGCTGATTATTTCATAAATGTCACATGTAAGGCCCGTAATTATAAAGAGCACTTGAGACTGACAGCTATTTTGAGTCCGTATCAGCAATGTCATTTTAGTACAAAAGGACCTGTCAAATCCAAACTTAATATAACTCTCAAAATTAAGATCGCTTTATAAATACGAGCCTTAATATTGGTGTTTATGTTAGTATCAGGGTTTTTGAACACTCTACATATTACAATTTAAAATATGGGGACGCTATGGAAAAGTTTAAAAGTTAACAGTGGCAGTCGTATTTTTGATAAAACTGATTAATTTGTTAAACATGAAGATAAAAAGGAATGAATATCTTTATGACAATATTGTGGAAAACGATTTCAAAAAGATTTTAATACCAATTAATATTATGCAATATGTTTATTTCGCACCGAAGTACAGAATTTCCAACAATTTCATAACGCCAAGTGGAAATTTAATTACGGTGTTTTCTTTTATTGGAATTATTCTATTCATTTCTACTCACATTTATAAATTTTGTACGAATGATTGGGTGTTGATACAGTTTCGTGGATTCCTAGCGTTTTATCCTATATTCAGTGTGATATCTTACAGTATCACATTCGTATTGTGTTTCATTGTCTACTCACGAAATTCCCTTACTCACGTTACCCTAGTTTTAAAGTTACAAGAGGCACACAAAAAGCTAAAATTTCAAAACAACAAATTAAAAAAGATTAAAGTTTGGTTTTGGATTGTAAGTTACTGCCTTAGTCCAATAAACATGGGAATAGGTATTGCTTTAGTGTTAAAAAGTATAACTTTACCCTTGCTTATAGATATTGTTTATACATATTCTGTATCGTACTTGGATATATATGTTGTTGATGGTATATTAATGATGCAAGTGTTAAATTGTGAGTTGGAAATGTGGAAAGAAGAGATATGTTATTATTATGGGATCTGTGTGGAGTTCCGCAAACTACGCGTTATATATGACGAGACACACTGGAAAACTATATATCAAGCATATTCAAGTATAATGCAAGCATATAATATATACAAACGCCTATATCCGTTCCCTGTAAGACTTACATACATACATATAATCACGCCTTTATCCCTAATGGGGTAGGAGGAGCATTAACAACCTAAACAAAGGTCGTTCCGCCACGTCTGACAAAGTTTCGAGGTTTATTTAAGATTAATTCTTATCGTATCTTCGTGAGCGTTTTACATTTTCACGTTCGCAGGATAAACCATGTCGCTCTAACGTTACCTAGCTTCTATCGATACCTTCTCACAAAACATACTTCTACTTATATTCTTTTACGGTCCATGCAGCTAGATTGAGGAACACTCTTGCGCATACTATCCGCGACAGTCCGTCAATTGCTGCCTTCAAGAAGAGAATTAAAGAACATTATCTTTCCCTAAGTAATCCATAGTATATATATTTATATATTGTAAGTATGTATATGTGTTGTATATATTTATTTATTATAAATATCTATTATATTTAGGATAAGTATATATTTGTGTAGATAAATTCTTTAAATTGTGCACGTCTTATCTTCATTTCATTTTATCTCATTTATTAGGTCTGCTGTAAGAAATTTCTTTATAGAAATAAGCAGTGCCTGTTGTATCTTAATTCCTTATGTATTTGTTCTGTGTATGTGTTTGTGTTAAATTGATTTGTAGGTATATTTCTGTAGTGAAAGGTTGTCAGCCTATAGCCTAAATTGCAATATCTCGGATCCCTTAGCTGTAAGACTTGAAGACATTCATTTGTCTGTTTGTTTTTCGTGGCCAAATTCTGGGCTGTATATATTGTAGCACCTGCCATCGACACGCTAAGAAGAAGATTTGTCTATTACGTTAAGCCGTCGGTCCCGGTCGCTGTCTTTGTTAGTGGTCGATACTCAAAACCATGACAGAGGCCTAATAGCTTTGCTGTGTGCTACTAGGCGGTTTTGAAACCCTGACACCAGGGTTTATCGGTTCGGTGTTCGACTCGAAAACCCACTTGCTAAGAAGAAGATTTGTTAATTATTTTTTTGTTATTACTATTGTTATTGCCCAGCAGTGGGACACTAATTACTTGGGAATTACACTCTATGACCTTTTTGAAAAAAGTAAATTAACTATTGATTTAATATGCTTTACTGAATCTTTTATAAAACGTTATACAGAATCTAATATTCAACTCTCAGGTTTTAAGTTAGCGGCCTCTTATTGTCGGCATTATTCGCGTGGCGGCGTCTGTATTTTGTATAGTTCAGCAATAGAAATAAGAGAGTTAGCGTTTATCAAAGATATGGCTACAGGCTTACATTTTGAATGCTGTGGGATTGAAATTGTGAACTATTAATTGATCCTCATATATATTTATATATATTCTTTATTGCGTACAAAAAATTTACAATAAATAAACAAATTTAAATTTAGTTCACAAAGGTGAGCTTATCTCTATAATGAGATCTCGTCCAGCCAACCTGTAAAACTGAATATGAGATAACAATATATACGGGGACAAGACATTACACGCTGTAGACTTTTACATATACATATAATCTAGAACCTACATAAACATACATATATGTTACCTAAATAAACAACTATGATAAATAATAATACATACATATAATAAATACAAATACCTACGTACATAAATACTAATTTTGTTGCGATAGGAAGTGCTCTTTCACTCTTTTTTTGAAAGATGATATCGATGGACAGTCTTGAACTGTCTTCGGAAGCTTGTTCCAAAGTTGTGTAGCTCGAACAGAAAAGGAATTGAAAAATAATTTGGTATTAGCACTAGGACACTCAAGTACTTTAGTGATACATGCGCGCCTAGGCCGGGGGTCAGAGGGTAGGAAATTAAAACGGGAACGGAGATACTTAGGAGTGGACGGATCATGAAGGATTTTATAGAGGACAGCCAGGATGTGCACATCACGACGAAGGCGGATTGGGAGCCATTTTAACCGAGCACGAAATTCAGATATATGGTCATATTTGCGGAGTACGAAAATAAACCGGATGGCAAGATTTTTTTTAGGTTTATAGGATTCCAAAAGGATAACTAAAAATATTTTTTTAAAACTTACAATTTTATTAGATAAACTCAAAAGGTATTCAAAAAGAAGGATATACCTATGACGAGAAAGCTTAGAGGATTACTTGAGGGCTCTAAATTAAATTTGCACATCAACTCTCCTACGCGTCGGTCTACATGTATTGACCATTTTGCGAGTAATGTTAGGAATGCTACTAGTAAAATTATACCACTGGGTCTATCGGATCATAATACCGCACAGCTCCTGACATTACCTACCTGTCAAAAAACGAACACAACCAAGATAAGAATGGTACGAAACTAAACGAGACTTCAGTTCTGAAAACATGTATTTTTTTTGATATTTTTTATAAAACTATCCATGGTTGGAATTTTATAAGGCACATGATGTAGAGCACATACTTTGTGATGTTCATACTGAACTACAACTTTTGTACAAACTTTGTTTTCCCAAGTTAAAAATTAAGTTTGACAATAAACCAAACACAATTTTGAAATGGTTAACAACAGGTTTAAAACGATCGTGTGCTATGAAAAGAAATTTAAGATTGCTATATTACATAGAAAAATCCTCTATTTCTAAGAAAACGTATAGAAAGTACACTCGTTTCATAAAAAAATGCATACATGTGTCTCAGAAAATAAATAATGACAAATATGTAATCGATAGTAAAGAAAACGCATATACAAAACCTAAAATCGAACACATTACTATTAATAATAAACAAATAACAAATCCTACATATATAGCATCTTAATTCAATAATTATTTTATCAACTTAACTAATAATAAACCGCACAAAACTAATAATACAAATTTTAGACTTATAAAAAAAAAAACCACAGTATATTTTTACTACTCACTGACGATAATGAAATAACTAAAATAATCTACTGTCTTAATCATTCAAACAGTACTGGCTACGATGAAATAAGTACAAAAATAATTAAATGTTGTGCAAGAGAATTTGCTCTATTTTTGATACCTCTAGTTAATTTATCCCTGTCTAATGGACTTTTTCCCTTTTTTTCCAATTAAGAAATCTGTAGTTACCCCGTTGTTTAAAAAAGGAGAACATGAAATAATAAAAAAATACCGCTCTGTAACGCTTATCCCTATAATTTCAAAAATATTTGAAAAAGTAATGTATACCAGGTTAATTTCATTTTTAAATAAATACAATGTGATCAAACCCGAGCAATATAGATTCCAAAAAGGAAAATCCACTGCCCAGGCTTGCTTTTCACTTATTAAAGCTGTTTCAATGTGCATGGACAAGAGAATTCCAGTGACGACCGTCTTATTTGACATGAGCAGTGCCTTCGATTTTGTACGTCACAAAACACTTTTGACTAAACTCGATCTATATGGGATTCGGAGATTAGCCAACAAGTGGATCGAAAGTTATTTAAGTGGTCGTCAACAATGTGTGTTAGTAAAAGACTTCAATAAGAATTCAGAATATATTGACTACAAATCGGAGTTTCAGGAGAACAATGTGGGTGTGCCGCAAGGGAGTATTCTCGGGCCACTATTATTTATTCTTTATATAAACGATCTCCCAATGGTTACTTATCATAAATGTGTTCTGTTTGCTGATGACGTATCGGTTATTATACCAAAGAATCCAAAATGTGACTACAATGATGAAATTAATGAGACAATAAGTAAGATTATTGGATGGATGGACTGCAATAATCTCCATGCAAATTTAACTTAAACAACATTCATACAATTTCACAATAAAAATGGTAGGTCGTTGGCGCTATCTCTAGCTTATCAAAACAACCATTACAGAGTCGTATGCGGCAAAATTTCTAGGAATCACTATCGATTCACAATTAAATTGGAAGGGATACGTGGAAAATGTCTGTAAGAAAATGAATAGCTTTGTATATGCTTTACATTGCCTTAAAAAAAACAGTTCTCTAAATACCGCACTTTTGGCATAACATGGTTATGTGTGGTCCGCGCTGAGATATGGACTCATTGTGAGGGGTGGCTCAGTTGAAGCTTATAGTGTATTTATTTATCATACAAAATAAATGTATAAGAGCCATGTGTAGTATCGGACCTATGGACTTCTGCAGACCTTATTTTAAAAAGCTGAATCTCCTGACATTGCCTGCTATGTATATCTTTAAAATATGTATATTTGTAAAACAAAATTTATAACTTTTTGATCTAAGGACTTTTTCATTTGCAACGCGATATCCAAATCGTCTGGCTATCTGTCAACATACAACCACTTGTTTTGCAAATAACTCGTACAACATGTAGATTAAGCTCTACAACTGTTTGCCAAACAGCATTAAAAACTTGCCTTACAGTAAATTTAAAGTTTCTTTATTTAAAATATGCACTGGAAACTCTTTTTATACCATTGACGAATTTGTTAAATTAAATGTTGAAATAAAATTACTTTTATATTTTGAATTGACATTTTACATATTTTTAATTGTTATATTGTTGAAATTTAAAATAATATATTATTTTCTTTGACATTTTTTGTGACGATATTATAATTCTATTATTTTAAGTGATGTTAATTATGGTCTATTATTTTACGCATGAGTTAGTCTTAACTGTTTTCATCTCAAATTTAAATTATAGGACAAAAATTTACATGCCAGTTGCTGGCGCATCACGCAAGGTCTGTGTTGTATATGTCACCTATTTATTATACCGTGTTTGCAAGCAAATAAATAAATTCATTCATTCATTCATTCATTATCTTATTCATTATCTTATCTTTTTCCGTGCTTC
This sequence comes from Scrobipalpa costella, assembly GCA_949820665.1. Classification (NCBI taxonomy): domain Eukaryota; kingdom Metazoa; phylum Arthropoda; class Insecta; order Lepidoptera; family Gelechiidae; genus Scrobipalpa; species Scrobipalpa costella. The sequence continues at coordinate 12,580,819 of OX463315.1, forward strand.
GGAAGGCACGTTAAGCCGTTGGTCCCGGTTAATATCGTTTAATAACGGAGATATTAGTCGTTAAGCCATGTCAGAGACCAGTGCTAAGCATTGGCGGCTTGAAAAACTCTGACCTAATCTAGGATTGGGTCTGGTTTTCCTTCTGGGTTTCGGAGGTCAGATGGCAGTCGCTCTGTGTAAAAACCAGTACCCTCGTTCAATCCCCTAGATTAGGTAGCCGACCCCGTGAGGTACGGGATAAGGCTAGGCAGATGATGATTCATTCATTCATTAATCCGCGGGCGGATAGCAAGTAAAATTATAATTAAATGAGATTCTAACCCAAATTTACATACACTTTTTGTATTAACCGATACTTAGCAATATTTCTAGATCGATTTTTGATAAAGTTTGTGTGATTTCGTTTTCAGATATTTCTGCTGGTTGTTTATACATTCATATATTCCATGCTTTATGCACAAATGTTCATCGAATTTGGCAAATTAAAGCTTCTGGGTGATTTTACAGTAAGTAATGCAATTTTAGACAAATACTTTATTTACTAATGCTAGTCTGATACTTCCACTTATAATATATACAAACTCATATAACTGCCTCCGTAGTCTAGCGGTCTGAGCCATGAGTTCTCGTTCTCGGTCCCGGGTTCGATTCCCGGCGGAGGCAACGACTTTGTATTGTTGTTTCTAGTTTGGGTAGAATATTGCAAGCCGATCACCTGATTGTCCGAAAAGTAAGATTGTCCATGCTGTCGGATGGTCATGTAAATAGTACTGTGTCTGATTTTGTCTGGTCGTGTCAGTCAATCTGTCCCTTCAGAATAAGATATTGAAGGAATAGAGAGTGCATCTGTGTGTAGCGCAAACACTTGGCCACTAAAAACTAGTCGTGCACAGTTGGCAGATCTCTGGGAGATTGGCCGCCATCACCAAAAATTTGTGGGAGTTTGGTTGACGACACGGTACAAAAATACCTGGAAGAATCCGACATAGACACTGACACAGCAAAAGATAGAGATAAATGGAAGAGGCAGGCAAGGAGAGCCGATCCCAGATAATAGGATGAAGGGTAAGGAGGAGAAGAAGAAGAGTCTGATACTTTCAGTAACATGCTTAATTCTTTTTGTAGATATCCAGCCTCTTCGTTAAAGGAACGGTTCTATTGTGGCTGATAAAAAACCTTATTTTGTTACGCCTGCTTAGTTCTCAATATGTGAGGTTCTATGACCTCCTTAGAATGGCTGAGAGTACATGCTGTGATGTCTTGCATAGAGAGCCTTCAGGTAAAATGTTTTGTGTATCTCGAATTGTGTATAAGTGAATTTGGCACGAAAGATAGCGTAGTTCTTAGTAATATGTGATATATACGTACATAGGTAGCGATCAAATGAACAGACTCCGTGGTCTAATGCTCAGAGCCATTAGCTCACGATCCGGAGGTCCTGGGTTCGATTACCAGGGGGAACACAAAGGTTGATATTTGTCAATTTCCGAGATTTTTACCAGTTTAGTTACGTAATGCAGGCCGAATCACCTGATTGACTGGAAGAAAAAAGGTTCCGTTCCGTTAAGCCGTCGGCCCCTGTCGCTATCTTTGATAGTGGTCGTTACACAAACCATGTCAGAGGCCTATTAGCTGTGGTGCTATTAGTCGGTTTAAAAACTCTGATACTAGGGTTCATCGGTTCGATAGACTCGATACCTACACGACAGAAGAAGAAGACATGAATAGAAATCTTGAATCGTATTGAATTATTTAAATTTTCATATCACGCATGAGTGATTTGTCAAAGGTCATTCCAGGCCTGATTTTTGTTAGATTAGTTATCTTCATACTCATATTTACATATTGGATTCAATTAGTGATTTTTTATTACCTATCTTTAAAGTAATTACTATAAATTATTGAGGGAGTAGTTTTAATCTGTTTCTTCCATACTGGACTGGGAGAGAAAGAAAAACATAGAATGTTCCAGTTGCCCTTCCTCCCGGGCATGCTGTAAAAGTCAGCAAAAGGGATTCGAGGGTTACAGTGTATTGTAATTTAGGCGATGGGCTGACAACCTGACACTACAGCAATACACATTACAATCTAAAATTGCCCTCAATTTATGTCAGACGTGGCGAAAGCGCCTTTTAGGAGGCGTTTTACGCTCTGCCTACCCCGTAAGGGATAAAGGCGTGATTTTATGTATGTATGTATGTATTTTTAATATATTCACTTTATTACAGAAAAAGCCAAACGCGCTTGCAAAACAATCCTTAGGATTAACTCGACAATCCAGAAAATGAGCCTATTCGGTTTCTTCCATGCGGACGGGCTGGCGATCAAAGTGTGGCGCCTGGTGTCTAGATACATTGTAGTGTTGTTACAAATTGCTATGGAGACGAAATCAGGCGCTTAACGAAAAAAGATTCTTCTATTTGAATTTCGTATTTTGAATGTATATACTTTTGTAATGGCAAATTAGCTTAGCTTAGTGGTCAAATTGTGGTGTCTCATTGTTGTACTATTACAAATTTCTATTCACAAATGAACAAACAGGAGCTTGTCATAAAAAATGTATTTATTAATTTAATTAATTTTATGCTTTTTTTGCTATTGAAATAAAATTAATAAATTTGTCACATCAAAACGAATTATAGTTTTTTTATTGACATAATCCATAAGTTTTTGTTTAGTTCGTTTCCGCCTACCCCGTTAGGGATAAAGACTTGATTCTATGTATGCATGTATGTAATCCATAAGTTAGTGGTCCAAGAAGGCGAACTGCAGCAATACGATCGTGTAGGTGGCAACAGTTTTGGCCATTCTTAGAGGCAGTGTAGCGTCCACAGCGAAAAGTCCACACGCGTTAATTTTACTGATGCGTGTGTCACTGATGCGAAGGAGGTTCTTTGAGTATCTACAGATCTTACCTGAAAAATAAATACGTAAGTATCATCATCTCCCTAGCCTTATCCCGTATCCTACGGGGTCAGCTACCTAATCTAGGGGATTGAACGAGGGTACTGGTTTTTAGACAGAGCGGCTGCCATCTGACCTCCGCAACCCAAACGAGAAACCAGACCCAATCCTAGATGAGGTCAGAGTTTTAAAGCCGCCAATGCTGACCACTGGCCTTTGATATGGCTTAACGACTAATATCTACGGTATTTAACGATATTATCCTGGACCAACGGCTTAACGTGCCTTCCGAAGCACGGAAAAAGCGCCGAACAAACGTACACATAAAATTCGAAACCCGAAAAACACATTGGTACGTGGTGGTATTCGAATCGCTCAGGAGGCAGCGGCCCTATCCATTACACCATCGGGCTCTATACGTAAGTATATTATAAGTTTTTTTTTAGTTTTTTTAAATAGCCTGTAATGTCCCACTGCAGGGCAAAGACCTCCCCTTTCTCCTTCCACATGTCGCGATCTTGAGCCATGTTTACCCAGTCTTTGTCAAAAGTATCTAGGTCGTCGCGCCACCGTTTTCTTGGCCTTCCTCTCCCTCGCCGGCTGTCGAGGGGGACCCACTCGGTTGCTACTCTGGACCATCTGTCTGGGTGCATTCTGCATACGTGACCCGCCCAGTCCCATTCCAGTTTTGCCGTCTCCTCGGTCACATCAGTAATGCGCGTTTTGCTACGCAGAGTGGTGTTACGGAATCTGTCCAATCTTTTGACTCCAAGTATGCTGCGCTCCATCGCTCGCTGGCAAACCGCTAGTCTGGACTTCTGAGCAGCAGTCAGAGACCAGACCTGTGCGCCATAGGTTAGGACTGGTAGGATACACATGTCTACGAGTTTGCGTTTTAAAGATAAGTGAACATTGCCTTTCATTAAGTCTTTCATGGACCAGTAGCTCTTCCAAGCATTATCGACACGACGATCGACTTCCTTGTCCTGCCGATTGTTGAAAGAGACTAGCTGGCCCAAGTAAATATACTCTTCGACATATTGTATATCCTTCAAGTCTACCGTTTCCCTATGTTTTGCGCTGTTGGTCATTAATTTGGTCTTTGATCCGTTCATCCGAAGTCCAAACTCGCGGCTCGCCGAGCTTAAGTCTTGTAGCATGGCCTGAAGTTCCCGAGAAGTCGGTGTAAAAAATACAATGTCGTCGGCGAAACGCAGGTTTGTAAGCCTCTTTTCGCCGACTTCAATGCCCTTCTGTTGCCATGAGAGTGAGGCTTTTTTAAATACCTTTTCGAGGGTACTGGTGAACAGTTTGGGGGATAGCGGATCACCCTGCTTGACACCTTTGTTGATTTGAAATACTGGCCCAGGTGGTTGGAGATTGATATTTGCCGTACTTTGAGAGTAAATGTTTTTTAATAGATCTATGTAGGTAGTTTCTATATTTTGACTAGCGAGAGCTTTAAACATAGCATTGTGGCAAAGACTGTCGAACGCTTTGCTGTAGTCCACGATTGCAAGATATAGGGACTTTTTATGCTCGACAGACTTTTCCACAATTTGATTGAGATCATGGAGATGGTCGGTGGTTGAGAAGCTAAGACGGAAGCCGGCTTGTTGCGGTGGTTGGTGAAGGTCTAATTTACCATCTATACGGTTCTGGATGACTTTAATGAAAGTTTTATACAAATGAGAGATTAAACTAATTGTCCTGTAGTTGTTTATATCCTGTTTGCTGCCCTTTAATAATTACAAGTTTAATTTTATAAGTTTAATAATTACATTTACTTAATAATGGTTTCTCTCAAACTGAGAGGGGTTTCTTGTTCAACAAAACTGAATAAACAGGAAATTATTTCAGGAAAAGCAAATCATGTTACTTCCTCATACATAATAGCGTCTTCGATCAGACAATTTGTATGACCAATTTTGAATGTACCAGCTCTATGTTGTGGCTTGTAAGAATACTAAATTCCTTTTATGTTTCTAAAAGTGTTCTGAGAATCTATTTGGAAATAAATGATTTGACTTTGACTTTGTTGTTATTTACTATGAAGAGAGCCCGATGATGTAGTGAAAAGGGCCGCTGCCTCCTGAGTTCGTGGGTCAAATCCCACCACGTACCAATGTGTTTTTCGGTATTCGAATTTCATATGTACGTTTATTCGTCGGTTTTTCCGTGCTTCAGAAGGCACGTTAATCCGTTGGTCTCGGTTAGTATCGTTTAATACCGAAGGTATTAGTCGTTAAGCCATGTCAGAGGTCAGTGCTAAGCATTGGCGGCTTGAAAACTCTGACCTAATCTAAGATTGAGTCTGGTTTCCCTTCTGGGTTGCGGAGGTCGGATGGCAGTCGCCCTGTGTAAAAAACCAGTTCCCTCATTTCATCCCCTAGATTAGGAAGCCCACCCCGTGAGATACGGGATAAGGCTAGGGAGATGATGATGTTGTTGTTCAATATAGTGTAATACTTACTAGAATTTGAGTTACATTTACGTATAGTTGCTTGTCTGGCCATCTCCAAGGTTTTGTATAGGTTTTCTGCGCATAAGCATACTACTGCATCTATAACCAAAGCTTTGCTGATCCACATTCCTACACCGAGGGCGTGGCTTGTGATGATATCGTTTTTCACCTGAATACAAACCAACGTTTTAAAAATATGTAAATACCAGGTGTAAGGGCCAGCGTCCTGCAAACTGATATGGGTTGCTCAGTCAACGACACTGAACAACTTTCACCAGGGAATTCTTTCGGGAAGTGCAAAAAAAAATGGCTTCTCCATACTAAATGTCCACGTCGTCGATCAGTCAATTTGTATAAAAAAGCCAATTTTTTTTTTTCACTTTCTGAAATAAAGTCCTGGTGGATGTTGTTCAGTGTCTTTGACTGAGCAACCCCTATTAGTTTGCAGGACGCTGTCCATTACACCCGGTATTAAGTAAGTAAAAAAATTGCGGACCATATTTTTGGGTGTGATTCTACCCATGAAACTGAACAACTATCCCTAAGGAACATAGATCAAAAACAAAAAAAGAAAATTGGCCCTCCCACACAAAGGTTGTCAGCGGCTCAAGTGAATTTGTATACGCAGACCACTTTTTCTTCATATTTTGACCTAGGTTCCTTGGGGAAAGCTGTTCAGTTTCATGGGTAGAATCACTCCCTAAAATAGGGTCAGCTATTTTTTTTACTCCCTTAATAGAAATCAAAAATGTTGTCCAGGAGGGATTGGAATCCAAGACCTTAACGGAACTGTGCCTCTGCTTTTAAAAGCTGGTAAGAGAATATTTATTTTTTATAGAAAATTAATAACAGATTATTATAAAATAGAGCTTTTTAAATTTGTATCTTCTTCTTCCTCTGTCGAGTGGGTATCGAGTCTATGGACCCGATGAACCCTGGTGTCAGAGTTTTTAAACCGCCTAGTAGCACAAATATCAGGCCTCTGACATGGTTTTGTGTAACGACCACTATCAAAGACAGCGACCGGGACCGTCGGCTTAACGTGCCCTCTGAAGCACGAAATCTTTTTATTTTCGGACAATCAGGTGATTCAGGCTGCAATGCCTCGAGAAACACGCGACACAATTACTACGTCAAACATTTGCTACATTTTTAAAAAAGATTTGCCAATTTTATTATCAAAAAACAAAATTTAAATAATTTTACTCGTTTCATTTTATAAGTAGATTAGGAGCATCCTGTATAACTGAGTTAGATAGATAATAAAAAAAAAATGTCCTACCCAAACTGGGGAAAAATTCACAAAGTGATAAATTCTCAAATATGAACTTTGTGTTTCCCCCCTGGGAATCGAACCCACGACCTCCGGATCGCAGGCCACGGAGGCAGTTAAATTGAAATTGGTATAGAAAATGTCTTCATTTTAAGTAGTAAAAAACAATTTTATAACTCACCGAGCGTGTTCGTATCCACATCAAAAGGATTTCAATGAAACTAAGCGTTTACAAGAAAGTTGAACAGATATGGCACAAAATCTGTAAATCAATGGAAAAGATAAACATAATTTGTAATAGCACCACTTATCTGTATTTTAAAATCGAAATTAATGCACAAAACCAGTTTTCATTTTATAGTTCAACACAGGTGTATAGATAAGTATAATGAATACTACTTTTAGGTCCAAGATGCGGACTGAATCTCCTCTTGTCATTTCATTGTCAGTAAATTTTTCTAATAATCATATTCAATAAATGAAAAATAATCTTTTCTAATACTTTGGGAACCAACTTTAATTTTAATAACAGTTTTGTAAAATTGCGAGTGCCTAAGGAAGAGGCTGATTACTCACAAAACAGGGTATCCTATTGTGAGTATCAGTTGCTGCATAATTGTATGACGTTTGTAAAACTGAATAAATGTCTTTTTTCTTCATCTGTAAACTCAAATCCGGTGAATGACTTACCGTCAACCTAAAAACCTTCTGTGACAAAGTGATAGCGTCCAACAAATCCTCAAGGATTTTCACTACGTCGCCTATTATACCTTCAATGTATTCATCGTCATTCATATTCATTAGTATTGTCCAACGTCTTGTATGATTTGCAAGGAAATTTAAAATATATCCCGCGTATATCATGTCTAGATCAAATATAAGAGTACTGCCTATGAAAATTCCTCTGTTCCACGACCATGTTGGGTCCAATGATAGTTTTGAGACTATCAGAATTAAATACGCAAGTATAAGTAATAAACATGGGATTAATAAAAGCATCCTATTCTTCAACACATCGTTTCTGTCATACAATGATCTATAGATTTCTTGAAGCGTGATAATTAGCTTAAAATTGTCCTTCTTTAACCGAATCACTAATACGCTTAAAATTATATATTGGCATATATATTGGAAATATATAACCATATACATAATGACTACTGTATTTGTTACAAATATTATTTTGAATTCGTACAAAGTAATAATACACAACATTATGTATGCCATGTTAGCAAACACACCAAAAACCATGTATGATTTCGAATTAACTGTAATTATGTCATGTTTTAATCCATACTTTTGCACGCAAAATATTAAACATAAATAATGCACTGGTTTTAAAATACTACAAAAATCTGCGTAACATTTTTTTGACAAAAGTTTGGTTCTTGCATCACCATTATTGTTCGTTTGTACTGTTTCAATATTTGTAGCTTTAACATCCACTTTGATCTCTAGTATATTTTCTTCTTCATTTTCTTCCATTTTTGTTGATTTACAATTGTTCATAACAAAGTAAACGTGTTTTGTTGTTTTAACCTCATTGTAGCAATTTTTTCAGGTCAATAATTATCAGGCTTTTAAAAATAAATTTACTATTTATAAAAACAGATATTTTGTATTTATGTGTACAAAGTTTATTTTAGTTTGGTTTTACGGTTTTAAAATGAAAACGTACCTGCGTGTGTATGGGATACTCTGTCAGACCCTTATTATTATAATAGAGTTTTCTTTGTCAAATATTTTCAGTGTAGGTAAACTGTTATGGGTAAAGGCGTGATTAAATGTATGTATGAAAACTGTTTCCTTAACTTTAAATTTTTTTTTGAGGAGTTGCTTATATTAAGAATAGAAAAATATAATACCTGAACATTAACACAAATATAATAAAGTTAATGGATGGAAAGTTCTTTATGTTAATTGATGTTTATTTGTTTAACACCCACTCGCCGCTACTTAGTTAATTGACGACCGGTATTTGTTTTCATTTCATTAAGTTTGCTTGAATATTGAATTTTTAGAAGTAGTTTGAAATAGAAAGCGTTGTTTTAATTATACATTTTACCTTTACGGTTTTATTATCATCACTTTCATTTCAAAGTTTTTTTTAAATATTCTAATAGTCAATGTAATCAAAATATACACAGCTTCTGTTTCAAGTATCTCTTTGGCTTTTCTTTCTTCTTTCTCTTTCTTCGTCATCAGGTCTTCGTGGATTTCTTCAATTTTTCTCATCTTCGTTTCTAGAAAGAAATAACAATTAATAGATTATTGCATTTTTGCCATGTATTCCATTGCAGATATTTTTTTAATATCATATGAATTTAAACAATGAAAAATAATATGCCCAAGTTCCACAAGAAACTACATGCCCTTTTCATAATATCATTAATTCTTTCTTGCAACCAAAAACAATGTACCTATAAATAGTAAAAAAAAAACTGAGTAAAACAGTCAGATACAGGCAACCGTAGCAATTTCTTCCACGAAACTTAAGGAACATAAAATTTACTTTTCCTACCAGGATGGTATAAATCGCAGCAGTAAGAATATTATTTTCAATTTGATTAAAAAATCATAGAATAGTAAACAGTCTATTAAAACCCTACAAATAATAATTTTGCTGTTTGACATCAAATAAATTTATATCGATAGAATAAAATACTGGTGTTTCTTTTAAAACGACAAAACGAAAGACATTCAGAAACTAATCAACATTTGCTAATCAACATTAGAACAGTTGGATCCTGGCGAAAGCATGACGGTTGGTCAATTTGCGTTTTACAATTTATTTTCACTGGTAATTTTTGGCCAGTATTCTAAATATAATATGCCCTACCTGCAATATGCTCTTGGAGTCTCTAACACTAGTCACCATTGTTATCCTTTCACAAGTTTTCCTAATCATCACATTTAGTATCACTTGGTGATTCTACACAGCTGAGGAGTTTGAAATCTCTGCCGAAAGCCTCTCCATCACCCAGGGTCTGAGGCAAAGGCTGATTTAGGGTTTCAGGAAGGAAGAGTGACGTCACACCTCCAACAAAACTGAGGATACCCATCACTATGAAGGGAAGAGCTCTGGAATACATGGCCTGTTGAAAAATTATAAATAAATTAGTCTCTAATTTACTGCTTCTTCAATTTGAGATAATTCACATCATTACTTTTGACATGAAACCTTTGATAAACAATAAACAAACAAGATGCACAATCACGAAGAAACATCGATCAAAAAATGTCCAAGCCGCACTGCACATACGTATAGTTATTGTTATATTTATAACATTAAAATATTCATTTAAATTTGGACCTTAACACGTCAAAGAAAGGGTACAATATCAATAGCACTCGCACATACATCATTTTGACTGAGCACTTCGTCATTGTGGCACGTCAAAAGCCGCGAGCGAGCAAGATGATAAATACAGAATGAAAGTTCTCCCCGATGACGTGATGGGCAGACTTTTGCCGCGGACACTTTTTGAGTGAGATTGTGCATCTAGTTAGTTTTTTGTTTATCAAAGCATGAAACTGAAAATATTTCTTATATAATTTCCTCAGATACGCCCTGGATAACAGTCGTACTAGCCATGATGGGCAGAAAATGAAACATAAACAGATGGTGATTGACATGATAGAAAATATTTAAACCATGTCTTCCTCAATTAATACAATAATTAAATGCGTAAGTAAACGTGAAGGCACGTGTGAGTAAATATAAATAATGGAAAAGTCTAATTAAATTTACGTTGTTGTAAATATTTACACCAAAATTTCATGTTAAAAGTGGCATTAAGATCACGGCGAATTTGAAAAATATCGTGTGAAAAAATATGGCTTTGAAAAAAGGAAAGTATTTGAGCAACGAAGTACTTATAGACAACATATTGGCAAAAGATTTTCAGCAGATAGTATTCCCACTCGAAGCTATGCAGTGGTTGGTGGTACAAAACAAATATATTATGATCAAAGATAATTTGATCACCCCAAAGGGAAAAACAATAATATGGCTACTGCTTTATTCATATTCATTATTTGGGCTATCATGTTTTACAAACTCGTAATAAATTTACATAATTATCGACATAGTGAAAAAATATGGCTTTGAAAAAAGGAAAGTATTTGAGCAACGAAGTACTTATAGACAACATATTGGCAAAAGATTTTCAGCAGATAGTATTCCCACTCGAAGCTATGCAGTGGTTGGTGGTACAAAACAAATATATTATGATCAAAGATAATTTGATCACCCCAAAGGGAAAAACAATAATATGGCTACTGCTTTATTCATATTCATTATTTGGGCTATCATGTTTTACAAACTCGTAATAAATTTACATAATTATCGACATAGCGTTTACCCGGTCATGGATAAAATATGTAACGCTGGTATAATGTTTTACTACACCGTATGTATTGCAATAATTTTATTGAATAACATCAAATTGACGGACAAATCCGTTGAACTCATATTGAAATTGCAAAAGCTTTGCAAAGTGCGAATACAATCAGATAATAAACATTTTGTATTTTGGAATTGGGCATGGTTTGCTATTTTACTGTTTGACGTGTTCTGTACTTCACTGCATTCTTGTTTGACGCATAATGATTATTCCGTCAAAGAAATCAGGTTTTACTATTTTAAAGTAAATGTGATTGTCTCTTTTCGCTTGTTGAATTATTTGCGCGGGAAACTGGACGCATGGAGGCGTCTGCTTCATGTTCCGTTTCAGGATTTTGAAATATCTCATCAAAATTTTGTAACAATCATCGAGGCATATGATTTGCTCAAGCGACATTTTGAACATTTGGTAAGATCATAATTTTTTAATGAAAAATAAAATTCTTCTCAAAAAGCTGTACATAAAGAGTGCTTTGATTTTAGATGAGTCTGCATATTATTCATGTATTTTTACAAACTCTGGCAGCTTTAGAAAGGTTTATAATATCACGAAGTATAAAGGATGATTTTGGGGAAGCGGTACGTGCTATTTTATATTAATTAAACTTGTCATGATGTAGTTTACAATGTCATTATTATCAGCATGATATTATTTTCCATTATCAGCATGATTATCATCGTCATGAGTTTTTTTTACTGTCTTCTGATTTATACGTTACAAATCGTTTAACAGCTTCAAGCAAGTTTAAATAAATCATTTATATATTTACAATTTATATTTTACAGTCCATGTGGAATCCTTTTACGATATTGGTGATATGGATATTGAAAAATTTGTACATGCAATCTATAATTGGATATGAATGCGAAAAATTCTATACAGCAATGAAAAAATCGAAAGTAGTCTGTATAAGACTAGAAAGAAAAGACAATTTATCAGGTAGGTACTCTTTTAGATTAATTAAAAATCAGAAAACTTCAACAATGAAAATAATAAAAGATCCCACATTAACTCACAAATCAGCGTTACCAAATTTATAATATAAATCGTTAAAGACTCCATAATTCTAAACGAATATTGGATGACATTTGTTTATCTGATTCACGTTAAACTGCAAGTTCACATCGAGAAGCAACGACACGCGATGCGGCGCACACTATTCAAGACTGTGATATGTCTGTTTACTATTTCAGAAACACAGCGAGGCTTCTTGAAGAACATTCGCCGAATCCAAAACGCAAGGTTCAGAAAAGTCACCGCTTGTGGTGTCTTTAACGTTGACGCTCGACTTCCGCTGAAGTTTGCGGGGGCTATGGCGGCTTATTCCTTTGTTTTACTAGAATTCTACTTTCTATAATGGTACAAAATATGGACCAAGATACCACCGGCTAAATCTAAAATTTAAATCTATCTATCACTTTCAAAATAATGGAATTCAAAAAAGACAGGCGATTTACACTCTATGGTTTTAGACTTTGTCCGCTAGATTTTGACGCACGTTTCCCCAGTATTTATGTTAATTTTATCAGCCGTATCATATGACGGGGGATAAAATTGTCAGATACGCATAATCAAAAACCGGAAAGAATATATCTCCTTTTCCATAATAAATCAGAAAGGCCAATGGGCCAAAGGACTTGTTTTAAGGAAGTTGGGTTCGGCTGTTTATTTGGTTTGCGTTATGGATAACAATATAACTGTGAAAAAGCATGCTAACAAGATCTTGAAATTTAAGGAAGAGGAAGATGTTCAAGATTCTAGGCTAGAGTTAGCTTCGGCAACAAATCGCCAGGACTCGACTGATCTGCCACCTTTAATTGAGTCGACTGAACTGTCACCTATAATCTTAGAAGTTCCTGTAGAAACAGACTCTCCTAAAAACAAACATCATTTCTCAGTCAGCTATTCCTGCTATAATAACGGAGAAAGTTTCACAAGTTACAGAAAACGAAGTGGACTGTTCTAGAAATGATTTTTATCTTGCTGTTCCGACTGCTGTGACAACTGAGGACACAGTTTCACAAGAAACAGATGATGGAACACGCTCTGCTCAGCAAGTTGATGATGATGACGCCGGCGAAGAGTCTGATCAATGGGCAGAAGGCGAAACTAGCCCAAATCAACCACAGCCGGAGAATTGTGATGTTGAATCAGAGCCTGAACGCGCTGAACAAGCAGCGGCACTCAAACGAACCAGACCTATCATAGACTATCGGCGTTTCTTTTAGTTATAAGAATAGTGGTGGAGGGATGTTGGTAATATGAAGGTATTAGAATATAAGTTGCGGGTGGCTGCGTTCAACCGCCTTTTGAGTTGATTAGAAGCTTGTCTTGTGAACGGTTGTTTCTTTTGTCTGACCTCAACTTCCTCCACAATTTGGGAATTAACACATACAAACTGGGGTACTTACTCAATGTTAGAATGGTTTGCGTGTTTATTTCTAACCTAGGCTGGTCACCGGGTAATTAAAAATACTCAGTCAAATAAAAAAGAAGTTCGTGTAAGATCGATTAAAACCTACCTACCTACCCCCTAAGTCAGGTAGCGTGATTATTTGTATCGTAAATTTGAGTTTAAGTAATGCTCAGTCAAACAAAAAAAGTTCATCAAATCGGTTTAAAACGACCAAAATTTAATTTTCTTCCTATCTCCTAAGTCATGAGGCGTGATTTGTATCGTAAATTTGATTCTAAATAATGGTCAGTCGAATAAAAAAGTTCCATGAAATCGGTTAAGAAACAGCCAAGTTTCAATTTCCTGCCTGTATCCTAAGTTGCAACCCAGATAACACACAGTTGAATAAAAAAAGTCCCATCGAAATCGGTTCAGCAGTTTTGGCTTGATGTGGTAACATATAGACAGACAGACAGACAAAAATTTTGATCTTTATATCGTAAGTTTTGATATTTATATCGTTAATAACGCTAGCTGCAATATTTTTTTTGTAAAAATATTCAATGTACAGACACGACCCTTCTAAAGATTTATTATATGTATAGATAAAGAGTACATACTACATACTTACTTCCATGGGAAACAATATTAATAAACGTAATAATATATTACAGAGCTATGTTTCGGAAAGGGTTACTAATAAAGATGTTTTAATCATATCAATGACTTTCAGTGGTAGCTATCCACTAATAAACTAAATTGAAATGTAAGCAACACAAACGGAAAATTTGGATATAGTTAATTGAATCAAAATGTATAAACACAAAATGTATTATTTAACAGCGGTTACCTTTCCTGACAATAATTACAGAAAAGGACGGACGACAAGACTACATGGACCAAAAGGAAGTTCCTAAAGCGAAATCAGAAAAAAAATGATTTAAAAAATGACAGCAAATAATATTAGAATATGGACAAGAAATGAAGTGCTCTTAAATAATATACTAGAAAAAGATTTTCAGCGCCTGCTGTTGCCCCTTGAAATTATGCAGTGGTTTGTCTTACAAAACAGATATATTATCAAAGACAATTTCATCACTCCAAAAGGTTTATATAGCATTCTGGCAACAATTTTCTTTGGAGTAACTATTTGGGCTGTCGTGATATACAGAGGTATATTAAACATATTTTTCTATAGCTACAGAATTTACCCTGCATTTTTCAAAATATGTAGAGTAGGATTTCTAATATATTACACTTTATTTATTGTAACAATTTTATATACGAATATTAATTTAAGCGAAAAATCCGTTGAACTTGTTCTAAAATTGCAAGCGATTACGAAATTTATAGGAATTCCAGCTGGTAAAAAAGATATATTTAGCAACTGGGTTTGGTTAGTAATACCATTGCTTGATGTCATTAATACATCAGTTTGTTCATATATCTTGGACAATGATTACTCTTTTGATAATATTTTCTTTTACTATTTTAAAGTAAATTTGATCATATCCATTCGAATGCTAAATCATTTAAGAGTCAAATTAGTCATTTGGACCTATCTACTCGATCGTCCGAATCAAGATAAACAAGAATCTCATAAATGTTTTGTGACAATTATAGAAGCGTACAATTTGTTTAAACGCCATTTTGAAATTCTGGTGAGTAAAAATTTTATTAAATAACAAAAAATCTAATTTTTAATACCTTATCGATCACGATAAAATGTTGACGGTTATTCTACTTACATGCGTTTTCTTTTTTAGATAAGCTTGCAAACAGTCCACGTACTCTTGCGAGCACTGGTAGCTTTACGGAGATTTTTACTAACAAGACGTATATTTGATGACATCGGGGAAGCTGTAAGTACCAACTCAAATGTCAATAATGTTAAGAGGTGGCTAGAAGGAACTGGATACAAAGAGCTAAACATCGAGCACAGTAAAGAATTTATAATTTTACAAATTAAGCAAGCTACAATTGAGTTTCCTAAACACTTGTAGTGAGAGACTGGTGCCTGAAATAAGTCTAGGATCTGTGCTTCAGGTTACCAGTTTCTTAGCAGTGGTAAGAGAGAGAGTATGTTGAATAGACTTATACAGACTGGGCTCTAATTATATTCGTACGCCAAAAAAAGCGGCGCGGACGCAACTAATTGAAAATACAAGCAATTGTATGAAATGAACTATATGGAGCCGCTTGTCCGCTCTTCGGTTGCTGCTTCGAGTGGCGTAGTCGCAGCGGCCAGCTGTCAAAACACGAAAATGAAAACTGGTGTTGCCAAACTGTCGATAGTTGTACTATCTAATTTTTTTGCCACGGTGTGGGGGTTGATCGCAGAGCACCCGTACGTCTCCTTTGAAGGTGTGTTTACTTCGATACCAGACCGAGGCACAGGACTCCGCAGTAGAGCATATATATAATTTAGCCAGTGCCGATGTCCTCAGCACATCGACACCGGCGCCTCACGTGAACCCTTTCAATCAGATTCACGCGCGACGGTATTTTGAGCGATTTTCTCTAAATGGTTAAAAAATAAAAAGCATAAATACAAAAAACTTAACTATCGATATTTTTCATTTTATATTATCAAGTCTATTCAAGTCTATTCTTCCATGTTGGACTTTGAGCAACAGAAAAACATGGAATGTACCAGCTGCATTTCTTCCCGGGCATGCTGTAAAAACCAGCTAAGGGATCCGAGGGTTTCGGTATATTGCAATTTAGGCGATAGGCGGAAAACCTGTCACTATGGCAATATGCCTATAAATCTATCATAGATAACCCTCAACACTTTGTCAGACGTGGAAGAACGACTATCGTTTAGGTCGTTTACGCTCTGCTTACCCCATTAGGGATGAAGGCGTGAATATATGTATGTATATTCTTTGTCAGACGTGGCGGAACGACCTTTGTTTAGGTCGTTTACGCTCTGTCTACCCCATTAGGTATAAAGGCGTGATTATATGTATGTATGTAAATCTATTTACCTTAACACTATTAAATTTTCAAATGGGTACTAACGTGTTTTGAGGTCCTTAAATTAGTTTCTCTTTACAAATTCGAATTTTGAAACTATAAAAGAGAGTTATTACAAATTTTTGATTTGTTGATCTTAAAATTGGACTTCTGTCAAGAAGCAAAGAAGAAAAAACTCACTAGCCGCAAAACGTGTTTGTCAACATTTATTGACTTTATTGACAGAGAGCCGCTAGCGACCGGTGGCTGCATATATTTCATTAGGGCGGACGATCCGCTCTAATGAAGTATATGGAGCGGATCGGCCGCGGTCGCAAAATTTTGCGAAAGAACATAGTTTGAGCCATATATTGATAGATAAACTCTTTATTGCGCATAATTAGTTCAGTTTAGATAAGCTTAAAATACAACAATGTGATGATGATTATGTATCAACACCGACATGATACTTACAATACAATACAAAATTCTTCATTGCACAAAGAAACACATACAACAGAACTAAAAAGGAACAAACGTGACAGTACAATATAGGCGGCCTTAATGCTAAAACAGCAATTTCTACCAGGCAACCTTTAGGTATAGAAATTGTACAAGCAGAAAGCGGGATAGTGCATATTACTGCATAATACTTAGACAATATTTACACACTATTAAATAAATATTTCAATGAAGTATACATATCTTATGATAAACTAATCACTACATAGTATAAAACAAAGTCGCTTGCTCTGTCCCTATATCCCCATATATATATAAATCTTTGACACTACGCAATGGATTTTGATGCGGTTTCTTTTAATGGATAGAGTGATTCAAGAGAAAGGTTTATATGTATAATACATACATAATATTGTAGAGAAACACTGATTATTGAGAGGATATTACTTACATAATTAATTAAATTTCTTGATTTTGCAGTCTATGTGGAGTTCCTTGACGATGTTGGCAATATGGATTTTGAAAAACATGTACTTGCAGACAGCCATTGGGTATGAATGCGAAAGGTTTTATTCTGCAATGGAAAATTCTATGGCAGCCTGTGTAAGGCTAGAAAATATGAAGGACACATCAGGTACAACCAGCGTAGTTTCTAACACCATATCACTATCACTACATAGTATAAAACAAAGTCGCTTTCTCTGTCGCTATATCCCTATGTATGCATAAATCTTTAAAACTACCCAACGGAATTTAATGCGGTTTCTTTTAATAGGTAGAGTGATTCAAGAGGAAGGTCTATATGTATAATACATGTATAATATAGTAGAGAAACACTGCAGATTTTCATGCGAAGCCGGGGCGGGTCGCTAGTAAACTACATTGTTTTACTTATTATTATACTAACTCCCAACAAAGCGGTGGTAGGCTCCGCAAGAGGCCGCCTGGCTCGCGACCACCGTCTCACCGGAGTCTAGCTAGCGCTTCGGAGGGCACGTTAAGTCGTCGGTCCCGGTCGCTGTCTTTGAAAGTAGTCGTTACTGAAACCATGTCAGAGGCCTAATAGCTGTGCTACTAGGCGGTTTGAAAACTCTGACACCAGGGTTCATTGGGTCGTTTGACTCGAGAATCCACTCGCTAAGAAGAAGACCGGAGTCTAGCGCCAAACAGCATGTTGTGTGTGAGATTGCCAGTGCCATAACAGTTTACTTCCAAGCTGGACTTGGAGCAAGAGAAAAACATAGAATGTGCCAGCTGCATTTCCTCTCCGGCATGCTGTAAAAACCAGCTAAGGGATCCGAGGGTTTCTATATATTGCAATTTATGCGATGGGCTAACAACCTGTCACTATAGCAATATACATTCAAATCTATTTTAAATAACCCTCAAAACTTTGTCAGACGTGGCGGAACGACCTTTGTTTAGGTCGTTTACGCTCTGCCTACCCCATTAGGGATAAAGACGTGATTATATACATACATACATATTTGTACGTATATCGCTGTAGTGACAGGTTGTCAGCCCATCGCCTAAATTGCAATATACTGAAACTCTCAGAACCCTTAGCTGGTTTTTACAGCACGCCCGGGAGGAAATGCAGCTGAAACATTCTAAGTTTTTCTTTCGCTCCCAGTCCAGCATGGAAGTCTATTGATTATATGTATGTATGTATAACATAAGGTGTTCTGGGTGAGCTCGCTCCTTCGTCGTCTCTTGTCACGGTCATCCCTGACCTAGTGTCTAGAGTCTAGAGCATAACATTTCTAATTTAAAAAAACTACATGCTATTTATATTATAAAAGATCTTGGAAGAATATTTTGTTCATGAATCTTACAATCGTCTTTATTTCCAGTAGAAAAATACAATAGGATGTTTAATAAATTTGATGAATGAATAATTTAGCACATTTTATTTCAGATGATCATCGACGTCTTCTCAAAAACGTTCGACGTCTCCAGACGTCTAGTTTCAGTAAAGTTTGCGCGTGCGGCACTTTTGACTTTGATGCGAAACTTCCTTTGAAACTTACCGGCGTGCTCGCAACGTATGCTTTGTTTCTACTACAATTTTACTTTACGAAATGATTCCTTCCTCTACTTCCTCCTAATATTTATAATATGAGATTTTTCATGGATTTTTTTATTTACCATTACCTACTTGCATTTGGAAGTGGAACCGGTTGGTAGGGAAAGGATACTAAGGGTCGTATTTATAAACAGCACTTGAGAGTGACAGCGAGTTTGAGTTCATATCAGAAATGTCATTTCAGTACAAAATTACCTGTCAAATCCATACTTAATGTCGCTCTCAGTCTTGAGATTGCTTTATAAATACGAGCCTAAGAAGTTCATTGCTGAACTGGACCACAGACTCAGGGAGAGCGGTCAAGCAAGGCCTAAAGCCACTTCTGGCCTAAAGGCTATCCATCGCAATTCAACGCGGAAACATCGTATTGTATACTCTTACTAATAAATAAAGTAATTTTAACTTACATATCATGTTTGTCTTTGTTTTATAGGAATATATTTATAAAAATTACCCTCTGGTTATTTTTGCGATCGAAACTTTCTTTTCATTTTAGTAAATTGAAACAGAGCTAAGATTCGTTTTTGTAATAAAATAAATAGAAATAAGTGAGTAGGTATGTCATTAATAAAATAAAAAATGAACGAGTAAAGTTAAAAAAAGGATTCAAATATGCCTAAAAATAGGCTAGGGTATTAAGTCTACAATTTCAAGAAAATCTTAATAAATAAAGAATGCCATCATGAAGGTAATTGCACTAATGATCAGGTACGGTATTTCAATATTGTAGCCAGTAAAAAAATATATTTTATCATTTGTGTAATCACTTAGTAAATGACAAAATGCATTACCAACTCTTTATTTTATCATAATTTGATACAATACATACAACACAATAATTTATATTTGTTGTCTTATATAAAAGACTAAAGAATTATATAAAATGGTTTTGAAGCAGTTTTTTTCCGGAAATATCGATTTTCTCAGCAATCTATACATATAATAAATCTCTAGAAGGGTCGTGTCTGTACATTGAATATTTTTACAAAAAAAGTAATTGCAGCAGGCACATAGTATAAAACAAAGTTGCTTTTTCTGTCCCTATATCCCTATGTATGTTTAGATCTTTGCAACTACGCAACGGATTTTGATGCAGTTTCTTATAATGGATAGAGTGATTCAAGAGGAAGGTTTATATGTATAATACATGCAGAATATAGTAGAGACACACTGATGATTTCCGTGCGAAACCGGGGCGGGTCGCTAGTTAACGATATAAAGATCATAACGATTTTTTCGATTTTTTATCTGTCTGTCTGTCGGACCCTTCTAGAGATTTATTATATGTATAGATTTGAAAATCTCTTCTTGGATTAGTGTAAATTAAAATGTATACGAAACTATTAAAGCGTTTTGTTCACTTTTTCATATGAAATCTTATTGACTATGACTTATAAAAAAATTAGGTATGAATGATTTTACTAAATTTTTTAATATAAAATATTTTTTTAATATAAATAATATTAAAAGCGAACCTGATTGTCAACTGAAAAACTATTTATTGGATAAAAAATATTAAACTGTAAGTGAATATCAGTTACTGGAATAAAAAAAATATTATATTGACATTTAGTCAGTAGTTTTAGTACTTAATTATTTTATTTTAAATTGACATTTTCATTTACATATTTTATTTTTTACTGATCATGTTCACATGACATTCTAAAGATGATTTCTATTTAAGTTTGATACTTATTTAAAACTATTCAGACATTTGTTGGAATTTATTTCTATGACTGTAATTTGTGTTTTGACATTTTTGTTTTATTTTATTGTATAATTTGTATTTAATGACAATCGTATTATTCTCTGTAATTACGATTATTATTATTTCAACATAATTATGAAATTCATAATGTGAAATGAATTAATCTAATCTAATTCAATAAAAGTTACTACCATCGTTAAGAAATTAGTATTTATTTATTATGCGTATTTTATTTTTCTAAAATGTCTTTGATAGATAGTTAGTAGGTAATAAATCAACAAGTTACATGATTAATATTGCCGATACGCTCTGTTTCATTATAGGAAAAATAAAATATTACATTATTAACTATTTATTATAATACATTTTTCAAAGTAGTCGTGAAATGCGACGGCAACCGTATTTTCCTGGAAACAATGATTTTATTTCTAATAATATTCTTGAAAAAGATTTCCATCATATTTTCAAACCAATCATATTCAGAAATAAAATAACTTTAGTTCCAAAATTTTCTACCATAGATAACTTTATACATTTCAAAAAAAAAGAGCTGTATATTGGAATTTATTTGCTAATATTTACTTTTTTGTAAATTGTTTGACAATAATTATTGCTAGGAGCAACAAGTTTTCATTTGAGACCAGTAGAGATGTTATAAATTTTACGTTTGATCTCATTACGGTTCAAAATGCTTTATCATATATTATTCTCAGTATAGTAAACTTAGGAAGAAATATTCATTTGGAACTATTTCTTAATATTAAAAAAAAATGTTGTATATACAATGACAAGAAATCGTTATCAAAATATAAATATATTTCGTGGCTGCTTTGTTTGATTCATTCTATTTTAACCATTCTTGACATAGCTTACGTGAAATTTGAATCAAATGTTTTTGTGTTTGTGATATTGGGAGCATATGTTTTGGATACTGAAACTATTTATGCTGTATTTATTTCGAAGATTTTTTCAATAAACAAAATATTCGTCTTTCAAAACCGTATATTTCAATCGTTATCCTTTATTAAACTAAAAGTATAATATTCTAATTTTATGTCCGCGTTCTTCATTTGCTTGTCATTAAATTTTTCAGATATTACTGCACTTTATAATGTCATTCGTGGAAAAACTTGAATACATTGAAATCATTATACTTGGCGTAGCAAATCAAGTAAGCAATATTCAAAAATGGCTGTTTTCTTAATCGTCTAACTACAAACTACCTATTTTAAGCTTTACTTATATTTTCAGGGTGTTATAAAACTTATGAAAACTAATCCCCAACTCTTCTACGTCATTTTTAAGGGATTTTTAGGTGATATATTGCTCAGAATATCTTTTCAAAACCTTCACTGTAAAATTGAAAACGCTCTAGTCAAGGCTATCAAAAAACATAAAAATTCATCACGTAAGATATTTTAATATTTTATTTGAAAAAAAAATCAGGATCATGATACTTTTAACATAGGTATAAATTTTAAATACAAAGTAGCACAAACTCAACTGCTGTATAATAGAGTAAGGGATTCGAGGATATCAGTATATTGTAATTTAGGCGATGGGGTGACAAACTGTCACTACAGCAATATACAGATCAATTTTAAACAACCCTCAAAAATTAACAGACGTGGCGGAACGAACATTGTTTGGGTCGCTAACCATGTGGTAGGCCCCATTAGGTATAAAGGCGTGTTTTATGTATCTATATATTATAATAGTTACCTGGCTTTAATATACGTAATATTAAATTAAATTTAAATTTAAGCTTTGCATGGATTGCATGATTTTATTATAATGTTTGGTTTTTGTTCTTGCTTGTCCATAATTCGCAATTGAAAAAGAACTTAAATAATAATAAAAAAACATTTATGCGATTGTCGGCACTTTGTGAAACTCCATATTTATAATGTTGTTATCAAAAACACTTGCACTTGTTTCAGTTAATATATTAAGTGAAACAAGTACAAGTGTTTCTAATAACAACCTTACCTATAATAATAATAAGTATAGATTTAGTTAATCAAATCTTTAGTTTACTGATCACAAAGTGAATAATATAATTAATAATATATTTATTTTATAGTGAAATCTAAGCAAATCGCAAAGAATATCGCAAGACTATTGGACACCAACGTTGATGGGATGACAACGGGTGGCCTGATCTCAATAAACGCCGCGTTGCCGATACGGATCTTTAACCAAGTTGCAAATTTCACTTTAGTTCTGCTGCAATTTCAGTTTCTATAAAATTTCAGTCTGGTACAAATTATTGACTATTGACAATGTGTAAAGTTGTGTTTAATTCACCCAATAAACGTTAAAATATACCTACATTTATAAAGTCATTTACTAATCCTGAATCATTAATTTGCGAATTTATTTTAAAATATTGTATACATGTATATCCTCCGTTTAAGTATGAAAGAGCAACAAAAGGACAGACAGAGCTACTTTTGCTTTTATTATATTAAACACTAACTAAATTAAGTTATCTGCTTCTGCCTTCACCCTAAGTAAGGTGGAATGATTATTTATCTCTTTTGTTTGTGTATTGGTAGCAATCAGTTAAATAAAATAGTCCCATCGAAATCCGTTAAGAACACTAATAAATTTAGTTCCATACCTACTGCCTGCCCCCTAAGAATAGGGCCGTGATTAATTGTATTCTTAGTTTTTGTGTATGTAAAACTTAGTAAAATAAAATGTCCCATCAAAAACGATTAGTACACTATGGTGAATTTTACAAACTTAATTCAGTATTCTGCCTACTACCAAAGTACGGTGGCGTGATTATCTATAGCCTATGTCCGTTTCCAGGTTACCATCTATCACCATACCAAATTTCATCAAAATCCGTTAAGCCGTTTAAGCGTGAAAGAGCAACAAACAAACAGACAGACAGACAGAAAGACAGACAGACAGACAGAGTTACTTTCGCATTTATAATATGAGTATGGATATTTGAAGGCCTTAAAATTTATAAGAGTACATAAACATTTCGAAAATACAAGCTGTCAACAAAATATTTCTTATATTTTATTTTTGTCATTAGTTCATTTTATTATTAGGTATGTTAAATTTATCAATTTTTTTTCACTAGAAACATAATTAATTAATTTTGTTATCGTTTCTCTTTCTAAAACAATAAAATAAAGTAGGTAATACATTAATAGATAAAAAAATTAACAATCAGATTACGCTCTATTTTATCTAAATATATAAAAGAAGAAATTGACTGACTGACTGACTGACATATCAACGTATAGCACAAACCACTAGGTCTAGAGATTCCAAATTTGACATGCAGGTTCCTTGTGAGGTCTAGGGGTGCACTAAGAAAGGATTTTTCAAAAATCACCCCCTAAAGGGTCAAAATAGGGGATGGAAGTTTGTATGAAATTTGTATGTCATCAAATTTTGGATTTAGTCTTATGATTGAAAAGTTAAAAACATGTGTTTCAGCGATTTATTTTTTCAGCTCCCTAAGGGATATAAATGGGGGATGAAGTTGTCTATAAAGTCCTTCAGTTTGAATAAAATAAATCTTTTCGGGTAGTAAAATAAATCTTTTTGGGTAGCCTTACGACTAATACTTTCTTATTTGATAAATGAATACATTATTAAGTAGTCACGCCTGTATCCCTAACGGGGTAGGCAGAGCATCAATGACTAACTAGAAACCGTTGCTGCTACTTTCTTCAGTAGGTACTTTCTAACTCCAATAAATTGAAACATACTTATAATAGTCACGTCTGTATCCCTGATGGGGTAGGCAGAGAGTCACATCGTAATAAGTATTTAAAGTTTTCAAGAACTGATGATTTGATTTGCCTTCTGTATCGGCAGCATTTACCACAGTTTTTTTGTCCATCAAAGGAATGTCGCATTAATAACCGCCGCTTGACCTTTATCAAGAACTTATTTATTTATTTTATCTAACCATTTATTGAACACAAAAACATCATAAACACAGGACATATTTCCAAAAAGAAATTTCTTACAACAAACCTACAGAAGTGGTCATTTGAACTTCTTTCTGTTGCTGTTACTGTAGTGCACAAATCGTTTAAAGAACCATTTACGTCACACTTTAATCTCACCGACACGTTCTTCTTCGGCCTATGAGAAACGTATATTATGAAAGTTTTCATTCCTTAATATACTAAACTCAAATAAAATTCAACAGTTTTGCTGTATTTCAAAAATGTTAACTGACTTTTGTTTATTCTGTTAAATTTATTATAATAGGGTAGAAACTACTATTACTAACGAAATTCTCTAATGCTATCACATAAATCAACACTCCCAAAATTGGGGGTATATGCCATACTCGCCACGCTTGGCAGGCGGGTTGGTGAGCGCAGAAGTTTTCCATTCACAGAAACCGCTGCTGCCCATTCTCTGGATTTATCCCTTAGTCGCCTTTGACGACACCCACGGGAAGGTATAGGCTGATGCTATTCTAACCCGGTACCACACGGGGAATCACATACATCATTAAGTATTAATCTTTTACCGGCCATAGCAATTCATCCGAGACTTAATTTTAGGTTATTATTTATATACAGCTTTCATTTCGCCGTTTTGATTGCGCTAAATGAGTAACCCTTTGGAAACACAAGTAGTTCAGGACAGTGGGATAGGATGCTTCTGATCTCTTTTATTCTTTAAAATATAGCCTGGGTCTTGATTATTATTGTACTCATTGTCTTGCATGCTTTTATTAATTTACCCCTCCTTCATTCGACTCGAGAATCCACTCGCTAAGAAGAAGAATTAACCCCGAATAAAAAAAATAAAACGAGCGATGCCGCGGGTAAAAGTTAGTGTGTCATAGAAATAGTAATACATTTCATACAAAACTTAGAATTGTTATGTTTTACTCGTAGTTTTGTTTGAAAAAGCTGTACTTAAATGGGAGGGCAACAGTATTTATCCAGCAGCAATGATTTTATTTGCAATAATATACTTGACCGTGATTTCCATAATATTTTCAAACCAATCATATTCATTGAAAAAATATCATTTGTTCCGAAATTTTCCGTTTACGATAATTTCGTACACTTTAATAAAAAATGTACTATATTATGGAATTTAATTGCTAATATATGTATGTTCATAAATATTTATTTAATTGTTGCGGGCAACAAGTTAACATTTGAAACCAGATTAGATTTTATATATTTTTGGTATGATCTAATAACGGTGCAAAATGCCTTTTCATATACTATTCTCAGTATACTAAACTTGGGCAAACATATTCATTTGGAACTATTTCTAAATATTCAAAATATAAGTCGTTTATACAATGACACGGAAATATTATCCAAATATAAATATATTTCGTGGCTGTTTTGTATAATTCATTCTATATTTGTCATCCTTTTGATAGCTTACGTAAAATACATATCTAATACTATAATAATAGTGGTATTGGGAGCTTATGTATTGGATATTGAAACAATTTATATTGTATTTGTTACGATTATTTTAAAAGACTTAATTGAAAAATGGATGCACATAATTGATACAAATGTTTCTGAGGAACAGTATAACATATTCGTATTACTTATAAAAACTTATCATTTAACGAGGAAGGCTTTTCAGATTACGGTAGGTTGCTAAATTTAAAAGTTTGGTAACCCAACCCATGTAAATTCCTTTCAAAATTTAGTAATAAACAGCTATCTGTTTTAAATTAATATTAATTTTAATACATCGATTATTGTTATGATTTATTTATATTTTTCAGATATTATTGCACACTATTATGTCATTTTTGGAAAAAAATGAATACATTGAAATCTTTATACTTCAAACAGCAAACTTTGTAAGTAATATTCATATTCAAATCGTAGTCATAAAAAGGCTGTCAATTAAAATAATAAAATTATTGTAATTTTCAGGGTTTTCTACAAAATTTAATGATTAATCCCCATTTTCTTGTCATAATTTGTAAGGGATTTTTGAATGATATCATCCTGAGTTTGTCTTTTCAATGCCTTCACAGTACAATGGAAAAAGCCCGAATGAAGGCTATCAAAAAAATTAAGAATTCATCACGTAAGTTTGAAGACCAAGAAAACTTTTAAATGAACTTTATTTTAGATAAGACACAGGAAGGTAATAAACAATATCGCTTTATTTTATCGGGTCTAAGCACGCATTATTATAGATAAGTTAACGTTTACGTGTCTAGACAAGTCTAGACCTGACACAATTAAATTATGGGTACGAAGCGCGAAATCAAAACAATACCAGGCCACTCAGAAAGTATTGCGATAAATAGTCTTTATATATGGCAGACTGGCCGGTTAGAATCTTTTTTGAAAATATGATTACTTGTAAGTAAAAATATGTGTGTTCCGTTTTCAAAATTTTCCTCCACATTTTTTGCGAGCCAATTCAAAGTATCGTGTCTTACTGAAAAATGGATCTGCGCCGGGAACATTTTAGAGCTATGATTTTTTACGATTTCAAGTGTCGCCTGAAACCGGATGAATCGTTCGATAGACTTCAAATGGCATTTATGGATGAAAGCCCCTCCAAGGCAACCGTGTATCGTTGGTATAACGAATTTAGGCGCGGTCGACCAACCTTGGGGGATGAAGAAAGAAGCGGTCGCCCTTTGACGGCTATTACAGAAGAAAACGTGCTAGCAGTGAAAAATTTAATCCAAGATAATAGGCGAATTACATATCAGGAGATTCAGCACATATTAAAGATTGGATCGGGAAGCGTTCACGAGATTCTACAAGGGCATCTTCGCGTGAGGAGGATAGTATCGCGCTGGGTGCCGCACTACCTCACCGACGCTCAGAAGCAGGCCCGGGTGGAATGGTGCCGTGATATGCTGAACAAATTTGAAGCAGGCTCGTCTCGGCGTGTTTACGACATCGTAACAGCTGATGAGTCCTGGATTTATCAATACGATCCAGAAACCAAGCGCCAGTCGACAGTTTGGGTGTATCAAAATGAACCAACGCCTACCAAAGTGAAGCGATCTCGAAGCGGGGGGAAGATTTTGATCGCCAGCTTTTTTAATTTGACTGGCCACATGGCCTCAATTCCCTTACGAGATCAAAGAAGCATTAACGCCGAATGGTATACTACCAAATGTTTACCAGAAGTTTTTTCTGTTGTGAGCAACAAGCGACCAAACACAGGGCTCCGCGGACTACTGCTCCACCACGACAATGCGCCTGCACACACCGCGCTCAAAACCGAGGGACTTCCTGGACAGCACACCAGTCAAACTCCTGGGTCACCCTCCTTAGGTCAGCCCTGATCTAGCACCGTGTGACTTCTTTTTATTTCCAAAAATGGGGTGCACGAAAGAAGCCTCCCCGAGTGACGTACATAACTAACACAGTATCAATGCGTCCGGCGCACACCGGGCAACAATCCGCCACGTCTTCAAGCGGATTGGCTAATTCTTTCACCACGATGGCAAGTCCAAACACCCAATCTGACAGCCCGCTTTCGAATCCTGCTTTGCGCGTCATCTCGATCAACATCGAGGGTTTCTCCCTGAATAAGGCGGAAATTCTTTCCGATCTGTGCCGGTCCTCTGGCTGCGATGTCATGTGTGTACAGGAGACCCATCGAGATGTTCGTCAAACTAGGCCCCACATACCTGGACTGTCGCTTATCGCCGAAATCGCCCACCCAAAGCACGGTAGCGCAGTGTTTGCTGTTCCCGGCGTAAGTGTCAAGTCAGCTGAATGCTCATCCACTAACAACGTGGAAATAATAACTATAGACACTGGTGTATGCACCATAACATCTGTCTATAAGCCCCCCGGCACTCCGTTCCAATTCATGGCCCCAAACAACTTTGATGATCAACCCATAAGGTTAGTTGTCGGCGACTTCAACAGCCATAGTACGAGTTGGGGCTACAAAGACACTAATGCAGATGGTCACGCAGTTGAGGCATGGGCAGAGGCCAACGATCTGGTGTTGATCCACAGTCCCAAAGACCCTCCATCCTTTAATAGCGGTCGATGGAAAAAGGGGTACAACCCAGATCTTATTCACGTAAGCGCCAATATAAGCCCGAGGTGCATGAAAATTGTCAGCCGGGCAATACCTCGTACCCAGCACAGACCCATTATATGCACCATCCAGCCCGTAGTCTGCCCTGTATCTGTGCCATTCCAACGCCGCTTTAACTACGGCAGAGCTAACTGGAAGCTGTTTGCAGATACTATCGATGAGGCACTTCTGAACATACCACCTGTTCCACAAAACTATGACCAATTTGTAACTTTAGTGTCAATCACGTCTTGCAAATATATATTATATTCTTTATTGTTTCAAAAATTAAAAATACAGATAAACTTAAAAAATTAAACAACAGGCGAGCTTATCTCTATAAGAGATCTCTTCCAGCCAACCTAATGGGGATAAAAGATGGGAAATTCACGGGAACAGATACAGTTAGTATAATTTAATTACAAATTGATGTATAATAATACTAATACACATATTAACATACTATACACATATTAACATACTATAATAAACTAATACATATAAATATATTTATATGATATATAAATGATAAAATAAAATATAATTATATACGTCATAGAGAGGTCATAAAATGCTCTTTTAGTCTCTTCTTAAAAGTGAAGCTCGAGGGACTGTCTTGTATAGTTTTCGGCAGTTTGTTCCACAGTTGAATGGCTCGAACAGTGAACGAGTTAAAAAAGAATTTGGTGTTCGATCCAGGAACATCCAACACCTTTGTGATGCATGTGCGCCTGGGTCGAGGATCAGGGGGTAAAAAACGAAATCGGGAGCGGAGATATTCAGGAGAGGATGGGTCATTAAGGATTTTGAAGAGGACTGTTAGGATGTGCACATCACGACGAAGTCGGATAGGGAGCCATTTTAGTTGAGCGCGAAATTTAGAGATGTGATCAAATTTACGAAGACCGAAAATGAATCTTATAGCTAGGTTTTGTAAGCGTTCAAGTTTGTTTAGCAGCTCCTCAGTCGCATCTAGATAACAGACATCAGCATAATCGAGGATGGGAAGGAGAAGTGCTTGTGCAAGCATGATTTTAGTGTGAAAAGGAAGGAAATTCTGGAGTCGTTTGAGAGAGTGGAATGAATAATGCATACGTCTGCTAACTTCATTCACCTGTGCCGACCATGACAAGTCACAATCCAATATCAATCTAAGATTCTTGGCTTTGTCAGTATAAGCAATACATACGTTATTATAGAATATCTTAGGAAGATCTGCAACTACAATCTTACAACTGAGCCTACTGCTGCCGACAATCATGGCCTGTGATTTGGTAGGATTTACAAGCAGACCAAAACTTTTTGCCCATTCCTGCACAGCAGCAAGATCTGTATTTACGGCAGCAACTGCCTCACTGACGTCCGATAAAGAAAAATGTCTATAAATTTGTAAATCATCTGCATACAGATGGAAGGGAGAAGAAATGACTTTTGAAATGTTGTTTATAAAAATAGAGAATAAAAGAGGAGAAAGAACGCCGCCTTGTGGAACACCAGCAGATAGGTTTGACCAGTCCGATGATGCATCGTCTGTCTTCACACACTGCTGGCGCCCAAGAAGATAAGAATGAAACCAATTGATCACAGCGGGAGCAACGTTAAGAGAACGGAGGGAACCGAGAAGGATATCAAAGTCAACAGAGTTAAATGCGTTGCTGAAGTCCAATAAAACGACAACGGTAAGTTTGGTATTATCCATAGCATGACGGATATCATCAGTAACATTTAGCAACGCACTAACTGTGCCGTGTGAGGGACGGAAACCAGATTGAAAGGGACATAGGAGATGATTGGAAGTGAGGAAGGAATACAACTGATGGTGGGCCACACTTTCAAGAACTTTTGAAAGTATGGGTAGGATGGAAATAGGACGGTACTGAGAAAGGGAAGTAGGATTGGAGGTTTTAGGCAGTGGGATAACAAAAGCTTTTTTCCAAGCTGTTGGAAAGACATTTGCCGCCAATGAAAAATTAACAATGTGTGTGATAACGGGCAAAATGTCAACCAGTATGGGAATAATCATGTTAAGGCTCAAGTCGTCACTTCCCACTGCCTTTGTGGTAATGGAAAGGATGATTTTCTTAACGTTGCTTTCGGTGACCGGTTGAAATGAGAAAGGAATACAGTCAGGCAGGTCAAGGTTAGAGAGATACGAGAGAGAAGCAGCTTTGGTATAGTAATCAAGAGTTACAGGGGGAGTAGAGAAGTGAGTGTTGAGAGCATTTAAATCCATGGTACCTATAGGAGTATCCGTGGCCTTGCCAATGCCTAGTGACTTTAAAAATTTCCAGGTTAAAGCTTGTGAGAGATTTTCTAAGGAAGAATGAATGTAGCGACGCTTTGCATCCCTACACATTCTGTTGCAGATGTTACGAAGTTTTTTGTATGCAGCTATGTTTAAATCAGAAGGTTCCATCCTCACTCTACTTTTAGCCCTATCCCGTTTAGCCATGGTTCTTTTGATAACAGGTGTCAACCAAGGAGCCGGAGCATGTTTAATACGAACACGTCTGACTGGTGCATGAGTGTCAAAAAGCCTCGTTAGAACCTCGGTAAAAGCAGCCACCTTGGCGTCAATACAAGTGGCGGACATCACAGAACTCCAGTCAATATTCATTACATCATCTCTCAAACGATCCATGTCCATATTGCGAAAATTACGCTGAAAAGTTACTTTAGTTTTAACCTTAGGAGGACGTACTTTATACGTGAGAAATAATAAATCGTGGTTAGAAAATGGAGCCGACATTTGCCCATGAGAAATAATAAATTTAGGTTTGGAAACAATAATGACGTCTATTAAAGATGGCCTACGATTCGGTACATGGTGAGTAGTAGAGAGTGGTAAAAATTCTAAATTTAGGGACGATGTAAGAGAATACAGTTTCCCAGACCTAGCCATGGTCGTAGCGTCATCCTTCATTAAACATGTGTTTAGGTCACCCATAATAATGATGTGTTCGTAAAGAGAGCAAAAATTTTCAAGGGTCGACTCAAAAGAAGAAAAGTAGTTAATTTGATCACTGGGACAGTAAACAACACCAAGTAAGATTTTGCTGTGGTTTACAGTAACTTCGAGGAAAAGATGTTCAAGTGAAACAGAATATTGTGAAGGAGAAGAGCTGATCAATGTGGCCGGGATATCACTACGAAGGTAGATGTCAACCCCGCCGGCACCCGCGCCCACACGATCATTGCGGAACAGCCGATAACCTGGCAGAGAACAAGATGTGGAAGGGAGAGAAGGCTTGAGCCAAGTCTCTGAAACTAATATTCCATCGACTATGCCGCTGCTGAAAGATGCGAGAAGATCATTATAATAAGCAGAAAGGCTCTGTGCGTTGATGTGCACCAGGGAGAGGAATGGAGAACTGTGTTGAAAAACCGATGCAAGCTTATCTTGCAACGGTTCAGAGTCAGACAGAGAACAGTCACTATCGCTAAGAGCACTTTGGTAATCATCAGAAGATGAGCAAGATAAATAATCATTGTATATCATATGTAAATATATATCAAAATATAAATAAATATAAAAATAATATTATTATAAATATACTATAAAAAAAAAAAACAATCTACCACTTTCAACCACACAAGTTGACTAAAAGAGATTAAGTAAAATAGCTTGAATTACAAATATCACTCTGCTCTTCAAGCTAAGGCTTAAATAACAAAGTAACATTTACAACCCAAACCAAGTTACAAACAACCAACTAGAAAAATAAAAATCAATTAAAACCATCATGAATACGACAATATGGCACATGCCGTAGCCACACACAAAAAAAAAAGAAACAATGTTTTTGAACGACTACAGCTGTCATGCAATCTGTCAAAATTGTAGGTTATGCATCTTTGCAACTCTAATAAAAAAAAAATGTACCTTAAAATCAAAGATTAAATTGAAATACTTGTTACACATTACATAATACTAGTTGCGTACAGAGCAAAAACAAATGACAATTTCGTTGCAGTTTAAAGAAAGGCGTACAAAGTAAATACTACACTGATTCACGCATCAACACGGCGTGGATGCGAAGTGATAAGTTGCTGGAGCTCGGTCATAGTTACCACCTTCTTCCTGCTTCCACCCGTCAAGAGTACGACTATGACACCCTCAGAAGACCAGCAGTATTTCTTGCCAAAATGTTTCCTGGCAGCAGCAAAGACAATCTGCCGCGGCTTAGTCAGGAACTCTGAGACTGAAACCGTGGAGCCTTTGAGCGCAGTCTTAGCGTTCCATACCGCTATCCGGTGCTTCATAGAAGTGAAACGCACTAATATGGGCCTAGTCTTGTCCTTTTTCACTCCCAGGCGATGGCAGACTTCAATGGCATCAGCATTGGCCGAAGATAGTTTCATTGTGCCCTGAATGAAGCTGCAAACTTTCCTAGGCAGATCTTCTGTATCCTCTTCAGCCATCCCATGAAGGAGAAGAACTTTGCGGCGAGAATGGGTCTCAACTCTATCCAAACCATTAACAATAAGCTCTACCTGCGATTTCAACATTGCCAGCGCTTTCCACACTAAGGACTTGAAGCTCAAGTAGTCCGCAGACAGCACCTTCACCGTGGGAGTAGCACTAGAAGCAGACGCCTGTTGCTGTTGCTTCTCAAACTCCGACATCCTGGTGTCCATCCACTTAGTGAGCTCTTCAATGCTCTTAGAGAGTTGTGCAGTGTTGTCCATTGTGTTGTAAATAGTAGTTTTAAGTTGGAAGTTATTATTGATTTAGAGAGTAGACAGTCAACTTGTGTAATTGGTAAGGTTTAACACATATAAACTATGTATTTATATTTAATTTAAATAAAATTTAGGGAGAGCCAAATTTTGATGTTTACTTTTCCCTGTCTACCCGCAAAAAAAAAGAAAAAGTAAAAAAGCCTAGTATACCTAAAGGCTGTCGCTCCTCTTATATTCCAGGTCTCTCCAACGAGTCTGTTAATCTTTTAAAGCAATATGAAGACCAATATAACAGAGATCCCTTCTCCGAAAATACAGTGGAGTTAGGAGAGAGACTACTGCATGAGGTTAGCAACAGTCGGCGAGAACGGTCGATGCAAACTGTTACCAATATTAACTTGACACACAACAGCAAGAAAGCCTGGACTACAATCAGGCGCCTTACAAGTGAAGCCCCTCCAGCTGCTCCACCAAGTCAAGTTACGGCTAACCAGGTTGCCCACCAGCTTCTCCTGAATGGTAAGCCACCATGCCGGCTCAGTAAGGTCCCTAAAAAAAAGGCCCAAATACCACGCGAGATACCGTGAGTAAGCCCTTTCTTCTAGGAGACATAATCAAAGCGATCAAGGAGCTAAAGAGTGGCAAAGCCTCTGGTATCGACAATATCTCCGTAGAGCAGATCAAGAATCTGGGACCTGTTGCTGTGTCATGGCTGCTGGAGATGTTCAACACCTGCATCTTATCTGTAAGGATTCCACGCCTCTGGAGAAAGTCTAAAGTAATAGCAATTCCGAAACCAGGTAAATCCACAGATGATCCAAAGCACTACAGACCAATTTCACTTTTGTGCCATACATACAAACTTTTGGAAAGGATGCTGCTTAACCGCCTTACTCCTCTTATTGATCCCGAACTGATTCACGAGCAGGCTGGGTTTCGACCTGGAAAGTCATGCTGTAATCAGACCCTTAAGCTTACCCAGCATATTGAGGATGGGTTCGAGAGTGGTAAGGTGACAGGAGCTGTATTTGTGGACCTTTCTGCAGCCTATGACACGGTCAACATAAACAAATTATTATGGAAAGTGGGTAAAATAACCGGTGATAGCAATTTTGTGAAAGTCTTGGGTGAGATGCTTCGCAATCGGCGCTTTCAGGTCCATCTGCGCTCAGATAAGAGTCGTTGGCGTAACCAAAAAAATGGCCTACCTCAAGGTAGTGTTCTCGCGCCTACACTTTTTAACATCTACACCAACGACCAGCCATTAAGCCCTAACACGTCACGTTTCCTATATGCTGATGACCTGGCCCTTACTTCGTGTACCGCAATCTTTGAGGAAGCCGAGAAAAACCTTTCAGTCGCACTCGAAGCATTATCCGTGTACTACGAAGGAAATGCCTTAAAGCCAAATCCGCTTAAAACCCAGACTTGCGCCTTCCATCTTCGCAACCGGGAAGCGGGTCGTCATCTGGATATCACGTGGCGAGGAGTGCCGATTGCCCACAGCGACCACCCGAGATATCTTGGTGTTATACTAGACAGGTCACTCACATTTAAGAAGAACTGTGAAAATGTCAAGCAGAAGGTATGTGCTCGTAACAATCTTCTGCGAAAACTGACAACTACTAAATGGGGTGCCTCACCTACGGTTCTGCGGACAACTGGTCTGGCGCTTTGCTATTCGGCGGGCGAATATGCGTGTCCCGTGTGGGAACGCTCTGCTCATGCCAAGAAAGTGAATAGAGCACTCAATGAAACGTGCCGTATTATTACAGGCTGCCTTAAGCCGACCCCGGTACAAATGCTGTATCCACTTGCAGGAATAGCGCCTCCAGATGTTCGCAGAGCAGTATCTAGTTCCACCGAGAGGGCAAAACTGGAAACAGATCCACTTCATCCGATGCACAATTACAGTTTTGTGCCTCAAAGGCTCAAAAGCCGCAAGAGCTTTATGAAGTGTGTCAGTCCAATTTCTAAAGAGGCCCCGCAACAAGCTAGATGCCGGTTATGGAAGGATAAAGCTTATCTGCCTTTACCCTTTGTGCCGCTGTCGGAAAATCTCCCGCCTGGACACAATCTGGCGAGGCCGACTTGGAAATCTTTAAATAGGCTCCGAACTCAAGTCGGCCGGAGCAAAGATAACCGCTTCGGGTGGGGATTTACACGTGACCCCGACCTTCGGTGCAAATGCGGAGTTGACCCACAAACCATGGCCCATCTAATATCGTGCTCTATGTGCCCTACCACCTGTACGAGAGAGCAATTGATGCAAGCCACAGCAGATGCGGTGAGAGTTGCCGACTACTGGGCTAGAGAAATTTGAGATGGGGTTTGACTTGCCGTCGACTAGATAGAAGAAGAAGATTTCCAAAAATAAAAAATCAGCTCAAGGGGATACAATTTTCGTCGCCGGAAGATGCGCTGGCTGCGTTCGAGCAGGCTGTAAACGAGGTGTCTACGGCGGACTGGAAAAAGTGTTTTGAAAACTGGTTCAGACGCATGAATCTTTGTATAGAGGCTGGTGGAGAGTACTTTGAAAAGATTTAATAAAAATATATGTACCTGTAGAACAAGTTTCTTTAGTGTCGCAAATCTTTCTGAGTGTCCCACGTATATACATAAACAATTACAACAAACAAACAAATACAATACATACATAGATTTAATCAGGCCTCCATCCGTAATGGGGTAGGCAGATTGTAAACGACCTAAAACATAGGTCGTTACGCCACGTCTGACAAAGTTTTGAGGGTTGTTTAAGATAAATTTGTAGGTATATTGCTGTCGTGATAAGTTGTCAGCCCATCGCCTAAATTACAATATACTAAAACCCTCGGATCTCTTAGCTGGTTTTTACAGCATGCCCGGGGGGAAATGCAGATGGCGCATTCTATATTTTTCCACTTGCTACCAGGCCAGCATGGAAATATAATACAATTGACTTTGCAAAGTTCAAAACAATTAAAACATAAATGTTAAATTTGTAACTAATGAATATTAATTTTATAGTGAAATCTCGGCAGATGGCGAAGAATATCGCAAGGCTGATAAACTCCAACGTCAATGAGATGACGACGGGCGGTTTGATAGCGATAAACGCTGAGTTGCCTTTGCGGATCTTGAACCAAGTCGCAATTATGACTTTGGTTCTATTACAATTTCAGTTTTTAAAATAAAATGTTGAGTTTCTTTTTATATTTGCACACAATTCACGATATTACTTCTTCTTTATGCGGAAATAATTTAATAAATATTATATAATAGATATTTATTTCATTAAAACATGTCAAGTTACAAATAAAAATGTCACTTAAAACTAAACTTATCCTAATCAAATGGTCGATCTGATCGAACCTGGTGCAAAGGTCCCTATAACGCTCGCTGCATTATAGTGTTTAATCGCTATGGCATAAATATTATTAAAAACTCTGACACCAGGGTTCATCGGGTCGATCGACTAGATACCCACATGAATGAACAAGAAATACAAATTATACAGATGTTTCGGCGCATAACGCCTGATCTCTTTCGAATAGTAACTTCGTTTAAACTGTTTTCTATTAGCTTTGCTGTTTTAATTTTTTCAGGCGCTTTCGTTTGGTCATATTGATTTGTTATTCTACCATAACCCTTAGCTAAGTAAAGTAAGTAAAATTGTAGTAAATCTTCAATATAACGAGCTGTTCAAAGTATTTTGGATATTATTTGCCACATATTATGTCAAGCTAAGACAAGACAATGACACAAAGACAATGTGTTTCTTGAAAAAGTTGTTTCTTTATTATGAAATGACATAAAATAATTTGGAATCCTATAATAATGACTGACTAATATTTTTTTTTATTACTGTATATAAATATATAAAAGTTTTGTTTAAAAAAAAAGTTATATGAAGATTATGATTACATAGGAAAGTGTAAACAGTTTTTAATAAAGCACTATAAGTGTTATAAATAAACTATGTGCATTTGTTAAATTTGTTTTTAATATCGACAAAATACAGATTGTAAAATGAGTCTCAAGTAAATTATCTTTTAAATAGATAAACACTTGTATCCTATTTATTTTATTCATAAAATTTTATGATGTAGATTCATACATGTTTATACATCCAAAGATTAATGAATAATTTGTAAGTACTTCTTCTTAGCCTTCTTCTACCATTTTCTTTGTGTAGGCCTCCTTTCTGTCATGCCAGTGTCTTCTATTCTTAGCCACCTGTATTCACATCTTAAGTACTTACATTATTTTATTACCCTAATTTAGGGGAGGATGAGATCTACATCCTAGTGATCCACCCCGGGCAACGGCAACACAGGCTAGCCTGGGACTAAGTCCGGCTGAACGATCCCAACAAAGCAATGATAGGTTTCGCAAGGGGCCGCTTGGCTCGCAACCACCCTCTTACCGGAGTCCGGCGCCAAACAGCTTGCTGTGTTCCGTCGATACGTGAGATTGACAGTGCTATAACAGGCATCTTCTGAGTGAGCTCGCTCATTTGTCGACTCTGTCACGGTCATCCCTGACCTATTCTAGAGTCAAGGGCAAACTCATTTCTAATAAAAAAAATAAAAATGTCTGTATATAACATTCTCTGCAACCTAAATATATCATACAAATCAAATCATAAAATTCAAGAACATTCAATGCTTCCATCATAGCGTATTAACTGAAACTGCAGTATGACAACGGTAAAAGTGGCTATAGCGCCGAAGAGTTTCAGTGGAAAAGCGGCGTCTATGTCAAATAGCCCTCCGGCCGTGACTTTGCTGAAAGTTGCGCTGTGGAGGCGGCAGACGTTTTTGCACATCCTTCGCGATTGTTCTGTGGAAATAGGGCAAATATTAAAATAGACGTAGTTAGTTTGCAAAGAATATACATAATAAATAAAATTTTATATCGAGTATACAATTCCGTAACCTGCGCACACAACCTGATGAAGGGACTCCGAATGTAACGAAACTTGTCGTGAACTACGCGACTTATATTCCAAAGTGAGTGCTCGTTATTAAATTTTATTTAGAATGTGTCACTTCAATTTTAAATAAAATAAATAACATTAATTTTTAATAATGTTGGTTTTTTTTTTATTATTTATTTCTATTACTTTATTTCGTATTACCTCTTCTTGTTACTAAATATATGAAGTAGTGTTACTATAATAAAGTATATTATACAAAAGCGACGTGCCCCGGCTTCGCACGGACATTATAAATGTTTCTCTACTATATTATGCATTTATTATACATATTAATCTTTCTCTTGAATCACTCTACCCATAAAAGAAACCGCATTAAAATCCATTGCGTAGTTTTAAAGATTTATGCATACATAGGGATATAGGGACAGAGAAAGCGACTTTGTTTTATAAATGTAACGATTAAAAAAAATACATACATACATATATTCAAGCCTTTATATTAATATTTATATAAGTTAAAATAATAACAGAACATAGGGATACAACAAGCACATTTTTTTATACTTATTGTAATGTCTGCCTACTTGCCACTAGGTCAGAGTCATGGGCTTACGATCTGGAGGTCCTGGGTTCGATTCCCAAGGGGGAACACAAAGTTGATTTTATAAATTTATCACTTTGTGTGTTTACCCCGGTTTGGTTAGGACATTTCAGGCTGAATAACCTGATTGTCCGAAAAGTAAAATTCCATGCTTCGGATGGCACTAAGTCCCGGTCGCTGTCTTTGATAGTTGTCGATACTCAAACCATGTCAGAGGCCTAATAGCTGTTCTACTAAGAGGTTTGAAAACTCTGACACCACGGTTGTTCGACTCGAGAATCCACTCGATAAGATGAAGATTGTAATGTGTGAATACTACGATAATCATACCTGTACAATTTTTTTGCCGTATGTTTTTTAAGCATAAAGTTTGAACCACTTCTAAGCCTGTATAGAATTCTTGACACTCGTAAGCAAACTTCGCTTGAAAAATCATCACTTTTCCTGTTAACGTGATGAGGAATATCGACGGGGATTGTATCATCTAAAAAAAGAAGTAAAATTAAATTTAGAATCTTCATCAAACCTTAGTTTAACGTAATCAATTTATTATGATTAATAATAAATACATTAATATTTATTTTTATTCATAACGTAACCGCAGGCGTTACCGAGGTAGTTTTAACATGGTCTTAAGACCATGTTTTCAATTCGACGTAAAAAAATAATAAAGGAATGTGCTAAACTAAAATAAAAAATATATATTTCTAATAGATTATTTCGGGATTAGAACCCGCGTAAAAATATATCTAATAAGTTTATGAAATTAGATGTCCAGTTTTAATTTAAATTTTAATAATATTAAGTTTATTATCCTCTAAAAATAATAATTTATATCAGTTAGTATCTTTTATTCTTCTTTGTTAGTTTATTTTTAATTAAATTGTAAATGTTCTTTTCTTGGCTTTTCGGGATAATCTACGTTTAAATAAATATAAATAGACATAAGTAAGTTATAATTTTGTTAGTTATTTGGATTACCTCAAAAAACGATGCTTTGGACACGCTGATCGCTGCTTGAAAATTCTTTATTTGATGAATAAACCCGTCAAGTGTGACAAACAATATCTGCAAAATCACGACTTTTTTCGTATTGTATTAAAAACTAACTTATTAGGTGTATTTTAATAAATATAACCCATTTAAAAAAAAAAGTAAAAGTCATTACACTTAGCCTATGATGCGCACTGTAGACTTAATTTTGTCTACACATTATCTCTTTCGTTGCGCACTTCACAACGGAAAATGTCAGTGTTTAATCATAGTGAAGTATGTAACATGTGAAGACAAATTGAAGTCTACAGTAAGCATCACAGCCCTGCAGGTTGAGTTTCGTTTACAAAATACTTAATATAATGTAATTTACATGTGATTTGTAGATTTGAGTACTTACAATTGTCTCTAAATGGTTTTTATACAAATTATATGCAACTGAAATATCTCTGTAACACTTCCAAATTCCATCCTTTTCTGTTCCATCTTTTAATATTTTTGTCCAAGCAAATAAAGAAAATTTCAAATAGCTCATCACTCTTATAGCTAGTATAAAATTTACAATACAGTAATAATAAGCGACGAGACTAAACAAGTAAGTTGGTGAAGTTGTTCGGGTTATGAAAAAAATACATAAAAAATAAACTGTGTCCATTCAAAGATTACCCATGCCCAATTCCAAAGCTTAGAATTGTACAAATTTTTGTCTACGTTTTTAACAACTTTATATATTTCTTGTAATTTTAGCACTAATGAAACTGTTTTATTGCTTAGAGATGTGAACTTGAAAAAAATAAAAGGCGGAAGGAACGTGTTGAACGCTAAATCAAAACAGGTTAAAAAAAACAAATGATACGATAAACATGTAGTTACAGAAAAAAAGGGTAATAATGCAATAATTTTGCTATACATATAGCCCACACTTAAAATTAACATAAAAGAAAATTAAATATAGTTGTTAATCGAACTTTTAGATGTAATAAAATTGTCTCGGACTAAATATTTGTTTTGAAAGAGAAACCACTGCATGCACTCCAAGTGTAGAAATATTTTTTGGAAATCATTTTCCAAAACGTTACGTAACAGAAATTCCTTAAACGGTGCCATTATTAAACATAGTAGATCACTTTATTCCTCAAGATTCTTGAAAATATTCAGACAATCAACGATTTATTTGAGCACAATATACTTACAACCTGGCCATAAAATTATAATAATGTTTTTATTTTCCAAACTACCACTATGTTGTTACATTCAAAAAAAAATTCAAAAATTCAAAATTATTTATTTCAGTAACTTAATCCTAGATTACATAAACTGATGTTGGAGTTTCCATTTAAGCGAAAAGATTTGCTTGTATAAGGTAACACCGCTCTTCTTTTAACAATGAAGGTAGGTTTAAGATACCACTAGCTAAAGTAATATTTGTTAAATCTTTAGACTTAAAATTAGTTAGTTCAAAATTAATACAATATAGTAAGCTGAATTTTAATTTAGTAGTAAAAATAAAATTTGAATTAAAATTTGCATTTGACATGCGTGTTATGTGGCTGTGTGTGTATTGTTTATTATTAATACGGTATATTTTTCCTTCAACATAGTAATTCTTCAATTTTGTCGTATAAAAAAATATTTTTTGTAGTTATTCTTAATTAATTGTACATAAGTTTTTTATTATATAATTATTTTACGTAACTAAAATATGAGTTACAAAAATATTTTGCCTAGAAAATATTTGCTTTCAGTGAAGTTTCAGTTTCACCTTCTATTCTTTTTAAGATAAATTATGAATAAAAACGCAACACCCAAGTAGGTCTGTACGTAGAATATTTCTTTTGTAAATTAAAACACGTCAACTCAAAATTAATAATAGAAATGACATCAAATTTGTTAACGTTAGTATTTAAGATACAGACATACATATAATCACGTCTTTATCCGTAATGGGGTAGGCAGAGCGTAAACGACCAATCCAAAGATCGTTTCGCCACGTCTGACAAAGTTTTAAGGGGTAATTTAAGATAGATTTGAATGTATATTCCTATAGTGACAGATTGTCAACCCATCGCCTAAATTCCAATATATTATAGAAACCCTCGGATCCCTTAGCTGGTTTTTACAGCATGCCCGGGAGGAAATGCAGCTGGCACATTCTACGTTTTTCTCTCGCTCCCGGTCCAGCTTGGAAGTAAAAAAGGGAGAGAGGCCTTTGCCCTACAGTGGGACTCCACAGGCTCATAAATAAATAAATTTGTATGATTAAACAAAGTGTATTTAATCCATTAATCATTGTGTCTTTTGACATTTATTACGCACTTACTGACTAATTGTCTATAAAGTACATGAAAAAAATATATATCTATATTAATAATAGATATAAATTATTATATAAATACACCTAAGTAGTTTACTTACTTACCTATACAATATCATGCCTAAAATGTATCCCAGCCCACTAGTTGCAACTTTTATTTTCCTGTACCCTAAGGTTGCCTGGAAGAAATTGCTGCTTAGCAATAAGGCGGCCTATTTGTACTACTATTTGTTTCATGTCATTTTATTTTCTCTTGTCTTTTCTGTGTAATAAAGTATATTCTTATCTTATCTTATCTTAAATAAACAAGTAGTTGCAGTTGATTATTATTAAGTTATTGATGTACTTTTTATTGTATATATTTGTTTGAAATCAAAGAAAGTAATAAATTTAAATTTAAAAGATTTTGATTGAAAACTATAAGAAGCAAACTTGACAAAGCCTTGAGGGTGACTTTAAGATAGATTTGTAGGTATTGCTGTAGTGATAGGTTGCCAGCCCATCGCCGAAATTACAATATACTGAAACCCTCGGGTCCTTTAGCTGTTATTTACAGCATGCCCGGGAGTAAATACATCAGGCACATTCTATGTTTTTTTCTCGCTCCCAGTCCAGCATGGAAGAGCAAAATTTAAAAAAGAAGAAATAAATATTTAATCCATGCTGGACTGGGAGAGATAGAAAAACATAGAATGTTCCAGCTGCCCTTCCTCCCAGGCATGCTGTAGAAGTCAACAAAAGGGATTCGAGGGTTACAGGGTATTGTAATTTAGGCGATGGGCTGACAACCTGTCACTACAGCAATACAAATCATTACAATCTAAAATTTGCCCTCAATTTTTGTCAGACGTAGCGAAAGCGCCTGTTACGAGGGGCTTTACGCTCTGCCTACCCCGTAAGGAATAAAGGCGTGATTTTATGTATGTTTCTATGTATGTAAATAGAAATAAATAATACACGTCTATACATATAAAAAAATTGCAACAGGTCGATATCTGTACATGTACATGGGACATAAATAAGAAAAATAATAATTAAGGGGTCTCTATAACTGCTATAGAAGCCAAAAATAAAGTTTCTAATATACCAGGCCACTCAGAAAGTATTGCGATAAATAGTTTTTATATATGGCAGACTGGCCAGTTAGAATCTTTTTTGAAAATATGATTACTTGTAAGTAAAAATATGTGTGTTCCATTTTCAAAATTTACCTCCACATTTTTTGCGAGCCAATTCAAAGTATCGTGTCTTACTGAAAAATGAATCTGCGCCGGGAACATTTTAGAGCTATGATTTTTTACGATTTCAAGTGTCGCCTGAAACCGGATGAATCGTTCGATAGACTTCAAATGGTATTTATGGATGAAAGCCCCTCCAAGGCAACCGTGTATCGTTGGTATAACGAATTTAGGCGCGGTCCACCAACCTTGGGGGATGAAGAAAGAAGCGGTCGCCCTTTGACGGCTATTACGGAAGAAAACGTGCTAGCAGTGAAAAATTTAATCCAAGATAATAGGCGAATTACATATCAGGAGATTCAGCACATATTAAAGATTGGATCGGGAAGCGTTTACGAGATTCTACCCGGGCATCTTCGCGTGAGGAGGATAGTATCGCACTGGGTGCCGCACTACCTCACCGACGCTCAGAAGCCAGAAACCAAGCGCCAGTCGACAGTTTGGATGTTTCAAAATGAACCAACGCCTACCAAAGTGAAGCGATCTCAAAGCGGGGGGAAGATTTTGATCGCCAGCTTTTTTAATTTGACTGGCCACTTGGCCTCAATTCCCTTACGAGATCAAAGAAGCATTAACGCCGAATAGTATACTACCAAATGTTTACCAGAAGTTTTTTCTGTTGTGAGCAACAAGCGACCAAACACAGGGCTCCGCGGACTACTGCTCCACCACGACAATGCGCCTGCACACACCGCGCTCAAAAGGAGGGACTTCCTGGACAG
Source organism: Scrobipalpa costella (assembly GCA_949820665.1). Taxonomy (NCBI): domain Eukaryota; kingdom Metazoa; phylum Arthropoda; class Insecta; order Lepidoptera; family Gelechiidae; genus Scrobipalpa; species Scrobipalpa costella. Next base: position 12,624,984 of record OX463315.1, read on the forward strand.
CACACCAGTCAAACTCCTGGGTCACCCTCCTACAGCCCTGATCTAGCACCGTGTGACTTCTTTTTATTTCCAAAAATAAAAAATCAGCTCAAGGGGATACAATTTTCGTCGCCGGAAGATGCGCTGGCTGCGTTCGAGCAGGCTGTAAACGAGGTGTCTACGGCGGACTGGAAAAAGTGTTTTGAAAACTAGTTCAGACGCATGAATCTTTGTATAGAGGCTGGTGGAGAGTACTTTGAAAAGATTTAATAAAAATATATGTACCTGTAGAACAATTTTTTTTAGTGTCGCAAAACTTTCTGAGTGTCCCACGTATTTGTCTATCTGCCTGTCTGTATGATTGTACGCGTGCCACGTAAACACTACTGCACCAAATCGAATGCGGTTGTTTTTTTGTTGTATTGCTGAAGGTCTTACTTTTTAATCCGCGGGCGGACAACTAGTAAAATTATTATTTAATGAGATTCTTACCCAAAGTTACATATTTTTTTTTGTATTAACCTATACTTAGCAATATTTCTAGATTTATTTGTGATAAAGTTTGTGTGATTTCGTTTTCAGATATTTCTGCTGGTTGTTTATACATTCATATATTCAATGCTTTATGCACAAATGTTCATCGAATTTGGCAAATTGAAGGTTCTGGGTGATTTTACAGTAAGTAATGTAATTTTAGACAAATACTTTATTTACTAATGCTAGTCTGATACTTCCACTTATAATATATACAAACTCATATAACTGCCTCCGTAGTCTAGCGGTCTGAGCCATGAGTTCTCGTTCTCGGTCCCGGGTTCGATTCCCGGCGGAGGCAACGACTTTGTATTGTTGTTTCTAGTTTGGGTAGAATATTGCAAGCCGATCACCTGATTGTCCGAAAAGTAAGATTGTCCATGCTGTCGGATGGTCATGTAAATAGTACTGTGTCTGATTTTGTCTGGTCGTGTCAGTCAATCTGTCCCTTCAGAGGGCACCGAGCTTCTGGCGCTAATTGATTTTAGGCATTCTATGCGCTCCGTGTATGTGTGCGTGATGAACACCGGCAAGAGCGAGCGGCTAGAGCCGTCCGCCGATCGACTAGCAAGGGTGCAACCAATATTTACAAAATAAATAAACAAAAACGATTTGAAATACTTTAATTGAAAATATTCACACTTAGGAACCTTTTTTGAGATCATACACATTTAAAAAAGATTTGATTACAAACACGCAGACACCGGGACAGGTGAAACTAAATAAGTCAATCATCAATGAAAAAATATTATTAGGTATATTGTAATCAAATAATACCTAATTACCTTTCATGGATATTCTAAGTACAACATAAACTCAATAAAATGAACTCAATAATGTAAAATAACAGAACTGCTAAATAGGGTAAAAAACCCAGTAGTCGACCTTTTATTTTTAAATTCAAATTATTTATTCTTCAAAGTAGATTCAATAGAACACTTTTGAGTGTCAAGCATGACTCTATGATAAATCAAGAGCGAGTCTACCACCATTACGGATCATGCGTTGTCAAAGTAAAAAAGAAAACCTCTGCGACATGGCCAACTTCGAAGAGTCGACTATTACTACTTACTAGCTACTGATTTTCTGATACTGAAGTTACATGGTCAAGTATGTACTTTGTTCATTATGGCAAGAAACACGACATATTATAGCCACACAAACGATTTTTGACTTTAACAAGCCTACAGCGCGGCTGCGTGATTCCTAGGATATTTTTACCATACGATCCAGTACCGGGAATATAATCGTAAAGAAAAAAAATACCCCAGAAAATATCTCAGCTTACCATATAAAATCGGTTGTTCACGTGACTACATTAATTAGTACGGGAAGTCGATTTTTTTTTCTAAGCTTTTTTTTTCTTTAACCTATTACTTTGGCCGCTTTGCTTTTATAGTCTCTGAAAGCATAGTTTTTTTTCGTTTCGCCGACTCTTTCTTGTGTATTGCGTCTAAAATATATTGTGGCTCACGAATTTCCATTTTTCTGTCCAGCCTTGAATCAATTATTTCTGGTAGAAGACAGTCAAAGTAAAATGTTTTTAATTTTGTTTCCATATTATTCTTCCAGAATTCGTCATCTCTTTTTATTGCTTCTATTTTCATATCTTTTTCTGTCCACACAACAAATAAACATACTTCTTTCCTAGTAATGTGGAGCTGACCCTGCACCTGGTAGAACCAATCATGTTTTTTATTTATTGTCAAGTTCCCGTTCTTCTCCTGTTTCCAGAAAGTATTTTTTTTTTGTACGATGCCTTCTACTACTGTCATGTCCTTAGCCGAATACGGACACTTAATTTCAATAATTTTATCACTTATTAATCCGTCTGGACTTGCCGCCAAAAACGGCATTTCAGGGTCGACGAATAAGCCACATTTCTGTATACCATTGAAGTTGGCTTCTTCGTCCACTTTTAGTACTTCAGCCAATTGTTCTGATGCTATATGTTCGTGCTCTTTGCCATAACGAACGGATTTTACGTGGCTTAAATCACCAGTCACATTCACTAAACTTTTTACAAGAGGCGCACATTTTATAAGGCCTCTTTTGCATACCTTTCCGAAGACAGACGCAGTGAGACGTAATTTTCTCTCTTGGTGCCATTCAATCGAATCTGCTTGCAAAACAGTTCTTTCTTCAAGAGACTGGCGATCCTCATCAGAAAGCTGAATTTTCTTCATATGTTCCGCTTTTGCAAAATCAAAGTCAGTTTGTTCCAGATCTGGCTTTTGACAAGAGTCACCGTAATATTTGTCATTGGTATTGTTTGTACTCTTTTTTGTCGCAAAAGATTTTGATAATCTCCGTCTTAAATCTGACATTCTTTTTTTATTGCGTTTAACCTCTAAGCGTTTTACAATAGGGTTAGGACTTCGCATCAAAATCTTTTTGCAAATATACGATTGCGGTTCTTTAGCGTTAAATGCCACAACTGAACCAGCACAGCGAGCTGTATATGACTGTCGACTTGAATAATTAATTCGTTTACCGCCCACAAATTTAGCAATGACGCTGTTGAATACTTCTGCAATATTACTATTTACATCATGTATTAGGCTTTTAGCATTGTTTACCAATCTGGACATAATTTTCATGATAGCAGCATAAATATGGCTAGACTTCATTTCCGCAACAAAATTTTGTGCAGGGTCATTTTGATCTATATTTTGGCAAAAATAAGGTTTGCATAATTTGTGATCTCCGAAAACGTGATTCGGTGCATTTATTAGATCTTTTTTAAGGTCAATTACTTTTTGGTTGAAATTTGAATCTTCGGAATTGATATGTTTGACAGCCCCTTTAACTGATCTACGTAAGCGCAATATATTTTTTCCAAGAAGTTTGCGATATTTTATGGGATAGCAAGTGTTCTTGGTTAACTCTTCAAGTTTAGTGCAAAAGTTTCTCAACAGGTGATTAGTACATTCAATTTTTTCCACCAACACGTTTCCATAGGGTTTTGCTTCTAATATGCTCTTATATGTACTAGAGTCCCCATCAGCAATTAACTTTGAGTATATCAAGCCCTGATTTGGTAAAGAATGTTTAAAGCCTTCGACTATTGCCACGGATTCCATACCACTTGAGGATCCTTCGTAATTTTTAAAACACGTGTGATCGGGAGCTGGCATTTTTTTGTTCTCTGACCGTGCACAAATCATACAGTACTTGTTTTTTACTGCCATGTAAAGGACCTTTCTTGTCCTGTAGCCAATAATTACCGCAGCACCCGACAAAGCGTTATAATTCTTTTTAAATGATCTTTTTGACCAACATCCATCAGCAACCACGGTAATCATAGGCACTCCATCTGCATTAACATTACCATCTCGAACAGCTAAATCGTATTCTTCTCTTGCTGCTTCTTCTATACATTTTTCTTTTGCCTTTTCCCATAGTTCACAGACTCTTGCATGACACTTGGCATACAAATGATCCGACATAGAAGGTATTTCAAGTGAAGCAGACACTTGTTCTAAACCCGCGTATCCTGCACCTATAGACATGAAACCACTTACCACATTTTCGTTGAGATCAAGTTCTTTTTTATCGTTTGATTTTTTACAATTCTTTAAACTCAATTTAGCGTTGCACATTTTGCAAACAAACTCAAATTTTGACTCAAATCCCTTTCTTTTTTCTCCTACTAATTTCAAGTGATTAAAGTTACACCCTAATGGAGAGTCATGATGTGAAATTTCTTGCAACTGTTCAAATAAATACATGAACTACAACCCTATTTCCACTTATTCGGATCTCTTCCACTTTTTCTTCTGTTTTTTCTACATAATAATCTTCTTCTTGATCTGAATCAGCTGGCGAATGATCAGTAGAAAGCTGAAAGGTAGACAAACTGTGAAATTAAATCAAATAAACATATTATCCGATTGATAAATTAATAATTTTACAACTTACATTGGGACGATCTGGCACGCTAGTTATAGCATCAGGCCTCTGTAGTTTTTGGATATAATCAAACGGAAATCTAAAGTGAATAAAATATAAGATTTAGGTTAAATAAAAAAAAGGATTTATAATATAAATTATGTGTAACATTACGATTTCTGGAACATATATTGGACTTAGGGCAAAAAGTATCTCATAGCACCAATTTACCACCAATATTTATTTTAAAGTAAGTGTATGTATATAGTATGCCTAATGTAAACACATACCTAATAGAATTTTTTGACTTACTTCATGGCATTATTTTCTTCATATGAGTAAACCTTTTCACTGTCTATTTCTCCATCCACCGAAAGTAAAGAATTTTGTTCCGGTGATAACACCAATAATGGCACCCTGTAATAAAATAGAACATTTGATTAAATTATACTTAAATTATTTATCAACAAAATTAGTTTTTGGATGAAATTTTGTAAAACTTATTTCAAAAAAATATATTTTTTTAACTTACAATTCCAGAGTGTGATAAGTTTTAGAATTGGTGTCATCCAAGACATTTACCCTGTAAATTAAAAAATATACAGATGATGTGGTAATTCATACTTAATTTATTATAATGCTTTCCTACTATTTCTACACTTACCTCACCGGTTCACCAGATGACTCTTTGTTTTGTAGAGAAGTGCCAACAACTGGTACATTTACCCTGAAATTAGGAAAAGTTAAACAATAGATACCTATTTATATATTATTATACCTTTATATATTATTATACCTATTTATATATATATATATATTACTGATTGTATTGAAGAAGCAATAGTATACTCTTTATCTTCAAAATTTTCTGTCTGTAGTTCTCTTTCTCTCATCGCGTCATCAGAGGGCTCAAATCAAATGTCTTTTGTAGTAAAATGCCAAGAACTGGTAAATTTACCCTATACATAAAACGATTCGAAGATTTTATTATGTGAATTTTACCCACCCTTGGTATGCACCTAAGTAGGACTTGCTGATATATCGTAAAAACTCGTAGGTAGCTATATACTATGTTATTAGTAGATTGAAGTTAGATACTGATTGAACTTACGAAGCAACAGGAGTATTTTCTTTGTCTTCAAAATTTTCGGCCTGTAGGTGTCTTGCTCTAGAAAGGTAAATTTAGTGATTTTTAAAACATCCCATTAAAAAAAACATTCCATCTAGTAAGGCAAATAGTAAATAAATAGGTAAGTTTACGAGTTTTACTTACTTCATTTCTTCATGCAAGTGTTTAGCATTAACTTTTCGCCAACCCCTTTTCTTCTTTGATTTGTTTACTTTGTTCCCCATCTTAGATAATATGAATTAATACAAAATTCCTCGTGACGTCTTTCAAACTGTGCGTAAACGCAAGTGAAACAAGCTCCCCGTCCGACGGCCAAAGCAGGACTGAAGTCGCGATGAGAGCGGACAGGGGAGAAGCGTGGCGGCTCTGGCTAGGATGGGCGCGACCGCGCGCGTTTTTAGGTATTTCTTCATATTATTAAAACAAATACATATTTGAAAAATGTTAAGTGTATACGTTATAGAAAACATGTAGTTTTATTGTTATTCGAAAACTCATGACCATCCGTTAATTATTTACGCCGTACTAAGGGTTTATTTAGTTTTTTAGAGACATCTTTGGATTTTTTATCTATCGAGGAAACTACAAGCAATCGTGTTTCTAAACTGTACAATTTACAGAGTGAATCCTTAAATATCTTATATGTAAATTGTATAACTAATGCTTTAGTAATAACGATACAGCAAGGGATCAAACGAACGCAAATGTTTCGCAATAACGTATCGCTGCCTCGGTGCGGTCTTCAGAATAAGATATTGAAGGAATAGAGAGTGCATCTGTGTGTAGCGCAAACACTTGGCCACTAAAAACTAGTCGTGCACAGTTGGCAGATCTCTGGGAGATTGGCCGCCATCACCAAAAATTTGTGGGAGTTTGGTTGACGACACGGTACAAAAATACCTGGAAGAATCCGACATAGACACTGACACAGCAAAAGATAGAGATAAATGGAAGAGGCAGGCAAGGAGAGCCGATCCCAGATAATAGGATGAAGGGTAAGGAGGAGAAGAAGAAGAGTCTGATACTTTCAGTAACATGCTTAATTCTTTTTGTAGATATCCAGCCTCTTCGTTAAAGGAACGGTTCTATTGTGGCTGATAAAAAACCTTATTTTGTTACGCCTGCTTAGTTCTCAATATGTGAGGTTCTATGACCTCCTTAGAATGGCTGAGAGTACATGCTGTGATGTCTTGCATAGAGAGCCTTCAGGTAAAATGTTTTGTGTATCTCGAATTGTGTATAAGTGAATTTGGCACGAAAGATAGCGTAGTTCTTAGTAATATGTGATATATACGTACATAGGTAGCGATCAAATGAACAGACTCCGTGGTCTAATGCTCAGAGCCATTAGCTCACGATCCGGAGGTCCTGGGTTCGATTACCAGGGGGAACACAAAGGTTGATATTTGTCAATTTCCGAGATTTTTACCAGTTAAGTTACGATAATGCAGGCCGAATCACCTGATTGACTGGAAGAAAAAAGGTTCCGTTCCGTTAAGCCGTCGGCCCCTGTCGCTATCTTTGATAGTGGTCGTTACACAAACCATGTCAGAGGCCTATTAGCTGTGGTGCTATTAGTCGGTTTAAAAACTCTGATACTAGGGTTCATCGGTTCGATAGACTCGATACCTACACGACAGAAGAAGAAGACATGAATAGAAATCTTGAATCGTATTGAATTATTTAAATTTTCATATCACGCATGAGTGATTTGTCAAAGGTCATTCCAGGCCTGATTTTTGTTAGATTAGTTATCTTCATACTCATATTTACATATTGGATTCAATTAGTGAATTTTGATTGCCTATCTTTAAAGTAATTACTATAAATTATTGAGGGAGTATTTTTAATCTGTTTCTTCCATACTGGACTGGGAGAGAAAGAAAAACATAGAATGTTCCAGTTGCCCTTCCTCCCGGGCATGCTGTAAAAGTCAGCAAAAGGGATTCGAGGGTTACAGTGTATTGTAATTTAGGCGATGGGCTGACAACCTGTCACTACAGCAATACACATTACAATCTAAAATTGCCCTCAATTTATGTCAGACGTGGCGAAAGCGCCTTTTAGGAGGCGTTTTACGCTCTGCCTACCCCGTAAGGGATAAAGGCGTGATTTTATGTATGTATGTATGTATTTTTAATATATTCACTTTATTACAGAAAAAGCCAAACGCGCTTGCAAAACAATCCTTAGGATTAACTCGACAATCCAGAAAATGAGCCTATTCGGTTTCTTCCATGCGGACGGGCTGGCGATCAAAGTGTGGCGCCTGGTGTCTAGATACATTGTAGTGTTGTTACAAATTGCTATGGAGACGAAATCAGGCGCTTAACGAAAAAAGATTCTTCTATTTGAATTTCGTATTTTGAATGTATATACTTTTGTAATGGCAAATTAGCTTAGCTTAGTGGTCAAATTGTGGTGTCTCATTGTTGTACTATTACAAATTTCTATTCACAAATGAACAAACAGGAGCTTGTCATAAAAAATGTACTTATTAAATTAACTAATTTTATGCTTTTTTTGCTATTGAAATAAAATTAATAAATTTGTCACATCAAAACGAATTATAGTTTTTTTATTGACATAATCCATAAGTTTTTGTTTAGTTCGTTTCCGCCTACCCCGTTAGGGATAAAGACTTGATTATATGTATGCATGTATGTAATCCATAAGTTAGTGGTCCAAGAAGGCGAACTGCAGCAATACGATCGTGTAGGTGGCAACAGTTTTGGCCATTCTTAGAGGCAGTGTAGCGTCCACAGCGAAAAGTCCACACGCGTTAATTTTGCTGATGCGTGTGTCACTGATGCGAAGGAGGTTCTTTGAGTATCTACAGATCTTACCTGAAAAATAAATACGTAAGTATCATCATCTCCCTAGCCTTATCCCGTATCCTACGGGGTCAGCTACCTAATCTAGGGGATTGAACGAGGGTACTGGTTTTTAGGCAGAGCGGCTGCCATCTGACCTCCGCAACCCAAAAGAGAAACCAGACCCAATCCTAGATGAGGTCAGAGTTTTAAAGCCGCCAATGCTGACCACTGGCCTTTGATATGGCTTAACGACTAATATCTACGGTATTTAACGATATTATCCTGGACCAACGGCTTAACGTGCCTTCCGAAGCACGGAAAAAGCGCCGAACAAACGTACACATGAAATTCGAAAACCGAAAAACACATTGGTACGTGGTGGTATTCGAATCGCTCAGGAGGCAGTGGCCCTATCCATTACACCATCGGGCTCTATACGTAAGTATATTATAAGTTTTTTTTTAGTTTTTTTTAATAGCCTGTGATGTCCCACTGCAGGGCAAAGACCTCCCCTTTCTCCTTCCATATGTCGCGATCTTGAGCCATGTTTACCCAGTCTTTGTCAAAAGTATCTAGGTCGTCACGCCACCGTTTTATTGGCCTTCCTCTCCCACGCCGGCTATCGAGGGGGACCCACTCGGTTGCTACTCTGGACCATCTGTCTGGGTGCATTCTGCATACGTGACCCGCCCATTCCCATTCCAGTTTTGCCGTCTTCTCGGTCACATCAGTAATGCGCGTTTTGGAACGCAGAGTGGTGTTACGGAATCTGTCCAATCTTTTGACTCCAAGTATGCTGCGCTCCATCGCTCGCTGGCAAACCGCTAGTCTGGACTTCTGAGCAGCAGTCAGAGACCGGACTTGTGCGCCATAGGTTAGGACGCGTAGGATACACATGTCTACGAGTTTGCGTTTTAAAGATAAGTGAAGATTGCCTTTCATTAAGTCTTTCATGGACCAGTAGCTCTTCCAAGCATTATCGACACGACGATCGACTTCCTTGTCCTGCCGATTGTTGAAAGAGACTAGCTGGCCCAAGTAAATATACTCTTCGACATATTGTATATCCTTCCCGTCTACCGTTTCCCTATGTTTTGCGCCATTGGTCATTAATTTGGTCTTTGATCCGTTCATCCGAAGTCCAAACTCGCGGCTCGCCGAGCTTAAGTCTTGTAGCATGGCCTGAAGTTCCCGAGAAGTCGGTGCAAAAAATACTATGTCGTCGGCAAAACGCAGGTTTGTAAGCCTCTTTTCGCCGACTTCAATGCCCTTCTGTTGCCATGAGAGTGAGGCTTTTTTAAATACCTTTTCGAGGGTACTGGTGAACAGTTTGGGGGATAGCGGATCACCCTGCTTGACACCTTTGTTGATTTGAAATACTGGCCCAGGTGGTTGGAGTTTGATATTTGCTTTTTTAATAGATCTATGTAGGTAGTTTCTATATTTTGACTAGCGAGAGCTTCAAACATAGCATTGTGGCAAAGACTGTCGAACGCTTTGCTGTAGTCCACGAATGCAAGATATAGGGACTTTTTATGCTCGACAGACTTTTCCACAATTTGATTGAGAGCATGGAGATGATCGGTGGTTGAGAAGCTAAGACGGAAGCCGGCTTGTTCCGGTGGTTGGTGGAGGTCTAATTTACCATCTATACGGTTCTGGATGACTTTAATGAAAGTTTTATACAAATGAGAGATTAAACTAATTGGCCTGTTTGCTGCCCTTTAATAATTACAAGTTTAATTTTATAAGTTTAATAATTACATTTACTTATTAATAGTTTCTCTCAAACTGAGAGGGGTTTCTTGTTCAACAAAACTGAATAAACAGGAAATTATTTCAGGAAAAGCAAAACATGTTACTTCCTCATACATAATGCCGTCTTCGATCAGACAATTTGTATGACCAATTTGGAATGACCAGCTCTATGTTGTGGCTTGCAAGAATACTAAATTCCTTTTATGTTTCTAAAAGTGTTCTTAGAATCTATTTGGAAATAAATGATTTGACTTTGACTTTGACTTTGTTGTTATTTACTATGAAGAGAGCCCGATGATGTAGTGAATAGGGCCGCTGCCTCCTTAGTTCGTGGGTCAAATCACACCACGTACCAATGTGTTTTTCGGTATTCGAATTTCATATGCACGTTTATTCGTCAGTTTTTCCGTGCTTTAGAAGGCACGTTAATCCGTTGGTCTCGGTTAGTATCGTTTAATACCGAAGATATTAGTCGTTAAGCCATGTCAAAGGTCAGTGCTAAGCATTGGCGGCTTGAAAACTCTGACCTAATCTAAGATTGAGTCTGGTTTCCCTTCTGGGTTGCGGAGGTCGGATTTCCGTCGCCCTGTGTAAAAAACCAGTTCCCTCATTTCATCCCCTAGATTAGGAAGCCCACCCCGTGAGATACGGGATAAGGCTAGGGAGATGATGATGTTGTTGTTCAATATAGTGTAATACTTACTAGAATTTGAGTTACATTTACGTATAGTTGCTTGTCTGGCCACCGCCAAGGTTTTGTATAGGTTTTCTGCGCATAAGCATACTACTGCATCTATAACCAAAGCTTTGCTGATCCACATTCCTACACCGAGGGCGTGGCTTGTGATGATATCGTTTTTCACCTGAATACAAACCAACGTTTTAAAAACATGTAAATACCAGGTGTAAGAGCCAGCGTCCCGCAAACTGATATGGGTTGCTCAGTCAACGACAATGAACAACTTTCACCAGGGAATTCTTTCGGGAAGTGCAAAAAAAATGGCTTTTCCATACTAAATGTCCACGTCGTCGATCAGTCAATTTGTATATAAAAGCCAATTTTTTTTTTCACTTTCTGAAATAAAGTCCTGGTGGATGTTGTTCAGTGTCTTTGACTGAGCAACCCCTATTAGTTTGTAGGACGCTGTCCATTGCACCCGGTATTAAGTAAGTAAAAAAATTGCGGACCATATTTTTGGGTGTGATTCTACCCATGAAACTGAACAACTATCCCTAAGGAACATAGATCAAAAACGAAAAAAGAAAATTGGCCCTCCCATACAAAGGTTGTCAGCGGCTCAAGTGAATTTGTATACGAAGACCACTTTTTCTTCATTTTTCGACCTAGGTTCCTTGGGGAAAGCTGTTCAGTTTCATGGGTAGAATCACTCCCTAAAATAGGGTCAGCTATTTTTTTTACTCCCTTAATAGAAATCAAAAATGTTGTCCAGGAGGGATTGGAATCCAAGACCTTAAGGGAACTGTGCCTCTGCTTTTAAAATCTGGTAAGAGAATATTTATTTTTTCTAGAAAATCAATAACAGATTATTATAAAATAGAGCTTTTGAAATTTGTATCTTCTTCTTCCTCTGTCGAGTGGGTATCGAGTCTATGGACCCGATGAGCCCTGGTGTCAGAGTTTTTAAACCGCCTAGTAGCACAAATATCAGGCCTCTGACATGGTTTTGTGTAACGACCACTATCAAAGACAGCGACCGGGACCGTCACGAAATCTTTTTATTTTCGGACAATCAGGTGATTCAGCCTGCAATGCCTAGAGAAACACGCGACAAAATTACTACGTCAAAACATTTGCTACATTTTTAAAAAAGATTTGCCAATTTTATTATCAAAAAACAAAATTTAAATAATTTTACTCGTTTCATTTTATAAGTAGATTAGGAGCATCCTGTATAACTGAGTTAGCAAACCGGGTTTGGCCGGCGCGGTCGCCCGGTGCCATAGCCGATTATCTGCGTGTTTACGCTAAGATACTTAGTTATTATATTCATTGCAGGTACTTTTAATTACGACTGTATTAATGACAGGGTAACTGAATCCTCAACAACCTATATCAATATAAACTAATTGTTTTAAAATAAACGAAAATTGTATGTTAATCTATGTTTTTCATTCATATAATATTAGTTAAGTTTATTTTGTTTTTAATGTAAGCGGATAATGACATCGAGACAAACTTTATTAAGGTTTAGCGATGTCATTTAACTTGTTAAATTGTGTTAAGTAAATGATGATAAAAAAAAAAATGTCCTACCCAAACTGGGGAAAAATTCACAAATTGATAAATTCTCAAATATGAACTTTGTGTTTCCCCCCTGGGAGTCGAACACACGACCTCCGGATCGCGGGCCACGGAGGCAGTTAAATTGAAATTGGTGTAGAAAATGTCTTCATTTTAAGTAGTAAAAAACAATTTTATAACTCACCGAGCGTGTTCGTATCCACATCAAAAGGATTTCAATGAAACTAAGCGTTTGCAAGAAAGTTGAACAGATATGGCACAAAATCTGTAAATCAATGGAAAAGATAAACATAATTTGTAATAGCACCACTTATCTGTATTTTAAAATCGAAATGAATGCACAAAACCAGTTTTCATTTTATAGTTCAACACAGGTGTGAATAGATAAGTATAATGAATACTACTTTTAGGTCCAAGATGCGGACTGAATCTCGTCTTATCATTTAATTGTCAGTAATTTTTTCTAATAATCATATTCAATAAATGAAAAATAATATTTTCTAATACTTTGGGAACCAACTTTCATTTTAATACCAGTTTTGTAAAATTGCGAGTGCTTAAGGAAGAGTCTGATTACTCACAAAACAGGGTATCCTATTGTGAGTATCAGTTGCTGCATAATTGTATGAAGTTTGTAAAACTGAATAAATGTTTTTTCTTCATCTGTAAACTCAAAACCGGTGAATGACTTACCGTCAATCTAAAAACCTTTTGTGACAAAGTGATAGCGTCCAACAAATCCTCAAGGATTTTCACTACGTCGCCTATTATACCTTCAATGTATTCATCGTCATTCATATTCATTAGTATTGTCCAACGTCTTGTATGATTTGCAAGGAAATTTAAAATATATCCCGCGTATATCATGTCTAGATCAAATATAAGAGTACTGCCTATGAAAATTCCTCTGTTCCACGACCATGTTGGGTCCAATGATAGTTTTGAGACTATCAGAATTAAATACGCAAGTATAAGTAATAAACATGGGATTAATAAAAGCATCCTATTCTTCAACACATCGTTTCTGTCATACAATGATCTATAGATTTCTTGAAGCGTGATAATTAGCTTAAAATTGTCGTTCTTTAACCGAATCACTAATACGCTTAAAATTATATATTGGCATATATATTGGAAATATATAACCATATACATAATGACTACTGTATTTGTTACAAATATTATTTTGAATTCATACAAAGTAATAATACACAACATTATGTATGCCATGTTAGCAAACACACCAAAAACCATGTATGATTTCGAATTAACTGTAATTATGTCATGTTTTAATCCATACTTTTGCATGCAAAATATTAAACATAAATAATGCACTGGTTTTAAAATACTACAAAAATCTGCGTAACATTTTTTTGACAAAAGTTTGGTTCTTGCATCACCATTATTGTTCGTTTGTACTGTTTTAATATTTGTAGCTTTAACATCCACTTTGATCTCTAGTATATTTTCTTCTTCAGTTTCTTCCATTTTTGTTGATTTACAATTGTTCATAACAAAGTAAACGTGTTTTGTTGTTTTAACCTCATTGTAGCAATTTTTTCAGGTCAATAATAATCAGGCTTTTAAAAATAAATTTACTATTTATAAAAACAGATATTTTGTATTTATGTGTACAAAGTTTATTTTAGTTTGGTTTTACGGTTCTAAAATGAAAACGTACCTGCGTGTGTATGGGATACTCTGTCAGACCCTTATTATTATAATAGAGTTTTCTTTGTCAAATATTTTCAGTGTAGGTAAACTGTTATGGGTAAAGGCGTGATTAAAATGTATGTATGAAAACTGTTTACTTAACTAAAAAATTTTTTTTGAGGAGTTGCTTATATTGAGAATAGAAAAATATAATACCTGAACATTAACACAAATATAATAAAGTTAATGGATGGAAAGTTCTTTATGTTAATTGATGTTTATTTGTTTAACACCCACTCGCCGGTACTTAGTTATTTGACGACCGGTATTTGTTTTCATTTCATTAGGTTTAATTGAATATTGAATTTTTAGAAGTAGTTTGAAATAGAAAGCGTTGTTTTAATTATACATTTTACCTTTACGGTTTTATTATCATTACGTTCATTTCAAAGTTTTTTTTATATTCTAATAGTCAATGTAATCAAAATTTACACAGCTTCTGTTTCAAGTATCTCTTTGGCTTTTCTTTCTTCTTTCTCTTTCTTCGTCATCAGGTCTTCGTGGATTTCTTCAATGTTTCTCATCTTCGTTTCTAGAAAGAAATAACAATTAATAGATTATTGCATTTTTGCCATGTATTCCATTGCAGATATTTTTTTAATATCATATTAATTTAAACAATGAAAAATAATATGCCCAAGTTCCACAAGAAACTACATGCCCTTTTCATAATATCATTAATTCTTTCTTGCAACCAAAAACAATGTACCTATAAATAGTAAAAAAAAAACTGAGTAAAACAGTAAGATACAGGCAACCGTAGCAATTTCTTCCACGAAACTTAAGGAACATAAAATTTACTTTTCCTGGAACTACCAGGATGGTATAAATCGCAGCAGTAATGCAAATGAATCCGAAGAAGTAGAAGGAGACGTATTCTCCTATCTTCACGGAGATTTGCTTGAAGAAAAGCGGCTGTACGAACGCGAAGAGAGACGCCAAAGACATCGATACAGCCATCACTGTGCCGTATTTGAAAGTTGTAAGCTTTGTTGTCTTAAGATTATTATTTTCAATTTGATTAAAAAATCATAGAATAGTAAACAGTCTATTAAAACCCTACAAATAATAATGTTGCTGTTTGACATCAAATAAATTTATATCGATATAATAAAATACTGGTGTTCCTTTTAAAACGACAAAACGAAAGACATTTAGAAATCGATCAACATTTGCTAATCAATATTAGAACAGTTGGATCCTGGCGAAAGCATGACGGTTGGTCAATTTGCGTTTTCAATTTATTTTTGCAGGTCATTTTTGGCCAGTATTCTATATACAATATGCTTTCACTGCAATATGCTCTTGGAGTCTCTAACACTGGTCACTACTGTTATCCTTTCACAAGTTTTCCTAATCATCACATTTAGTATCACTTGGTGATTCTACACAGCTGAGGAGTTTGAAATCTCTGCCGAAAGCCTCTCCATCACCCAGTGTCTGAGGCAAAGGCTGATTAAGGGTTTCAGGAAGGAAGAGTGACGTCACACCTCCAACAAAACTGAGGATACCCATCACTATGAAGGGAAGAGGTCTGGAATACATGGCCTGTTGAAAAATTATAAATAAATTAGTCTCTAATTTACTGCTTCTTCAATTTGAGATAATTCACATCATTACTTTTGACATGAAACCTTTGATAAACAATAAACGAACTAGATGCACAATCACGAAGAAACATCGACCAAAAAATGTCCAAGCCGCACTGCACATACGTATAGTTATTGTTATATTTATAACATAAAAATATTCATTCAAATTTGGACCTTAACACGTCAAAGAAAGGGTACAATATCATTAGCACTCGCACATACATCATTTTGACTGAGCACTTCGTCATTGTGGCACGTCAAAAGCCGCGAGCGAGCAAGGTGATAGATACTGAATGAAAGTTCTCCCCGATGACGTGATGGGCAGACTTTTGCCGCGGACACTTTTTGAGTGAGATTGTGCATCTAGTTAGTTTATTGTTTATCAAAGCATGACACTGAAAATATTTCTTATATAATTTCCTCAGATACGCCCTGGATAACAGTCGCACTAGCCATGATGGGCAGAAAATGAAATATAAACAGATGGTGATTGACATGATAGAAAATATTTAAACCATGTCTTCCTCAATTAATACAATTATTAAATGCGTAAGTAAACATTAAAGCACGTGTGAGTAAATATATATAATGGAAAAATCTAATTAAATTTACGTTGTTGTAAATAATACCAAAATTTTATGTTAAAAGTGGCATTAAGATCACGACGAATTTGAAAAACATCGTGTGAAAAAATATGGCTTTGAGAAAAGAAAAGTATTTGAGCAACGAAGTACTTATATTATAGACAACAATATTGGCAAATGAATTTCAGCGGATATTATTCCCACTTGAAGCTATGCAGTAGTTGGTGGTACAAAACAAATATATGATCAAAGATAATTTTATCACACCAAGGGGAAAGGGAAATACAATAATATGGCTACTGCTTTATTCATATTCATTATTTGGGCTATCATGTTTTACAAACTCGTAATAAGTTTACAAAATTATCGACATAGCGTTTACCCGGTCATGGATAAAATATGTAACGCTGGTATAATGTTTTACTACACCGTATGTATTGCAATAATTTTATTGAATAACATCAAATTGACGGACAAATCCGTTGAACTCATATTGAAATTGCAAAAGCTTTGCAAAGTGCGAATACAATCAGATAATAAACATTTTTTATTTTGGAATTGGGCATGGTTAGCAATTTTACTGTTTGACGTGTCCTGTACTTCACTGCATTATTGTTTGACGCATAATGATTATTCCGTCAAAGAAATCATGATTTACTATTTTAAAGTAAATGTGATTGTCTCTTTTCGCTTGTTGAATTATCTGCGCGGGAAACTGGACGCATGGAGGCGTCTGCTTTATGTTCCGTTTCAGGATTTTAAAATATCTCATCAAAATTTTGTAACAATCATGGAGGCATATGATTTGCTCAAGCGACATTTTGAACATTTTTTAAGATAAATATTTTTAATGACAAATAAAATTCTTCTCAAAAAGCTGTACATAAAGAGTGCTTTGATTTTAGATGAGTCTGCATATTATTCATGTATTTTTACAAACTCTGGCAGCTTTAGAAAGGTTTATAATATCACGAAGTATAAAGGATGATTTTGGGGAAGCGGTACGTGCTACTTTATATTAATTAAACTTGTCATGATGTAGTTTACAATGTGATTATTATCAGCATCATATTATTTTCCATTATCAGCATGATTATCATCGTCATGAGGTTTTTTTACTGTCTTCTGATTTATAAGTTACAAATCGTTTAACAGCTTCAAGCAAGTTTGAATAAATCATTTATATATATCATAATTTATATTTTACAGTCCATGTTGAATCCTTTTACGATATTGGTGATATGGATATTGAAAAATTTGTACATGCAATCTATAATTGGATATGAATGCGAAAAATTCTATACAGCAATGAAAAAATCGAAAGTAGTCTGTATAAGACTAGAAAGAAAAGACAATTTATCAGGTAGGTACTCTTTTAGCCCAATTAAAAATCAGAAAAATTCAACGATGAAAAAAATAAAAGATCCCACATTAACTCAAACATCACATTACAAATCAGCGTTACCAAATTTATAATATAAATCGTTAAAGACTCTATAATTCTAAAAGAATATTGGATGACATTTGTTTATCTGATTCACGTTAAACTGCAAGTTCACATCGAGAAACAACGACACGCGATGCGGCGCACACTATTCAAGACAGTGATATGTCTGTTTACTATTTCAGAAATACAGCGAGGCTTCTTGAAGAACATTCGCCGAATCCAAAACGCAAGGTTCAGAAAAGTCACCGCTTGTGGTGTCTTTAACGTTGACGCTCGACTTCCGCTGAAGTTTGCGGGGGCTATGGCGGCTAATTCCTTTGTTTTACTAGAGTTCTACTTTCTATAATGGTACAAAATATGGACCAAGATACCACCGGCTAAATCTAAAATTAAAATCTATCTATCACTTTCAAAATAATGGAATTAAAAAAAGACAGGCGATTTACACTCTATGGTTTTACACTTTGTCCGCTAGATTTTGACGCACGTTTCCCCAGTATTTATGTTAATTTTTTCAGCCGTATCACATGACGGGGGATAAAATTGTCAGATACGCATAATCAAAAACCGGAAAGAATATATCTCCTGTCCTTTTCCATAATAAATCAGAAAGGCCAATGGGCCAAAGGACTTGTTTTAAGGAAGTTGGGTTCGGCTGTTTATTTGGTTTGCGTTATGGATAACAATATAACTGTGAAAAAACATGCTAACAAGATCTTGAAATTTAAGGAAGAGGAAGATGTTCAAGATTCTACGCTAGAGTTAGCTTCGGCAACAAATCGCCAGGACTCGACTGATCTGCCACCTTTAATTGAGTCGACTGAACTGTCACCTATAATCTTAGAAGTTCCTTTAGAAACAGACTCTCCTAAAAACAAACAACATTTCTCAGTCAGCTATTCCTGCTATGATAATAATGATAACGGAGAAAGCTTCACAAGTTACAGAAAACGAAGTGGACTGATCTAGAAATGATTTTTATCTTGCTGTTCCGACTGCTGTGACAACTGAGGACACAGTTTCCCAAGAAACAGATGATGGAACACGCTCTGCTCAGCAAGTTGATGATGATGACGCCAGCGAAGAATCTGATCATTGGGCAGAAGGCGAAACTAGCCCAAATCAACCACAGCCGGAGAATTGTGATGTTGAATCAGAGCCTGAACGCGCTGAACAAGCAGCGGCACTCAAACGAACCAGACCTATCATAGACTATCGGCGTTTCTTTTAGTTATAAGAATAGTGGTGAAGGGATGTTGGTAATATGAAGGTAGGTTGATTAGAAGCTTGTCTTGTGAACGGTTGTTTCCTATGTCTCACCTCATCTTCCTCCACAATTTGGGAATTAACACATACAAACTGGGGTACTTACTTAATGTTAGAACGATTTGCGTGTTTATTTCTAACCTAGGCTGGACACCAGGTAATTAAAAATACTCAGTCAAATAAAAAAGAAGTTCGTGTAAGATCGATTAAAACCTACCTACCTACCCCTTAAGTCAGGTAGCGTGATTATTTGTATCGTAAATTTGAGTTTAAGTAATGCTCAGTTAAACAAAAAAAGTTCATCAAATCGGTTAAAAACTACCAAAATTTCATTTTTTTCCTATCTCCTAAGTCATGAGGCGTGATTTGTATCGTAAATTTGATTCTAAATAATGGTCAGTCGAATAAAAAAATTCCATAAAATCGGTTAAGAAACAGCCAAGTTTCAATTTCCTGCCTGTATCCTAAGTTGCAACCCAGATAACACACAGTTGAATAAAAAAAGTCCCATCGAAATCGGTTCAGCAGTTTTGGCTTGATGTGGTAACATATAGACAGACAGACAGACAAAAATTTTGATCTTTATATCGTAAGTTTTGATATTTATATCGTTAATAACGCTAGCTGCAATATTTTTTTTGTAAAAATATTCAATGTACAGACACGACCCTTCTAAAGGTTTATTATATGTATAGATAAAGAGTACATACTACATACTTACTTCCATGGGAAACAAAATAAATAAACGTAATAATATATTACAGTGCTATGTTTCGGAAAGGGTTACTAATAAAGATGTTTCAATCATATCAATGACTTTCAGTGGTAGCTATCCACTAATAAACTAAATTGAAATGTAAGCAACACAAACGGAAAATTTGGATATAGTTAATTGAATCAAAATTTATTATTTAACAGCGGTTACCTTTCCTGACAATAATTACAGAAAAGGACGGACGACAAGACTACATGGACCACAAGGAAGTTCCTAAAGCGGAATCAGAAAAAAAAAACCTGATTTATAAAATGACAGCAAATAATATTAGAATATGGACAAGAAATGAAGTGCTCTTAAATAATATACTAGAAAAAGATTTTCAGCGCCTGCTGTTGCCCCTTGAAATTATGGAGTGGTTTGTCTTACAAAACAGATATATTATCAAACACAATTTCATCACTCCAAAAGGTTTATATAGCATTCTGGCAACAATTTTCTTTGGAGTAACTATTTGGGCTATCGTGATATACAGAAGTATATTAAACATATTTTTCTATAGCTACAGAACTTACCCTGCATTTTTTTAAATATGTAGAGTAGGATTTCTAATATATCACACTTTATTTATTGTAACAATTTTATATACGAATATTAATTTAAGCGAAAAATCCGTTGAACTTGTTCTAAAATTGCAAGCGATTACGAAATTTATAGGAATTCCAGCTGGTAAAAAAGATATATTTAGCAACTGGGTTTGGTTAGTGATACCATTGCTTGATGTCATCAATACATCGGTTTGTTCTTATATCTTGGACAATGATTACTCTTTTGATGATATTTTCTTTTACTATTTCAAAGTAAATTTTATCATATCCATTCGAATGCTAAATCATTTAAGAGTCAAATTAGTCATTTGGACCAATCTACTCGATCGTCCGAATCAAGATAAACAAGAATCTCATAGATGTTTTGTAACAATTATAGAAGCGTACAATTTGTTTAAACGCCATTTTGAAATTCTGGTGAGTCTTCATTTTACTAAATAACAAAAAAATAATTTTTTAATACCTTATCGATCACGATAAAATGTTGACGGTTATTCTACTTACATGCGTTTTCTTTTTTAGATAAGCTTGCAAACAGTCCACGTACTCTTGCGAGCACTGGTAGCTTTACGGAGATTTTTACTTACAAGGCGTATATTTGATGACATCGGGGAAGCTGTAAGTACCAACTCAAATGTCAATAATGTGAAGAGGTGAATGACCTACGCTTGGTGGCTAGAAAGAACTGGATACAAAGAGCTAAATACCGAGCACAGTAAACAACAATTTATAATTTTACTAATGAACCAAGCTACAATTTAGTTTCCTAATCACTTGTAGTAAGAGACTGGTGCCTGAAACAAGTCTAGCACATGTGCTTCTTCTTCTTCTGTCGAGTGGGTATCGAGTCTATCGACCCGATGAACCCTGGTGTCAGAGTTTTTAAACAGCCTAGTAGCACAACTATCAGGCCTCTGACATGGTTTTGAGTAACGACCACTATCAAAGACAGCGACCTGGACCGACGGCTTAACGTGCCCTCCGAAGCACGAAATCTTTTTCTTTTTCGGACAATCAGGTGATTCAGCCTGCAATGTTCTAACCAAACTTAGGAAAAATTGTGATACAGGTTACCATTTTCTCAGCAGTGGTAAGAGATAGAGTATGGTTAATGGACTTATACAGACTGGGCTCTAATTACATTCGTACGCAAAAAAAGCGGCGCGGACGCAATTAATCGAAAATACAAGCATTTCGTGTTTTGCGGTCCTCAAATTAGTTTTATCTTTACAAATTAAAAGAAAATCGATTTTTGAAACTTCTTCTGTCGAGTGGGTATCGAGTCTATGGACCCGATGAACCCTAATGTCAGAGTTTTTAAACCACCTAGTAGCACAACTATCGTGCCTCTGACATGGTTTTGTGTAACGACCACTATCAAAGACAGCGACCGGGACCGACGGCTTAACGTGCCCTCCGAAGCACGAAATCTTTTTCTTTTCGGACAATCAGGTGATTCAGCCTGCAATGTCCTACCCAAACTGAGGAAAACTTCACAAAGTGATAAATTCTCAAATATCAACTTTGTGTTTTACCCCCTGGGAATCGAACCCAGGACCTACGGATCGGGAGCCCATGGCACTAGCCACTAGACCACGGAGGCAGTTGCATTTTGAAACTATAAAACAGAGTTATTATAAATTTGTGATTTGCTGATCCTAAAATTGGACTTCTGTCAAGAAGCAATGAAGAAAAAAAATAACTAGCCGCAAAACATGTTTGTAAAATTTTATTGATTTTATTGACAGAGAGCCGCTAGCGACCGGTGGCTGCACATATTTCATTAGGGCGGACGATCCGCTCTAATGAAGTATATGGAGTGGATCGGCCGCGGTCGCAAAATTTTGCGTAGAAATATAATTAGAGCCATATATAGATAGATAAACTCTTCATTGCGCAAAATAAGTACAGTTGAGATAAGCTTATAAAATAACAATGTGATGATGATTATTTATCAACACCGACTTGATATTTACTTCTTAGAATAAAGGTAGATATTGGGCTCGATTCTAGATTTGCCCCTCCAAAACTAAAATTGAGAGGATATAATACCCATAATATACCCATTGAGAGGATATTACTTACATAATTAATTAAATTTCTTGATTTCGCAGTCTATGTGAAGTTCTTTGACGATGTTGGCAATATGGATTTTGAAAAACATGTACTTGCAGACAGCAATTGGGTATGAATGCGAAAGGTTTTATTTTGCAATGGAAAATTCTATGGCAGCCTGTGTAAGGCTAGAAAATATGAAGGACACATCAGGTACAACCAGCGTAGTTTCTAACACCATATCACTATCACTACATAGTATAAAATAAAGTCGCTTTCTCTGTCCCTATATCCCTATGTATGCATAAATCTTTAAAACTACCAAACGGATTTTGATGCGGTTTCTTTTAATGGATAGAGTGATTCAAGAGGAAGGTTTATATGTATAATACATGTATAATATAGTAGAGAAACACTGCAGATTTCCGTGCTAAGCCGGGGCGGGTCGCTAGTAAACTACATTATTTTACTTACTATTATACTAACTCCCAACAAAGCAGTGGTAGGCTCCGCAAGAGGCCGCCTGGCTCGCGACCACCGTCTCATCGGAGTCTAGCTAGTGCTTCGGAGGGCAAGTTAAGCCGTCGATCCCGGTCGCTGTCTTTGATAGTAGTCGTTACTGAAACCATGTCAGAGGCCTAATAGCTGTGCTACTAGGCGGTTTGAAAACTCTGACACCAAGGTTCATTGGGTCGTTTGACTCGAGAATCCACTCGCTAAGAAGAAGACCGGAGTCTAGCGCCAAACAGCATGTTGTGTGTGAGATTGCCAGTGCCATAACAGTAGATGTTCTGGGTGAGCTCGCTCTTTCGTCGTCTCTTGTGACGGTCATTCCTGACCTAGTGTCTAGAGTCTAGAGTATACCATTACTAATTTTAAAAAACTACATGCTTTTTATATTATTAAAGATCTTGTAAGAATATTTTGTTCATGAATTTTACAATCGTCTTTATTTCCAGTAGAAAAATAGAAGCCAAAATACTAGCATGTTTTATGAATTTGATGATTAAATAATTTAGCACATTTCCTTTCAGATGATCATCGACGTCTTCTCAAAAACGTTCGACGTCTCCAGACGTCTAGTTTCAGTAAAGTTTGCACCTGCGGCACTTTTGACTTTGATGCGAAACTTCCTTTGAAACTTACCGGCGTGCTCGCGACGTATGCTTTGTTTCTACTACAATTTTACTTTACAAAATGATTCCTACCTCTACTTCGTCGTAATATTTGTAATATTAGATTTTTCATGGAAAGTTGTATTCACCATTTCCTACTTACATTTGGAAGTCGAAAACACCGGTGAGGCAAGGATACTAAGGCCCGTATTTATAAACAGCACTTGAGAGTGACAGCGAGTTTGAGTTCATATCAGAAATGTCATTTCAGTGCAAAATGACCTGTCAAATCCATACTTAATGTCGCTCTCAGTCTTGAGATTGCTTTATAAATACGAGCCTAAGAAGTTCATTGCTGAACTGGACCACAGACTCAGGGAGAGCGGTCAAGCAAGGCCTGAAGCCACTTCTGGCCTAAAGGCTGTCCATCGCAATTCAACGCGGAAACATCGTATTGTATACTCTTACCAATAAATAAAGTAATTTTAAGTTACATATCACGTTTGTCTTTGTTTTATAGGAATATATTTATAAAAATTACCCTGTGGTTATTTTTGCGATCGAAACTTTCTTTTCACATTAGTAAATTGAGGCAGAGCTAAGATTCGTTTTTGTAATAAAATAAATAGAAATAAGTGAGTAGGTATGTTATTAAATAAATAAAATATGAACGAGTAAAGTTAAAAAAAGGATTCAAATATGCCTAAAAATAGGCTAGGGTACTATGTCTACAATTTCAAGAAAATCTAAATAAATAAAGAATGCTATCATGAAGGTAATTGCACTAATAATCAGGTATGGTATTTCAATATTGTAGCCAGTAAAAATAAAATATTTTATCATTTGTGTAATCACTTAGTAAATGACAAACCGCATTACCAACTCTTTATTTTATCATATATTTATAGCTTCCATGCTGGACTGGGAGCGACAGACGAACGTAAAATGTGCCAGCTGCATCTCCTCCCGGGCATGCTGTAAAAACCAGCAAAGGGATTCGAGGGTATATTGTAATTTAGGCGATGGGCTGGGCGAACCAAATGACGAAACGTTTTATTGTTAACTGAAAAACTATTTATTGGATAAAAAATATTAAACTGTAAGTGAATATCAGTTACTGGAATAAAAAAATAATTATATTGACATTCAGTCAGTATTTTTGGTACCTATTTAATTATTTTATTTTAAATTGACATTTTCATTTACTTATTTTATTTTTACTGATCATGTTCACATGACATACTGATTATGATTTCTATTAAAGTTTGATACTTATTTAAAACTATTCAGACATTTGTTGGAATTTATTTCTGTGACTGTAATTCTTGTTTTGACATTTTTGTTTTATTTTATTGTATAATTTGTATTTAATGACAATCGTATTATTCTCTGTAATTACGATTATTATTATTTCAACATAATTATAAAATTCATAATGTGAAATGAATTAATCTAATCTAATTCAATAAAAGTTACTACCATCGTTAAGAAATTAGTATTTATTTATTATGCGTATTTTTTTCCTAAAATGTCTTTGATAGATAGTTAGTAGGTAATAAATCAACAAGTTACATGATTAATATTGCCGTAACACTCTGTTTCATTATAGGAAAAAAAAAATTACATTATTAACTATTTATTATAATACATTTTACAAAGTAGTCGTGAAATGCGTCGGCAACCGTATTTTCCTGGAAACAATGATTTTATTTCTAATAATATTCTTGACAAAGATTTCCATCATATTTTCAAACCAATCATATTCATAAATAAAATAACTTTAGTTCCAAAATTTTCTACCATAGATAACTTTATACACTTCAACAAAAAAAGAGCTGTATATTGGAATTTATTTGCTAATATTTACTTTTTTGTAAATTGTTTGACAATAATTATTGCTAGAAGCAAAAAGTTTTCATTTGAGACCAGTAGAGATGTTATAAATTTTACGTTTGATCTCATTACGGTTCAAAATGCTTTATCATATATTATTCTCAGTATAGTAAACTTAGGAACAAATATTCATTTGGAACTATTTCTTAATATTCAAAAAATTTGTTGTATATACAATTACAGGAAAGCGTTATCAAAATATAAATATATTTCGTGGCTACTTTGTTTGATTCATTCTATTTTAACCATTCTTGACATAGCTTACGTGAAATTTGAATCAAATGTTTTTGTGTTTGTGATATTGGGAGCATATGTTTTGGATATTGAAACTATTTATGCTGTATTTATTTCGAATTTTTTAACAATCCATATAGAAAAATGGATACTAAAAATTGATAAAAACTTGTCTGAAGAACAGTTTAATATATTGAAATTAATTTTAAAAACATATCATTTAACGAGAATAGCTTTCCAGACTACGGTAAATATTAAAAAAGTTCATGAGATTTTTTCAATAAACAAAATATTCGTCTATCAAAAACGTATATTTCAATCGTCATCCTTTATTAAACTAAAAGTTTAATATTCTACTTCTCTTCATTTGCTTGTCATTGAATTTTTCAGATATTACTGCACTTTATAATGTCATTCGTGGAAAAACTTGAATACATTGAAATCATTATACTTGGCGTAGCAAATCAAGTAAGCAATATTCAAAAATGGCTGGTTTCTTAATCGTCTAACTACAAACTACCTATTTTAAGCTTTACTTATATTTTCAGGGTGTTATAAAACTTATGAAAACTAATCCCCAACTCTTCTACGTCATTTTTAAGGGATTTTTAGGTGATATAGTGCTCAGCATATCTTTTCAAAACCTTCACTGTAAAATGGAAAACGCTCTAGTCAAGGCTATCAAAAAACATAAAAATTCATCATGTAAGATATTTTAATATTTTATTTGAAAAAAAAAACAGGATAATGATACTTTTAACATAGGTATAAATTTTAAATACAAAGTAGCACAAACTCAACTGCTGTATAATAGAGTAAGGGATTCGAGGATTTCAGTATATTGTAATTTAGGCGATGGGCTGACAAACTGTCACTACAGCAATATACAGATCTATTTTAAACAACCCTCAAAAAATAACAGACGTGGCGGAACGACCATTGCTTGGGTCGTTACCCATGGGGTAGGCCCCATTAGATATAAAGGCGTGTTTTATGTATCTATATTATAATAGTTACCTGGCTTTAATATACGTAAAGGGTAATATTAAATTAAATTTAAATTTAAGCTTTGCATGGGTTGCATGATTTTAGTATAATGTTCTTGCTTGTCCATAATTCGCAATTGAAAAAGAACTTAAATAAATAATAATAAAAAAAAACATAATTTCAGGCGCAAGACCCATAGTTATACAATTTATACTTGCGATTGTCGGCACTTTGTGAAACTCCATATTTATAATGTTGTTATCAAAAACACTTGCAACAAAAGACAAGTACAAGTGTTTTTAATAACAACAATACCCATAATAATAATAAGTATAGATAAAGTTAATCAAATCTTTAGTTTACTGATCACAAAGTAAATAATATAATTAATAATATATTTATTTTATAGTGAAATCTAAGCAAATCGCAAAGAATATCGCAAGACTATTGGACACCAACGTTGATGGGATGACAACGGGTGACCTGATCTCAATAAACGCCGCGTTGCCGATACGGATATTTAACCAAGTTGCAAATTTCACTTTAGGCCGCTGCAATTTCAGTTTCTATAAAATTTTCAGTCTGGTACAAATTATTGACTATTGAAAATGTGTAAAGTTGTGTTGAATTCACCCAATAAACGTTAAAAGATACCTACATTTATAAAGTCATTTACTAATCCTGAAATCATTGATTTGCGAATTTACTCGTTGTCAAAGCAATCGATCATTCCGATCACTGCTACTGCCGCGGTACTACTGTACAGACCCAACCCCCATTATGGCTACTCCTAACTGCATGCCGGAACACGGAAAACCACTTGGCGACATGATTTAGTTAAGAGGGTGGTAACCAGCCACGGCCGAAGCCTACCATCGGAGAACGTACTGTCCATTTAGCACTACCCAGGGGTCACGTGTAGGGTATCTAGAGTCATGAAGCCTATGATAGGCTTCGCCTACGGACGCGGACAGTATTAACCCCCAAAAACAACAGACGTGGCGGAACGACCAGTGCTTGGGTCGTTACCCATGGGGTAGGCCCCATTAGATATGAAGGCGTGTTTTGTGTATCTATATATAATAGTTACCTGGCTTTAATATACGTAAAGGGTAATATTAAATTAAATTTAAATTTAAGCTTTGCATGGGTTTCATGATTTTATTATAATGTTTGGTTTTTGTTCTTGCTTGTCCATAATTCGCAATTGAAAAAGAACTTAAATAATAATAAAAAAAACATTTATTTCAGGCGCAAGACCCATAATTATACAATTTATACTTGCGATTGTCGGCACTTTGTGAAACTCCATATTTATAATGTTGTTATCAAAAACACTTGCAAGTACAAGTGTTTCTAATAACAACAATACCCATAATAATAATAAGTATAGATTTAGTTAATCAAATCTTTAGTTTACTGATCACAAAGTGAATAATATAATTAATAATATATTTATTTTATAGTGAAATCTAAGCAAATCGCAAAGAATATCGCAAGACTATTGGACACCAACGTTGATGGGATGACAACGGGTGGCCTGATCTCAATAAACGCCGCGTTGCCGATACGGATCTTTAACCAAGTTGCAAATTTCACTTTAGTTCTGCTGCAATTTCAGTTTCTATAAAATTTTCAGTCTGGTACAAATTATTGACTATTGAAAATGTGTAAAGTTGTGTTTAATTCACCCAATAAATGTTAAAATATACCTACATTTATAAAGTCATTTACTAATCCTGAAATCATTGATTTACGAATTTATTTTAAAATATTGTATACATGTATATCCTCCGTTTAAGTATGAAAGAGCAACAAAAGGACAGACAGAGCTACTTTTGCTTTTATTATATTAAACACTAACTAAATTAAGTTATCTGCTTCTGCCTTCACCCTAAGTAAGGTGGAATGATTATTTATCTCTTTTGTTTGTGTCTTGGTAGCTATCAGTTAAATAAAATAGTCCCATCGAAATCGATTAAAAACACTAATAAATTTAGTTACATACCTACTGCCTGCCCCCTAAGCATAGGGCCGTGATTAATTGTATTCTTAGTTTTTGTGTATGTAACACTTAGTAAAATAAAATGTCCCATCAAAAACGATTAGTACACTATGGTGAATTTTACAAACTTAATTCAGTATTCTGCCTACTACCAAAGTACGGTGGCGAGATTATCTATAGCCTATGTCCGTTTCCAGGTTACCATCTATCACCGTACCAAATTTCATCAAAATCCGTTAAGCCGTTTAAGCGTGAAAGAGCAACAAACAAACAGACAGACAGACAGACACACAGAGTTACTTTCGCATTTATAATATGAGTATGGATATTTAAAGGCCTTAAAATTTATAAGAGTACATAAACATTTCGAAAATACAAGCTGTCAACAAATATTTTTTTAATATTTTATTTTTGTCATTAGTTCGTTTTATTATTAGGTATGTTAAATTTATCTTTTTTTTTCACTAGAAACATAATTAATTAATCTTGTTATCGTTTCTCTTTCTAAAACAATAAAATAAAGTAGGTAATACATTAATAGATAAAAAATTTAACAATCCCATTTCGCTCTATTTTAACTAAATATATAAAAGTAGAAATTGACTGACTGACTGACTGACTGACATATCAACGTATAGCACAAACCACTAGGTCTAGAGATTCCAAATTTGACATGCAGGATCCTTGTGAGGTCTAGGGGTGCATTAAGAAAGGATTTTTCAAAATTCACCCCCTAAAGGGTCAAAATAGGGGATGGAAGTTTGTATGAAATTTGTATGTCATCAAATTTTGGATTTAGTCTTATGATTGAAAAGTTATAAACATGTGTTTCAGCGATTTATTTTTTCAGCTCCCTAAGGGATTTGATGCCTTCCTGGAAGACTGGCCGGTACAAGCACAGGACAGAGAGTCGTGGAGAGACCGGAGAGAGGCCTTTGCCCAGCAGTGGGACACTATCGGCTAAATAAGATAAGATAAGATAAGATAAGGGATATAAATGGAGGATGAAGTTGTCTATAAAGTCCTTCAGTTTGAATAAAATAAATCTTTTCGGGTAGTAAAATAAATCTTTTTGGGTAGCCTTACGACTAATATTTTCTTATTTAATAAATGAATACATAATTAAGTAGTCACGCCTGTATCCCTAACGAGGTAGGCAGAGCATCAATGACTAACTAGAAACCGTTGCTGCCACTTTCTTCAGTAGGTACTTTCTAACTCCAATAAATTGAAACATACTTAAATAGTCACGTCTGTATCCCTGATAGGGTAGGCAGAGAGTCACGTCGTAATAAGTATTTAAAGTGTTCAAGAACGAATGATTTGAATTGCCTTCTGTATCGGCAGTATTTACCGCAGTTTTTCTATCCTTC
Source organism: Scrobipalpa costella (assembly GCA_949820665.1). NCBI lineage: Eukaryota > Metazoa > Arthropoda > Insecta > Lepidoptera > Gelechiidae > Scrobipalpa > Scrobipalpa costella. The sequence continues at coordinate 12,654,941 of OX463315.1, forward strand.
AAAGGACCGTAGCATTAATAACCGCCGCTTGACCTTTATCAAGAACTTATTTATTTTATCTAACCATTTATTGTACACAAAAACATCTTAAACACAGGACAAATATCCAAAAAGTTTTTTTTTACAACAAACCTACATAAGTGGTCATTTGAAGTTCTTTCTGTTGCTGTTACTGTAGTGCACAAATCGTTTAAAGAACCATTTACGTCACGCTTTAATCTCACCGGCACGTTCTTCTTCGGCCTATGAGAAACGTATATTATGAAAGTTTTCGTTCCTTAATATACTAAACTCAAATAAAATTCAACAGTTTTGCTGTATTTCAAAACTGTAAACTGACTTTTGTTTATTCTGTTAAATTAATAATAATAGGGTAGAAACTACTATTACTAACGAAATTATCTAATGCTATCACATAAATCAATACTCCCAAAATTAGGTGTATATGCAATACTCGCCACGCTTGGCAGGCGGGTTGGTGAGCGCAGAAGTTTTCCATTCACAGAAACCGCTGCTGCCCATTCCCTGGATTTATCCCTTAGTCGCCTTTTACGAAACCTTCGGGAAGTGATGGGGTGATGCTATTCTAACCACACGGGGAATCATATACATCATTAAGTATTAATCTTTTACCGGCCATAGCAATTTATCCGAGACTTCATTTTAGGTTATTATTTATATACAGCTTTCATCTCGCCGTTTTGCTTGCGCTAAATGAGTAACCCTGTGGAAACACAAGTACTTCAGGACAGTGGGATAGGATGCTTCTGATCTCGTTTATTCTTTAAAATATAGCCTGGGTCTTGATTATTATTGTACTCATTGTCTTGCATGCTTTTATTAATTTACCCCTCCTTCATTCGACTCGAGAATCCACTTGCTAAGAAGAAGAATTAACCCCGAATAAAAAAAATAAAACGAGCGATGCCGCGGGTAAAAGTTAGTGTGTCATAGAAATAGTAATACATTTCATACAAAACTTAGAATTGTTATGTTTTACTCGTAGTTTTGTTTGAAAAAGCTGTACTGAAATGGGAGGGCAACAGTATTTATCCAGCAGCAATGATTTTATTTGCAATAATATACTTGACCGTGATTTCTATAATATTTTCAAACCAATCATATTCATTGAAAAAATATAATTTCTACCGAAATTTTCCGTTTACGATAATTTCGTACACTTTAATAAAAAATGTACTATATTATGGAATTTAATTGCTAATATATGTATGTTCATAAATATTTATTTAATTGTTGCGGGCAACAAGTTAACATTTGAAACCAGATTAGATTTTATATATTTTTGGTATGATCTAATAACGGTGCAAAATGCCTTTTCATATACTATTCTCAGTATACTAAACTTGGGCAAACATATTCATTTGGAACTATTTCTAAATATTCAAAATATAAGTCGTTTATACAATGACACGGAAATATTATCCAAATATAAATATATTTCGTGGCTGTTTTGTATAATTCATTCTATATTTGTCATCCTTTTGATAGCTTACGTCAAATACATATCTAATACTATAATAATAGTGGTATTGGGAGCTTATGTATTGGATATTGAAACAATTTATATTGTATTTGTTACGATTATTTTAAAAGACTTAATTGAAAAATGGATGCACATAATTGATACAAATGTTTCTGAGGAACAGTATAACATATTCGTATTAGTTATAAAAACTTATCATTTAACGAGGAAGGCTTTTCAGATTACGGTAGGTTGCTAAATTTAAAAGTTTGGTAACCCAACCCATGTAAATTCCTTTCAAAATTTAATAATAAACAGCTATCTGTTTTAAATTTATATTAATTTTAATACATCGATTATTGTTATGATTTATTTATATTTTTCAGATATTATTGCACACTATTATGTCATTTTTGGAAAAAATTGAATACATTGAAATCTTTATACTTCCAACAGCAAACTTTGTAAGTAATATTCATATTCAAATCGTAGTCATAAAAAGGCTGTCAATTAAAATAATAAAATTATTGTAATTTTCAGGGTTTTCTACAAAATTTAATGATTAATCCCCATTTTCTTGTCATAATTTGTAAGGGATTTTTGAATGATATCGTCCTGAGTTTGTCTTTTCAATGCCTTCACAGTACAATGGAAAAAGCCCGAATGAAGGCTATCAAAAAAATTAAGAATTCATCACGTAAGTTTGAAGACCAAGAAAACTTTTAAATGAACTTTAATTTAGATAAGACACAGGAAGGTAATAAACAATATCGCTTTATTTTATCGGGTCTAAGCACGCATTATTATAGATAAGTTAACGTTTACGTGTCTAGACAAGTCTAGACCTGACACAATTAAATTATGGGTACGAAGCGCGAAATCAAAACAATACCAGGCCACTCAGAAAGTATTGCGATAAATAGTCTTTATATATGGCAGACTGGCCGGTTAGAATCTTTTTTGAAAATATGATTACTTGTAAGTAAAAATATGTGTGTTCCGTTTTCAAAATTTCCCTCCACATTTTTTGCGAGCCAATTCAAAGTATCGTGTCTTACTGAAAAATGGATCTGCGCCGGGAACATTTTAGAGCTATGATTTTTTACGATTTCAAGTGTCGCCTGAAACCGGATGAATCGTTCGATAGACTTCAAATGGCATTTATGGATGAAAGCCCCTCCAAGGCAACCGTGTATCGTTGGTATAACGAATTTAGGCGCGGTCGACCAACCTTGGGGGATGAAGAAAGAAGCGGTCGCCCTTTGACGGCTATTACGGAAGAAAACGTGCTAGCAGTGAAAAATTTAATCCAAGATAATAGGCGAATTACATATCAGGAGATTCAGCACATATTAAAGATTGGATCGGGAAGCGTTCACGAGATTCTACACGGGCATCTTCGCGTGAGGAGGATAGTATCGCGCTGGGTGCCGCACTACCTCACCGACGCTCAGAAGCAGGCCCGGGTGGAATGGTGCCGTGATATGCTGAACAAATTTGAAGCAAGCTCGTCTCGGCGTGTTTACGACACCGTAACAGGTGATGAGTCCTGGATTTATCAATACGATCCAGAAACCAAGCGCCAGTCGACAGTTTGGGTGTTTCAAAATGAACCAACGCCTACCAAAGTGAAGCGATCTCGAAGCGGGGGGAAGATTTTGATCGCCAGCTTTTTTAATTTGACTGGCCACTTGGCCTCAATTCCCTTACGAGATCAAAGAAGCATTAACGCCGAATGGTATACTACCAAATGTTTACCAGAAGTTTTTTCTGTTGTGAGCAACAAGCGACCAAACACAGGGCTCCGCGGACTACTGCTCCACCACGACAATGCGCCTGCACACACCGCGCTCAAAACCGAGGGACTTCCTGGACAGCACACCAGTCAAACTCCTGGGTCACCCTCCTTAGGTCAGCCCTGATCTAGCACCGTGAGACTTCTTTTTATTTCCAAAAATGGGGTGCACGAAAGAAGCCTCCCCGAGTGACGTACATAACTAACACAGTATCAATGCGTCCGGCGCACCCCGGGCAACAATCCGCCACGTCTTCAAGCGGATTGGCTAATTCTTTCACCACGATGGCAAGTCCAAACACCCAATCTGACAGCCCGCTTTCGAATCCTGCTTTGCGCGTCATCTCGATCAACATCGAGGGTTTCTCCCTGGATAAGGCGGAAATTCTTTCCGATCTGTGCCGGTCCTCTGGCTGCGATGTCATGTGTGTACAGGAGACCCATCGAGATGTTCGTCAAACTAGGCCCCACATACCTGGACTGTCGCTTATCGCCGAAATCGCCCACCCAAAGCACGGTAGCGCAGTGTTTGCTGTTCCCGGCGTAAGTGTCAAGTCAGCTGAATGCTCATCCACTAATAACGTGGAAATAATAACTATAGACACTGGTGTATGCACCATAATATCTGTCTATAAGCCCCCCGGCACTCCGTTCCAATTCATGGCCCCAAACAACTTTAATGATCAACCCATAAGGTTAGTTGTCGGCGACTTCAACAGCCATAGTACGAGTTGGGGCTACAAAGACACTAATGCAGATGGTCACGCAGTTGAGGCATGGGCAGAGGCCAACGATCTGGTGTTGATCCACAGTCCCAAAGACCCTCCATCCTTTAATAGCGGTCGATGGAAAAAGGGGTACAACCCAGATCTTATTCACGTAAGCGCCAATATAAGCCCGAGGTGCATGAAAATTGTCAGCCGGGCAATACCTCATACCCAGCACAGACCCATTATATGCACCATCCAGCCCGTAGTCTGCCCTGTATCTGTGCCATTCCAACGCCGCTTTAACTACGGCAGAGCTAACTGGAAGCTGTTTGCAGATACTATCGATGAGGCACTTCTGAACATACCACCTGTTCCACAAAACTATGACCAATTTGTAACTTTAGTGTCAATCACGTCTTGCAAATATATACCTAGAGGCTGTCGCTCCTCTTATGTTCCAGGTCTCTCCAACGAGTCTGTTAATCTTTTAAAGCAATATGAAGACCAATATAACAGAGATCCCTTCTCCGAAAATACAGTGGAGTTAGGAGAGAGACTACTGCATGAGGTTAGCAACAGTCGGCGAGAACGGTGGATGCAAACTGTTACCAATATTAACTTGACACACAACAGCAAGAAAGCCTGGACTACAATCAGGCGCCTTACAAGTGAAGCCCCTCCAGCTGCTCCACCAAGTCAAGTTACGGCTAACCAGGTTGCCCACCAGCTTCTCCTGAATGGTAAGCCACCATGCCGGCTCAGTAAGGTCCCTAAAGAAAAAGGCCCAAATACCACGCGAGATACCGTGAGTAAGCCCTTTCTTCTAGGAGACATAATCAAAGCGATCAAGGAGCTAAAGAGTGGCAAAGCCTCTGGTATCGACAATATCTCCGTAGAGCAGATCAAGAATCTGGGACCTGTTGCTGTGTCATGGCTGCTGGAGATGTTCAACACCTGCATCTTATCTGTAAGGATTCCACGCCTCTGGAGAAAGTCTAAAGTAATAGCAATTCCGAAACCAGGTAAATCCACAGATGATCCAAAGCACTACAGACCAATTTCACTTTTGTGCCATACATACAAACTTTTGAAAAGGATGCTGCTTAACCGCCTTACTCCTCTTATTGATCCCGAACTGATTCACGAGCAGGCTGGGTTTCGACCTGGAAAGTCATGCTGTAATCAGACCCTTAAGCTTACCCAGCATATTGAGGATGGGTTCGAGAGTGGTAAGGTGACAGGAGCTGTATTTGTGGACCTTTCTGCAGCCTATGATACGGTCAACATAAACAAATTATTATGGAAATTGGGTAAAATAACCGGTGATAGCAATTTTGTGAAAGTCTTGGGTGTAATGCTTCGCAATCGGCGCTTTCAGGTCCATCTGCGCTCAGATAAGAGTCGTTGGCGTAACCAAAAAAATGGCCTACCTCAAGGTAGTGTTCTCGCGCCTACACTTTTTAACATCTACACCAACGACCAGCCATTAAGCCCTAACACGTCACGTTTCCTATATGCTGATGACCTGGCCCTTACTTCGTGTACCGCAACCTTTGAGAAAGCCGAGAAAAACCTTTCAGTCGCACTCGAAGCATTATCCGTGTACTACGAAGGAAATGCCTTAAAGCCAAATCCGCTTAAAACCCAGTCTTGCGCCTTCCATCTTCGCAACCGGGAAGCGGGTTGTCATCTGGATATCACGTGGCGAGGAGTGCCGATTGCCCACAGCGACCACCCGAGATATCTTGGTGTTACACTAGACAGGTCACTCACATTTAAGAAGAACTGTGAAAATGTCAAGCAGAAGGTATGTGCTCGTAACAATCTTCTGCGAAAACTGACAACTACTAAATGGGGTGCCTCACCTACGGTTCTGCGGACAACTGGTCTGGCGCTTTGCTATTCGGCGGGCGAATATGCGTGTCCCGTGTGGGAACGCTCTGCTCATGCCAAGAAAGTGAATACAGCACTCAATGAAACGTGCCGTATTATTACAGGCTGCCTTAAGCCGACCCCGGTACAAATGCTGTATCCACTTGCAGGAATAGCGCCTCCAGATGTTCGCAGAGCAGTATCTAGTTCCACCGAGAGGGCAAAACTGGAAAGAGATCCACTTCATCCGATGCACAATTACAGTTTTGTGCCTCAAAGGCTCAAAAGCCGCAAGAGCTTTATGAAGTGTGTCAGTCCAATTTCTGAAGAGGCCCCGCAACAAGCTAGATGCCGGTTATGGAAGGATAAAGCTTATCTGCCTTTGCCCTTTGTGCCGCTGTCGGAAAATCTCCCGCCTGGACACAATCTGGCGAGGCGGACTTGGAAATCTTTAAATAGGCTCCGAACTCAAGTCGGCCGGAGCAAAGATAACCGCTTCGGGTGGGGATTTACACGTGACCCCGACCTTCGGTGCAAATGCGGAGTTGACCCACAAACCATGGCCCATCTAATATCGTGCTCTATGTGCCGTACCACCTGTACGAGAGAGCAATTGATGCAAGCCACAGCAGATGCGGTGAGAGTTGCCGACTACTGGGCTAGAGAAATTTGAGATGGGGTTTGACTTGCCGTCGACTCGATAGAAGAAGAAGATTTCCAAAAATAAAAAATCAGCTCAAGGGGATACAATTTTCGTCGCCGGAAGATGCGCTGGCTGCGTTCGAGCAGGTTGTAAACGAGGTGTCTACGGCGGACTGGAAAAAGTGTTTTGAAAACTGGTTCAGACGCATGAATCTTTGTATAGAGGCTGGTGGAGAGTACTTTGAAAAGATTTAATAAAAATATATGTACCTGTAGAACAATTTTTTTTAGTGTCGCAAATCTTTCTGAGTGTCCCACGTATATACATAAACAATTACAACAAACAAACAAATACAATACATACATAGATTTAATCAGGCCTCCATCCGTAATGGGGTAGGCAGATTGTAAACGACCTAAAACATAGGTCGTAACGCCACGTCTGACTAAGTTTTGAGGGTTGTTTAAGATAAATTTGTAGGTATATTGCTGTCGTGATAAGTTGTCAGCCCATAGCCTAAATTACAATATACTAAAACCCTCGGATCCCTTAGCTGGTTTTTACAGCATGCCCGGGGGGAAATGCAGATGGCACATTCTATATTTTTCCACTTGCTACCAGGCCAGCATGGAAATATAATACAATTGACTTTGCAAAGTTCAAAACAATTAAAACATAAATGTTAAATTTGTAACTAATGAATATTCATTTTATAGTGAAATCTCGGCAGATGGCGAAGAATATCGCAAGGCTGATAAACTCCAACGTCAATGAGATGACGACGGGCGGTTTGATAGCGATAAACGCTGAGTTGCCTTTGCGGATCTTGAACCAAGTCGCAATTATGACTTTGGTTCTATTACAATTTCAGTTTTTAAAATAAAATGTTGAGTTTCTTTTTATATTTGCACACAATTCACGAAATTACTTCTTCTTTATGCGGAAATAATTAAATAAATATTAATTAATTAATTATAAATATATTAGATATTTATTTCATTAAAACATGTCAAGTTACAAATAAAAATGTCACTTAAAACTAAACTTATCCTAATCAAATTGTCGATCTGATCGAACCTGGTGCAAAGGTCCCTATAACGCTCGCTGCATTATAGTGTTTAATCGCTATGGCATAAATATTATTAAAAACGCTGACACCAGGGTTCATCGGGTCGATCGACTAGATACCCACATGAATGAACAAGAAATACAAATTATACAGATGTTTCGGCGCATAACGCCTGATCTCTTTCGAATAGTAAATTCGTTTAAACTGTTTGCTATTAGCTTTGCTGTTTTAATTTTTTCAGGCGCTTTCGTTTGGTCATATTGATTTGTTATTCTACCATAACCCTTAGCTAAGTAAAGTAAGTAAAATTGTAGTAAATCTTCAATATAACGAGCTGTTCAAAGTATTTTGGATATTATTTGCCACATATTATGTCAAGCTAAGACAACACAATGACACAAAGACAATGTGTTTCTTGAAAAAGTTGTTTCTTTATTATGATATTATAAATAAACTATGTGCATTTGTTAAAATTGTTTTTAATATCGACAAAATACAATGTGTAAAATAAGTCTCAAGTAAATTATCTTTTATAAAGATAAACACTTGTATCCTATTTATTTTATTCATAAAATTTTATGATGTAGATTCATACATGTTTATACATCCAAAGATTAATGAATAATTTGTAAGTACTTCTTCTTAGCCTTCTTCTACCATTTTCTTTGTGTAGGCCTCCTTTCTGTCATGCCAGTGTCTTCTATTCTTAGCCACCTGTATTCACATCTTAAGTACTTACATTATTTTATTACCCTAATTTAGGGGAGGATGGGATCTACATCCTAGTGATCCATCCCGGGCAACGGCAACACAGGCTAGCCTGGGACTAAGTCCGGCTGAACGATCCCAACAAAGCAATGATAGGTTTCGCAAGGGGCCGCTTGGCTCGCAACCACCCTCTTACCGGAGTCCGGCGCCAAACAGCTTGCTGTGTTCCGTCGATACGTGAGATTGACAGTGCTATAACAGGCATCTTCTGAGTGAGCTCGCTCAATTGTCGACTCTGTCACGGTCATCCCTGAACTATTCTAGAGTCAAGGGCAAACTCATTTCTAATAAAAAAAATAAAAATATCTGTATATAACATTCTCTGCAACCTAAATATATCATACAAATCAAATCATAAAATTCAAGAACATTCAATGCTTCCATCATAGCGTATTAACTGAAACTGCAGTATGACAACGGTAAAAGTGGCTATAGCGCCGAAGAGTTTCAGTGGAAAAGCGGCGTCTATGTCAAATAGCCCTCCGGCCATGACTTTGCTGAAAGTTGCGCTGTGGAGGCGGCAGACGTTTTTGCACATCCTTCGCGATTGTTCTGTGGAAATAGGGCAAATATTAAAATGGACGTAGTTAGTTTGCAAAGAATATACATAATAAATACAATTTTATATCGAGTATACAATTCCGTAACCTGCGCACACAACCTGATGAAGGGACTCCGAATGTAACGAAACTTGTCGTGAACTACGCGAATAATATTAATTTTTAATAATGTTAGATTTTTTTTTTATTATTTATTTCTTTTACTTTATTTCGTATTACCTCTTCTTGTCACTAAATATGTGAAGTAGTGTTACTATAATAAAGTATATTATACACAAGCGACGCGCCCCGGCTTCGCAAGGAAATTATAGATGTTTCTCTACTATATTATGCATTTATTATACATATAAACCTTTCTCTTGAATCACTCTACCCATAAAAGAAACCGCATTAAAATCCATTGCGTAGTTTTAAAGATTTATGCATACATAGGGATATAGGGACAGAGAAAGCGACTTTGTTTTATACTATGTAACGATTAAAAAAAAACATACATACATATATTCAAGCCTTTATATTAATATTTATATAAGTTAAAATAATAACAGAACATAGGGATACAACAAGCACATTTTTTTATACTTATTGTAATGTCAGCCTCCTTGCCACTTGGTCAGAGTCATGGGCTTACGATCTGGTGGTCCTGGGTTCGATTCCCAAGGGGGAACACAAAGTTGATTTTATAAATTTATCACTTTGTGTGTTTACCCCGGTTTGGTTAGGACATTGCAGGCTGAATAACCCGATTGTCCGAAAAGTAAAATTCCATGCTTCGGAGGGCACTAAGCCGTCGGTCCCGGTCGCTGTCTTTGATAGTTGTCGATACTCAAACCATGTCAGAGGCCTAATAGCTGTTCTACTAAGAGGTTTGAAAACTCTGACACCACGGTTGTTCGATTCGAGAATCCACTCGATAAGATGAAGATTGTAATGTGTGAATACTACGATAATCATACCTGTACAATTTTTTTGCCGTATATTTTTTAAGCATAAAGCTTGAACCACTTCTAAGCCTGTATAGAATTCTTGACACTCGTAAGCAAACTTCGCTTGAAAAATCATCACTTTTCCTGTTAACGTGATGAGGAATATCGACGGGGATTGTATCATCTAAAAAAAGAAGTAAAATTAAATTTAGAATCTTCATCAAACCTTAGTTTAACGTAATCAATTTTATTACGATTAATAATAAATACATTAATATTTATTTTTAGTTTTATTCATGGCGTTACCGAGGTAGTTGTTAAGACCATGTCATCAATTCGACGTTAAAATTTAAATAAAGGAATGTGCTAAACTAAAATACAAAAATATATATTTCTAATAGATTCTTTAGGGATTTGAACCCGCGTGAAAATATATCTAATAAGTTTATGAAATTAGCTGTCCAATAGCAATTAAAATTTTAATAATATTAAGCTTATTATCCCCTAAAATGTATAATTTATATCAGTTAGTATATTTTATTCTTCTTTGTTAGTTTATTTTTAATTAAATTGTAAATGTTCTTTTTTTGGATTTTCGGGCTAATCTACGTTTAAATCAATATAAATAGACATAAGTAAGTTACAATTTTGTTAGTTATTTGGATTACCTCAAAAAACGATGCTTTGGACACGCTGATCGCTGCTTGAAAATTCTTTATTTGATGAATAAACCCGTCAAGTGTGACAAACAATATCTGCAAAATCACGACTTTTTTCGTATTGTATTAAAAACTAACTTATTAGGTGTATTTTAATAAATATAACCCATTTTTAAAATAAAAGTAAAAGTCATTACACCAAGCCTATGATGCGCACTGTAGACTTAATTTTGTCTACACATTATCTCTTTCGTTGCGCACTTCACAACGGAAAATGTCAGTCTTTAATCATAGTGAAGTATGTAACATGTGAAGACAAATTGAAGTCTACAGTGCGCATCACAGCCCTGCAGGTTGAGTTTCGTTTACAAAAAACTTAATATAATGTAATTTACATGTGATTTGTAGATTTGAGTACTTACAATTGTCTCTAAATGGTTTTTATACAAATTATATGCAACTGAAATATCTCTGTAACACTTCCAAATTCCATCCTTTTCTGTTCCATCTTTTAATATTTTTGTCCAAGCAAATAGAGAAAATTTCAAATAGCTCATCACTCTTATAGCTAGTATAAAATTTACAATACAGTAATAATAAGCGACGAGACTAAACAAGTAAGTTGGTGAAGTTGTTCGTGTTATGTTATAATATGTTTATAATAACACTACAATCACAAACAGCCAGCTTATGTAAATTCATAGAACGTAGAATATTTAATGACAATTCTATTTATAATTTTTATCTGGACATAATTAATTACGAATGGGATTTTATTTACTTATTTGACATTAATATAAATGAAAAATTTACAAAGTTATTTTCTGTATTGACATTCTATATTAATATTCATTTCCCAATTAAAAAAATATTCTTAAAAAAGAAATCCAACACACCGTGGATGAGTGACGAGTTAGCTTCGTATGTACAAAAGTTTGACGACTTTTGCGCAGTGAAGCATCAGTATCCCAGTGATAAGACAATAAATGACTGTGTACTTTACTACTCTGAACTCATTAAGTCAACAAGCCTGCGCGATCGTCGCGCTTATAATGAACATAGGCTCGCAGGTGCGAAAAACCCGTCTAGAGAGGTATGGCGAATTGTCAATGATGAAATATCTGTCAAAAGTAGACAACATAATACAGAACTCATCAGTGAAGGGTCACCCGTCCCCGCAAGTAAAATACCTGACCAATTCAACCAATTCTTTCTGACGACAACGACTAATTTACCAATAA